>SJYO01018169.1:27317676-27976348 GCA_006410555.1 Capra ibex | reverse complement strand
AAAAAAAGGAGATAGAAAAAAGAATTTCGCGGAAAGAAAACGAACAGCATTCTTAGTATGTTTGAGGAGTATTTAGATAGGCTTTTTGTCTTCCTTCTTGTTGTAGTTTTGAAAGGACTAAGTGCACACAGACAAGTATCCAAATTATTGAAACGAAAATATAATGTTTTAAGATTGAGAGTTCATCAGTACTTTTTTCTCTCACGTCCTTTTGAAGGTCAGGAACGTAAGTGTTTCGTGAGTTGTCTTTTCCGTGGACTATGGTTTCAAAAAACAAAACAAAAAATGAAGACTCATTTAAGGTTTGAAAATCTTCTCATTAAGAAAAATTGTTCGGTCCATTTCTACCCTTCGTAAGTGGAATGGTTGATGAAAGAGAAATTTTACTATTTGTACCTCCAAACGTGACTCGAAATTTTAATGATCCCACCTGTGAATACTTTCAAGTTTTACAAACGATTCAAAGAACTCCCACTGAACAAGACACTTCCACACACACCTCCCCGACCCTCCTCCCTCTATCTATACGACGAAAGAGTCCGACAGTCACTTCGAACGTGTGACAACCACAGTCATGGTTGACCGGGTGAAGACTGAGTCCGGTTCAAGATGCAACCAGACAAAAGTGAGACAAGAGGCCTCGACCGTGCCTTTGTCCTTTCAAATTGTCAAGTAAAGAAACCGTGTTAGGTGCGTCAGTGTCACCTGTAAGACGGAGAAAGTCCGAACAAACCACTGGCTGATGGGGGTGGTGGTGGTGGTGGTGGACTATCATCCCTAACTCAGTAACGATAAGATTAGTTGGTTGGTTTGTGTGGCGAAGGGGGAGAGATTAAAGGTGGGTTCCGGAGACTGTAGTAAAAGACTGGTGGAATGACTCAAGATTATAAGAGTCGTACACACTAAAGTGAACCGTGGAGTTTGTGACTTTCCGTAACTTTGTGAAGTGACTTTAATCGAAAAGGTAGTGTGACACCGACTCTTGGATGTCAAAGTCTACGTCTCCTGACTCACTAACGGTTGGCGTTTTGTTTGTCATCGACCTTTTCCGTGTCCTCTCCGTCACGTTGTCCTGGACTCGTCGTGTCAGGAACAAAAACCATTTCATTAGGAAGTCTTGCCCTTGAAAGGCCACTGTCGCACTTGACTTAAAAGGAACATTTTAAATAGTGGGTAGAAGGTGTGCAAACCATTTATACGCGTGAGATCGATGTGAGGGGTCTACACTGCCGATGTAGTCTTTTTTTTACTTTTTGCCATGGTCCACGGTAAGGACCCGGAACGGGTTTCCGTCGGCCACCTTCTCAGATAAAATAGGAGAAAAGGGGCGTAATTTATTGTTGGCAGTTGCCGTCTCTTCCTCTCGTAAACCTACACTTGTCTACCGTAGGTTGTGGATTGTTCGCTTCGGTGAGAAAGTTCGTGATCTAGGATTTACAGACTACCAGGGTTCCTAGTCCTCCCAAATAAACAGAATTCTTCCAACCGTCGTCCTAGGGGACCTCAGTGGTAGGGTTGCGTACGCAGTAATAGGTCAGTCGTTGATGTTCGTTTTTTTTTAGTTTGGTGGCGTGAAAATATGTAGAGGGGGAAAGATCAGGTTGATCTCTGCTGGTCTAGGTTGTAGTAGTCGTTAAGGAGGTGAATTTCGGTCTCTTTTTATTCGGACTTCCATTTGCTTTGCATATTTCCAATTGTTTGAATGGATTAAAACTGTTCCAACACGTTGTGGTCTTCTTAGGCGTCCCACGGGAAGGGCCCCCGCCCCCTCCTCCACCCCTAATCATAAACTTGTACGGACTAGACGTTAAGACAGACGTTAACTTTTGATGTTCGTCATATTGGATCGATAGTTTGAAAGAAGGGGGGAAGGAACCTTTCGCTGTAGGAAAAGGGGGGTTTTTTTCGTTTTGTCATTTATATGTTTGTAGAGTTGCAAAGTGAAATCTTCCGGTGGCGCTTAGACAGAAAGCGTCTCGGGAGATTCAAAGGAGTTGTGGAGACGTTTGTGGGTTCTTGAGACTTCCGTCTTCCCCGGTATCCGAGCGCCCCCTTCCTTCGTGACTCTGGCCACCCTGTTCTTCCTGCCGGCTCCCCTCCAGTGGGGCGACTGAACGTCCGGGTCGCTCGCCGACCCTTCGGCCCTGCGAGCCCTTTCTGGAGAGACGGGGCGGCCTGTTAGCGCCCTCGTTCTGTCATGGCTCTCCCGTCGCTTTTGTTCTTCTGGGTTCTCTCCCCTTTTATTACGGTCCTGCTGGGCTACTTCGGTGACCTTCAACCCCTGGATTACCCTCCGCGCCCACGCGCCCCGTTTGCCGCAGCCCTCCGCACCCCTGACCCTCCCGCGTCGGCTGTGCCCAGAGTGGACCCCCCAGGAAAGCCGGCCCAAGAAGTAGTGGCGGACCGCCTTCGACAATAGGTGCATCCTGCGGTAGAGGGGGGCGCCGGGCCCGGCCCCGGCGAGGCGCGGGAGCCGGCGGAGGAGGGCCGGGTCGCGGCGGCGGCGACGGCGGCGGAGGCGGGACGCGCGAGGCGGGCGGGCGGAGGCCGGTTGGTCGGTTTGGCGCCGCCGCCGGCCCGCCGCCCCGGGGCCCGCGCGCCGCCCCGCCCCCCGCACTCCGGGCTCCCAGGGGCTCCGCGGGCCGTCGGCCCTCGAGGACGAAGGAGGCGGAGGAGGCGAAGGAGACGCGGCGCGCCAGCCCTTCCGAGGGAGGCCCGGGACCTAGCTGTGCGGAGGGGCCGAGGAGAGCCCCTGCCGCCGCCGAGGAGGGCCGGGAGGACCCGGACTCAATAAAAATCCCTCAAGCTCGGCGCCACTCCCCCCTCCGGCCCCGCGCGCCCGGAGGGCGAGGAGGCCCGCGTCCCGGCGGGGGAGGAGAGCCCCAGAGGCCTTCCGTGAGGCCGAGGCGCCGGCGGCAGACTCCTGACAGAGTCCAGACCCGCGAGGCCTCGACTTAGCGGAGCCAGAGGCAGAGGCGGCGCGGCCTCGAGACAGATGACTCGAGGCGGCTCGGGGGGCTGACGGCGACGTAGGGGAGCCCGGCGGGGCGGCGGCGGCGGCGGGGCCGTCGGCGGCACGCGAGGCGGCGGCGGCGGAGGGGGGTAACCGCGCGCGCCTCGCCGGTCTCGCGGGGGCCGACGCGGGAGCCGGCGGACTGAGAGCCGTTGAAACAAGGGCCAGACTCCCGCGCCTCCCTTCCCCGGCACCCGTCGGCCCAGGCCTGAGGGCCGCCGCCCGCAGCGCGTGTCGGGGGGCCTCTCACAAACCCTTCGCCGCTGAGGGGAGGAGAAGGGGCGGAGAAGGAGGAGGACGCGGAGGCGCGGCGGGGCGCCAAGGAATCCCTCCTTCGCCGGAGGCCCCGGCCAGCGAAACACGACGTTGGTACCACTTCTCACTCACTGCCCAGACGCCGGTCACCCGAGCGCGGCGCAGCCGCCCCCGGCCCGCAGGACGCGGGCCCGGGCGGGGGCTCGGGGGTCGGACATCCGGGCGGCCGGCGCGGGAGCGACCGCTCGCCGTGGAAGCCGCCGGGTCCACTCGGCCCACCGGGCCGCCGGGCCCGACCGTCGCGGGACCGCCCCGACCGCCCCCGGGGCGAGGTGGACCGGAGCCCCTCCGCTACTCAGAGTCGCGGCCCCGCCTGCCGCGTCTGAGGGGAGAGGGGTGAGGGGTGGGGAAGGGGCCGAATGCGGCGCGGGGGATGGGTGTAGGGTGAGTCTTAGGGCCCCCTAGACGTCGCAGGGGAGCGGAGAGGCATGAGNTAGACATCGCAGGGGAGCGGAGAGGCATGAGGGGGACGGCGGTCCAGAGACGGCGGCCCCGACTTTCAACTGGACCTTGTCTTCAGGCCGGCGTCGAACCCGGCGGGACCCGTCAGCAAAACTTGGGTCCCCAACCCGAGGCTCAGCGACGTCTCCGTTAGTCAGGAGATCCCCAAATAATCCACATAAACACTGAACGAAGTCCCTTTCGCAAGGGAGGACGGAGGCACGAGTCGTCCGTGGACTGTGAATTCACTGGCGCTTTGATTCCTCCACCTTTGCACGCCCAAGTTATGACCTGATTTGTGGCGGAGATCTGTCCGTTTGTGAGGTCTAAATTTCCACTAGTCGGAAAACGCGCTCTGAGTCTGTCGTTTAGGACACTGTATTCGTCTTTGGGAACGTCCACACGAACCGTACTCCGTCTCATTTGGAGGTCTGGGCCCTGGGTTCAGCCTGAATGAACCAAGTCTTCTGAACCAAGTCTTTGTGATCCTGTCTCGGGAAATGCTACAGTGACACGGACAACACAAGACGGGGGTGGGGGCCCGGTGCAGCTCTTCACATTCCCGTCGGTTGGTCGCCGGTGTCAAGACCTCAAGACCAGGATCCCAAAATAAAAATGGACGGAGGGAAAGCGAGTGGGAGTTATTCAAGTACAAAACGACAGACATACCTCCGGTATAAGTCTCTTCCTAACAAGAAACGTGATGGATGATGCCACCTGAAAGGAGGGTAAAAGTTTGTATGACAAAGTTGTAGATCAAATCAAATTTGTCAACCTTATCCAATACTTGTTTGTAAAATTCAAGGACTTCAGTAGACGTACCGTAATTTGTCTAACACGCAGAAGGTTCTCTTCTTTGGCAGGACCGGGTTGGAAGACTTTGACTTAGACTCAATGTTTAACATAGAGATCTAGAAACATAGAGATCTATAATGGGTACGGGGTTGACGAAGGGGTATAAAGAGAGTTTGAGGAGTGAACTCCCGGTCGTAGTCTAAGAAATACTGTATCTGATGGTGTGACTTATTCACAGTAATGGTGAGACACTTCTCTCTTTTCTTCTTTTTAGTTCAGGTTACTTCACTCTTTTGAATGGACTGTAGAGGTAGACCACGGGTCATCTACAGAGTCTTAATTGTACACGTTTGGTCCGAGGTCTAGAGGCCGGGGTTTGTACGGGGTGGGCGTCGGAAGGGGTAAGGTCGGTTGTCGGTAGATGTGGTCAGTGGGTCACGGGTCCACTTTTTGGAACCGTAGAAAGAACTGAGAAAGAGAATGTGGGATGTTTAAAGTCATTTGGACAGTCGAGTTGGAAGTTTCATGACATAGACCTTAGATTGGAGATGGGTGACAGAACTGAAGGTACTGGAACCAGGTGCGGTCGTAGTAGAAACCGGATTTGAACCGTTATTGGTGGATGGACCGGAGGGAGAAAAACGAGTAACGGAGGTTGTACATATCACTTAGACAAGTAAGGTCAAGTCGAATGAGAAGACGGTCCGAGGAGACGGGGACCTTAAGAGGTCCGTCCTTATGACCTCACCCATCGGTAAGGGAAGAAGTCCCCTAGAAGAGTTGGGTCCCTAACTTGGGTCTTGAGGACGTAACGTCCGTGTAAGGAATACTAGACTGGGTGGTCCCTTCGGGATGAGAAAACGGTCTTTTCTTTCTTTTCAAGTAATCAATCGGTAGTGTAAATGTCATTTTCGGTTCCAGGAATAAATAATACCGGATTTACTGGATGTCTCACCAGGAGGGGTTGAACAGAGAGACTGAGGAGGGGATGTTGAGTTGGGGGATGAGTAAAAGGTCGATGTAACCGGAGGTACGGTGAAGGTCTTGAGCGTCAGAGTACCGGAAAGGGAAACGTCAAGGAGACGGTGGACGTAATCACTGGCCGAAGGGATCCGGTGGTTTTTTATTTTGTTTCGGACCTTACTACAAGAGAGGCGAGGAGGAAGCATAGAAATAAGTTTACACTAAAAGGGAGACAGAGGTGTACGGGGAGAAAGAGAGGGAACGAACGGAATGGTTGTAGACTGTACGATGTATAAAATGAATGAACTAAATAAAGAACAAAGGGAGGTATTACTACATTCGAAGACTTCTAGTTACTATAAACAAGGAAAACAAGTGGGTTGTACTCCATTTAATTACTTATTGATATTATAGTGGAACATGCACATCGTCTGACAATGTATGTAATAGAGTGAACACGGGGACTACCTCCTCCTCTCCGATTCTCTCTTCGTTGGAGAGACTCGGACATACGACGAGAAATTTTTGCCCTATTTTTGACGTACGGGACTTCTAAACGTTCCTAGGTTATCTTAGGTAAGTTTCACGGAACGTCTCACGAACTTGGTACGACACACGAGTCGTGTCATCAATTATTATAAAAATTCTAGTAAGAGTAGGAGGGTTGGGAAACTCCAATCACCTTGTCAATGATGGTAGGACAAATGTCTACTCCTTTGATTCTGATTTTATCCGATTCACTGAACGGGATCAAGATCCGGACGGAACTTCAAACCTCGCCAGTCCCCGTTCGATTATATCTGGAGTAGTATTTAACAATTTCGATTTTTAATTTACCTTGTGTTACGCAGTGCCTGAAGACCGAACTTTGAGTGTGTAGTAAAAGGAGGGTGGAGCCGAGGTAATGGAAGATGGGTTTCTGAGTGCGTGAGTTTTTGTAGGGTCGGACATGTAGGTTTGTTGTAGTATGGGGAGTGTTTTGGAAGGGGAACCACTAAAGAGGTCGACACCAGGTCTCAACCTACAACGACGACGACGACGATTCAGCGAAGTCAGAACAGGCTGAGACACGTTGGGGTATCTGCCGTCGGGTGGTCTGAGGAGGCAGGAACCCTAAGAGGTCCGTTCTTGTGACCTCACCCAACGGTAAAGGAAGAGGTCACGTACTTTCGCCTTTCACTTTCACTTCAATGCGTGGGCACAGACTGAGAATCGCTGGGGCACCTGACGTCGGATGGTCCGAGGAGGCAGGTACCCTAAAAGGTCCGTTCTCATGACCTTACCCCACGGTAACGGAAGAGGGTCTCAACCTACTAGTCCGGACTTTCACCGTCCGGTCGTTCAAGGTCCCGGGTCCCACAAGACTCTCATACCTTAAGGAACAGGGTGCCCCTCCCACTTCGGCCTCGTCTCGGGGTTTCGGGTCCGTCACCCGTCCTTGATTGAGTGGGTCTGACGTGTGGGTCTTTCAACACTCAATGTCAACGTTTGGGTCAAAACAAAACAAAAAAAGACTCACGAGATGACATTATGTCTTAGTGGGGCTACTGGAGTTCACTCCAAATTATCACACAGAATAGGTGGTTGTTTTAATGATTGAGTGACAGTTGGAGATTCGATAGTAAATTAAAGTTAATTTCAATTAAGGGGTGATAAATCTTAGATGAATAGATTCATACAGTTATTACGAATAGCGGGAAGTCGTAGATCCTGTGGATTATGAATCGTACTTGACGAAAAAATAATTGTAAACTCGAGGTTGTCATACGTCGTATATGGTATTCACTGTTTTAGTCTGTGGTTGAACGGTGAAACGGTTAATCAGATTTGGTTTGACAGTCAGTGGTATTAGGTTCATTCGGTAGATAATCCGGCGGAGTATTTCCGTACAATTTCTGTACAAATTCCGTACAAGACAGTATAATAGATCCTTCAGTAATTCCCTATTTATCTTGTAACTCAAAATTGAGATCTTTATGTAAAGTTCAAGACCAGAATTATGGTAAGATGGATATTGAAGTTTTTCGGAGTCACTAATGTTGTCATTTAAGATTATGAAGAGATTTATGTAATACATTCCATCCACAAATTTTACTCATTTTATTGAAAGATTTTAAGTATAACCAGGTCCATACTGTGTTCTTATCTTAACTATGTAGAGATAGATAGATATCTCTCAGTAAAACAAGGTTTTATCGTGTAATTTGCAAATGATAAGTTAGTCAGTTATTCATAAGTAACACACACTATACGGTCCTGGGTGACTACAGACACGAATCTCAGGAGCACCACCCATTCTGTTTGTACCAGACAAGGGACTGGAGAACCCCCGACCGAGGTACGTAATCTGTAAACGGATTAAAGAAGGGGAATGGATCCTCTTACTGGTCCTACGATCCTAGGTCCTTCGAAGGCACAAGATTCTGTTCTCTAGGGAGACCAATGGTAACACAGATCACTAATGTTGGGAGACCTTCGTTCCGACTCTCGACTTCTTCCAACTTAAGATAATTTCTCGAAGGAGTGTATGTAGGGGGAAGAGGATTTGTTAAAAATCAATGTAACAAAACGTCAATGAACTTAGAGTCTTCTCACCTTCCGACATCAAATCTGTGACCTAACGAAAGTTACTCGTATGAGGTGATCCATTATGACATAGATGGACGTTTATCGTAAGGTCTCTCAGGGTCCACCTCTTATGTTAATGTTCGGGTCCTTCTTTGTCACTCATGTATCGTCTCTCGAGTCTCTTGTTCAGTCTACTTCACATAGTTTTCGTGTTAATCTGAGTCTGAGAATCCAAACTAAAAAATCCTTAGGATCATTTAAGTCTCAATTCCTACGACAGAATACTGATTCTTTCTCAGATTACATCACCGTACAATCACACACCTATAAAATTTGACTAAGATTTTCTTTCTTTGGTAAAGGGGTTTACATAAATATTACTGGAACCAAGACGAAACTGGTGTTTAAAAAAAATTACTTTTATATTTAGTCTCTTGTCAGACCGATTGTTTATTTTGACAAGATAGTGCTAACGTAGGGGGTGTGGCTGTTTTGGTGAAAGAAGGCACTACACAAACGTAAACTTGATAACCCGGCCACCCTTTCATGTCTGAAGACATAAAGGAATAACACTCTTTCGCCCACGACTGTAAAGATTTTCCTTTACGCAACAATTTGAAGACTAGGTGACAGTTAAGGAAGATAACAACGGATCCCAAACCGTAAATAAAAATACTTAGCGGGACACTTTAACATCAGACTTTTAGTCAGACGATCAAAATTCCTCTGGAGATTTTCGCAAATCCATATCATACGTCTAAGTGTCAACAAAATTTAGGACTTTTAGCCATTTTAATTCCTGAAGCAAAATTTTGGATTGTTACATTTACGGTAGTGTGTCAGTTACTCACAAATTACGTATCTAAAATTTTCGGGCACAACCAATAGTACTTACGAATTTAATTATTACGTTTCTCCTTTTTTTTGTTTCGGGAAGGTAAAGTTTGTACGTTTTACTTAGGGCGTTCTATTAAGACAGTATTACCTTGTAACATACAATAACTTAGACCCAAAGAGACCAATACAATTCCACCAATGTATGTGATTTTAATGTAGGTGGTCTTGTGACCATATGTCACGTCTTAAACATTTACACAAGGTTGTTTCTTTTCGTCGATGTTAATAGGGGTTGGGACCAGAGATTCATCATCTCTGGAACGAACGTTCCCCCGTTCGTTCGCTCGATATTATGTCGACAGACGAAATCCTCGCAGGTCTGGTCAGTTCCAGTACACTCTTTTTTCTTTAAGTTATAAGAACGGGTCGACACTAAAAAAAATTTACGGTTATGATTATTATTAGTAAGACTTCAGTACTAATAAATCATAAACAATTTGGGTTCTGATCACGATCCGTGGTATACATGTATTTGTTTCCTTTCTTAGACACGTAACTCGAATGTCTAGATTTAATCCGTTTCCTTCACTTCCCGTTTGTTCCCGTACCCTTTGTACGTGAATCCCGACCAAACCTTTTCCTCCGATAAAGTAACGTGACATAAAATCAAAATTGATAGTCACAACGTCCTACCCCCTGGGGAAGTTCCCGGACTCTCACCCGACAACAGATTGTGAACCTTTATTTGACAGGTTCCTCTGTGGAATCGCAATCAGGAAGCCAACACGGGCTGAGAAACGTTGGGGTACCTGACATCGGGTACCCTAAGAGGTCCGTTCTTATGACCTCACCAACGGTAAAAAAAGGGTCCCCTAGAAGGGTCGGGTCCCTAACTTGGGACCCAGAGGGAGTATCGTCCGTCTAAGAAATGGTGGACTCGGTGCTGTGTGACCGACTGTTTCGTTCTCTGAAATGACCCCTCCCCACGTTCCCACCTCTTGGTCTCCTATTCCCTTGGGTCCTCCCGAAGAGACGGTGCACCAGGTGCAGATCTCAAAATACCACTACCCTAATCAAAGGACCAACAGAGACTGGTTAATAAGACTGAGTCACACGAAGGACCACCGGGTAGGTGACGAGTCTGTTCTACCTAAGGTCGTTCCTCTTAAGATCTACCACCATCCTGTGTACTGCAGAGGAAAACTGGAAAGGGTTTAAGAAGGACAACCACCACCGAACAATCAAGGCACAAGGAATGGTTCTGGAGGATAGTATTTTATTGAGTGTCTTTACCAATGACAACACGGACCGGTCCCACCCACCAAGGTCAATCACAAAGGGGATCGTAGTTCCCACGTAACAAAACGTTGTGTTTTTAAATTTCCTCCACCCCATGTGACGGAAATATTCCCCAATCCTCCTTGGAAGTTATACTCCTATATAGTTCAATCTTTAAATTTTCTCCTTACGTGTTCATTTACCGTTTTTGTTTGTCTGTTCTTTTTTCGGAGACTTATCACCGACCCTAGACTCTCTCCTTCGTCGGTTCTACCATCTTCTCTCGTCGAGTCTTTTTCTCTTTGAAGGTTCGAGAACTCCCCGTGTGGTGCTACCAGGACCGGTAGGAAGTACAAGAATATACTTGTGACATGAATAGTGTATTCGTACTGGTCACTATTCACGACCATTCTGTACATATTGGCTCAAACCAAAGCGGAGTGTGAATAGAGTGGATGGTCCTTACTCGGACACCGTAGTATCGACAGACATCCTTAGGTGTCCACTAATTTAGTCCAATTTCTGACCACTTTTGGGAGTCGTGAGGTGGGGTTGGACCGACCCACGCAGTCTCTGTCCTAACAACTGTGTCCTCTATTGTGTCTTCACTAACCTGGTCGTCTTGAAATCAGCGACGTCTCCTTCTTTTACAGTAAAAGGAGGGTGACCTCAGTTATTTTATGTCGAAATGTTCCCTTTGTCTTAGATTACAGTCTGTCAGAGTCTAAACTTTTGGAAAAGACTATCTGTCCTCGAGACACTGGAACTCCTTTCTCGAATTGGAGAGACTCAGAATCAAAGATAGAAATATTTTATCAAATTTTTATAGAAGGAACGATCTAATGATACTGTTACTGAGTTTTGTCCTAAATATTTTCATTTATGAGACAGAGTAGAGAGGGAAGGTGACTTTCATTTATCGAAATCAGTTTCTTAACACTATACCGGGAAGTTTAATGTTCTTTCTTTCTAAAATCCAATTTTTATGTAACTGGATCAACTGAAATATAATGCCTTAAAACTTGAATCTACATCGAGAAAATAAATCCGATAAAATCGTTTATTCGAAATTAGTGAATAACGTTCCTCGGGTCTCGGAGTTTACATTTATTACAAGATAGACCCCGTCTCCAAGGTTGACCCCTGCTAGTCGTCGAAGTGTTCCGACTCTTACGACCGTCTCGATCCGTCCCTACGGTACAGATCTTTCTTTCGGAGGACACGAGGTGTCCCCGTTTATCCTCGACGAACAGTCTACGTAGTTTTGAGCACAGACTCCCTAGAGACGAGAATAGTTTATTTACTTTTTGGTGTTAACTGAGAATGTTCATAACTTAGGTAATGGTCCTAATAGAGGTAAAGTTTTTCGTTCCCTATCAATGGTAGATAATCAGACGTATGACCAAAGGGTCCACCGAGTCACCATTTCTTAGACGGACGGTTACATCTTCGTCGTCCTCTGTGACCAAGCTAGGGACCCAGTGTTTCTAGGGGACGTCCTCCTTTACCGTCGAGTGGGGTCATAAGAACGGACCCGTTAGGGTACCTGTCTCCTCGGACCGTCCGATACCAGGTATCGGGCGGTCTCAACGTCTCAACCTATACTAACTCGACCGTTTGTCAGACACACAATAATAGGAAAAAAATAATGTGGTAAAAATTTACAGTGTTAATGACTAAGGTGTATAATTATACATATTTAGACATGGAGTGTAAGTTTTCTGATTTTTCATACATATCATTCTAGTTCACTTGGTCTCTACGTTAAATTAATGTCTGATTCTGTTATAAATGTCATTACAAAAACCAAACAAAGAAATAAAATAAGTTCATATCAACTAAATGACACAACACAATTAAAGACGACATATCGTTTGACTAAGTCAATATACGTATATATGTAAGAAAAAGTCTAAGAAAAGGAAATACCAAAATTGTCCTATAACTTATATTAAGGGACACGGGATATCATCCTGGAACAACAAATAGGTAAGATATACACTATCGAACGTAGACGATTGGGGTCTGAGGATGAAGATGGGAGGGTGAGGGGGAACCGTCGGTATTCAGTTTCAGACAAAAACAAAGTATCTATTCAAGTAGACACAGTATAAAATCTAAGGTACACATTCACTATAATACACTATAAACAAAAAGAGACAGACTGAAGGAAGTGAATCATACAAATAGAGGTCAACTCTAGTACAACGACGGTTATCGTAATAAAGTAAGAAAAAATACCGACTCATCATAAGGTAACATATTTACATTGTGTAGAAGAAGTAGGTGCGTAGACAGTTACCTGTAAACCAACGAAGGTACAGAACCGATAACATTAATCGCGACGTTACTTGTGCCCATGTACACTGAAAAACTTAATACGAAAAGAGACCTATAGACGGGTCCTCACCCTAATATCCTAGTATACCATCAATATAAAAGTCAAAAAACTCTTTAGAGGTATGGCAAAGGTATCACCGAGGTGACTAAATGTAAGGGTGTCACTATACGAACACTGTCAACGTTGAGGGTACAAAAATCATCTAAAAGTTTAGTTTAGTTAGACACGGAATGGACCGGGTAGTGACCGGTTTCTTGTCATGGGGACCTCGAGAGGTCTCAGAGACCGGTCCCAATGTTCGACGCATTAACTCATCTTAGACACGTTTGATTAAACTTTGTAAAGACGCACGGGGGGGTAAATGGAAATACCACTAATTTTTTTTGGGGTGTTGTGAAAGTTGTGTACAAAAGACGTCGGATTCTGTTGAAGGTAGTTCTTGATACCGTTAGACACTTGTGTTTTTATGGTATCTGAAACCCCGAAGGGACCTTAGAGTTACATCCTCTGTGCCCAAGTCAGGGACACAACCCTTCTAGGGACCTCCTCCTTTACCGATGGGTGAGGTCATAAGATTTTAGGGTACCTGTCTCCTTGGACTTCTCGACGTCAGGTAACCCAGTGTGCCTCAACTTGTGTTGACTCGATGACTCGTGTGTACGTGTTCATGGATGTCGTGCCCGAGACACAGGGTCTGGGTAACCGAAAGAGGACTGTTATTCTCGTGTCCTATAAAGTCTCCTAGTGGACAAGTCGAGGAGACACACTAATTTCGTCAACGTCAGCTACGATGATACAGTTAGCGTTTCAATCGTCACCCAGAGAAAGGACCCCGGACAGTTATGATCTCATATGAGGAAAAGGACCGATTTTGTAAGGAAACTGGAAAGAAAATTTGTGTCACTTTACCCTTAACCTTTTTTTATTTCTGAAAGACTTTCTCAAATTTAAGATAGTAGAGGGAGACTGGGGACGGCGGTGGAGTGTAGCTTGTTTCACGTTTCGTTACAGGTCTGGTGTGTCAACAGTGATGTGTTAAAGACAGGACGGGAGTTCACCCTAAGAAAACTTCTTGAGACTCAGGTTCAAACCCGGTTGAGTACGTTTCGGACTTTATCCGATTTGGTTCCTTCATTGGGGACACTTGTTTCGATCCGTTGGTGACCACCATTCCTCCGTCTCTTTAGTCCTATATTCAAGGTTCGTGAAAGGAACAAAAGGAAGTCTTTCTTTAACACTCAGACACCACGATACGTCAGTGTTGAGAGTGTGAAGTAAACCTTTTACAACCTTTGTGTACAGTTTTTAGTGTTCGTCCGTACCGAAGATTAGTTTCTCGAAAATCGTCCTTTAAAGTCTACAATATATAAGAAAGAATATACGTCAAGTGGAAGCCTTTCTCCAGTGGTTCAGGACCCGTATATAATACGTTCTTTTTAATAGTGTCCGTTATTTATAGTAAAAAAGAATACTTCTAGTTATCAGTGATGGATCGTTACGGTCCTGAGGGTTTCTGGTAATTCCAAAAAGGTTCCGTAGGGGGTTTGCCCCAAGACCGTTAAGTCAATGTATTGATTATTGTCAATGACTATCCATAACTCCTAAGTGACACTGTTAGTGACAAGACACAGGAGTCCGGAATCCACGTGACGGGATTAGTTAGAAGGTCACTGGGACACTCCACCCGTGACAATAGTTTGTGTGAAATGTGAATCGTCCTGGACCCTGAATTTCAGGGTCTCGATCCCCGATTTGTGTACGAGAGACCACGGTTTTGGGTACACAGATCAGTAGTGACGCCACAAGAGTCGAGAAGAAACTGAATAAAGGATTTGAATTCGGGGTCTTAATTGGTAAACTACCACTTGCACCACTGAAAATTAGAAGTTAGAATAAAAGAAGACGGGGACTCTCTATACTGTCAGAATTGTTTACACTAATATAATTTGGATTTAAGGTCGGGTCTGTCATGTGGTCTGGGGGTCCGAACGGGTGTCCTGTAGAGGTGTCTCTTCATGCGTCCAAGGAGTTCTATGTGTGTCGGTTCTCTTTGCCTACTTAATGAAAGTCTCGATATACGTCTTTTGATGTTCTCGAGATGATGTTCTCTAGTTTCCGAAAAAGACGTAGATAACTCAAATAGTATACCAAAAATAGAAAGTTAAACAATTCTACCACACAGTGCACCCAACTAAACGTATATAACTTCTTAGGAACATGGGGACCTCATGTTTTGGGTTGAACTAGTACTTTTGTTGTTTTAAGACATTTCGTTAATAGGAAGTTAATTTTTTCTTTTGAATTTTTTTATTTTTTACAGATTCCTTTTACCCCTTCTTATGGTGCAAGTATTTAACATTTTGTTATAATTCTACAAGTACAAAGGGGAAAATCCGTTTTAATTGTGTAAGTTTAAACTTGAGTTTTAGAAATAAAGTTTTAGAGAGAGGTTTATGTGGCCATAAAACCTCTTACTGTAATGGTAAGTAGGTCAACGAGTCCGTTTTGGTTCTTGGTAGAAACTGAGTGAAAGTCGGAGGTACAAGATAGGAATTTTAATGCAGCTTAGTCTCTTAAGGGACCACTCGGTCACCAATCCTGACACGAAAGTGACGACTCCCGAACCCAAGTAAGAGACCAGTCCCCTGATTCTAGGGTGTTCTCCGTACCACACCGTTTTTTTTTTTTTTTTACGACTTAGTAAATAATTTAATACAACTTTACGTTAGGTTCCGAGGGCTGTGGAGATGAAGGGGGACTTGGAATAGCGAATTAGAGATCAAGGAAGAGGGTGGGGCGGGGTTGTGTTTTACGGAGGTTTCCTCGTTGTACCCTTAAACTCTTATAAGGGTACC
The DNA here is from genome assembly GCA_006410555.1 of Capra ibex. NCBI lineage: Eukaryota > Metazoa > Chordata > Mammalia > Artiodactyla > Bovidae > Capra > Capra ibex. Next base: position 27,960,942 of record SJYO01018169.1, on the reverse strand, counting down.
TTCATCGTCTCCTTTGATAACTAAGGGTTTGTGGTAAACGTTTTCGCTATGGATCAGTAGTAAAAAATTTTCTTACAAAGGTACTACGAAAAATACTAATACTACTTTTCTATGACCCGAATCAGTACAACTTTCGTCCTAGCCCATCTTTTGTCGTCCGTTCCTATTCTGGAGAAATAGGACGTCGACAGATGGGAGTTACACGTCCGAGGTGGAAGGTCACCCATGGACCGGTCACGGACCGAGAACGGGGAGCCCCCCGAGGGGAGGACAATCTTTGACGGACCTGGAAACGTGCCTTCCTAGAAACTTTTTCTGTTTAACTAGTATATTAGTGTTTCGACTTTCGACTTAGGGTGGTCGTAGAAAAGTTGTAAAGGAGGTACTCTATGTTTGGGGAACATAGAAAAAAAAAAACGAAGTAACCCAGATTCAACTCCGTGCACCCCCAGAAAATAAGTCACATACCTGAGAGATCAGTACCGGGCACCAGAGTCATCAACGCCGTGAGACCGAATCAACGAGACGTCGACCACCCGAAAATCAAGAGGTTGGTTCCTATCTTGAGTACAGGGGACGTAACGTTTCGTCCTAAGAATTGGAGACCTGGTGGTCCCTTCAGGGTCAGGGAACATAGAATGAGTTCTCGGGACAGTTCAAAAGAGAGGAGGGGTTGAGAGATGGTCCTATCGCAGATAAGGTTAGTAAGGATTGTTGGTCCAGATGTTCCTAAACGGTTTGAGAGAATTAAGGAATTACGGAACACCCAAGTGGAGAACGGATCTCGAGGAAGGGATGTTCCAAGCGGATACTTTAAAGATGAGGAGGAAGTTCTAAAAGGACTCGTTTTTAGACACCCATGCACTACAATGTATTGTCCTACCTGTGTGCTCAGGATTGGATCTAAGACAGAACGATGTATGGTCGACGAACAGGTCTCCGGTGAGTGTACGGAAAGTACTCGGAGCCCCGGACAAATTTACCTTTTTTTTTTTTTTTTTTCATAGTAGATCTATTGTGGCCTCCTCGTGGACCCTTTCCTCAAATACCAGTGTCGTTTTATTAAATCGGACCGTCTGGATAATTGTAAAAGGGCTCTAAACATAACTATACAGGTCCGTGGAAGGGATGACCATTAAACTCAACTGAAGACGGTTGCGGTGGGAAGAGATGAGGAAGAAATAAATAAATAAAAAAGACGTGACCCAGAAACAACGTAGTCGAAAGAGATCAACGTTACTCGTCTCCGATGAGAAGCACCGTCAGGCTCTCGGAGAGTAACGTCACCGAAGAGAACGACACCTCGTGTCCGAGATCTCGAACCCCCGAATCAAAGGGACTCCGTATAGCTTAGAAGGACCTGGTCCCTAACTTGGACACAGGTAACGGAATTCCGTCTAAGAATTGGTGACCTGGTGTCCGTTCGGAGAGAGAGAGAGAGAGAAAAAAGGAGGATTTATTTACAGTTAGGAAAAATTTTAAAAATAAATAAAAACCGATATTATCTAAATACAACGACGTGTCCAAAAACGCCCCTCTTACCCTCGATGAGAGATGAACACCACACGCCCGAAGAGTAGCGTCACCGAAGCGAACAACGTCTTGTGTTCAAGATCCGTGTGTCGGAAGTCACAAACGTCGAGTGTCCGAGTTCTCGTGTCCGAGTCATCAAGACCACCTACCCGGATCAAGAAGGTTCCGTACAACCCAGAAGGGTCTAGTCCCTAGCTCGGGTACAGGGGACGAAGCCGTTCATCTGAGAAATGGTGACTCGGTGGTTCCTTCGGGGGGAGATGGAGAAGAATTCATGTCAATAATATCTGAAAGGACCAGATCCTGGTGTTAATAACAACGACAATACCAATGACAAACAATAACTTACAAATAGGAGACTAAGGAGTGATGGTAATGGGTAGGTGGTCCGTTATCTGTCGAAGCATGAAACACCAGGGTTTCGTCGAATATACATGGTATTAATGTCATAAAAAATGTCATAAAAGACTAGTACACAGTATGTTGACGGAGAGGTCCACTGGGACTTGAGGAACTCCCGTCTCAAGTACTTAAAAAACATACAAGACTCGGATTGCGACCGGGACCGAGTCTTGTCCGTCAGTGATTTAAAAATTATTAACCTACTGATTTTCTTCGTTGTTATAAAATAACTCACCCTCTCATTTTTTTTTATAACGAAATAACTAAAGATCGTCAAAGACTCGAGGATCTTTCGACTACAACATTTTCTCTCAGTAGTTTTCTTTTGGTCAATCGGTCGAAAATTTCTCGACCTGAAGGAGTCTTTCGTTACCCGTAAACCTGTCACTGAACGTCCCGAGAACTTGAATTCAGAAACACACGAATACACACACGAATTCACCAAAAAGGGCCACAACGTCACCATTTTTTGGACGGACGGTTAAGTCCTCTGTATACAACCTAGGAACCTAACCCTTCTAGGGGATCCCATCCTTTACCGTGAGGTGAGGTCATAAGAACGGACCCTTTAGGGTACCTCTCTCCTCCGACCACCCGATGCCAGGTGCCCAAACGTTTGTCAGACAATGCTGACTCGTGTGTGTGTATACACACGAATTTAGGTAAATAGATTTACTGAATTTTACTGACTTTACTATAAATTCAGAGTCTAAAGAAACTACTTAGAATACTTAGCTTTGATATCAGGAGGTCGAGAGTATGTCTGATACCTTTTGGGGTCTTATAATCCAGGTGTATTATAGTTGACACAGAAAAGACTATGAGCCGTTAGATGAAACTTACTAATACACCGAAGAGGAGATATCTTTTCAACTTTCTTTTCATTTATAAAATGTGTAAAACCAGTGTGAAACCGTAAGAGATAGAGACAAAAACAGAAAGGGAAGGAGAGAGAGCCAGAGACAGAGATATATATTTATATTGTGTGTAAAAAAGAGAAAAACGACTTGTTGAACGTTCAGTGGGTATCGTAATGTCGCTGTCATTTGGGGATTTATAAAGTCGTGTGTGAAGGATGACTACTCTTGTAAAGGATATACTAGTGTTATGGTCATATTAAAGATTCTTTGAATTAGGTTATTATAGATTTAAAAACAGATATTAGTCAGTGAGTCAATGGGGATTTTATGGAAAAGTGACAACGGTCGCTAAGGTCGGTCCAAATACGTAAAGTAAACCAAAGAAAAGGGAAAGCTTCCTTCTTCTTTTCTCGTAGTCACCTGAGTACAGTACTTAACTCACGCGTCTCTGTAAATCTGTATCATAACTTTTAATATGATCTCTACCGAACATCCCCGAAGTCGTCCCTGCAAAACTCCACACAAGGAAACTTACCTCACAACTTATTGGTTTATCTGACCGATTTGGTCATGCATAAATCCCGTGATCGTATCGTCCCCTTAAAAAATTTTATATAAAACTCTCTTAAGTTATCTTTCTTTCCTTTTTTATTTGGTTTCCCTCCCTCTATCTTTCCTCTCTTCTTTCCTTTTACTTCTTCACAGTTTTCCTTTTCGTCTTGAAAAATCTGCGATAGAATGTTTACCCACAACAAAAACAAATCTTAGTGTACACCTCTACTTCATAACGCCCAAAACAGCCACAAATCCTAAAGAAAAAGAAAATTAAAAACAAAACAAACCTCGTAACAACTCAATGTCACAACACATCAAAGTCGACATCTCGGTTCACTAAGTCAATACACATACACACGATTTGACGAAGTGAACAAAGACTGAGATACACTGGGGTACCTAACATCTGGCGGTCCGAGGAGACAAGTATCCCTAAGAGGTCCGTTCTTATGAAATCACCCAAAGGCACGGGAGGAGGTCCCCTAGATGGGTTACATCCCCAACTTGGACCCAGAGAATATAGAGGACGTAACCGTCCGTCCAAGAATTGGTGATAGTAGTGGACCCTTCAGGTTAAGTCCATATGTATACATATATGATACGTATATAGTCCAAGCATAGGGTATATTCAATAGTGTCTTATAACTCACCTCAAGGGACACGAGATGTCATCCAGGGACAACCAATAAATAAAGTATATGTTATCGCGTATAGACAATTAGGGGTTTAGGATAGAAGATAGGGAGAAGAGAGACGAAAAGTAAAAACCATTGGTTTTCAGACATAAACTTCAGACACTCAGACAAAGACAAAACGTTTATTTAAGTAACCATAATAGAAAAATCTAAGGTGTATATCTAATATAGTGTATAAACAGAAAAAGATACAATGAAGTGAATCATACTATTAGACATCAAGGTAGGTGTAACGACGTTTACCGTAATCAAGTAAAAAATACCGACTCATCATAAGGTAACACATGTACATGGTGTAGACGAAATAGGTAAGTCTAAAGATCCCTAGACACTGATCTCTGATACTTTTCTGTCGGTCCTAGTAGACCCCAGTGGACTGGATTGACCCTTGACACTATGAGACCACACTCAGTCGAAAAAAAAGAAGTTCCTGGTGTTACCCTCTCACTATAGTCGGTTTTCTCACAGGTTCACGTTTACGTATGAAATTTTTTTCATTATTAAAGAATATGTTGTCCTACTCACTATCTAACAAAGGTCCATCTACGTCGCTCTAAAGTCGGGACAAATGGGAGTCCACAGTTCGTAACAAGACCAAAGAAACTCCTCCTAAACATGGTGTTTTTGGTAAGATACAGAAACAGGGTGTGTATCGGTTTGATATACTAGCGAGGTACGAGACATCTTTATCACGTACTCGAAAACATTAACTTGGAGAAGAAGTTCGTATGGAGAAATAAAGTCTGTTTTTTAGAAGCAAACATGAGAATTTACACATCTATCGATTGAACAAGTATTTTGTATTGTATATCACTACCCTTATGGTCTGGTGGACCGGACGGAGAACTCTTTAGACATACGTCCAGTCCTTCGTTGTCAGTCTTGATCTGTACCTTGTTGTCTGACTAAGGTTTATCCTTTTCCTCATGTAGTTCCGACATATAACAGTGGGACGAATAAATTGAATATACGTCTCATGTAGTACTCTTTGCGACCCGACCTTCTTCGTATTCGACCTTAGTTCTAACGGTCCTCTTTATAGTTATTGAAGTTTATACGTCTACTGTGGTGGGAATACCGTCTTTCACTTCTCCTCGATTTTTCGGAGAACTACTTTCACTTTCTCCTCTCACCTTTTCAACCGAATTTCGAGTTGTAAGTCTTTTGCTTCTAGTACCGTAGACCAGGGTAGTGAAGTACCCTTTATCTACCCCTTTGTCATCTTTGTCACAGTCTGAAATAAAAACCCCCCGAGGTTTTAGTGACGTCTACCACTAACGTCGGTACTTTAATTTTCTGCGAATGAGGAACCTTCCTTTCAATACTGGTTGGATCCATCGTATAAGTTTTTGTCTCTATAATGAAACGGTTGTTACCAAGCAGATCAGTTCCGTTACTATAAAGGTCATCAGTACATACCTACACTCTCAACCCGACACTTCTTTCGACTCGTGGCTTCTTAACTACGAAAACTTGAGACTACAACCTCTTCTGAGAACTCTCAGGGAACCTGACGTTCCTCTAAGTTGGTCAGGTAAGATTTCCTCTAGTCCGGACCCACAAGTAACCTTCCTGACTACGGTTCCGACTTTGAGGTTATCAAACCGGTGGAGTACACTTCTCAACTGAGTGACCTTTTCTGAGACTACGACCCTCCCTAACCCCCGTCCTCCTCTTCCCCTACTGTCTCCTACTCTACCGACCTACCGTAGTGGCTGAGCTACGTGTACTCAGGACCACTTGAGGCCCTCAACCACTACCTGTCCCTCCGGATCGCACGACACTAAGTGCCCCAGCGTTTCTCAACCTGTGTTGACTCGTTGACTTGACTTGACTTAGGAATCAAAAAACTGATTCGTCGAAACTTATCGAAGTTACTCAAAGAATTTAGTTTTATGGCTTGAAGGGATCACCAGATCACGAATTCTGAAGGGAACGTCCCGAGTACCCAAGTTAGGGACCAGTCCCTTGATTCTAGGACATACAGCCCACCACACTGGTTTTTTTTAAAAATTCAGTTTTATGGTATTATTGTAAATGACGTGAATGAACATACATTGATACGTCATTCTGATTCCTTACAGCAGGGGACACCAAGGTCTTCGTGAAATTTTCATTACCTTTAATGTTACGTGAGACCTCTCTAACTACTCTTACAATTAATTTCAGTTGAACAGGATCGAAAGTAGTAAAAAGGTCTTAAATTTTCCTACTACTGATACCGTTCAACTGTACAAAAGTTTTATACTGACGAGGAGTTTCGATACCAAAATTTGTTTCAGATTACTTAGAAGTCTTTTTCTACTAAAGAACCTCTTGTCGTAAAAATGGAGTTTTTTAATGTGGTAGTAAATACGAATCCTATGTACTCTTGAGACGACTTAATTACTTTATACTTTCTTTCTGTCGTCAAAGACTGTCACAGACACTTTAGACATTGTAAAATAGAGGGTTCCGTACGGGATAAGTATCGAAATGAAACTACACGTGTCTATTATACATAATTGTAACTGTTCTCAATTCGTGCGCTAAATTTCCTCTTTTAACATGACAAAGTTTAGAGAGAGGGTCTACTAATTTTTGGTAGTCTTTGATGTAACTTTATCTTTGTACTTATATTGAATTTTATGGTCCTTGGTTCTTAAAGTAGAGTCTAAAACGAGAGTCCATGGTTGTTTGCCTTCTCCTACCCCAATCCCTCTAAACTTTCAAAGTAAAGTATGGACCATTCACGAATTTGCCCCGAAGGGACTACCGAGTCTGATCTACTTAATTGATGAATGGACGGTTAAGTCTCGGTGTCCCCGAGGACTTCGGATCAAAAGACTAATACTTGCCTAAGTAAAGTAATACTTTTACATCAACTGTTAAAAAAAAACGAATTTAACATACACTGTATAAACTTCCATTATGAAACGAAGTTTTATGGTAAGACAATTAATACAATAAATAATTATATGTAATTAATATAATTACATAGTAATTTATTTTATTTAACTTTTCATTAGCTCGCCTATTAGGTTTCTCATTTTTTGTGTATGTCAAATTTTTATTAACATTTTTAAAAGTAGATTTCGTAGATATTAAACGGGGAAGTTTAAAAGGGACGGAGTGACGTCTATGATCTTAGATTCGTACGAGTTCAAGGAATACGTTTTACCACATAAAAGTATATTGGTTACGTATAGGAGGGATTGTGATAAAAAAAAAAGGTTTACGGTAAGAATTGAAGAGTGAGGATCACTCTTCCAGAACTCTGGGAAATATAAAAGGTCCGAATAAAAACCAGGTGGGGGGGGGAGTGGGGGTGACAGTCCAGGTTTATGTTTTGCTTCGTCTTGTGTGTGTGTCTCCTTTCCACTTACCACTCCAAATGTAAGAGGAACTAAAAAAGGAAATCCTCATAAAAGAGGAACTAATCTCGTCTTCGTGTTAAAAATTTCGTATGAGTGTATTCGGTCGACGTACTGTACGGACACAACACAGAGTTGTTCCTCCCTACCCTCCTCTACCCTTTTAGTTCTAAGATTGTAAAAATTTTTTTTATAAGTAAATAAATAAACCGATGTGTTCCAGAATCAACATCGTAGTCCTAGATCAAGAGACTGGATCCTAGTTTGGGCCCAGGGGACTCAACCTTCGTACCTCAGAATGGGTCACCTGGTGGTCCCTTCAGGGTTCTAATATTGTGAAATGTGTAAATCTTAGGATCCGAGGAGAACAGAGTAGTAAAGTAAAGGTCTTTAACTAATCTTCTTTTATTAGCTCAATAAAGGGCACGACAAATGTTATTATTATCTTTTCCCTATTGTTCCTTAAGGGACCGTCAAGTCACCAATCCTGAGTCCGGGAGTCACACCCCATACCCCATCCCCCCGTCCTCCTCCCCTGGTTCAAGTTAGGGAGTGGACCCTTGATTCTAAGGTGTTCGACGTGTCACACCGTTTTTTCTTTTTTTTTTTGTCACTATCGTTAGAATTCATAAGTCAATATTTCCCAAATAATTTGTTTAATACGGTTTCGTGATATTATCTTATGATACGTTGATAATCGTGAAGGGTCTATTGTGATCACCATTTCTTGGGTGGACGGTTACATCCTGTGTATTCTCGGCGTCAAAACTAGAGACCCACCCCTTCTCGGGGGACCTCCTCCCGTACCGTTGGGTGAGGTCACAAGAACGGACCTCTTAGGGCACCTATCTCCTCGGACCGCCCAATGTCAGGTACTCCAACGTTTCTCAACCTATCCTGACTCTCTGAATCCTATGTGTTTACGTCGATAATTTTAGTATAGAAGTTATAATAAAGGATTGTACTCATATACGAATGTGACATAAACCATTCTTAGTTTTTCATCCGAGGTTTGGATTTAAATGTTACTTGACGTTTTAAAAATTTCTCTACTTATCTCTGTTTCTTTATCTTCATCCTTTTTTTTTTCTTTATCTTCATCCCCGTTAAAATGAATACGTGTGCACACACGACTCAGTGAAATCAGTACAGGTTTAGACACGGTGGGATACCTGACATCGGACGGTCCGAGGAGACTGGCACCCTAAGAGGTCCGTTCTTATGACCTCACCCAACGGTGCGGGAGGAGGTTTCCTAGGAAGGTTGGGTCCTTAGTTTGTGTGTAGATACAGAGGACGTAACCGTCTGTCCCAGAAATGGTGATCACAGTGGACCCTTCGGGTACGAATGAATATGTCTTGTAGTTAAATTTCGTTTCTACTTTTACTTTAAATCGTAAGGTTTTTAACACGAAATTTCCGTCCCATCTCGGGGAACGACCATTTTAGTTGGTCATATGGTTGGTTTGTCGTTGTTGTTTTTAGGGTCCAGAGGACCTGACTTTTAGTTGTACAAAGTTACGTAAGTCAACCAAAAATCTACTTTTTAACCAAATAGTCAAACTCTATAACTAGATCACTGGTCCAGAACAAACTCAACACAATACTGGCAGAGACAGAGAAGACCCCTTCACTCTTTAAACAGAGAAATGGCAGGATGAGTGCGTAAGGAGTTCGAAGGAAGTGGCGAAAGAAGGGTAGGTAAGAGTCGATTTTTAACGGTCCGAATCCTTCGTAAGAGTTTTTAAGTGAGTCGAATTCTACTTCATTACTAGTCGTATCAACAAGTAAATCGACACATCCAAGAATCACCGTCGTGAGTCCCATAAGGTAGACATCAACGTCGTACACCGTTGATCAAGGGACTGGTCTTTACCTTCGCGAACGTGACCCTCGTACTTCAGACTCGGTGACCTGGTAGTCCTTCACGGTTTTACGAATTTATTCACGGAAGTGATGTGAATAAACGTAAATCGTTACCCAAAGGACCCACCGAGTCCCCATTTCTTATGTGGACGGTTACGTCCTCTGCATCCTCTGTACCCAAACTAGAGACCCAGCCCTTCTAGGGAACCTCATCCTTTACTGTTGGGTGAGATCCTAAGAACGGACCTTTTAAGGTGTTTCCTCGGACCACCCGATGTCAGGTACCCCAACGTTTCTCAACCTGTGTTGATTCGAAGATTTGTACTGAGTACTAGAGTCCATAAACGTAAATCGTTCTTTTCTCGGGACTTGGGGGGTTCAAAGAGGAGACCCTGTGATAAACGTAAACCCCGTCCCGTTAACCTCCCAGTCCCCTTAGGGGGTGTGGGTAGTGGGACTTTTAGTGTTTCAAGTACATCCAGGTTCTAGTAACACAAGATAAGACCTGTGACGACCAACGATTCCTGAAGTAAACAGATTTCTTATACATGACCCCTAGGTAAGGTCCCGTCTGTGACAAGAACCTAAAGTCTCGTAGGAGACCAGGAGGGTTAAGGACGTGTTCTTAGTACCTTATTTTGTATATTCTGTGACTTTTGAAGTAAAGTGTCTTTACAAAGTAAACGACAAGTAAGAAAAAAAAGAGAAAAAGGGACAAATCAAAAACTTCGTTTTAAATTTTAGTTTCCAATCTAAATTGATCCTTTTTAGACAGAGTGTTCCGGAGACGAAATCAAGTATAAATTCTTTTATAAAACTCGGTGGAACTTAAAGAACGAAACAGTAAATGGATACCTGAACTCTAAGGGCTAGTGTAGGGGAGACTGTTTTACTTGTTATTTTAGTTTAATGATGAACGAACGATGGTGTATCTTCAAACGTGTAGAGTCAAAGTTCTCACGTAAACTCTCCTACTACAAGACAAGACAATTTAACCTCGGAGACCCGAAACCCAAAAAAAAAAACAAACAAAGACGAAAATAAAAAAGAGGGTCTACAATTATTGGTGACAAGCCAATGAATTCTCCGAAACAGATCCATTAATTTCTAGAGCAGTGTAGAACGAACTTATATTTCAGATTCACTGAGTACGTCACTTGAACCCGGGAGACTCGTATTACTTCAGACCAAATTACTTCCTTTAATAAAAAACTGTTTAAAATTTTGACATTTTCTTTTGAAGTAAATATGTAAGGATTATGTCGACCCAATTTCATCGTAAATTCGAATAATTTATTACACTAATTGAATATTTTTGATAATAATTGGAGTTTGGAGCCCAATTTTTGTTTCTTGGGACGGGATGGTTTTGAGCTAGGATTCTCTTTTTGAGTACTTTTATTTTTGACAAATAATAATAGTAAATATATATGCAATAGAAATTTTTTTACTTGTAGACCTAAATTAGGGTGAAAAAACAAAATTTATTACTCCATATAAGTTAAACACCTACTTTTTTTTAAAAAAATTATACCTTGAAAGAAAGAATTATATTATTAATAAGACATTTATAAGATCACCGTAACATACACATAAAGTTGATTATCTTTATTTTTGTCAATGTTTTTATTACACTTTATTACACTTTAGTTGATATCCAACGACATACGACATATGATTATTGTATTCATATAAGTGAGTCTTAATTTCATTATCCAGTCTCTTGTTAGTTGACCTTCAGTCATAAGATGTCGGTAGTCCCGTTCTTGACCTTGGTCTTAAACTTTCACCTAAAATATAAATGGTCTTCACATTAGAACTCTTTGGGCATACGTCCCGTCCTTCGTTGTCAATCTTGACCTGTACCTTGTTGTCTGACCAAGGTGTATCCTTTTCCTCATGCAGTTCCGACATATAACAGTGGGACGAATAAGATAAAGATACGTCTCATGTAGTACTCTTTGCGACCCGACCCTCTTCGTGTTCGACCTTAGTTCTAACGACCCTCTTTATAGTTATTGGAGTCTATACGTCTACTGTGGTGGGAATATCGTCTTTCACTTCTCCTTGATTTCTCGGATAACTACTTTCACTTTCTCCTCTCCCTTTTGCAACCGTATTTCGAGTTGTAAGTCTTTTGTTTCTAGTACCGTAGACCAGGGTAGTGAAGTACCCTTTATCTACCCCTTTGTCACAGTCTCAAATAGAAAAACCCGAGGTTTTAGTGACGTCTACCACTGACGTAGGTACTTTAATTTTCTGCGAATGAGGAACCTTCCTTGCAATATTGGTCGAATCTGTCGTATAAGTTTTCGTCTCTGTAATGAAACAGGTGTTTTCAGGCAGATCAGTTCCGATACTAAAAAGGACATCAGTACATACCTACACTCTCAACCTGATATTTCTTTCGACTCGTGACTTCTTAACTACGAAAACTTGACACCAAAACCTATTCTGAGAACTCTCAGGGAACCTGACGTTCCTCTAGGTTTGTCAGGTAGGATTTCCTCTAGTCCTGAGGACAACCTTCCTGACTACGACTCCGACTTTGAGGTTATGAAACCGGTGGACTACGCTTTTCGACTGAGTAAACTTTTCTGTGACTACGACCCTTTCTAACTCCCACCCTCCTCTTCCCCTACCTTCTCCTACTCTACCGACCTACCGTAGTGGTTGAGTTACCTGTACTCGAACCCATTTGAGACCCTCAACCACTACCTGTCTCTCCGGACCTCACGATACCAAGTACCCCAGTGTTTCTAAACCTGTGCTGACTCGCTGACTTGATTTGACGTGACTTAGAACAAAAATGAAAAAAAAAATTAACTTTACATCAACTAAATGTTATAAAACAATTAAAGACGACATGTCTTTTCACTGAGTCAATGTGAATCTATATATATATAAGAAAAAGTATCAAAAGGGTAACACCAAATAATGTCCTGTAACTGATATCAAGGGAGACGACATGTCATGCTGGAACAGTGAAGGTAGGATATACATTATCAAACGTAGACGATTAGGGTTTGACGGTGAGGTAGGCAGGGAATGGGGGAGGGGGAACCGTTGATGTTCAAACAAGAGATACAGACACTCAGACAAAGACAAAGTGTCTATGTAAGTATAAAAGTATCAAATCCAAGGTGTATATTCACTATAGTATACTATAAACAGAAAGAAAGACTGAATGAAGTGAATAATACTATTAGAGATCAATGTAGTTACAACGAGGTTTACCGTAATAAAGTAAGAAAAGAATACCAACTCATCACAAGAGAATATATATGTATGTACGCGTATATAGAAAATCTTAATCTCGACAAAAAGTCCTATATAAGGGTCCTTACCCTAATGTACTAATATGTTGATAAGATAGAAATCAAAAAAACTCCTTGGAGTCATGACAAGAGGGATCACCGACATTTACAGTGGAACAAAATTAGTGGGAGAGACTCGATGTCCAATAAGTGGACATTTTACCCATATCATCATGGATTCAGTATCAAAATCAGAATTAATTGTACACACTTCGTGTGTCATGTATCATGAGTGTCTACAATTGTAGTGATAATAGAAGGATACCATGGTAGTTTCTTCGATCTTCGGTTGATAACCGAATCTCCGGAGTCAAGTCAAGTCAAGTCAAGTCAGTGAGTCAGTACAGGCTGAGAAACGCTGGGGTACTTAACGTCGTGCGGTCCGGAGGGACAGGTAGTTTTAGAGGGCCTCAAGTGAGTCTGAGGACAGGTAACTCAGTCACTACGGTAGGTCGGTAGAGTAGGAGACAGCAGGGGAAGAGGAGGACGGGGGTTAGGGAGGGTCGTAGTCCCAGAAAAGGTTACTCAGTTGAGAAGAGTACTCCACCGGTTTGATAACCTCAAAGTCGGAGTCAGGAAGGTCACTTGTGGGTCCTGACTACAGGAAATCCTACCTGACCAACTTAGAGGAACGTCAGGTTCCCTGAGAGTTTTCAGAAGAGGTTGTGGTGTAAAGTTTTCGTAGTTAAGAAGTCACGAATCGAAAGAAGTGTCAGGTTGAAAGTGTAGGTATGTACTGGTGACCTTTTTGGTATCGGAACTGATCTGCCTGGAAACAACCGTTTCATTACAGAGACGAAAAGTTATACGATAGATCCAACCAGTATTGAAAAGAAGGTTCCTCATTCACAGAAAATTAAAGTACCGACGTCAGTGGTAGACGTCACTAAAACCTCGGGTGGTTTTATTTCAGACTGTGACAAAGATGACAAAGGGGTAGATAAAGGGTACTTCACTACCCTGGTCTACGGTACTAGAAGCAAAAGACTTACAACTCGAAATTCGGTTGAAAAGGTGAGAGGAGAAAGTGAAAGTAGTTCTCCGAAAAATCGAGGAGAAGTGAAAGACGGTATTCCCACCATAGTAGACGTATAGACTCCACTGACTATAAAGAGGGCCGTTAGAACTAAGGTCGAACACGAAAAAGGTCGGGTCGCAAAGAGTACTACATGAGACGTATCTTCAATTTATTCGTCCCACTGTTATATGTCGGAACTGCATGAGGAAAAGGATAAACCTTGGTCAGACAACAAGGTACAGGTCAAGATTGACGACGAAGGACTGGACGTATGTCTAAAGAGTTCTCCGTCCAGTCCACCAGGCCATAAGGGTAGAGAGAGTCTTAAAAGGTGTCAAATAACACTAGGTGTGTCAGTTTCCGAAACCGTATTAGTTATTTCGTCTTTATCTACAAAAAGACCTCGAGAGAACGAAAAAGCTACTAGGTCGTCTACAACCGTTAAACTAGAGACCAAGGAGACGGAAAAGATTTTGGTCGAACTTGTAGTCTTTCAAGTGTCAAGTATATAACGACTTCGGACCGAACCTCTTAAAACTCGTAATGAAATTATCGTACACTCTACTCACGTTAACACGTCATCAAACTTGTAAGAAACCGTAACGGAAAGAAACCCTAACCTTATTTTTGACTGGAAAAGGTCAGGACACCGGTGACGATTCAAAAGGTTTAAACGACCGTATAACTCGCGTCGTAAAAGTGTCGTAGTAGAAAGTCCTAAACTTTATCGAGTTGACCTTAAGGTAGTGGAGGTGATCGAAACAAGCATCACTACGAAAGATTCCGGGTGAACTGAAGTGTAAGGTCCTACAGACCGAGATCCACTCACTAGTGTGGTAGCACTAATAGAAGCAGTACTTCGAGAAAAAAACATGTCAAGACACATAAGAACGGTGGAGAAGAATTATAGAAGACGAAGACAATCCAGGTGTGGTAAAGACAGGAAATAGCTCGGGTAGATTTCCGGATCAATCACTGTTTTTACCATCTGATGTCTTTTTTTTAATCAGGGTGAGTCGTCTCAAGAAAATAGGACGATGGGTCTCAATTTGTCTTAAAAATCGAAATAGGGTACAGACACTTACTTGTATTAGTTTTCGGGTTTTGTGAGTGAGATTTTATGATTACTTGAAAGTTTTTGTATTCAGTTTAATATAAGACGAACTATCAGTACCGTAGTGATAAAATTAACCTCGATTAGTAAGCTTACAACCACAAAAAATATATCATCTTCAATGCCTTGTAACCAGACACTAAGTAGGACAGACATCTATATTGACGAAAAATTTTTCACATAACCTCATCTCGTCGAAATCTCACAACACAATCTAGGACGACACGTCGTCACCAAGTCGATGTACATATGTATGTAAGGGGGACAAAACCTAAAGGAAGGGTAAATCCAGTGGTGTCTCGTGACTCATCCCGAGGGACTCGTTATGTCATCTAAGAGTAATCAACAGATAAAACATGTGTCATAGACATCACATATATACAGTTAAGGTTAGAGAGCTAAGTAGACTGGGGAGGAAAGGGGCGAATACGTTTATAATTAAGAAACCAGATGAGTACCATCCACACACGACTCCACGCCACTGACTCTAATCTCGTACCCTAAGTTTAGGTTCAATCCGACGGAGGTTTTCGAAAGTAATACTGTGTGGCAACGAAACCTAAAGAAGATCCTTAATATAAGCAAGTCCAAAAGGGTTTGGTGGAATGTCTTTCTTTGGCTTGCTTGAAAGACCGATCGGGTTATGTATTATACATTGCATCTTATTCCCGAAGGGTCCACCACGATCACCATTTCTTGGTCGGACGGTTAGTCCTCTGTATTCTGTGGGTCCAAGTTAGAGACCCAACCCCTCTAGGGGACTTCCTCCCTTACCGTTGGGTGAGACCATAAGAACGGACCTCTTAGGGAATCTCTTCGGACCACCCGATGTCAGGTACCCTATAGTTTCTCAGTCTGTACTGACTTCGCTGAATACATGCGTGTGTCACAGCTTATTATAAATAACTTATAAGGTAACGTAACAACAATGAAAATACGATTTACACAAATACACATTAGTCGTGTCCCTTGAGATGAGCTATAAGACATTACTGGACATTCCCTTTTCTTAGACTTTGTCTAAGTCATTTACATATTCATTTAGTGAGACTACATGTAGACTTTGATTACACACACAATCAAGGAGTCAGTACAGGCTGAGAAAGGCTGGGGTACTTGACATCGGATGGTCCAAAGAGACAGGTACCTTAAGAGGTCCGTTCTTATGACCTCACCCAACGGAAAGGGAAGAGGTCTCCTAGAAGGACTGGGTCCCTAACTTGATCTTAGAGAATGTAAAGGACGTCTGATCGTAGAGAAAGTCTCTTCCGTCACCGTGGGATGAGGTCATGAGAACGGACCTTTTAGGGTATCTGCCTCCTCGGACCTTCCGACATCAGGTACCCCAGTGACTCCCAGCCTGTGCTGACTCGCTGAAGTGAAAGTGAAAAGTGAAAGTACGTGACCTCTTCCTTTACCGTTGGGTGAGGTCACAAGAACGGACCTCTTAGGGTCCCTGCCCCCTCGGACCACCCGACGGCAGATACCCCAGGGTGTCTTAGCCTGTGCTGACTTCACTGAATCGTCATCGTCGTAGAGAAATGGTAATCACGGTGGACCCTTCGGGGTCATATTTTAACTTTTTTAAATTTACACGCACATACACACGGACAGACAGATACATATATACATTCCGACACGACTTGTAGACAAGACAACCAGGTATAGCAGTGAGGGAAGTTGAGACCGGAGACACGCCGTCCGACTGGACAGTCCTACTGTAGACGCCTGAGGGAATCAGTAACGGGAGAGCTATCCAAGTCGGTTGTCCCACATGACCGTCCTCTACTCTCCGTCCCCTGTCGTTCCCACACCTCATAGGTAAGGACCCTTGTGTGGGGTCACACCAGTGACGTACCTCGTAACCTGGAGTACGGAACAGGTCTGACTTCTGACCGTTCTGGAAGCGAGAATGGTAGGGTCCCTCCGCGTGACGATACAGGAGGACGTGGGAGAAGTGTGAAAACATTTATGAGAGAAATAACTCCAGAGAAGTGTAATGGGTTGTTTTCGTAAAGAACAAAGAACAGGAATGGGAAATAACTATATTTAGGAATTATCTTTACTATCTTACCTGACACATCCATTATAACAGTGGACGGAGGGTCGAACTTATAGGAGCAAGAGGACCAATCAAAAGAAGAAGACACCTGCAGGATTTTATATACGGGAAAGGGGTGACGGACAGACGTTGGTGGTGGGGTCCCGGTACTTCCCGGTCTACATACTTATGGAACGGTCTGGTATCCCTAAGAAGTTGGTCTAGAAGGGTGTAATCCCCAGTTTCAAAGGGAAAAGAGTCTGGGTCTTGACTACTGATAGTGGGGTCCCGAGAGACTGGTAGAAAGGGAGTAGAGTTCATCTCGGAGACATCTGGTCCCGTGTCGTCTCTGTTGAGTCCTACTCTCTGTCTACCGAGGACCCCAGTCACACAGGTCAAGGTTTGGGACTCGGGGACAAGGGAGAGAATGTTAACGGAAGTGGAAAAGACACTTGATTATATAACATAAGAGTAAAACGAACTTGATCAACCTCAAGGACGATGGACGTTAAAAAATAGTTCCATGACTAATTTTGTTGCCGTCTTGAACCACTGGACTATACAAAGATTATAAACTTAGGTCAACAAAACTTCTTAAGTCACTACGACCGTTCCTTACGTGATCTTTTCAAGACCAGGTAGGTATATACACAGTCTTAGCCACCTTGAAAAATAATGGCTCTCGGAAGTCTTTCGGAGAGGACTTTAAGTTATGTGAGATCCCGTATAAAACCTGTCCAAGGATCAGGTCTAACGAAGGGTCTCTCCTTTTACTAACCGAACCCTCCGTTCCAAACAGTTGTACCACACGTTTCTCTCCTCTCGAAACGAAAGAAGATCGAAAAATTTTTTTAGTAAATAAACAAACAAAACCCGACACGCCCCAGAATCAACGACACGCCCGAAAAGAGATCAACACCTTTCTCCCCCGATGAGAAGTGACACCACGCACCCAAAGAGTAACGTCACCGAAGAGAACAACGTCTCGCGACCGACGTCCTGTACACCCGAGTTATCAATGTCGAGGGTCCGAGATCTCGTTTCCGAATTATGAACACCATTTACTCGAATCAACGAGGCTCCGTACACCCTAGAAGGACCTAGTCCCTAGCGTGGGTCCAGAGGATGTAACCGTCCACCTAAGAAATGGTAACTCGGTGTTCCCTTCGGGGAAAGAAGAGAGTAAAAATTTGATCGTTCATACCAACCCATAGTTACTGATTGTTAATACAAAACCAAAATTACGAGTAACACCTTAAAAGGAATAAACAAAAAACCAACTCTCTCGGACTTACTAACAATTTAACTTATTATCTTCTTTTAAATAAAAAGGATTTGTGTCAACGAAGGGAGACATCCATAATGTAACATACCGAAGTCCTTTTCATGTTTCCGTCGTGTTTTCCGTTTACCCCGCACACGAGGTAGTATTTTCACAGGGGGTGGGAGAGAGGAAAACGAGACATAATTATCATAAAGGGACCGTCGTGGTAACACTCCGATTGTTTCCGGAACTTTTCTATCCTTTACCACACGTCGATAATTATTATCAAATAGAAGGATGGAAATCTTCATCATTCGGTTATGTTGAGCGATAAAAACAACAACAGCAGTGATAGTTTCGTGTAGAAAAGCGATTTTAAGATTCACATGCAAATCTAGTAATGACTATTTCGCTAAGAGTCTCTTCAATCCTGAGACTCAAATATTATAATTATTACTCGTAGTAATTTTGTGGCATTGTCCTTTCTGTTCTAGTTCTTCATTTATGTCCCTGAAGGGACCCACCAGGTCACCGATGTTGAAGTGGAAGGTCCCGTCTCCTACACCCAAGTTAGGGCCCAATCCTTCGATTCTGGGGTGTACGGAGTACGACTTGTTTGGTTCTGTATTTTGTCGTCGTTATAACATTGTTAAGTTATGTCAGAAATTTTTACCGGGTGTAATTTTATTTTTTTCTTCTTCTTGATTGATGTTTCTTTCTACCCCCTTGTAACCTTTTTATAAGGGGTTCCTCTCCTACCCGATCCCTTTACAGGTTTAGGTCAACAAGAGTTAGGTGGTTAACGACCAAAAGGAGAACTCCCTCTATAAACACTTAAGCGAACCTCGAATCTTCTTGTACAATTACAACTTATACGACAAATCTAGAGGTCGTCTGGAACCTCTTGATGATCGGGGGTATCTCGATGTGATTTCTTGAGATGAGGGGATGACTAAGGACCCCCAATTCATCTCTGTAAGGTTGGTCGGTGGTCCACGACCTTATAGAGGTAAAGGGTTTGACGGAGATAGTGGTAGAGTGTCAAACCGTTCGTCGAAGAAGAGGAAGACCCGGTAGTTTCTTCCTCTTAAGGACCCTGAAGGGACCGCCAGGTCACGAACCCTGTACCGTGGAAGTTACGTTCCCGTGCACAAGGTAGGACTCAATCCCATGATTGGACGTACGGAGAACCACGCCGGTTTAAATTCTTCTTCACCCTCTTCTGCTCAAGAAAGGAAACACTACTGTTTTCTTCCTTCGTAAGAGTCCATCGGTCACAATTGTCCTTCCCGTGACTGACTGGAAACCGTCTACAAGTTGCAAACAAAAGTCCCGGACCCTTCCCGATTGCGGTCCCGAAAGGAAGTTAAAGTAAGTGTTATTCACACAGTGACTACGTAACACAAACCAACTCAAATGTCCTTATCGACACAACGAACAGTTAGTACCCTTCACCGTCCACAAACCTTAGAGGAAGTAACGCCCGTGGTTTAGCGTAGATGCGTAGGGTCCGATGAAGTGAGGGGAACCAGGAAACACGAGGTACCTTGGAGTCCCTTTTCCAGTGGGACCCGCTGGACTTGACTCCGCGGTCTTTGGCGTCTTTACAGGATGGTCGGAGGAGTGCTCTAAGGGACTACTGTGTTGGATTGTGTTGCGGGAAATGTCATAAGGCCGTTGTTGGTTTCGGTCTTTATTGAGTATGTAATTTTTTTTGTTGTGGAGTTTTCTAATAGAAAAAAAAAAAAGGGGAGTTTTGTGATCGTACGTTTCATCAATCAATCATCAGTGATTATTGAAAAAAGGGACGTTGTAATAACCGATTAATATGGTTAATAACGTAAGAGTCGGATAGTCCGGTACGAACCTAGTAGGTCTTTGTTTTCACAAGGAACCTTGGCTAGGTGTCCCGTTGTCTACTTTAGACAAAACCAGCAAGAAAGAACGGTCGGCACGAGTCCTGGTCACGACTGGTACCTCCGGACCGGAGTCAGGCGTCACCCACCAGGTCGAGCAGTAGGTCTCAAGAATCCTTCACTTAGGAGGTAACCGTCGGGAGAGGAGAGGTAGACTTTTGTCTACTCATTGACGGTGCATGTGCACTCGAGACTGTGTCTGGATAGTGAGGATAGAAAGTCCTGTGACCTTTGGGACTACTGACCCCTACCTGTGCAAATTTACTATGTTTCGGGTAGAGGTAAAATCTCGTAGAAAGGGATATGTGACATAATGTAATGTATGTCGGTATGACTCCTGTTAAAGTGGACTAAATATATACTTCTTCGACTCTTTACAGATGTTTCAGTCGTTTTATAAGTGTGTAGATAGTACACCAACTATAATTATTAAATTCCAAGAAGGTTTCATATACACATTGAAATGTAAACTTTCGTAGGTCCGTAATTTTGAACCTGAAGGGTCCACCGAGTCATCATTTCTTAAACGGACGGTTACGTCCACTGCACCCAAGCTATAGGGTCATCCCTTCTAGGGGACCTCTTCATTTACCGTTGGGTGAAGTCATAAGAACGGACACTTTAGGGTACCTGTCTCGTCGGACGTCCGATGTAGTCTGTACTGAATCACTGATTTGTTACTGTCATTCCGTAATTTTGCATTAGGGGTAAGTCTTTTCAAATGAGGTACCTTGAGTTTCGAATCACTTGATAATTTTGAAAAAATTTGAATTCAAATCCCACCTTAAGAGTTCTAAGAGGTCTGTTATACTATCCTGATAATCCTTTTAGAAATTTTTGTTGAATTTTGTTTAAATGTAGAATAGTGAACAGTCACAGGTATAGTGTTTTTAAATAAAAACCAACACGACCCAGAAACACCGACGTGTAACCAAAAGAGATCAATTCTTTTACTCGTCTCTAATGAGAGGTCGACACCACGCCACGAAGAGTAACGTCACCGAAAAGAACAACACCTCGTACCCGAGACCCCACCCGCTCGAAGTCATAAACGGTTTGTGTCCGAATCAACGGGACACCTTATACCGTAGAAGGGGTTGGTCCTAGCTTTGACACAGGGGACGAAACCGTCCACCTAAGAATTGGTAACTTAGTGATCCCTTCAGGAGATATAATGAAAACTTAGTTTATGAACTACTTTTAACTACAGACAATACGGGTTTCAAAAGGACTGAGACGACATAAACGACATAATATGTACATAAGTAGTAATGTAGTACCGAAATTTAGTGAACTATCGTGTTGTATAACCTCTAAAAATAGAGACTACTAAGAGAAGGAGAGTACTAAAACCATGTTTGTAAGATAAATACCGGCCCGTACCATTACGTTCAATCCCCGTCCAACATTGTTCTTGGTAGACAGGAGAGGGGGATAGACTCAGGAAGACAGTACTAATTAACAACAATGGTTTTTTTTTTTTTTTTTTTGGGTGGAGAAACGACCTCAAAACGTTCTCCGTCATCGGTACAGGAGGGAAATCTCGTGATCTCGAATTTTATACTGTACGGAATAAGGGACACCGGAATTTGTGTGTCAAAGACGATAGCACCAAGGGTTCGGAAAGTCATCTAACACTCTCTGTCCACCTTTGAGGGGACCATTACAGTCTTTTATCGTTCTACCTCTGTTTTAACTTTAGTAATCAGTTCTCCACAACTCGTAAAGTCCACAAACAAACCATCCCTTATTTGTGTTGACTTCTTTGATCGTATGTATAGTACAAGTGTAACTTTGTTTACTCGAGGATATCCCCCACCCTTTTACAACTATAACGTTTTGTCATATAGGTCCAAACCATCTTTAATTTAATTTTTGTATTTAGGTGTAAAGGATTTCTGGAGACGGTAACGAATTAAAGTTTTCGTAGAGCTCCCTTTCTCCTTCCCCGGTCTCGATCCTAAATTAAAAATAATCTTCCTTTGTACAAGATCCTCCCTGAAAAGTCCACTGAGTCGTGATTCCTTAGGAAGGCATTACGTCCTCTACGTCCAAACCAGGAAACTAACCCTTCTAGGGGATCTCCTCTTTTACCGTTGAGTGAGACCCCAAGAACGACCCTTTTAGGGTACCTGTCTCCTCGGACCGCCCGATATCAGGTATATATCGTAGCGTTTCTCAGTCTGTGCTGACTCGTGAACATGATACAAGATCCTTCTTGGTCGTACCCTCTCTTACTTCCTGCTCGTTCAGACGAGTCTTCAGAACGTAGTAATGGGGACTTCTCCACCTAGGGTTTCCTACGAGATGTCAAGTTCTCCTTCTCAGTGACTCAACACCATGTTTATGAGTTTTTGCGACGGACAAAGGATTAGGTCGGTCATACATAATTCATGGAAGAGACTTAGGTCCTGACCTATGTCTCTTTCCCTTTCTTCTAAGTTTGGACTACCCTCCTACAATAACTAAAACACAAATTAGTAGTTCCTTGAAATCACGTCAACCCTTCGACTCTGTACTTTGGGTCCTGTTGGTAGAGTCGGAGATTATTACGTTGGACTTCCTGGTGTCCCGAGGGAGAAAGGGTCCCGTGGGACCTAGACGGGTAAAAAGACTTCAGAAGACACAATCTCGGTAGGGAGGACAAGTCCGAAAGATAAATCCATTTTTATACTTCTTGTGTGTGTGTGAGTGACTTAGGGATTTTCGGGAAGAATGTCATAATTTATACAATGAATGTTCCCGAGTATGTCAATTGTTGTGGAATCAGAACCATTCTTGGTTTGCTGTAAGAGTCCTTTACTCTGTGTTCTGTACTTTGTTTTTATATCCATTCCTTCCGTTTGGTCTTACCGGGTCTCATTCTACACCTTTCATCGATCCCCGTCATCAATCCTATAACTATCTCACTCAAGTTTGATGTCCGGACCATCTACCCCTGGAAGACACGGTCACACTATTTCGACCTGAAAATGAATATTTCTCACTTTTCCGTTCTTCTTTCACAATTACTGGACCGCTAACAGAAGTCTGACCTTACCTTCTCTACCTCTGACCCTAGCCCCTCCAGTTATGCCTTCAACAACTGAAAAAGTCCTTATCTCTCTTTCTTATAGACTTAATTCACTTGAGTATTCTTATTATAAAACTTATCTACATTATTAGACTTCACTGTCTAACTTATACTTTTAACTCCAAAGAGAACCCGTTACTGAGGGTTCAAAATTACAAGTCAAGTCAAGTCAGTGAGTCAACACAGGTTGAGAAACGTTAGGGTACTTAACGTCGTCCGATCCGGAGGGACAGGTAGTGGTTGTGGGTCTCAAGTGGGTTTGAGTACAGGTAGCTCAGTCACTACGATAGGTCGGTAGAGTAGGAGACAGCATGGGAAAAGGAGGACGGGGGTTAAGAAGGGTCGTAGTCTCAGAAAGGTTACTCAGTTGTCCACCGGTTCATGACCTCAAAGTCGAAATCGTAGTAAGGAAGGTTACTTGTGGGTCCTGACTAGAGGAAGTCTTACCTGACCAACCTAGAGGACGTCAGGTTCCCTGAGAGTTCTCAGAAGAGGTTGTGGTGTCAAGTTTTCGTAGTTAAGAAGTCACGAGTCGAAAGAAATATCAGGTTGAGAGTGTAGACATGTACTGGTGACCCTTTTGGTATCGGAACTGATCTACCTGGAAACAACCGCTTCATTACAGAGACGAAAACTTATACGATAGATTCAACCAGTATTGAAAGGAAGGTTCTTCATTCGCAGAAAATTAAAGTACCGACTTTAGTGGTAGACGTCACTAAAACCTCGGGGGTTTACATTTTACATTGTGACAAAGGTGACAAAGGGGTAGATAAAGGGTACTTCACTACCCTGGTAATAGAATCCATAGACATTTGGTCACTATATAATTTCTTGATACCTACCTCAAAACGTTGTAATATGTTCTCCGTCACTAGTTTTGGTGGGGGTTCTCCTTCTTTACATTTTTCCGTTGTACCAACAGATGCCTCCGGATGTTTATTGACTCTTCGTTTCCTCTTTTCCTTTCTAGATAGGTAGACTTACGTCTCAAGGTTTATCATTCCTCTCTATTCTTTCGGAAGGATTCACTAGTTACGTTTCTTTATCTTCTGTTGTTATCTTGTCCTTTCTGTTCTCTAGAGAAGTTCTTTAAATCCCTATGGTTCCCTTGTAAAATACGTTTCTACCCGTGTTATTTCCTGTCTTTACCATACCTGGATTGTCTTCGTCTGCTATGATTCTTCTACACCGCTCTTATGTGTCTTGAGATATTTTTTCTAGAATTACTTGGTCTATTGGTACTACCACACTAGTGAGTGGGTCTCGGTCTGTAGGACTCCACACTTCAGTTCACCCTGAATACTTCGTAGTGACACTTGTTTCTATCACCTTCATTACCTTAAGGTCGACTCGATAAAATTTAGGATTTTCTGCTACGACACTTTCACGATGTGAGTTATACGGTCGTTTAAACCTTTTGAGTCGTCACCGGTGTCCTGTCAAAAGTAAAGTTAGGGTTTCTTTCCGTTACGGTTTCTTACAAGTTTGATGACGTGTTAAGGTGAGTAAAAAGTATGATCATTTCATAATGAGTTTTAGGAGGTTCGTTCCGAAATTGTCATGTACTTGGTTCTTGAAGGTCCACAAGTTCGACCTAAATCTTTTCCGTCTCCTTGGTCTCTAGTTTAACGGTTATAACTACGTTTAACAACCTAGTATCTTTTTCGTTCACTTAAGTCTTTTTATAGATGAAGATAAAGTAACTGACGCGATTTCAGAAACTGACACTCAACGTCGTTTGACACCTTTTAAGAATTTCTCTACCGTTATGGTCTGGGAGAATGGACGAAAGACTTTTTAGACATACGTCTAGTTCTTCGTTGACAGTCTTGGTCTGTACCTTGTTGTCTGACCGAGGTTTAACCCTTTCCTCATGTAGTTCCGACATATAAAAGTGGGACGAATAAATTAAATATACACCTTATGTAGTATGTTTTAGGGTCCGACCCACTTCGTTTTCGACCTTAGTTCTAACGACCCTCTTTATAGTTATTGGAGTCTATACGTCTACTGTGGTGAGAATACCGTCTTTCGTTTCTCCTTGATTTCTAGGAGAACTACTTTCACGTTCTCCTCTCACTTTTTCGACCGAGTTTTATGGTGTAAGTCTATTACTTCCAGTACCGTAGGTCAGGGTAGTGAAGTTCCGTTTATCTACTCCTTTGTTACCTTTGTCACCGCCTGAATTAAAACCCCCCGAGGTTTTAGTGACATCTACCACTGACGTCAGTACTTTAATTTTCTGTCAACGAGGAACCTTCTTTTCGATACTGTCTAGATCTGTCGTATAATTTTACGTCTTTGTAATGAAACGATTGTTTCCCGGTATATCAATTTCGATACCAAAAGGGTCATCAGTACATACCTACACTCTCAACCTGGTATTTCTTTCGACTCACGGTTTCTTGACTACGAAAACTTCACACCACAACCTCTTCTGAGAACTCTCAGGGAACCTACTCAACTATTTCTTTTGCACCACGTATATATGTTACCTTATAATAAGTCGGTATTTTTTCTTACTTTATTACGGTAAACGTCGTCGTACCTATGTTGATCTCTAAAGTATGTTTCACTTCATTCAGTCTGTCTCTTTCCACTTTAGTATACTATAGTGAATACACGCCTTAGGTTTTATACCGTTTTTACTTGGATAGAGACTTTGTCTTTGTCTGAGTGTCTATATCTCTTGTCTATACACCAACGGTTCCCCGTCACTCCTCTTTCTGGTTACCTTACTCTCTAATCCAAACCATTTACGTTTGACAATGTAAATCTTACCTATTTGTTCCAGGATGACATATCGTGTCTCTTGATATAAGTTATAGGACACTATTTGGTATTACCTTTTATTAAAAAATTTCTTTAATATATGTACAAATTAACTTAGTGAAACGACATACCGTCTCTGACCATGTTGTAACGTTTAGTTGATATGAAGTTATTTTTATTAATTTGAGAAGAGAAACAAAAATAAGACTTTGAAGTGATTTTATATAAAAGTGAATATCACGAATCCTGAGTGACACTTAGTACGTAGACTCCTAATACAGAAATCCTTAAGATTTTTAAAAAGTCTACAATAGAGAAATTTTAAGGTACGTAGGGTAAGACAACTAAGAGAGAACATTCTCTATACTTGTAAAGTATTCCCATCATCACTCAATCCGGAATAATAAAAAGAGAGATGAGGTTAGATACAGAGAAGTAGAGAGGTGTAACCTCACGTTTATTAAAGGAATTTACATTAAATGTCAAGTGGATCAAAATGAAGACGAGAAATTTAAAAGATAACCATAAAGTTAAATTAATGAAAACGAGAAATACAAATATCTCCGACATAAACTAATAAAGAAACTTTAGATACACAACGAAAAAGTATCTGAGTAATAAAAGAGTGTAAAGTAAATAAATGAGTAAGACCGGTGTTTACATCCGAGAAGTAAGGGGTTGATCTCTAACTTGGGTGTCGGGGACGTGACCTCCGCGACCTGAAGGTCCGTTCAGGGATAAAAAAAGTATAAAATCTCAGAAAGAAAATACGGAAATTAGTGTAATATAGATAACGTACTTTTTCACTTTCACAATCAACGAGACAACACAGGCTGAGCAACGTGGGGGTACCTTACACCACGGTCCGAGGAGACAGAACCTTAAGAGGTTCGTTCTTATGACCTCACCCAACCAACGGGAAGAGAGCCCATAGAAGGGCTAGGTCCCTATCTTGGACCTAGAGGACGTAACGTCCGTCTAAGAAATGACTCAGTGTATCAGAGATAAATTATTATCAAGACACAATCGACCACCAGAATCCTTTGACTTGGGAACATCCGCAACGTGTACGACTGAGAGTCAGTACCACTCGACAAAGGAACACACGCAACATAAGTCCTTAGATACAAGCGGAAGGAGTCCCCTTCGGGAGTGTCGGACTCGCTTGTTCGACGGGGAAGTCATGTCGAAATACAAACGAAGAAGGTCCTCGGAATCCACATAGATAGGTCATCTCGGATAGTAGTCTGTCCTGGTTTAAATATAGTCAAAAAGTTAAATGTCCATGAACCGGGTCCGTCTATCATATAGTTGTAAGTTGTTTTTAGACGAAAACATTTATTTCAAAATAACTTTATGTATGTATGGGTAAACAACTGTATAACAGTTGTTGTTGACAGGTAGAGGTTTCTGTCTCAACTTCTCGACGTCGTTTCTGATGTACCGGTTGTTTCGACGATTAAGTGAAAGACACGGAAATGTCTGTTACAGACACTTGGGGACCATGTTTACGTTTGGGATTTGGTCTCGTCTCGACCATCTTCGAATGTCTAAGAGTCCTCTGTGATCGAAGGAGACGAGTCTCAGGTTCGACTACTCAAAGAAACGACTGAGGTACACGATCAACCTCAAACAAAAAAACGAAAATAAGAATGTGAAGTATGAATGTGATTTTTCTATTAAAAAACTACCAGGACTTGAGTACGTCTGAATGACTAAGCTTGAGAAAGAACGTACTCAGGTCTCAGGAGTATAGGACGTCTGTAATGTAGGTGTAAGGATTTTAGATCCTTTTATGTAAAAAGACGGTATGGTTGTGGGGGAGGTGTTGTGATGAAGTGGGTGTTGAGGATAGGATTGACGAGTCGAAACTAAGAACGTCTATAGTGAATATCTAGTTGAGACATGATCCCAACAAAAAATTATAAGTAAATTAAAGAAATAAACCGACGTAGTCTAGAATCAACACCGTACGCCCGGGAAGTGACTTCGTACGTCAGAGGAGAGATCAACACCTTGTACCCGAGGTCTGGAACACCCGAGTCACCAACACCGTGTGTCCGAATCAACGGTACATCGTACATCCTAAAATCAAGGGGTCGGTCCCTAGTTTGGGCATAGTGGACGTGACCTTCCACCTAAGAATTAACGACCTGTTGGTCCCTTCAGGAATATAATGTAAAAAAAGTCGTTAATATCCACAAAATATTGTTTTATAAAGGGTTCAATGTATTGACCAGTACTTTTTCACTTTTACAAGCATCGAGTCAGCACAGACTGAGGAAACTGGGGTCGGAGGAGACAGGTACCCTAAGAGGTCCGTTTTTATGACCTCACCCATCGGTAAGGGAGAGGTCCCCGAGAAGGACTGGGTCCCTGACTTGGACCCAGAGAACGTACCGTCCGTCTCAGAAGTGGTGGTCCCTTCGGGAATTGACCAGTATAAAGACCCTTTATTTTCAACACAGTTTCCATGGACCTTAGAACCTCTTGATTTTTGAAAATTTGAAATGAAATTTTACATCCTAAAGTCTATTCTGATAAGTATACCTTGGTATTTCCACTTTCGGTAGATCCTTTTAACTCTCTTTTCACTTGTTACTTCTTTCATTTTATACATAAAATGGTAGTACTGACCTCCGATACATCGTCTACCCTGGGACTATAACCTGAACACAGGCAAACTTAAAGGATAGATTCATTGGGAATCTTTTCAATAAATTGAAGAGTGTCGGAGTGAAAGAAATAGACATTATAGTCCTATCCCCGAAGGGACCGTTAACTTTTTAGACGGACGGTCACGCCCCCAGTACCTAAACTAGGGACCAGGTCCTACTAGGGTTCCGACGTCTCGTTGTTTCGGACGTACGACGATGATCTCCTAGTATACCTCCGAGTCTGTCATTTCTTAGGTGGACGTTACGTTGTCTACACCTAAACTAGGGACCTAACCCCTCTACGGGACCTCTTACCTTACTGTTGGGTGACGTCACACGAATGGACCCTTTAAGGTACCTGTCTCCTCGAACCACCGAGTGTTTTCTCAGTCTGTACTGAATTGATGATTTGTTGTTGTTGTGTCAGATTGTATTATCGTTTTTAAAGTTGTATACTGGGAACGTTAATTGACCTCCCGTAATGTGTAGAACTCTTACATTGAGCGAGAAGTCTTATGAGGAGAGGACGAAACTTCCTTCCTTTCTTGGTACACCGTGTATTATGTCGTTTATAAAGACCGACTTAAATCGGAAACAGTAGTAAAGGTACCGTTGATGGAATGAGACTCTCCTCCCCGTTTTGTGTATTTCTACGATAGTCTCTAAATATCAGTGAATAAGTCCTACTAGAAGTATTGAGAAAGTCCCGATACTCCCTTCCTCAATAGAGTTTCTACACCATTATTTTTGAAATTCATCAGTAGTCAAGAAAGGGAACCTTTTAATAAAGCATTAAAGGTCAGTTAATCCTTAGACCGGAGCAAACATTAGTACGGATGTGTTGGCAGAATCTTCTCAGAATTTGACCACATTCAATGGACAGACTCAGATGAGTAATCCATCCTACTCTTCCCTTTTAATAGGTCTTTTATGATCTACTCCTGTTTCCTCTACGAACCCACACCCTTTCTTTCCGTCCCACAACCGGTCCAACACCCCCAACCCTCCATACCAGGTCGGATCTTCCTCGTTGTATTGAGGAACCCGCCGCTCCTCTGGGGAACACGTGTTTCGTCGAGTCATGACACGACTAGTATGTTCCCCACATTCGGTGATACGTGCGAAACAACCGTAGAATAAATAAGTTTGTATCGTAAAAAAAAAGGGTGATTTCTTTCGTTACCAAGTAAAGAGGTTATTCAAGAAATCTAGTCGAAACAAAAGTTTAAGTTATAAAAGTTCGTCAGAAAAGAAAGTTTTTTAAAAAGTGACCTCATATCGACGAAATGTTACAACACAGTCAAAGACGACATGTGGTTTCACTTAGGCGGTATGTACATTGATTTATGGAAGAAAACAAACAAACAAACAAAGGAAGGGTAAGTCCTTTCTCGTGTCTCGTGACTCATCTCAAGGGACAAGATATGTCCTCCGAAAGTAATTACTAGATAAAATACGTACACAGATATCACCTATACACAGTTAAGGTTAGAGGGTTAAGTGGGGTGACAGAGGAAAAGGGGGAACCACAGGTATGCAAACAAGAGATGTAGATGTAGATAAAGAGTTCGACAGAAAAGACCATCTTAAAAATACCAGACTGTGTCAAGAGTCTTATGTTTAGTAAAAGGGTTTACTCAAAAGAGATAGAATGTCATTAAATTGGTCATCGAAATAAAAAATTTAGAATCTGAACAAAAGTTGATATTGCATAAACTAGTATTACTTATATCCCTATGTTCAGGGAAACCGAATATATAAAAATTACCAAAGATTTGTGTATTAATTGTACCACACTAAAGTAAAGGTTGGTGTGCTTCTTTTTTTTCTTTCGTTATTTCACGAACTTATGAGACAGAGATTTTATGTTTAGAGGAGTTAGTAATATTTTACATACAAGGGATCTCTTTTTACGGAAAGTTTTTAACTGACGTACTTATTTAAGTAATTCTTCGTTAAAAATAAATGATACTTTTCTATAATAAGGAGTACCATCCTTTACATCCAATCCTACTTGAATCGACCTTTATAGGTTCTGTAGATGAGTCTTCCATCTCATTTAAGGTGGGTGGGGTGAGGAGAGAAATTTTATCCACGAAGTCAACCCAGAGGTGAAACAGTTTTTCAGTTTTGGTGGAGTCAAACGATATCTGACTTACAGATACGTACGGGGTGGGATTAAGTATACAACTTTGGGTTAGAGGTTACACTCCTATAATCTTCCAACACGGAACCCCTCCACTAATCTAGACCTGCCACCTCGAGAGTTCTTACCCTAATCGTGGGAATATTCTCTTCTGTCGGTGGATGCTTTGTCCTTCGTCCGGAAGGAGTCTTTGGGTTAGACGACTACGGAACTAGAACCTGAAGGGACGGAGCTCTTAACACTCACTATGCACAGATAACAACTATTCGGTAAGTCAAATATCACAAAACAATATTCCTTGAGTTTAACTCCATTCTGCGTCACCCGAAGTCCCGGTCCTGTGGCCCATAAAAAGTTCGAAACAAGAGTGAGTCTGAGAGGTTCCTGTTTCGATCACCATTTTTCGACTCGAGACGATTTTGTTTCTATTCGACGGGTGAAGACTTCAGTTCCTTCTGAAAGGACAGATATGAATGTGTCCTTTCGAAGAACTCCCAACTTTTTCCTCCCTAGGAGTGAGATATTTTTCACACCTGTACGTGGGTGTCCGGAGAAGTCCCCGTAGATAGAATCGTTTTACAACATGTACGTAGAACCCCTCCTAGGTACCTAATCAGTCTATGCTTCTTTCTTTGTTCTATTAACCGGTTTTTAAGACTTTCTCTACCCTTATGGTCTGGTGTACTGGACGGAGAACTCTTTAGACATACGTCCAGTCCTTCGTCGTCAATCTTGACCTGTACCTTGTTGTCCGACCAAAGTTTATCCTTTTCCTCATGCAGTTACGACATATAACAGTGGGACGAATAAATTGAAGATACGTCTCATGTAGTACTCTTTGTGACCTGACCTTCTTTGTGTTCGACCTTAGTTCTAACGGCCCTCTTTATAGTTATTGGAGTCTATACGTCTACTGTGGTGGGAATACCGTCTTTCACTTCTCCTTGATTTTTCGGAGAACTACTTTCACTTTCACCTCTCACTTTTTCAACCGAATTTCGAGTTGTAAGTCTTTTGCTTCTAGTACCGTAGGTCAGGGTAGTGAAGTACCCTTTATCTACCCCTTTGTCACCTTTGTCACAGTCTGAAATAAAACCCCCCGAGGTTTTAGTGACGTCTAACACTGACGTCGGTACTTTAATTTTCTGCGAATGAGGAACCTTCCTTTTAATACTGGTTGGATCTATCGTATAACTTTTCGTCTCTGTAATGAAACGGTTGTTTCCAGGCAGATCAGTACCGATACCAAAAAGGTCACCAGTACATACCTACACCCTCAACCTGACACTTCTTCCGACTCACGGCTTCTTAACTACGAAAACTTGACACCACAACCTCTTCTGAGATCTCTCAGGGAACCTTACGTTCCTCTAGGTTGGTCAGGGAAGACTTCCTCTAGTCGGGACCCTAAAGAAACCTTCCTTACTACGATTTCGACTTCGAGGTCATGAAACCGGTGGAGTACGCTTCTCAACTGAGTAACCTTTTCTGAGACTACGACCCTCCATAACCCCTGTCCTCCTCTTCCCCTGCTGACTCCTACTCTACCGACCTACCGTAGTGCCTGAGCTACCTGCACTCAGACTCACTTAAGGCCCTCAACCACTACCTGTCCCTCCGGACCGTACGACGTCAAATACCCCAGTGTTTCTCAGCCTGTGTTGACTCGCTGACTTGACTTGACTTTGTTTCTGGGTCTTATCGACAGGACACATTCCCTAAATGCAGGGGAGAAATGCCACGAAGAGTAAGTCCTGTGGACGTGAGGAGAGGTTCACTCGTAGAGACGGTCAAAGACTGAATGACACGAGGAGGAGTAACCTCTCCCACGGATATAGGAAAGAGACACCCAAACATAGAGACGGGACGCAGACTCGACCTATTCGACAAAAGGACACACAAGAGGGTACGTAACACGAGGGATTATTTGAAACATGGACAAAAACGACAAAAACGGAGGAATTTTGAAAGGACAAGAGTTTATCCCCGTTCTCGGGCCCGGTGAAACGAAGATCGGAGATCGGGGACCACCAAACTACCGATCCTGAGAACCAAAAGTACGTCCAATGGGTCCAAATTGAGGACCCGTTACTTGAAGTTCTGATGAATGACGAGAGAGAAGTTTTAGTTTTCCTAATTCTATCTCAAGATTTTCCTATAGACAGATACTCCTTGGTCGTTCTGCGAAAACAGTGTAACGAGTCATGAGACATCACTGTTCGGACGTTCACGTCCCCCCCCCGAAGGCAAATGGACTCGTCCATGTCTGACTTTGTGAGATTTTTTCAGGGACTGGTTTATATAGAAGGGTTCTTCTATTTTAATAAAAACGTTTATTGACGTACGTAAAAATTACGTTTATATATATGTTATCCTGGTTTGTCTTTTGTGTTACAACACAATGTAATTACATTGAACTCTTGATTCGTTACGAAGAAAAATATGGAAACCATGTCTAGATATAGGAAAGGTACAAATCTTGATCTAAACTTTTTAGATACGTTGAAGTGTCCATTTTCTCTCAATAGAATAACCTTAATCTCATTCTATAAAAGTACTTTTTTCGAAATTTTTAGTTATATGTACAGATTTTCAGGACTTATGTATATATTCTTGAAAAATAATTAAAAATTGTGTCAAAAGTATTTAAACCCCCATTGCATTAAAATAGTTATACTAACTTTACTGTCTTAAACCCCCCTCTTAGGGATTTGTAATATTTACAATCTCCGTTTCATTTATATTTTTCGGTTTTTACGAAAAATCTTTTTAGGACGGTCATTAGTAAAAACCCATTTTGTCTTCCTTTGATAAGTAAACACAAAGAAAGTTTGTTCTTTGTTACTTCTTAAAATTTTTCTAGTGACTGTGGTCTTTATATTAAAAGGAGTCTTTAATAAAAAAATCGAATGAACTGAACAGTAGAAAGTCTAATTTTGTCTTCTGTACTACCTTCTTAAAGAAAATTTGATTTAATCTATTCGTCACTTATTTATTTGATTTATTCGTTAACTCTGTCTTATCATCGGTTCGATGAGTATCTAGTGAAAACAAAGGTACACTCAAAGACAAAACTTTCTAAAATCTCCGTTGAATGAACTTTACAAAATTCTACAAGATTATGTACAAAGACAAAGGTGTCTTAGAAAAACGGAACTGCTTTAACTTCCTACGTTTGGTGACTGTGGGTTTCGGAGTCAGTGAGAGGTTGGTAAAGAGTTTGGTTAAAACAACTAAACTTATATAAGTACCAAGTAGAACGATAAATAATAAATAAGTGGTTGAGGATAATTATTATGTATCGGTATTTACTGTTTATAGGTTCAATTGTGAGAATCCCGACAGAAAACTGTAATAAGGACGTTGGTGGATTTATTTGGATTTATTTGTGTATTTTCGATTTCGAATTCCTTATTCGAAGTTACTTTTTTCCGTTCCTTTTACGGTTCGAGGATTTCTGTTCAAATAAATAAAAATCTCATGTTACTTTGACTTATTGATGACTCAGTCGGGTCAAAAGTCCGACATTTGGAGAATAAAAGAGAGTCATGGAAGGGAAAACAACTAGAAATTTTGTTTTCGTAACTTTGAACCGAGCGTTTCGGTGAGAGTGTAGAATAAGACACTGATGGAAACACCCTAACTCAGTATTTATCTATTTGAATCGTGTTTACCATTAAGAAGGTACGTAAAAATAGTTGACTAACCCATATCTATTTAATTTTACGTTAGTCAGACTTACTTGACTTGTATTCGCCTTGTTATAGTATCTGTCGCTTAGTCAATAGTTCTGATCAGTTCTATCACTCTACTCCGTGGTCTCAAAGGGACCCTCTTCAAATTCCTCTCCCACCCCTTTGTGACCCCTTCCGTTCAAGTCCTTGTTCCGTGGTCGTCTGGACTCAAACTCAGAGTCAAGTAGACGCACAGTTAAAGGAACGGATTTTTCCCCCCTATCGATTCAGAAAAAAACACACATATTTATGGGATAAATAGTATTATTGATCGTACCCTCTCCACAAAATTTGGTCACGTATTACGTGATACTTTTTATCATACCACAAAGGAAATTTTTGAATTTCATCTCGATGGTGCACTAGGTCGTTAGGGGGAGGACCTGTATATAAGTCTTTCATGTTTTTGAGATTTTTTCTATGTACGTCGAGATACAAGAAACATCGTGTCAAATATTGTCGGTGTTGTACCTTCGTTGTATTTACGGGTAGTTGTTTACTTACCTATTTCTTCGACACCATGTATATACGTTACCTTAATAATAATGAGTTGGTATTTTTTCTTAGTTTATTACAGTAATCGTCGTTGTACCTACCTGGATCTCTAATAGTATGATTTATTCAGTCTTTTCTTTCTGTTGATAGTATACTATAATGACTATACACCTTAGATTTTTTACTATGTTTACTCGAATAAATGTTTTGTCTTTCTCTGAGTGTCTGTATCTTTTGTTTTAATACCAATGGTTTCCCCTCTCCCACCCCTCTCCCTATTTAATCCTCAAACCCTAATTGTCTATGTGTGATGATATATATTGAATGTATTGGTTGTTCCTGGATGAGATATCGTGTCCCTTGATATGTGTCATGAAACATTATTGGATATTACATTTTCTTAATCTTTACACACATATATGCATATATAATATACATATTGTCTTAGTAAAACGACATGTGAATTATGATCGTGTTGTAATATTTAGTTAATATGAAGTTAAAAATTCTTTAGTCACTGTATAATTACTCCTTTTTATATTATTAAATTTGACGAAAACGTTGATTATCTCTTCCTTTACCGTTCGGGGAGGTCATAAGAACGGACCTCTTAGGGTACCTGCCTCCTCGGATCATCCGATGTCAGGTACCCCAGCGTTTCTCAGCCCGTGCTGATTCGCTGAAGTGAAAGTGAAAACGTTGATTTCGGTTAATAGAAACAAAGTTTTGGTACATTAGGCATAAAGAATCCGGTCTCGTCGGACCGTCCCCTGTTAGTTCCCTATTCATGGAGTTTCTCTTAATTTGATCGTAGAACGAACGTCAACGAGTGTAGCCTTAGTGGCGTTGACAAAGAGACGAGAGTCCAAGGGACCCATCGACCCAGATGGTAATCGTCCGTCGACTCCAGACCGAGAGACGTGTATGTGGACACACACACGGTAGGGCCACAGGGATGTCTACACCCAACACGAACGGGTGACAGCGAGAGACCAACGACAGTCTGAGACACTGTGGTGTAAAGACGACTGCAACACGGGGAACGAGGGGGGTAGTCAGTATTCTGTAAGTGGTAGAGAGCCTCCCTTCTGGAGGTAAAGGTACCACGAGGACCATAAAGACTAGACAATTCCCAAGTCGAGAGAATGTTTGGACAGTAAACCCAGTTTCCTAAGTACCTCTTGGGTGTCGACAGGGTGGGTGGTACTCGTTCACAGAGTCCTAGGTTGGTTCCTAGGACACAGGGGCCGTAGTCCCACTCGTTCACAGACACAAACTCCTCCCTCCCGAGTACACAGACCGAAGTCCGGACTCCCAAGTCTCCCCTGTCTCCTCCCCGGAACACGACACCGGTCTAGGAGGGTCGTCTCCGGTTTGAGGGTCCGAACGGGAGGTCGACACCCAAAGACTGACACACGGAAAGGGGTTGAACAGGACACGTCAGTCGTATATGTCTATGTGAGGTACATGATTTATGATGACGTGACTCCTCTAAACCCCCTTTCTAAATGTAGGCGAAGGACGGTTCCGTAAAGTGTCTATTTTGTATATAATCGATCAAACGAAACGTTCCTTAATTTGGGTCCTACTGGACGTGGAGAGACCTACGGGGATTCAGGGGGTCCAAACATTGACAAGTGTCGGGGTAGGTCTGTGTCGATAAGTCTTCTACGAATAGAAGGCCCAGATGTGCCGCGAACAATGAGTCAGAGAAGGCTACAGACCTCCTATTAGAGAAAGGACAAACCACGGGTCGAGATTTGGGACCCGAAGACCAAGACCGAGGTAGGGAGAAGCGGGGTGGGACTGTGACCTGAGGAAGGATTTCGAGGTTGGGTTCGGACAAAGGAATAGACCGGACCGACCCTTTCAGTCTTTAGGTAACATTAGCGACAATTGCCGTTGAAGTCTTGTATGAGTTAAGGAAGACCTTTAATTGTACCAGGTGGAGCACGGACCACGGGAACCGTTGTCAACCCGGTCCGTCCTATGTGACACGGTTCGAGACGTGTGGACCCCCCCGGGACGTGAGGTGGAATCCAGACGTGCCCGGACCTTTACTGACTTCTCCTCTTAACACGAACCGAGGAGAGAGAGTGGGGTTTCTGAGAGAGGAGAGAGAGAGACGGGGACGTCGGTTCGCAGAGATGTGGGGAACACCGCTCCCCTACCACGGGGAGGTCAGAGACGGAGTAAAAGCCCTCCGGTAGTCGATGTAGAGGAGTTACTTTGGACTCCACCGGCGGGGAGGGTCGTAACCGAAATAGAGGGGCTTCACAGGATACCTCCAAAAGTGTTTTGAACAGACGTAAAATTTTAGTTGAGAATCGGTCCCCGGTGTCACACAATTTCTATAAACTGAGGTATAAAATAGTACGGATCTAAGTGTCAGTAAGAGCCCCTATATTTCAGAGTCCTTTCGAACGACAGACCACAGACACCGTTTCTTATCTGGACCGAGGGTCGGAGACTTCTTCACCGTTAGGTGAGGTCATAAGAACGGACCCTTTAGAGTACTTGTCACCTCCCGATATCAGCTACCCCAGTGTCTCTGAGTCTGTGCTGCCTCGTGAGTGGGTCGGAGAATATCCTCAGGGTACGAGTCCCTTCACAGTGCACATAACGCAAAACATGTCTGAGTAGACACACAGATGACCGTCGAGAGAGTGGTTACGACAACCAAAAAGGGGGAAACAGGAGGAACGACTCGACAGGGTCCTCGATACAACTGTAAGTGTAATGAGGAAAATCTTGTATTTAAGAGTGTCTAATGTAACTACAAGTTCTACATAATCCGATATGTAAATTTTTTTATACATAAACCGACCCGACCCAGAATCAACACCGTACACTTGAATCAATACCGTGTACCCTAGATCAAGGGATTGGGTCCGAGGGACGTAACCTTCACGTCTCAGAATTGACGACTTAGTGGTCCCTTCAGGGATCCGATATACAAACGTCGTTGTACCCACCTGGATCTGTACTAGTATGATTCACTACATTCAGTCTCTTTCTGTTTATGGTGTACTGTAGTGAACATACACCTTAGAGTTGATACTGTGTCTACTCGAATAGATACTTTGTCTTTATCTGAGTATCTGTCTCTGTCTGAACACCAACGGTTCCCCCTCCCCTCCACTCTCTCCCCACCTAACCCTCAAACCCCGATCGTCTAGTTTGATAATTTAAATAATTAACTTACCCATTTGTTCCAGAACGACATATCGTGTTCCTCGAAATAAGTTATAGGACACTATTTGGTGTTACCCTTTCTTAGACTCTTTCTTATATGTGTCATCTTCGTCACTGTCTCAAATAAACGAACCCGAAGTTTTAGTCATACCTGGTACTAACGGCGGTACTTTAATTTTTACGAACGAGGAACCTTCCTTTCGGCACTGTTTGGATCTGTCGTATAATTTTTCGTCTCTATAGTGAAACGGTTGTTTTCAGGTATATCAGTTTCGATATCAAAAAGGTCATCAGTACATGTCTACACTTTTAACCTGGTACTTCTTCCGACTCCCACCTTTTTAACTACGAAAGTTTAACACAACGATCTCTTCTGAGAAAATCTCAGGGGACCTGACGTTTCTTTAGTTTGGTCCGTTAGGATTTCCTTTAGGTGGGATTCATAAGTAATCTTCCTGACTACGATTTCGACTTCGAGATTATGGAACCGGTGGACTACATTTCTTCACTGAGTAACCTTTTCTGGGACTACGACCCTTTCTAACTCACGTCCTCTTCCTCCTCTGTCTTCTACTCTACCAACCTACCGTAGTGACTGTGTTACCTGTACTGAAACTCGTTGGAGGCCCTCTATCAATTCCTGTCCCTTCTGACCACACGACGTCAGGTACCCCAGTGTATCTCAACCCGTACTGAATAACTGACTTGTTGTTGTTATATACATATCGACTGAGTGAAACGATATGTCGTCTTTGATCGTATTGTAACATTTAGTTGATATTAAGTTATTTTCTTTTAAAAGTTTTTCGACATAATCCAATATCTCATGGATAGTGTTCCTGTAAACGTGATGACATAAAAGTAACGTTAGTGATAGGATTTTAGTTCAACAGTTCCCTTTAATTTCCAGACTAATCGATATCCACCCAGTCATAAAATCAAGTACATTTTGATTTGTATTACACATCCTGGTACGAAACGTTTTATGACAAGTTCAATAATAAAGTCAACAAGGATATACTAATAAAAAGTCTTTACACGGTCAATTTTACTTCTTCACATAACGGGAGACATAAGATTAATACAAAAATTGACCTTTCTTCGGTGTCAATCGGTACAAGAGTAATAAAAGAGATATCAATAAACAAAAGAAATAGGATATTATCGACACCAAGACCTTACTTCAGTATATTAGTGTGTGGATTTCTCTAAGATTTCGAGAATAAGTAAAGGGACCGAAATCCGTCTCGACGGGAATTTAGGTAAGTCCTTCTACTTCTGTATGTCTCAACCTTTTTTTAAGTTCATTTACAAAAGGACGGATATTTACTTTCCATATGTAAAAATTTTTCTTCAAGATTTAGAAGGGAAGTAAGTTATATTATATAAAGAAAATAACGACAACAATAATAACAAACTAGTGAGTCAGGACAGACAGAGAAACGTTGGGGTACCTGACGACGTGCGGAAGTAGTAGAGAATCGTAAACAAGTTTGAGTACGGGTAACTTAGATTCCACGGTAGGTTAGTAGAGTGGGAGACAACGGACGAAGAGGAGAACGGGAGTAAGACCAAATTGTTATATTTATTACTAGTTTACGTTTTGTATTGTTTGACTTTAAACATAAATAAAACGATCATAAACCGTATCCTTCGTGACTAGCGTTAGACTATAATGACAAGAATCCTATCCAAACCAAAAGACGGGGGAAAGTGGGGTCGATGAAGACGACAGTTGGTACTGTAAATCTTTTATTATGGTACTCTTCTACAAGTTTTGTTCTTAATATACCTCTCCTACTTCTCTTTTCCCTTCGAAGAATGTGACATCCACCCTTACGTTTGATCATGTCGGTGATACCTCTTGTCACACCTCTAAGGAATTTTTTGACTCTTATCTTGACGGAATACTGGGTCGTTGTGGTGACGACCCGTATGTGTGGCTCCTTTGGTCTTAACTTTCTCTGTGCACATAGGGTCACAAGTAGCGTCGTGACAAATGTTATCGGTCCTGTACCTTCGTCGGATCTACAGGCAGTCGTCTGCTTACCTATTCTTTCGACACCTTATATATGTGTTACCTCATAATGAGTGGGTAATTTTTCTTATGTAAACTTAGTCAAGATTACTCCACCTACTTTGACCTCGGATAATATGTCTCACTTCATTCAGTCTTTCTTTTTGTGGTCATGTCATATTATTACGTTTGTATACCTCAAATCTTTCTACCATTTCTACTGGGATGTACGCTCTGTCATTTTCTCTGTGTCTACATTTCTTGTCTGAAAACCTGACACCCTCTTCCACTCCTACCCTACTAAATTCTCTTATCGTAACTTTGTACATATTATGGTATACACTTTATTTAACGGTCAAGTCCAAGCTTCGGACTCTGTCCCACGAGTCTCGACCGACCACGTGACCCTGTTGAGACTCCCTATCCTACCCCTCCCTCTACCCTCCCCCCAAGTCCTACCCCCTGTGTACATATGGGTACCGACTAAGTGCACTTACACACCGTTTTTGTTGATGTTATAACATTTCATTAAGTCAAGTCGAGTCAACGAGTCAGCACAGGCTGAAACGCTGGGGTACTTAACGTCGTGCGGTCCGGAGGGACAGGTAGTGGTTGAGGGCCTCAAGTGAGTTTGAGTGCAGGTAGTTCAGCCACTACGGTAGGTCGGTAGAGTAGGAGACAGCAGGGGAAGAGGAGGACAGGGGTTAGGGAGGGTCGTAGTCTCAGAAAAGGTTACTCAGTTGTGAAGTGTACTCGACCGGTTTCATAACCTCAAAGTCGAAATCGTAGTCAGGAAGGTTTCTTACGGGTCCTGGTTAGAGGAAATCTTACCTGACCAACCTAGAGGAACGTTAGGTTCCCTGAGAGTTCTCAGAAGAGGTTGTGGTGTCAAGTTTTCGTAGTTAAGAAGTCACGAGTCGAAAGAAGTGTCAGGTTAAGAGTGTAGGTATGCACTGGTGACCTTTTTGGTATCTGAACTGATCTACCTGGAAACAACCGTTTCATTATAGAGACGAAAAGTTATACGATAGATCCAACCAGTATTGAAAGGAAGGTTCCTCATTCGCAGAAAGTTAAAGTACCGACGTCAGTGGTAGACGTCACTAAAACCTCGGGGGGTTATATTTCAGACTGTGACAAAGGTGACAAAGAGGTAGATAGACGGTACTTCACTACCCTGGTCTACGGTACTAGAAGCAAAAGACTTACAACTCGAAATTCGGTTGAAAAAGTGAGAGGAGAAAGTAGTTCTCCGAAAAATCAAGGAGAAGTGAAAGACGGTATTCCCACCACAGTAGACGTATAGACTCCAATAACTATAAAGAGGACTGTTAGAACTAAGGTCGAACACAAAGAAGGTCGGGTCGTAAAGAGTACTACATGAGACGTATATTCAATTTATTCGTCCCACTGTTACATGTCGGAACTGTATGAGGAAAAGGATTAACCTTGGTGAGACAACAAGGTACAGGTTATTTTTTCTTAATATTTCTTTTAAGAAACATAACTGAACCCGTTTAGTTATGTTACTGGTAAAGGTATAATCAGAGGACATCAATGATTGAGTATTTGACTATAAAATTTTTAATAATATATAAGTCGAAAAATACATTGTAATGTAGTATTTATAATAATAAAGATATAAGACTATACCACGACCAAATGAAATAAAACGGTACGGTACACCGAACACTATAAAATCAGTGGACTTGTCCCTAACTTGGACCTGGAGTTGTCACTCTCTTGTTTCAGGATTATGACCCGGTGGACCCTTAAGGACCATAGAAAGTAAAATTATCGAAGTGTGACCCAGTAATTGACTTACGTGATACTGACAAAAGATGCTAATGGATTACTCTGTTATTTAAACAAACCAATTTATCAAACGAAGTTCACTTCATCATAAAATTAGATTTAAAGATTTTTAAATACGAAAATTCCGATCC
The DNA here is from genome assembly GCA_006410555.1 of Capra ibex. Classification (NCBI taxonomy): domain Eukaryota; kingdom Metazoa; phylum Chordata; class Mammalia; order Artiodactyla; family Bovidae; genus Capra; species Capra ibex. The sequence continues at coordinate 27,918,971 of SJYO01018169.1, read as the reverse complement.
TGATATTAAGGTTTAACGAAAAGATTTACTAAGAGGACTAAAGAGATTGGGAATAGGTTCATACCCTCGAGGTGTGACTTACAAAGTCACCAAAATAAACGTGATTCACACCCTATCCACAGAGACTATATTAATTAGTAAACCCTTAATTTCCCTCGACGACATGTGTCGTCTAAGAAATTTTTAAGTCTAATTGAAGTCTACTGTCGTTTTCCGTAGTAGACAAGGAAAGCGCGATCGACGGGGTGGACCTGGGGAACGAGACCTCTGGAAAAAAAAAAAAAAAAAAAACCCGATACGACCCAGAAGTAACGAAACCCGTCCGAAAGAGATCAACAGCACTCGTCCCAGATGAGACTCTTGTGACAAGGAAAGCACGATCGACGGGGTGGACCTGGGGAACGAGACCTCTGGGAAAAAAAAAAAAACCGATACGACCCAGAAGCAACGAAACCCGTCCGAAAGAGATCAACACTCGTCCCAGATGAGACGCAGCGACACTCGTCTAAAAAGAAACGTCGCCGAAGGTAACTGTGTCTCGTGACCGAGATCCGTGTACCCAAAATCATCGACATCGTACCCCGAGTCAGTGACTCCGAGTGTTCGTGATCTCGTGTCCTAGGTATCCACACCACGTCCCCGAATGAACGAGGTGCCGTACACCAAAGTTGGGCCTGATCCCTAACTTGGGGATAGGGGTCGTGACCGTCCGTCTGAGGATAGGTGGTGTGGTGGTTCCTTCAGGGCCACCGGGAAAATATCTACGTTCTTGACTTGTAGGATTCCTGACAAGAGGGAAAAGACTAGACTGACATAGAAAGGGAAAAACCTTTTTAAAAGTTACCGAGGTTTAGAAGTGTCTATTTAAAGTTTAAGACTCTGGACCGAGACCGGTGTCTGAGTCTCCTGGACCTAGGTTCGGGGAAGGGACACGAAAAGGAATTCGAATGTTAAAGGAATAGACTTGTCACTTCTGTTTGTATAAATAAAGTGTTCAGAGACACCTTCTAATCTACCCTTAAATAAACTTTCCCGGGTCTTGCTTCCCGGAGGACCCACATTTAAGGAACGAAAGAAACGTCAGATCCGAGTTAGAACGAGGTGGGCGACGTCTACGAGTCCAGGTGCACAACGAAAAGACAAAGGTATGCAAACGAAAAAGATGAAAGAGGTAGGTTACGAACAAGAAGCTTAGAAATGTCAGAATGAATTCCGGGTCCATCCTTCGGAAAGAAAAAAGGAAAACAGACACGACCCAGAAACACCGTCGTCCACCCAAAGAGAGGTCGACACCAAACACCCGAGAGTCCCCGAGTCGTCCACGTCGCGTGTCGGAGAGACCAACACCACGAGACCGAAGTAACGGGGCGTCGTACACCCCTAGAGCCAAGGAGGTGGTCCCTGACTTGGGTACTCAAGACGTAACCTTCCGTCTCAGAATTGGAGACCTGGTGGTCCCTTCAGGGTCCCTCAGAAAAGTCTGAGTAGAGAAAATTGACTTTGTCTAAAGAGAGACATGGTGGTAGAGGGAGGGTCGTAAATAGTTGAACGATACAACTACCACCACATGCTCCGAAGTGTGCGGGAACCTTTACCTCGGCCACAGAGTCAGGAGTCATGAGCACGTAAGGGTGTAGGGGAACACGTTACGGACCGTGTTTTACCCATGGACGAATGACAACTGAAATAAATTAAGATAGGGTAACGTGAGGTACGGAAAAAGATGACAAGAGGGTAGGGACGGAAATAAGGAATATAAAGTGTGAGTACCTGGGAGATGTAACTTGTATAAGTGGTTCTTGGTATCTCTACCTTCCGACACTTGAAGAGTGGAAGTTTGTCCGCGTGTTTTTAGGGTTATTCCTTTACTTTACTACCAAGATTCTTTCTCCTCCCCCCTGATCGGATAGTTTCTTCGTCGAAAACGTACGGATTTGGACGGACGAAACCCTACCCTCGGTTTCAGTCCTCCTGGTTGAGACAAGGTAGGAGTGTAAGGTAAATAATAAATAAACCACGTATCAGAGGTTCGTAAAATGTCACTTTATTTTGTATGGAGACCCTTCCTTTTCCTTTACTCCTTCCCCCTCTCCACACGACCTCGTGCCCAATACGAACACTCGACCCCTCTAGATTCGACTGTGTGTGTCGGGGAGGGACAGACTGTGTCCACACTCGTCGTATAACCGGTGACAGTCACCGTATTTAAGTATAACCCTCGACCTACGGTCAGAGACGTCTCTTTCTAAAGAAATAGGAACCGAACTTTTTGCGTGTCATGGGCCCTGGCCCTCCCTATGGAGAAGGGACCTTAGGTGGACTTTAAGTCTTAGACTAGTCTTACATCAACTCTGACTACGAGTGGTATATTCGGAGTGCAAAGTACTTAAGAAGAGGAAAAAAAAAAGAGGAATGTTGTTATCTCTGATACTCTCGATTGTGAAGACCAACGCCTCAAAAGAAGTGTACCAAGTTAAAAGCCACCGTAAACCTTCAAGAGTTTTCTTCTTCTTTTGCTTTCTCACCCCACCACGGTGGTTTCGTAGTGCCTTGTGGGGTACAGGACAGCGAGGAAGGCATCCACTACGGTCTCCATACGCACGGAGGCCCGAGTTAGTGCCTCGAGGACGATTACACGGGAAGGAATTCCTCCAACTTCCTTCCAACGAGGACTTTATCTTCTCGTAAGTCTACGAAACTAGGGTCTGAAGGTGTAAAGACTACCGAAATTTACACTAGCAGTCCGTTTTAGTTTGAAATACTCTACCCCCTCCGAAACTATTCGGAAAAGTCAGTACGTCTAAGAGAACACCTCCACATCCCAGCCCCCTTAGCCAATTTAACTCGACGAAGTCGGACCTCACAAGTTATAACAGAACTTACTAATTTTTGTGACTGAGGTCACCCTTGCCTCGTGTGCGACATCTCTAATAATACCAAACTCCGCAAAAGACCTACTCACTCCTCCCGTCCCACCCTCCCCGGTCCCTTGTTCTGGGACTCTGTAGTCCAGGGTCCCCTCCTCCGTCTTCCTAGGGCCCCAAAGTCGACGAGTCGAGCCCTTCCTGTCTGCACGACTCTTCTACCCCACGACTCTTCTCCCACCACTGACAAGGTGTCTGTTCCAAAAACTTTGGGTTCAGAGCTCAACAAAGGGTACTACACACACTACAGGGAGCCGATTGACGGATGGAAAGTCACCTCTTACAGTTTGTCTCGACGAAAGACAAGAGTCACGTGGCTCCTTCCCACCCCTAACCTCCTGACTTCTCCCTCCCCAGACCCGTCTTCTCCTTCTCCGCCCCACGCCAGACCCCACTCCCCTGTCACCGTCGGTCTACCCGAACACCTCGTACCTGTGTCCCAGGGACCGAAGAACCTTGACTACCCACAATCCCGTCGTAATAGCGTAGGCACATTCCACCCCCTTTGTACCCTTACTCTCCTTCTAGCAATGGTTTACCTAAAATCTCTTTCTCAACTCGACTGTACCACTATTTGACCTTATTCTTACTGATATCATGATTATACAAAGATTAACTTATTTTCTTTTTTTTCCCTTCCTTTCTCCCTACCCTCCTTCCCTTCCTCCCTCTCTCTTCGTAGAGACGACCGGACAGGGACACGGAACGTCCCGAAGACAGACGACTGTCACTCGGGACCCGTCGTTATCGTACAGGTGTAGAGGGTCCTTACCGAGCCTCACTACACCTCACCTCTCCTTGCACCTTTGTTTTGGGTGAACCTCGAACCCCCTGGGACGATGATGTAGGGACCTCCCCTGGACTTCCCCCTCCACACCCGGTTCCCCTGGGTTCCTGCACTCCACGACTCATGACCCAGGGGCGGTTCAAACACAAGAGGATCCGCAATGATGTTTGAACCCTTAGTTGTATAATGAGTAAGCACAGACAAACATGGAATTCTCTCATCTATTGTTGGGTTTTCTTACTGGTTGTTTTTATCCGTCGGAGTGTCAAGTCACACATGAGCCACGTAAGTGAGGTAAGCAATTTATTGTTTACTAACTAAGTACGTTCGTGTCTGCCGTCGGGGGATGTCTTTCGTTTCAGATGTTCCAACGTACAAATCTTTCCCATCCTCGGGTCAAGATTCCGGGTTCGAAAAGTGGTAAGTCAGACGAAATAGGCGCGTTGACCTATCAATGTCAGACACCGTGACCCATCTATTTAGAAACTAATTCACGTTCTCTACACACACATACATATACACACACGTACACACGCACGTACACACACCTATACACACGTACATACACGTATACGTACACACGTGCACATACACATACATACACTCACGTACACTCAAACACCCGTACATAAACGAACACACATATACATGCACATACATATAGACAAACATCCATACATAAACACACACGTACATCTAAAAATACAGACACATACACATGTACGTATACACATCCACACACACACACATGTACACACATAAGAACACATACATAAAATACACACACGTATACACATACACATATACATGCACACACATACGGACACAAACACCCATACATAAACACACACACGTACACCTAAAAATTATACACCCGTGTATACACATACCACACATACACACACACATGTACACATGTGCCGACGTATACACCCATACATGTACACAGTCAAGTCAAGTCAAGTCAGTGACTCAGCACAGGTTGGGAAACGCTGGGGTACTTAGTGTCGTGCGGTCCGGAGGGACAGGTAGTGGTTGAGGGCCTCAAGTGAGTCTAAGTACAGGTAGCTCAGCCACTACGGTAGTCGGTAGAGTAGGAGTCGGCAGGGGAAGAGGAGGACGGGGGTTAGGGAGGGTCGTAGTTTCAGAAAAGGTTACTCAGTTGAGAAACGTACTCCACCGGTCTCATGACCTCAAAGTCGAAATCGTAGTAAGGAAGGTTTCTTTAGGGTCCCGACTAGAGGAAGTCTTACCTGACCAACCTAGAGGAACGTCATGTGCAGACGTATACACCCATACATAAACACACAGACACACACACGTGAACACACAGGTCCCAGAAGGATTCGGTACCCTACACCCTTCGAGACGAATCGTGATCCACTGACAATGGGACGTCCTTACACCCGGGCCCAGAAGGTTAAAAAGTTCTCTTCGACCTGTAAATATAAACAGGTGTTTCAGACGATAAAATTGCACCCGTGTAACTTTTCCTTTTCTCTAGATTTGTGACCCTCCGAAGACGGAAGTCAGACAGGGACCGGGAGGGTCTGAATGTGGGGGGGTGGGTGGGGACGGTCTCATTTCCACTACAGACCTCAGATGAGGGAGTGGGGAGTGGAAAGAGAGGTCACCCGAGAGGACCAACTTACAGACGGGCCTTAAGGAGGAGAAAGCGGAGAAAGGGAGGTGGACTCAGAAACTCCTCCTGGGATCCTTTAGTCCACCACCGGTCCCTCCTGACAAAACAAACTAGATCGTAGGATTCACCCCCTCCGCCACTCGACCCCCCGTCCATCGACTTTCCCACCCCCACCCCTTCTTCCTCGTCCGTCCCACTCCCTCACGGTCCGTTCCGCGACGAGACCTCTGTCCTTTACTTTCCTACCTCGACTGTACGAGTCATTTATAATTTGTCGTTACTTTGTCTCTCCTTACCGGGTGTCTCGACGCCGCTATTCGTACACGACCAAACGACAGAAGACCGTGTGTCGACCCCTGGTCCCGAATTGTGTAGAGAAGGTCGTGACGACTGCCAAAATGAACCGACCCTCTCTTTGAACTTGTTACTTAAGTTCCGGTTACAAGAACGATAATGTCTTTGTTTATTTACTACCTTATTTTTACTGTTATTTTGTTTCTATGAGAGAAAGGTAGTAAGATTTATCTACAAAGAAAAGTACCACCTATTCTGAAGTAATTAATCGTCGTTCTCTAAAACCTTTATCGGTACCACATTCACCGAAGACGAGACGTAAACTATTACTTTCACGAAGACTTACACTACGAAATCATTAAGTCCGTTGTCATAAAGAATCGAGGATAACACATACGACGTCACCCTGCGTCCCTTAGCCATCTACATTAGAAAAGAAAACTCGATTAATATCAGATCACCATAATCAAAAATTTCTCCCTGTTTGGAGGGGTGGGTTCGAGTAGAGTTTGGAATTTGTCAAAGTGCGTTATTTTTTTTAAATACATGATGTGTGGAGAGGGTCTTTTGTATCGTGAACAGTAAGTAGACTAGTATTAAGTTTGGTGTAAATGATTTTGAGACAATGGGACAATATATCGGTCAACCAAAAATACAAAGACGTTCTTTACGTTTCTTCTCGTAAAAGAATCTTCGTAGAAATTCTAAAATTCGTTGTCTAAATTTCGTTGTCTAAATATAAATAGATTAAAATTCCGACTCAGATCCGACTTCCAAAGTTGATAATATGTGTCACTGGGAAAAGGGATTAGGTATGTGGAAAAAAGTGGTGGAAAGAAACAAGACTAATAATATCAGTCGGATAGTACTTAAAGTATGTATAAAACAGAATTTTTACGATAGTGAAGGGAGAAACCGAGTCGTACGGTTGAATCCATCAGTGTGGACAGACGGTGAAGAGTTCGGACCACCCGAATAGCCATTCGTGTTTACCAACTTTTGATTTCGTCTTACCACCATCGTGGTGGGTCATTCCTCTTACTTTAGGTCTACGACAGTTTTAATTCTCTCCAAATTTTTTTTATTCTCTCTAAACTAATTACGGTGACAATTGAAATAAAAGTGACGGAAGGGTCGACCCAGTTTTTTTTTTTTTTAGATTACACGATTGTACCTCCCCATAGAAAGTCGTTCTGTGTCAAAATTTTTATTACAGATACAATGAATTACACGATAGTTTTATGATAGAAAAAAGTGGATCTTCGAAATTAAACTCCTCAGTCTTCATCGCGTATGAGGTTACGGGTGAGGGATGGTTCTAAAGACGTTATAATTTAAATGAAAACAGAGAAGACACTGTCGATTTTATTGTCCCGACATTGCACCATATATAAACCCTAGAGGTTCCGTAGACCCCTTCAGTTTGGGATAAAAGGTCTGTCTGTGTTTTAAGTACACCGAAAATTGAGTAAAAATTCATCTAGGACTGGATTATATTTTTTAACTCTTGTCCACTGGTTATAAGGGTTTCTTAGTATTTTTAAGTCTTGTAAGACTTCTTATTTATGGAAGTTCTTTACAACTGACTTTTAGGATTCAACCCTAGTTTGAACCACTGACAAACTTTAGTGAACCAGCCGTAAGGTAAGAAATTAGTTAGAGAGACTTAGAGTTATAATAAATGTGTAAAAGTTCGCAGAAAGAATGAAGCAGAGTTGTCAAAAATTTCGATAAATAACAGTACCAAAGTCCTTTAGTTTTGGCAGGTTCTAAAAAGACACATCACTTTCTTTTGTGGTTTTGTCGAATTGTCCAGGTCGACACGGAAGAACAAAGAGAAACGAACAAAAACTTAAATTAACTAAAAAAAAAAAAAAAACCAGGTGGGACGGTCCGAACGTTCTAGAATCAAGGGACGTGGTTTTTAGTTTGGATATGGAGGACGTTGTCTTCGCGTCTCCCGATTAGTGACTCGTTGGTACCTTAAGGTGGAAGAACAATAATTTATTATTATTATTATTTTGATTAGACACAACCTACATCTGGGCTAACTTTACACTGTTTGACTACAATGAAATAGAAAGAACTGTCACTAAAAAGTCTTTAGAGATAGTAAACTTTTTTTAATGTTGTCTCTTGAGTATAAAAGAAAGAAACTTTTAATCACTACCCATTAAAAAATCTTCCTATTGATCACATAAGCCACTTGTCAACTGTAAAAATAAAGTTCATTAAGCTTAGAGGATAAAGCTGGATTTTCGAATGGAAAATATAAGACTACAAACTTGAGAAATAATAGACCATTTAATAGAACCAAGAATTTTAACAATCAATAGTAACATTTGTTTGAAGAAACTGCCATAGGAGTATTCGTTTGACATCCGTACAAGTCCTTCCCAGGAAGGCGTCCAACTGGTACGTCCCTCGGACCCCCGTGGGGGAGGCATCATAAGGACCGAATCTTTGCGGTCGCCTTTCCTTTGATTAAGACTCTAACCAGTTTCTGCTTTTCTGCTTTCCAGTGGTAACACCTACCTTGAGGAAATCCTGACAGAGGTCCTTTGGACCCCAAAACCTACGGGACGATCCCTTCGGCCGCGACCCCCGTCGGGGCGCCGGTTCGTGTCTGGACTGGAACGCGAACGCGTGGACGACCGCGGGGTCTGGGGCGCGAGTTTCCCTCGAAGGAAGGTCTGGGAAGGACTGGGAAGGGTCAATCCTCAATTAAACTCTACCCGTAGAGAGGAAAAACTCTGTCTCCCGCCCAGACTGAAGGTCGTGGTGCGAGATCTCCAACCTCCTCCTACAGTCTCCCGATGGACTCGGTCAAGTCCCCCAATATCGCTTCTGTTTCTCTAATGCGAGACCTGGTGTTTGTAGTGTAACTCTTCTTGGTCGTAGAGACGCTCTTCCATTCACGCGGTGGTCCATTCGGTACACAACCTTCAACCTCGGGCAAATTTATGAAAAGGAGAAACAGGACAAGAGACACTGTACTACAGAATAGCACCAAGAGTACACACTTTGGGAGAGAAGAACATGCAAAATTGAATAAAGTGTAGTATGTCTTGACGTTTTTTCCTGTTTTTAGTGGTTTATAGGGCATCGTCCCGCCCGTAGGATACGAAATTTGTAGCAAGAACAAGGACACCCGAGGTCTGACCAAAAAGGACTTCCCGAACAGCCCACCCACGTCCCTGAAAATGGGTCACCCTAAAGATCAATAGATCCTCGTAGAACCATAAAAAGTCTAATGGTTCTCAGACAACATTACACCGAGACACTGTACTGTCTATTTCTCTGGCTCTATCTACAACTGCCTCCGACGGCAAAAGATCCTTACCTACTATTCGTAGCCGTCTATTTTTACGTTAGTTAGTTCAGTGCTTGTTCCGTCCTTACTCTTCTTACAAAAGGTTAAAATTTCAGATCACATTTAAAACAAAAATTGTTTTAGTCTCTGTTAGTCCTCCTTAAAAATTTTATATGTTAATTCCTTCTTTTCACGACGAATTTATCTACTTATTTACCAAAAGTTGTATTTATTTCCATGTATACATAGATACATGAACCCTCAAAAAAAGAAAGGACAGTCCTAATTAATTGAAAATCTCATGTAAATCTCAATAAACCCTCAACTAATAAATCAGTTGTTATTGTCGGACGAAAAATATCGAGAATTTTTAATGAAAGTTCACATATTCTTAACTACGAACGAAATCTTTTGTACTTCTTACAAAAATTGGAAAGAGTCACCATCCAAGGTCTTATGATTACTAGATTGTCCCGACTATTCTAGGACTAGTGATTTTCACCTTATGAGGTTTTCCGGAGTCTTTTGCGTTCTTACTTTCTCACTCTGTTCGTTTAGGTTCAGACCCATTGACGGTCGAGAGATCGGTGGCTGCGGTAAGGAAGGTGTGGGTGTGGTGGGCTACTGGGGTGGAGAAGTCACCACCCAGCTAGAGGGTCGGGAACTACCTACCACGGCCTCAACCAAAACTACAAATTCTCCGACTTCGTCGAGATATTCGTTGACTTTCGAACATCGCTTGTGGGAACGGGAACTTTATGGGGTTCGGCGTGGTGGTGACACCCCAAGAGGGACCGATGTCCAAGGGGCTGTCGCAGAGTCCCGAGGCCACCAGGGACAGCGGACCATAAACACGACGATATCTTACGGGATGGGAAGTCGTACTGACTCAATGTCTGAACGCAGATCGTCTGTCTTACACCGTCTCCCCTACCCTACAGTGGAGATTCTGCTCTAGCTCGTTATCGACACCGAGGGACGGAGAACGAGGTAGACTTCTCTCGGTCGACGGTCCAGTCAAGTCAAGTCAAGTCAAGTCAGGTCAGCGAGTCAGTACAGGATGAGAAACGCTGGGGTACCTGACGTCGTGTGGTCCGAAGGGACAGGTAGTGGCCGAGGGCCTCTAACGAGTTTGAGTACAGGTAACTCAGGCACTACGGTAGGTTGGTAAAGTAGGAGACAACAGGGGAAGAGGAGGACGGAAGTTAGAAAGGGTCGTAATCCCAGAAAAGGTTCCTCAGTCAAGAAACGTAGTCCACCGGTCTCATAACCTGAAACGAAGTCATAGTCAGGAAGGTTACTTATAAGTCCTGACTAAAAGAAATCCTAACTGACTAACCTAGAGGAACGTCAAATTCCCTGAGACTTCTCAGAAGAGGTTGTGGTGTCAAGTTTTTGTAGTCAGGAAGTCGTGAGTCGAAAGAAATACAAGGTTGAGAGTGTAGGTATGTACTGACGACCCTTTTGATATCAAAACGGATACACCTGGAAACAACCGTTTCACTACAGAGACGAAAAAGTATACGATAGATCCAACCAGTGTCGGAAAGAAGGTTCCTAGTTTGTAAAAAATTAAAGTACCGACGTCAGTGGTAGACGTCACTAAACCCTCGGGTTCTTTTATTTCAGACTGTGACAGGTAACAAAGGGGTAGATAAAGGGTACTTCACTACCCTGGCCTACGGTACTAGAACCAAAAGGCTTACAATATAAAATTCGGTCGAAAAAGTGAAAGAAGAAAGTGAAAGTAGGTCTCCGAGAAATCAAGGGAAACGAAAGACGGTATTCCCACCATAGTAGACGTATAGACTCTAATTACTATAAAGAGGACCGTTAGAACTAAGATCGAACACGAAGTATGTCGGACCGTAAAGTGTACTACATGAGACATATATTCAATTTATTCGTTCCATTGTTATATGTCGGAACTACATGAGGAAAGGGTTAAAATTTGGTCAGACAACAAGGTACGGGTCAAGATTGACGACGAAGAACTAGAGGTATGTCTAAAGAGTCCTCCGTCCATTCCACCTGACCATAAAGGTAGAGAAATTCTTAAAACACTTTACCGTTGGGTGAGATCATGAGAACGGATCTCTTAAGGTACCTGTCTCCTCAGACCGTCCCCTAGTACCCAGGTACCCTAACGTTTTTGTACTGACTTGTTGAAAGTGAGTCTTTCAGTTTCCGAAATCTCATAAGTTACTTCGTCTTCATCTACAAAAAGACCTTAAGAGAACAAAAAAGATACTAGGTTGTCTACAACCGTTAAACTAGAGACTAAGGAGACGGAAAAGATTTAGGTCTAACTTGTAGACCTTCAAGAGTCAAATACATGACAACTTCGGATCGAACCTCTTAAAACTCGTAATGAAATGATCGACACACTTTACTCACGTTAACACGTCATCAAACTTGTAAGAAACCGTAACGGGAAGAAACCCTAACCTTACGTTTGACTGGAAAAGGTCAAGACACCGGTGACAACTTAAAAGGTTTAAACGACCGTTTAACTCAGGTCGTGAAAGTGTCGTAGTAGAAAATCCTAAATTTTATCGAGTCGACCTTAAGGTAGTGGAGGCGATCGAAACAAGCATCACTACGAAGGATTCCGGGTAAAATGAATCGTGAGGTCCTACAGATCGAGATTGACGGCGTATCTCTCCGTCTTTGTATCGGGTCCTCGGGAGTTCCTCGGTTTAAGATGGACCTTTGTACGAGAATTGTGGCTTAGAAGTGAACTCTGGAGTCGGGGTCGTTGTCGACCGGCCACTGGAGGGTCCTCTGAAATTCGGACTCCGTGGGTCGGTCCGTCGAGGGACCAAGGACTGGTCTCTTTGTACCTGTATTATTTACCATCAACAACATTCGGCAAGGTAAAACCTCAGTAAACGATGCGTCGTGGTCCCGATTATCGGACGAACAGGGGAAGATCGGTGAGGGGGGTGGAAGATGGGACGAGGAGAGTTCCGGTAGGGGGTGAAGTAAGGAAATGAAAAAGAAGTCCTGTCAAAATTTGGTAGAGACGAAGTGTCCGGGGAAGTCCGCAGTGGGAGTCTTAAAGGGCAAAGGGTGGACTTTACTGGGGTTTTAATACTTCATATTCTTTGAGATCATATCCGACGACATTCGTATCAAACGTCGAATACATAAAAAATGAAGATTTTAAAAATAAGTTAAATCAAAAAACTGGAGGCGTGTGTCGTACACCCTAGAATCAAGGGACTGGTCCCTAGTTTGGGTACAGGGGAAGCCACCTTCGAGTCTCAGAATTGGTGACCTGGTGGTCCTTTCAGGGGTCGAATACATAAAAAATTTAATTTAATTAAAAATAACTTTATATTAACTAAAGTCGAATATAATTCTTTGACTTAATACACTTTATTTATTACACATATACTAAAGTAATTGAATTTTTATGAGAACGAAACCATGCAAAATATTTCAACTCTTATTTTGTGGACTACTAATTTATTAGTTAAGGGACTAGTGGATTTTACAAATATCATTATTTTGATTAATAAGAGTTTATAAAATCAATAAAAACCGAACGACAAACTAAACCTAATAACGATGGGTAATGAAACCCCACAGACGTGGGTTTTAGGAGTCCAACAGTCTTAAACCCGAATCGTCAATGGAGTCTTGAGGGTTATTTTATAGAAATTCATTTATTTCATTTACAAAAATAAATCGATTTAATCAATAAAATAAATAATGTTTATTATTTAAACATAATATAATGTTAATTAAATAATTTTGATATTTAATTTATGTCATTTAATTTTACACTTATTTATACGGAAATTTATTTGATTTAATTTGATTGTAAAATAAATAATATTTATACTTAAACATAATTTTATTTTAATTAAAATTTAATATTTAATTACGTCATTTATTCATTTTAAATTTACGACGACGACGACGATTCAACGAAGTCAGAACAGTCTGAGACACGCTGGGGTATCTGCGGTCGGGTGGTCCGAGGGGGTAGGGACCCTAAGAGATCCGTTCTTGTGACGTCACCCAACGGTAAAGGAAGAGGTCACGTACTTTCACTTTTCACTTTCACTTCAGTGAGTCACAGGCTGAGAATCACTGGGGTACTTGACGTCGGGTGATCCGAGGAGACAGGTACCCTAAAAGGTCCGCTCTCATGACCTCACCCCACGGTAACGGAAGAGGTTTTAAATTCATTTTATTTTACATAAATAAATTTATTTTATTTTACGGGGTCATTTTGGGGAAAGGACGTCCAACACCTGTAACGAGAGAGAGATAAGACTCTAAAGTCTCCTATGGGACTTCCAAGCGAAAGGGTACACAGCGGAGAGAGACCTTAGTGGAGAGGAGGTAGGAATCCGGGGACGTCCGACTCCATGTAAAGGACGACTCAAAACGAGATGTTTCCCGGGACAGGACGTAAGAAGTTGAAGGACTGTTCCGGTGGTTATGTACGACGGTTTACCTTAATGTACGTCGTTTCAGGTTCTATTGTTTGTTGAATTTTAATTTTCCCCAGTAAACGACTTTAATCTGAAGCGGCCAAATAACCTATTGGTTCGGGTCGGGGGTACGTGAGCCGACGGGAGTTGATTGGTAGCGGTCCGATGGTTTGGGAAGTAAAATCAGGTTCTCGGGGGTCTAGGTAAGGGGTGGTGTCGAAATTGAAAGGAGTCATGTTTTGTAAAATGGAACCAAAACGTAATTCAATAAAATTGTCTACGACACCCTTACCCACATCCCCACCTAAGTTGAAGAAGTAATTCCTCCTGGGTAAGTACACAGAAAAGGATCTACAATAGTAGAACGGGACGTGGTGGGGGGGGTTTGATAAGGATCTGTATAAAAGGGATCTGTAAACTTTCTTACTAAATTTTGCGATGTAACAACAACAAGTCACCGACTCAAAGATGGGAGGCCGGGAAACGGTGGGGTAGTCAAGTCAAGTCAGCGAGTCAACACAGCCTGAGAAACGCTGGGGTACTTAGCGTCGTGCGGTCCGGAGGGACAGGTAGTGGTAGAGGGCCTCAAGTGAGTCTGAGTGCAGGTAGCTCAGGCACTACGGTAGGTCGGTAGAGTAGGAACCAGCAGGGGAAGAGGAGGACGGGGGTTAGGGAGGGTCGTAGTCCGAAGGAACAGGAAGCGGCGAGGGTCTCAAACGAATTTGAGTGCAGATAACTCAGTCACTACGGTAGGTTGGCAGAGCAGAAGTCAGTGGGAGAAGAGGAGATCGGGAGTCAGAAAGGGTCGTAGTCCTAGAAAAGATTGTTCAGTCGAGAAGATAGTCCACCGGTTTCATAACCTCAAAGTCGAAGTCGTAGTCAGGAAGGTTATTTATAAGTCCCGATTAAAGGTAAATCTAACTGACGAAACCAAAGGAACGTCAGGTTCCCTGAGGTTCTCAGAAGAAGTTGTGGTGTCAAGTTTTCGTAGTCAAGAAGTCACGAGTCGGAAGAAATGTCAGGTCGAGAGTGTAGACATGCACTGACGACCGCTTTGGTACACACACAACAGTGAAATCAGCACTGGCTGAGAAACGCTGGGGTACCTGACATCAGGCGGTCCGAAGAGACAGGTACCCTAAATGGTCCGTTCTTATGACCTCACTCAATGGAAAAAGGAGGAGGTCCCCTAGGAGGGTTGGGTCCCTAACTTGACCGTTGAGAGTCAAGACGCAACCGTCCGTCCAAGAAATGGTGATCGCGGCAGACCCTTCGAGGCATTCGATACCTTTTCGGTATCGAAACTGATACACCTGAGAACAACCGTTTCACTACAGAGACGAAAAATTATGTGACAGATCCAAACAATACCGAAAAGAAGGTTCCTCGTTCACAGAAAATTTAAGTACCAACGTCAGTGGTGGGAGTCACTAAAACCTCGGGTTCTTTTATTTGAGACAATGACAAAGGTAACAAAGGGGTAGATAAACGGTACTTCGCTACCCTGGTATACGGTACTGGAAACAAAAAACTTACAACTCAAAATTCGGTCCAAAAAGTAAGAGAAGAAAGTAGAAGTTCTCCGAGAAATCAAGGAGAAACGAAAGACGATAATCCGACCACAGTAGACTTATCGACTCCAATAACTATAAAGAGGACCATTAGAACTAATGTCGAACACGAAGTAGATCGGACCGTAAAGTGTATTACAGGAGACGTATATTCAATTTATTCGTCTTATTATTATATGTCGGAGTCACATGAGGAAAGTCAAATTATTTTTCTAATTCACTTTCTAAGATTCTTTTATATATTCCTCTTTTCAATAAAAGGGTATTTGGCTTTACCCCAAACGATTTTTTTTACTTTTTAAAGTTTCGTCACATCAAAAAATTCTGATCTGTCTTATAAAAATGATATTTGGTCATATATTAGGTAAAGTTTCCTTCTATTATCGATAAAATAATAAAGTTTTTTGAAAACAACTTGACATCAACTAAATATGTCACAAAGTTCAAATTATGACGTTTCACTAAGTCAATATTTATATATTATTTATAAGAAAAAGTAATACCTAATACTGTTCTATAATTTATAGTAACAGACACGATATGTCATCCAGGAAAAACAAATAGACAAAATATATATCAGTACATATAAACAATTGGGGTTTAAGGATTTCATAGGGAGGAGTGACGAAAGTGCAAACAATTTGGATTCAAACAAAAGATACAGACACCCAGACAAAAACGACACATTTATTCAAGGGAAAGTAGTTAAAAAATCTAAGGTGTATATCCATTATAGTATACTATAAACAGAAAGGGACTGGATGAAGTGAATCACACTTGTAGAGATCCAACTAGGCACAACGACGTAATAAAGTAAGAAAAGTTACTGACTCATTATACGACAAAAATCTAAAAAAAAAACATTAATATTCTGGGAAAAACGCCTAGGCATATAAACTTCCGAGATACAGTACTAAACGGTTTACTAACCGTTTACGACTCCTCTATGTAGAAGAGAAGGTCATAGTTTCCAGTTTGTAACGTCAGTTAAGGCCCGACATCACGAAGCAGAGTCCGTTGATCTACTTTTACTCTGGGACGTGAAGTCTGTAAATAGGATTCCTCCTTAAATTCTTCTTGGGTGTCTTCGTGTGTATAGTAAGATTTACTGTAAATTAACGAAAAGAGGGGGAAGTGATATTTATAAATATAAGGTACCGCTTTTATGTAAACGAGTCTTTCCATTCTGCCCAACCAAGGACCGACAAGAGACCCCTTTTGAAGTGAGAGACGATAAGGGGACAGTAATAAGTCACAAAGGTTTCCTTCGACCCTCTCAGAGTCCTTTTATCAAACTCCAAACAGACTGACTGACCTACGCCCCATCCTTTTTTACTCCACCCACATCCCTTCACGACTACCGTCTTAAAGGGTGTCCATCTACATAGGTCCGTCCTCCTTCTGAAGAAGTTCTCGTCTCTACTTCGCACCACGCTACGTGGCCCACGTCACTTTCGGGTCCCATAAACGTCTAGCGGTCGCGGAGGGGACTAGATGGGTCAGGCATCGTACGGGGATCTTATTAGTCTTCTCTTTGAGGGACTGGTAGGTCGCCAATTCTGAGTCACGAAAGTGACGACTCCCGGACCCAAGACGGGGACCAGTCCCTTGATCCTAAGGTGGCCGTACTGTTCTTTTTGTTAGTCTTCTCGAAAGTAGGGTCTAACACAACGGGAAACCCCAGGTTCTTTCAGACAAGCGCCGGAAGGTGCCCTCGTAGAACATCTCCTTCCTTAAAAGAGGAAGGACGACACAGTCTTGGACGAAGACTCACCACCATGTCGCTCACGGAGTCCTCCGATTCCAACGACCCCTCGTCTCTACTCGTCTTGAAGTGAAATCCCCCCACGTAACACCTCTCCGTATGAATGGATGTGTTTCTACTGAGACGTGTTATCGGTGTCATTTTGAATTTCGGAGATCCTTGTGTCTCCTCTTTAATACCCGCAAACTCCTAGAGTCCTCTAAACACGACCACCTTACCCTTCTTCTCTATAAACCTTTCCCTAACTAAAAGAGTTTCTGTTTCCACCCTCCTCAAGGGTCCACCAGGTCACCGATTCTGAAGTCCGAGGGTAACGGACCCCGGACTCAAGTTAGGGACTACCCCCTTGATCTCGTGTATACGACGTTGATTTTCTTAAGCGCACGACGTTGATTCTGGGTTACGTCGGTTTATTTATTTATTTATGTACATAAGAAAAAAATTTCCGTTTTCACCTTCTCATAATCGGTCCTAGTAAATCCTACCTTACAATGATAGTGTAAATTCTTCAACGCCAGTGTGTGTCTTTCTTATCACAGATGAATACCCTCTAAAAGTAAACTTACGTTTCATTGGTATAAGTATCAAAACTCTTTACAAACAAATAAAAATAATCTTTAAGAATATAACACGATAAATTTTTAATAAAATAACTTCATATCAACTAAATGTTACGACACAATTAAAAACGACATGTCGTTTCACTAAGTCACTATGAATATATATGTAAGAAAAAGAATAAGAAAAGGTCATACTAAATAGTGTCCTCTGTTTATACAAATAACTTCTAGTTTTAATCTAAAGTGAATAAACTGAGTCTTTATTAATTGGTCTAAACCCTGAGGTGTAAGAGACAATCCATGTCACTCTGGTCTGAAACTGTCGTTTGAAAGACCTTAAACGGTTGGAGTGATTATTTAGTCCCTATTTGTAAAACACAGTATCTTAACAACACGTCGGTTATCATAGACCGTGTAAATCTTCACAGATCACTATAAACAAGTAACGAATGATTTTTCGGAAGTGGTCTTTTAAGTCGATCACCGTCTTCCTTGTAATCTCGTCTCGAGGTTCCCGGAAACTGTAGGTGACGTGGTACGGATGCTCTTGCTCTACCGTCTAAGAACATATTCTGCCTCGTTCCTCTTCTCGTAGGACGTGACCCCCGGTCCGCCCGCTCAAACAGGGTCAAGACGAAGGTCGAGGGGACGCGGAACCCAACCGCGGAGTCGACTGGGGTGGGTACTAGTCTAACGAGGTCACCTTCGGTTCCGAGAGACAGAGTCCTCATTGATACCGGGACAAAGTGTTATTGTTAAAAGTGTAATCAGTCTGTAGTGGTATACCGACGATTTCGCGACCAAATTAATAAATAACAAAGAATTACATCTGATATTGTCAATCCACTATCGTTAAGATTACAAAACACCAAAATTAAAACAATTTGTTACAAAAATATCTTTTTTGTACACACGATATTAGAGATTAACATAATTGGTGTTGGTACCCTTCAACCCAACTAACCTCCCCGTCCTTTATCTTAACGACCACAGTTGAATGGGTTTAAGATTGACGTTCTTTTCCTCCTTCTTATGTCTAGGAAAGTACTTGACCGGATCTTTTGGGTTTATATTTTTCTTTCCAATATCACCAGTATGAAATAACAAGATAAATGAATAAAAGTAATAAATAAATAAAAAAACTTCATATCAATTAAATGTTACAACAATCAAAGTTCATTTGTCGTTTCACTAAGTCAATACGTATATATGTATTATATAATAAAAAGTCTTAGAGAAGGTAATATCCAATAATGTACTATGATTCATCTCAAGGGACACGATATACCATCCAGGAAAGACGAATGGATAAAATATATATTATGACACATATACAATTAGGATTTGAGACTTAAAACCCGAAGGGACCACCGAATCACCATTTCTTAGACTATCGGTTATGACCTCTGTGTCCAACCTAGGGACCCGACCCTTCTAGGGGACCTCTTCCTTTACCGTTGGGTGAGGTCATAAAGAGGGTAGATACATGATTGGTTCGGGCTGGAACGAATCGAAAGTTCTAGTTTACTCTAACCCACGCAAGTCCCACCATACCGACATCTGGGTAAGGTCATAAAGAACGGACCCTTTAGGGTTCTTGTCTCCTCGGACTACTCGATGTCAGGTACCCCAGTGTTTTCTCAGTCTGTGTCGTATCGCCGACTTGTTGTCGTTGTTTTGAGGAGTAAATAGAGGGGGGTGTGGGGACGATAGGGGAAACCAAACAAAAGAAACAGATATTCAGACAAAGACGAAACATTTATTCAAGTAAACATAGTACAAAATTGTAAGGTGCATATTCACTATAGTATGCTATAAACAGAAAAAGACAGACCAAATAAAGTGTACTATACTATTAGAGTCACAGGGACTACCAGTGTGAAATTTATATATAAGTAGTACACATAAAGATTCCCTTCTGACCCCTCTCTGGTTACATTCACCCTCCACTACTCTGATTATGACGTCGCTTATAAATGACGTGTATATGATTTGTAAGCCATGGTCTTGTTCGTAACATATATGTAATACGGGAAACGGGATATCGTCCGTGTTAATAAGAGAAAAATGTCTTTTAGTCGAACGATTACTGTGTACCTTCCAACGACCGTAAACTACGCTCCACACACTGAGGAAGCACACTCAAAGGGTCTAACAACGGATTTTTGCCCTTACATTCCTTTCCTGGATTTTTATAAACCGTGAATCACCATATTTCTTTCTAAGTGACCATGTCCCCACCGTTTCGAGGGGTCAAACGTTTCACATGAATCATTATCCTATAAAATTGTAATCATACATTAAAATCGTTCAAGACTGGATATAAGTGGACCTCCCTTCATGGTAACGACATAATTCGCTTAAAGATCAAACACAGTGAAAGATAGTAATTTACATATCGGACTACGGAACGGTTTACGACCTGGTCCGAAAAAACGTCCCGAGTCGTGACCGCTAACGTCGACATGGTGCTTTGCCAAAAGTTGAGAGTTCATCGACAATGTAATCGTTTCATTCTGTTATCGGTTGATTTGGGACTCCAGTAGTCCCCTCCGACGACGACTAATCATTTGTTATCCCTAAAAGAGATTATCTTCACGTAGACCATCGACACCCTTTGGTAGAAATTAGGGGACATTACTCAAATCTCCGACAGTCTTGTAAACTACTGTTACACCCGAAGTAAAATCGACGAGTCAATCGGACAACACAGGTGTGACTCAATTGTGGTAGTGAGATGAATAACCGGAACCAAAAGAGAGAAAGAGAACAAAAGAGACAAAATAAAACACCAGGATGATGAGCGGCAGTGACTCCGACCGCTTGGGCCCAGGAGGACTGAGGAATGTTGGAACTGAGTCGTGCAAAGGGCTTACGTAGGGAAGAGACGGGCGAAACAGTGAAGACAGAAACAGAGTGGACGTGAACGGACCTGGTGAAGGTTGGGACGGAGGACGAGGGATTTCGAGTCAGAGGTGGGTCGGACCGTAGAAGACAAATTTGGGTTCTGACTTGTCAGAGACAGGTAAACGTGGAAACCCCTCGGGGTGACACATGTCTCAGCTCAGCGGAGGAATGGACAATGGGAGACACCGGACGCGTCAAGACACCCGACACAGAGGAGAGGCCCGGTAAACGAATTTGACAGAAGAAACAGACCTTGAGGGAGGGGCGGGTGGGGTAGGGGTTCGGAGGAAAGGAACGGGTCTAGGAGTAGAAACAAATTCTGTCAAGTCTACACTCGGAGTAAGAGACGAGGTCCTTGTCGTCCACTGCGAGGGAAAATAGGGACACAGATACCCTTGTTTGATCCCTAAGTGACATAAGGACAGTGGTAGTCACAAGTAGAAGGGACACTAAGACATAGACAGACACACAGATGACAGGAAGAAACCTTACAATCGAGTAAGAATATGTTCATCTTTTTCAGGTTACGGACTATCATTTTGAGTGTGTTCTCGATACTGGTCTTCCCAAAATCTTTTGGTACGTTTATCGAGGATTTGTATCCTTTTCTACAAACCTGAACACTATTTTATCCTTACAGTTAATAACGACGACGACGACGACGATTCAGCGAAGTCAGCACAGGCTGAGACACGCTGGGGTATCTGCCGTCAGGTGGTCCGAGGGGGCAGGGACCCTAAGAGGTTCGTTCTTGTGACCTCACCCGACGGTAAAGGAAGAGGTTACGTATTTACACTGGTAAAAATTTAGACAGTATTTAGGTCTTCAAACTATTTTGTGGGACACCCATCACATACCTTTATCCTTAAGAGTTTGTAACCACCAACCTTTGTTTTACAAAGTCGGGAATACTCCCCTCTTTAAACCGTTACCACTCGATTGAATATATACGAAAATGGGAGACCAGACCCTTAGTGTGAAGGTCCTTAGATGGGGTTTCTACATGACGATTTATACATTGTTTTACAAACGTGTTTGAGTATGAAATATTACCTCTTCCTTTACCGTTGGGTGAGATCATAAGTACAGACCTTCTAGCGTACCTGTCTCCTCGGACCACCCGATGTCAATTACCCCAGCGTTTCTTAGTCTGTGCTGACTCGTTGACTCGTGTATGAAATATTGTGCAAAATATTCTCGTTCTCTAACCTTTGTCGGGTCTATTGGTAATTATCTCCAGATCGACTTATTTCCCTTCCACCTTTTTGTACGCAAACCAAACGATGAGAAAAAGATTCTTTTCCCTCCTATACTAATATTTAGACAAAAAAGAAAATCAAAAATATTCAAAAGGAAATTCCTTTTTCTCCATTGTTCTACATCTACCGTTCGATCTGAAGAGATCGAATTGAAGAGATTTATAGGAAATAAAATCCCTAAAACAGAACCTTGGTACATTTATAAAGTAAATTAATAATTTAAAAATTGATTAAAAAAGAAACAAAAATTTGACTTCATTTCATCTAAATGTTATAACACAATCAAAGACTACATGTCGTTTCACTGAATTAACGATTGTTTTATGTTGTTTACTTGGTTTTATTCATGACTCAACCACTTTATCAGAAGGTCTTTTTTTGATTAAGAGAGGACATAAAAAGAAAGGGACTTTTTCGACTCCCTTTCTTTTAAGACGGTAGTCTTAACGACTGGAATTCGGGTATTGTCTGACATTTCAAACATTGTCAGAGATTCCGTTTCACCTTCGGACTTAAAGGTCCCATCCAATTGGCCTCCAGTAACCTGTTTTCACATAAAATGATTTCTTAACGAAAAGGAGTAAGTTCAAGGAGGAAGGGAAGAGAGAGTGGTAGTGTTTTTGGGTTTTGGTACCACTCTTTGGACTTACCCACCCGAGGACGGAAGGGGACGACGACGACGACGACGAAGATTCAGTGAATCAGCACAGGCTGAGACACACTGGGGTATCTACCGTCGGGTGGTCCGAGGGGGTAGGGACCCTAAGAGGTCCGTTCTTGTGACCTCACCCAACGGTAAAGGAAGAGGTTACGTACTTTCACTTTTGACTTTCACTTCAGTGAGTCAGCACAGGCTGAGAAGCGCTGAGGTACCTGACGTCGGATGGTCCGAAGAGACTGGTACCCTAAAAGGTCCGTTCTCATGACCTCAACCCACGGTAGCGGAAGAGGATCCTCCAAAGTTTGAACTGAAAGAACCTTTTACCATCAAGGTTCCTGTGTTTATCCCTTAAAAGTCTCTTTTCGAAAGTCGACCACAATCTCTCGGGAGCTAATATCATTGTTCTTGACCGATTGGAGTCCTTCTCAGCTTTTCGGAGACTCTGATGTCTCTAATGCTCACGGTACGACTTGTCTAGTTTCTGATCATCGTTTTTTCTGACTACACTAAACGGACACGACCTCTTTTTCTTATTGAAGACCAATTTCCCAACTCACCAATTTTACTTTTCGGGAGACATATTGTGTGAACACGTCCACGTAGACGACGACTCTGGTTCTACAAGGACGAGTGACGTGTCGTCCGGTCACTCAGATCTCAGTCCCGCGACCTCGTCCCTTATCACTAAAGTAAGTCCTTCGGTCATCTACCTCTTCTACCACCTGAGTACAGGGTTTCTTGGTAGAATCGACTCTATCTTAAGTCGATGAAAATATAATTTCCTCTCTCCAACACTGACCAACAACGTTTGAACAACGACGATCTTAGGAAACAAGAACGTTAATAGGTCCATCCAGTCCAGTGTTACAAGGATATTTGGAGGTTGTTCTGTCTACAATAGGAGACAAGACGTTGAAAATTAGGTATACTTACCTTCTTACAATATGGAAATTTCTAGGCTTGAAACTCTTACCCGATATAAAATCCGTTCTCCGTTGTAAGAAAGTGTTTCCAGTCTCGGTCGTTCTGTCATGTCCATTGTCTCGTGTTCCCAATCTCGATTTCCTTGTCTAGGTTATACCTCAGTCCAGACAAGAAAGGACAATGTGTAGACACACCAGACCAGTACGAGACCAGTACGAGAAACCTTCGACCACCACCCGTTCTAGTAACGATACGATTCAGCGAAGTCAGCACAGGTTTAGACACGCTGGGGTATCTACCGTCAGGTGGTCCGAGGGGGTAGGGACCCTAAGAGGTCCGTTCTTGTGACCTCACCCAACGGTAAAGGAAGAGGTTACGTACTTTCACTTTTCACTTTCTCTTCAGCGAGTCGGCACAGGCTGGNCTAGTAACGATACGATTCAGCGAAGTCAGCACAGGTTTAGACACGTTGGGGTATCTGTCGTCAGGTGGTCCGAGGGGGCAGGGACCCTAAGAGGTCCGTTCTTGTGACCTCACCCAACGGTAAAGGAAGAGGTTACGTACTTTCACTTTTCACTTTCTCTTCAGCGAGTCGGCACAGGCTGGGAATCGTACCTGACGTCGGATGGTCCGAGGAGGTAGGTACCCTAAAAGGTCCGTTCTCATGACCTCACCCCACGGTAACTCTAGATATGGACACCTGTCTTTCTTCGACTTCGTCCTAACCCGTCTCCTTCTTCGACTTGACACCATTCCCGAGTTGTTTCGGAACCGAGTGGCCCACTTTTTACCAGGGTACTGTCCGCCGTTGTATACTGAAGTAGGAGAGTGGAGTGACTCAGAAGACTGGTACGACGGGTCCCTCCCAAACTGGAGACTGTCTCTGGTCGAGGGGCGTTGATCTCGTCGGGGAAATTTTAAAAGTAAATGAAAAACGAAAACCGATACGACCGGG
Organism: Capra ibex; assembly: GCA_006410555.1. Classification (NCBI taxonomy): domain Eukaryota; kingdom Metazoa; phylum Chordata; class Mammalia; order Artiodactyla; family Bovidae; genus Capra; species Capra ibex. Next base: position 27,894,961 of record SJYO01018169.1, on the reverse strand, counting down.
AAGTGACGACACGCCCGAAAAGGGATCAACACCTCACGCCCAAGAGTAATGTGACTGAAGTCATCAACGTCGTCGAGGACCCGATATCTCGTGACCGAGTTGTCAGTACCGCGTACTGGAATTGACGACACGTCGTCCGCCCTAGAAGGATCTGATCCCTAGCTTGGGCACAGAGGATGCAACCGTCCGTCTAGGAAATGGTGACTCGGTGGTCCCTTCGGGACTTCGTATGTGAACTTCCCTCTGGACCCCCGTGTAGGGAAACGATCGGCCGATCGTTGGGAGAGACATCAATTGTACCTCACAAGAATCACATTAAAGAGAGTTGTCTGTTTTCCGTAGTGTAAAAGTCATCTCTTATGTACGACATATAAATTCTAACTTAAGTTTTAACGATAATCTCAAATACAAGGTACCTAATAGTTTACCAGTTATAATATAAAGGTCCTTCCGACCTTAATCGACAACTAAATAAGTAGGGTGTTTGTAAAGAATTCATAGATAACATAGCATCAGAGACCTTTAACTTTATACTTATTTCCACGGAAAGGGGACTTGACCCTCAACCTAAGATCATCCTTCGTCTCTTTTATCTGTTTACTTTGTTTTCACCTTCCTTAAATTGTCCATCCACATTTTTTCAACGGTATCTTCGATTTCCCCGTACTTTCTCGGTCACCAGTCGACCCAGACGTCTGGAGGAGGCCCCTCTCCTCTGCACCCGAGGTGGAGAGTCTCCTGTTGTTTATAAGGGTTTCCTTACAATGTCCCTCTTCTCTACTCACTCATTTCCGAGTCTTCTTGCTTTCTTGTAGAGTGTACTACCCTTGGTTTTGATCTGATACACTGACTCCGTGTCTAATACAAATTTCTTCATGACTTCACACCCCCTTTATGTATTCGTTAATACAATAAGTAAATGATTATGTTAAAAATAAACATAAAATAGATCGGCCCAAAGGAGTTTTCGAAAATTGGTGCTCAAACACTAAAAAAAACAAAACAAACAAACCAAAACACTATTGTAGGAAGACGTGTTGTAAAAAACCCCGATACAACTTTCTACCACAACTAACTCAGACGGTCCAGTACCCACGGCATTCCGACGTACTAAAGATCATAGGTTTGTCCAGACAAGAACTGAACTACAACTGTCTATTCCCTGTCTCTACTAACCCGTGGTAAGGACCCCCACGACGTCGACACAGACAGACAAGGACCTCCGACCTTATGACTGGTCACAATCTCCCTTGTGAGACGGAAGGACAGTATTACTCAGGAATCGTTGGTGGATCAAGTCCAGCGTCTGTCCCTTTCCTCTCTGTCGTCTCAGAAACCGAGAAAGACCATGTCTATTTGACCAGACTCCTTCTTTTAGGATATTGTGTCGATGTGGGAACCGGTACCGCACACATTGTAAAGCTCTTGGTCATAGTCGGTGCCACCCTTTCGCCTACCACAAGTGTCCATTTCCCGAAAAGACGTAGAAAGTGTTCCTCTGACTTCGAAGGAATTAGCGAGTGGATATACTATGAGTTTACTGCTACCTGAACTCTTACTTTCTTGGTGTGTGTGAATAAGATGTACTAAGACGACGAGAATAATACGTGAGTTGGATCCGACTGAACGGAACTCTTCTAAACACTAGGACAAGAGTGATTAAATCCTTAAAAAAGTATAGTATGTCAAATACAAAACACATTGACCCCGACGAAACTACAATTATGTTTAATATCATTACTAGTATAAAAGTAATAATGACTAAATTCAAAGAACATAAAAATCTTTGAACTGCATAAACTAACTATTTTTAAACTCGTTCTACATTCGAATCATTTTACAACCGTCCGTAAAACAAGGAAGTTGAACGAAATTTACTAAACCTACCATACAGACACACCTTAATATATATACATATTAGTTTAGTGAGACGACACATGGAGTTTGATTACTTTGTAACATTTATTTGTTATGAAGTCAAAAAATTTCCATCAATTTATCTTATACTGATTAACACTAAAGACGTTCTTTACAGTGTAAAATAGAATAAAGGAAATACAAAATTTTAGTGTTCGGATAAAAATTCGTATAGGGAACGAATAGACATTTAAGAGTGACGTTAGTACTCTTCGAACCGAGGGCGAGAAACGGTAGGTAAATAAATTGACAAATTAAGGGTGGTCCAGAGGGAGTAACGTCCGTCTAAGAAATGGTAGATGTGGTGATCTCTTCGGGATATATACACATACGTTCATAGTCTTTACGATTGGTCATGAAGTCCTCTTCTTTGAAACAGTCGATCTCATGTTACGAAGGAATGGAAGGAAAACGGAAACCCGAATCCCGAGACGAGTAAAGGTTTCAACGAATTCCAGCTTCAATGGTTTCCAGTCGAGGAAAGTGGGTGAGGGAGGTCACTCTGACCAAATATATAAACATTATACCAATAAGAGGATAGTGACAGACTTAAGATAAGATTTTAGGGGGTCTGAGGATTTACTAAAAATTTTAAACACATGTGGTTCCAACGAGAGACACGACATTCAGAAGTCCAAAACTGTCGAAACATTCCAGTGTATGGGTGGTACTGTTATGAAAAGTTGGGAAATTTACAGGGACCCGAAGTGGATGTGTGGGGGGGAGAAGGGAGTGACTCAAGGACCGTTGGTGACTAGGAAGAAGAGAGACAGATTTCAAAACGGAAAAGGACCCATAGTATCTCGACCTCAGTATCTCACCCATCGGAAAAGTCTAACCGAAGTAAGAGAACAGTTACACGTAACTTTAAAGGAGGTACAGAAAAGTACCGACCTCACAAGTGCATAAAAATAGCGACTTATCGGAAGGTAACATCTCAACACAATATTAAACAAATGGATTAGTAGAACCGTTAAGACTCCTTTTTTTTTTGGTTTTTTGAAGATACTCTGAAAACGGACCTATACAAAAGTTTAGTTAAACCATGTATGAGTCGTTACACTAACGACTTAGTATACCATTCAGAGACAAATCAAAACATTCTTTGACGGTTCAACTTTATTCAGTCTTTCTCTTTTTGTTTATAGCATAGAATTACGTATACTCACCTTAGATCTTTCTACCATGTCTACTCGACAAACGTCCCTTCCTTATCTCTACGTGCGTATCTCCTGTCTACACATCTGTGTCCCGTCCTTCCCCTCTCACTCTGCTTGACCCTTTCTTCCCAACTGAATATATGTGATGGTGCACATTTCTTTTATTGATTGATCACCCTTCGACGACATATCGTGTTCCTCGAGTCGAGACACGAGACGCTACTGGATCTCCCCACCCCACCCACACTCACCCTCCCTCCCAATTCTCCCTCCCCTATATACATATGTATATCGACTCAGTGAAGCACCATGTCGTCTTTGGTTGTGTTGTAACACTTGACTTCAGCGAGTCAGCACAGGCTGAGAAACTCTAGGGTACTTGACATCAGATGGTCCGAAGAGACGGGTACCCTAAAAGGTCCGCTCTCATGACCTCACCCAACGGTAAAGGAAGAGGTCCCCTAGAAGGACTGGGTCCCTAGCTTGGGTCCAGAGGACGTGACGTCCGTCTACGAAATGGGAGACTCGGTGGTCCCTTCGGGTTGTAACATTTCGTTGATATGAGGTTGTTGTTTTCTAGTCTTTTCTTTGACGGTTTAACAGAACGTATCGTCGACATGGCAAAACGTCAGAGGGAACGTCAAGTCACTCTCAGGGACAATGAAACGTGGGTACAGTCGTAAACCACCAGAAAGACAAGAGTGGAAATCGGTAAGAATGGTCTACATCAATACAGAGTAACGACAAAATTAAGTACTAAGACATTACCGGTTACTGGTATATGAATAAACGGTAGACTTATAAAAGAAACTACACTACAGACAAGTATTACAAACGGATAATATTTTATTAACAAATAAAAGAATAACAACTCAAAATTGTCAAGATGTACATAAAATCTCTGTTCAGAAAATAGTCTTTTTACAAGACGTTTATAAAAGAGGACCAAACACCGAACAGAAAAGTAAAAGAATAGTATCAGAAACTATCTCGTCTCGTGTTCAAAAGCAAAATTATTTGTTGAAATTATAAATCAAATTATTTGGTGAAATTATAAATTGTAAATAATTAAATCAAAATTATTAGCTAAAAAGAAAGTAATACGAAAATTATAACATAGATTTTTAGGTAGTGGTTTAGGTCTCAGAGGATCTAAAAACGGGAACAAAAGAAGATTTTAAAAAAGGATAAAACACAAAAGTAAACAGATAGTAACTAAAGTGCCACTAAAAGAACAGAAAATTTGAAAAGTAAAGGTAGTCGGTTAACTAAAGGAAAAGAGGAATTCGGTCGGATCCAACCGAAAAGACAGTGAACGTTGGTACTTTCTCAAAATTACTAGGAATTTTAAAGAATATTTGACAGTCACACACGAACCAAAGTACACAAACGACGACGACGATTCAGTGAAGTCAGCACAGGCTAAGACACCCTGGGGTATCTGTCGTCGGACGGTCCGAGGGGGCAGGGACCCTAAGAGGTCCGTTCTTGTGACCTCACCCAACGGTAAAGGAAGAGGTTACGTACTTTCACTTTTAACTTTCACTTCAGCGAGTCAGGACAGGCTGAGAATCGCTGGGGTACCTGACGTCGGGTGGTCCGAGGAGGTAGGTTCCCTAAAAGGTCCGTTCTCATGACCTCACCCCACAGTAACGGACAAATGTATCGAGTTTAAGAATAGTGAAAACTATCCGAAGTCCAAAATGTAATACAACTACTTATTATTAAGTGAAGTACAAGAGGATATAAAATATAAATTTAAGGTTTAAAGAAGACAATGTCAATTTCGACATACTTATGAAAACCGACAAAAAGGAAGAGACAATAAAAGAGTACTATATAAATGTCACTCACCTTAATCCACCACTTTCTATGTTTGAATAACTCCGGTCTCTGAAGTCTCCTCACAGATTTTCTGATACTTGTTATATAAACATAAATTTCGGACGTTTATCAAAAATTTCAGTGACAATAAATAAAAACTATTACCCCTCAATATATAGTTAGAAAAATGATATTGTAATTTTTTAAAACAATACTTATAAAATTTTATATAGGGTGAATGACAGTAAGTATAAGTTGTTAAATAGTTTTTGAAGGGTGTAAACTAGTGTATCAAAAAAAGAAAAAGTAAACGATTTTATAATTTTTCACTTAAAGTCTATAAGTCTATAAGACAATATGGGATGTATAAAGTGTTCGTACGTACGATTCAACGAGTCAGCACAGACTGAGAGACTCTGGGGACCTGTCCGAAGAGACAGATACCCTAAAAGGTCCGTTCTTATGACCTCACTCACCGGTTAAGGAAGAGGTCCCCTAGAAGGGCTGGGTCCCTATCTTGGACTCAGAGGATAGAGAGGACGTAACCGTCCCCCTAAGAAATGTGGTCAGGTAAGACTTCCTCTAGTTGGGACCCTAAAGAAACCTTCCTTACTACGATTTCGACTTTGAGCTCAGGAAACCGGTGGAGTACGCTTCTCAACTGAGTGACCTTTTCTGAGACTACGACCCTTCCTAACCCCCGTCCTCCTCTTCCCTTGCTGGCTCCTACTCTACCGACCTACCGTAGTGACTGAGCTACTTACACCCAGACTCACTTGAGACCCTCAACCACTACCTGTCCCTCCGAACCGCACGACGCTAAGTACCCCAGCGTTTCTCAGTCTGTGCTGACTCGCTGACTTGACTTGACTTGACTTGACTTCGGTGTACCTTTCGGGGTGTATAAAGTGACACGTAGTGGGGCGTGGGTGGTTTACTTGTATAAGAATGTGTCGGTGTAACAGTAATAGTGTAGATCGTTTTATATTTTGATAGGAGACTGTTATACATTATTGATCAGGTACCATTATAAAGGGAGTAACGGAGATTTTACGTAAAAATGTCAACTAACGTTTTTATACCTAGGCTTAATCCAGGTGTGTAACGTAAACCAACACAAGAGAGGAAACTACAGGATATTCGACCATGTCCACCTTCGTCACTGTCTGAAAGAGAAGAACCCGAGGTTTTAGTGACACCCACCACTGACGTCGGTACTTTAATCTTCTACCAACGAAAAGCCTTCTTTCCGATACTGTTTGGATCTATCGTATAACTTTTTGTTTCTGTCCAGGTATATCAATTTCGATACCAGAAAGGTCATCAGAACATACCTACACTCTCAACCTGGTATTTCTTCCGACTTACGACTTCTTAACTACAAAAGTTTGACACTACGACCTATTCTCAGAACTCTCAAGGAACCCATCGTTCGTTTAGTTTGGTCAGGTAGGGTTCCCTTTAGTTGGGACTTATGAGTAAGTAACCTTCCTGACTACGACTTTGACTTCGAGGTCATGAAACCGGTGGATTAAACTTCTCGGCTAAGTAACCTTTTATGGGACTACGACCCTTTCTAACTTCCGTTTTCCTCTTCCCCCGTCGGTTCCTACTCTACCAAACTACCGTAGTGGTTAAGTTACCTGTACTTGAACCCACTTGAGACCCTCTTCCACTTCCTGTCTCTCCGGACCCACACGACGTCAAGTACCCCAACGTCTCAGTCTGTACTGAACCGTTGACTTGTTGTCGTTGTTATTCGACCATATCAGAAGAAAGAAAAGAACAACGTCTCTGGCCCACCCAGTAGGTCGTCTTTATGGGTTGTAAGACTTAAACGGACCACAGTACAGTAAATTACACAAGGAGAGAGGAGACACAAAAGGTTTTAACCTTAGACCGAGAACTCCAGGTTGAGAAACCCGTTCGAACAACAAACTTACGACGACACCAGTTGTATAGTACACGTCTAGTCTGTAATGTTAAAGTTAAAGAGGATCTGGGCAGGAATCCTGGAAAGATACAACAACCCTGAATCAAGAGAAGAAAGTCTTAAACCTTGACTAGAGTTACTCTTCGAGTACAAGAACATTTCTATAACCACATTCCCCTATACTTGAGACCAATCCGTTTATTTTTCAACTACACGATACCTGATATGTAGTTTATAACATATTAACGTTATTTTTGTACCTTTTATAAAACAGTGATAATTATTAATTACTTTTTCGTTAGTTTATAGTACTCTTTAGTAAAATTTTAAATACGACTTACGACCATACACTCCTTTTTGATTCACCTAATAGTCTCCTACTCCTTTATCGACTCTTCAAAACGTCTTTAAAACTCCTACTAAAGTCTCGTGAAAATTCTCAAAATACCTCAAAAATGATTTCGGATTAAATTAAAACCCCGAAGAGATTACCGAGTCCACCATTTCTTAGACGGACGTTACGTCCACTGGGTCCAAACTAGGGACCCAGCCCTTCTAGTGTACTTCTTCCCTCACTTAAGGGACTTGTCTCCTCGGGACGCCAGATACCAGGTGCGCCACCGTTTCTCCGTCTGTACCGATGTACTGATTATGAAAGTGAAAGTTAAATTAAAATTTTAGTTTAAAAGGGAAAAACGACATTCACATTGTGAGAAGTATAAATAATTATCGATATTAACAAATTTAAAGTTAGAGAAAGTAGAGATCACTCTGAGGTAATAAGACGTTCTACTAAGTACACATAAATGAGTCACATGACGGTGATTGTTTGATTAAACGACTAAGTAATGTAAAATAAAAAGACGGGTTAAAATTATAAAAAGGGAAATTTTTTATAAAAACTAAGATTTAAAAATAGTATATATAAACTTTAACTTACATTGTTTATCTTTAACTTAGGAATAACTTATGACTTTTCAACCGGTACTCGAAGCTTCCTATGTTTTTACTTGTACTTATTCTACAAAAAAACAGAAGATCTATGCATAATAGACAACAAGAACAATCTTGTAGTAGTCAAGTCAAGTCAGCGAGTCAGCACAGACTGAGAAACACTGGGGTACTTACCGTCGTGTGGTCCCGAGGGACAGGTAGTGGTTGAGGGTCTCAAGTGAGTTTGTGTGTAGGTAGCTCAGCCACTACGGTAGGTCGGTAGAGTAGGAGACAGCAGGGGAAAAGGAGGACGGGGGTTAGGGAGGGTCGTAGTCTCAGAAAAGGTTACTCAGTTGAGAAGCGTACTCCACCGGTTTCATGACCTCAAAGTCAAAATCGTAGTAAGGAAGGTTTCTTGTGGATCCTGGCTAGAGTAAATCTTGCCTGACCAACCTAGAGGAACGTCAGGTTCCCTGAGAGTTCTCAGAAGAGGTTGTGGTGTCAAGTTTTCGTAGTTAAGAAACCACGAGTCGAAAGAAGTGTCAGGTTGAGAGTGTAGGTATGTACTGGTGTCCTTTTTGGTATCGGAACTGATCTGTCTGGAAATAACCGTTTCATTACAGAGACGAAAAGTTATACGACAGATCCAACCAGTATTGAAAGGAAGGTTCCTCATTCGCAGAAAATTAAAGTACCGACGTTAGTGGTAGACGTCACTAAAACCTCGGGGGTTTTTATTTCAGACTGTGGCAAAGGTAACAAAGGGGCAGATAAAGGGTTCTTCACTGCCCTGGTATACGGTACTAGAAGTAAAAGACTTACAACTCGAAATTCAGTTGAAAAAGTGAGAGGAGAAAGTAAAGTAGTTCTCCGAGAAATCGAGGAGAAGTGAAAGACGGTATTCCCACCACAGTAGACGCATAGACTCCACTAACTATAAAGAGGACCGTTAGAACTAAGGTCGAACACGAAGTAGGTCGGGTCGCAAAGAGTACTACATGAGACGTATATTCAATTTATTTGTCCCACTGTTATATGTCGAAACTACATGAGGAAAAGGATAAACCTTGGTCAGACAACAAGGTACAGGTCGAGATTGACAACGAAGGACTGGACGTATATCCAAAGAGTTCTCTGTCCAGTCCACCAGACCATAAGGGTAGAGAAAGTCTTAAAAGGTGTCAAATAACACTAGGTGTGTCAGTTTCCGAAATCGTATCAGGTATTTCGTCTTTATCTACAAAACGACCCCCTTTTTTTTGGGGTAGATAAAGACCTTGAGAGAACGAAAAAGTTACTAGGTCACCTACAACCATCAAACTAGAGACCAAGAAGACGGAAAAGATTTTGGTCGAACTTGTAGACCTTCAAGTGCCAAGTGTATAACACCTCCGGACCGAACCTCTTAAAACTCGTTATGAAATGATCGCACACTCTACTCACGTTAACACACCATCTTGTAGTATGCAACACGGTAAAAGGATAAATTAGATTTATAGGTGGTGTCTACAGGACCCTTACATCGCACTGTACTTTTCCTCTGTCTTTGGGTTAAGGTTTCCGGAACTCCTCGGTTCATCTGTTCCACCCCTACCTCCTGGCGATGGAGTGCCCTACGAAGTGTTTGATGAGGGACACGAAAAATTTCAAAACAAAGGATGAGGAAAGAGACCTGACCGTATTAATCTCTTATTTAACGGAGGATATACTACCTACCTAGAATCTAAAATAAATAAGATGTTGATTATTTCCCTATTTCTAAGAACACCTTTTTTCACAGTCATCCAGGTTGAAAATTTTGAAAAATTTTTCAACTATACTTTGTATACGAACTCATTTATCTAAGTGGATCACAGGTCGATCTATTGTAAAATGTTTCACTTGTGTGGTTACGTGAATGAAAAATCTAATTCTTGTACTTATAAAAACGGTAGGATTTTACAAGGAAATATACAAAGGGTTGGTTAAGGGGGTTTCAGTTTGTAACAAAATTACAAATCTTAGGTATACAAAAACTATTTGCACTCAAATTAAACCACCCCCCATGAAAAGAACAGACATATAAACTTTGTAAAATAAACGGCCGAAAAAGAAAGTACATTCAAAATAATAGTTAAACGATTCAAAATAATACGTCACTTCTCTAAAATATCTATCACTATAAATCCGTAATTTTAGAGGAATGATACTTTTGATTATAGTATTTGTTTTAAGACTTCACTAAAATTTCATAGAATCTCGAACCAATACATAAAAATGTAGAAAAACGTTTGTTTACTATGATAAACAAATGAGTTAAGGTCCAAGGTACGACGAAACTTCAATATTTTAATGTAAAATTTTCCATGTAAAAAATAATTCTAAAAATTTTATTTAAAGATGAACCAGGTTTAACTCTCTGACTACCTTATTAAGGATACCTTATAACTTAATTTTTCCGGGGTATTTTCTATTAGTTAAATTGGATAGTAAAAAGTCTACTCTTATGACTCCAAGTCTCATGACTCACTGGACGAGTTCCAGTGTATCAGAACTAGTCTTCCTAATGTCGGATCCGGACGAAGAACAAATATACCACTTACTACATGCAATATAGGTCCGCCCACGCACGTACGATCAACACAGACTGAGAAACGCTAGGGTACCTGACATCGGGCGGTCCGACGAGGTAAACACCTTAAAGGGTCCGTTCTTATGACCTAACCCAACGGTAAGGGAAGAGGTTCTCTAGAAGGACTGGGTCCCCAGCTTGGGTACAGAGAACGTAGAGGACTTAACCGTCCACCTAAGAAATGGTGACTCGGTGGACCCTTCGGGTTCAATAGGTCTAATGATTCATTTATATAATTACATAAATAAGTCGGTAGTCTCTAGATGATCTTTTAGACATGTGCATTTGGTCCTTATAACGTCTTAAAGTGTTACCCCGAAAACAATCTTTATATAATCTTAACCTTTATGAGAGATCCTTTACCGGTTTTTTGTAATACTACTTACTTCGATATTCACCACTCTCTTCATGTATTTACACATACACTAAAACTTTTCGAGTGAGGTAATCGGACCCAAAGTCTGGGTAAATAAGTAGAGTGAAAAACGGGACACTTTGACAGTGTGAGTATCAATACAGAGTTTACGTCAACAAAATTTTTATCTTTTACTGAAGTATATTTTCACGGTCACCAAAGGATAATCTTCTTTCTTGGTTTGTCAGGAGGACCTTTAAGTCGAATTCAGAGTAGTAACATTAAGTCCTTCGTTTGTACAGTGGAACATTTTTTGATTAAGTACTATTTCGAATGTATAAAATTACCCGGACTGTGTAAAACAACCGATTAGACTTAAAATAAGACATTAACATCGTACATTAAACGGACTTAGTTTTAAATAGATGTTCACTGTCGCCAAAGTTTATTTAAGATGGAATTTATTGACCGGACCACTTAGTAGTGGTTACACTGAAGGTCTTTTTTTTTTTGTCAACGACCGTAGTGAGACTTTTCGTAGATTTGCTTCGGGAATCTTATTCTGAAGATTCCTACTGGAAACAGAGTATGAGATCAAAAACAAAACGAAAAATCTGTTATATGTTGAAATACCATAGTTGATTTCCTCTTCTCTACTAAACGAAAAGACCCGAAACTAAATTAAAAGGTTCCACCTATGAGACAATCCAATGTAATTATAGTGATGGAATTTACTACCTCTTTACACGAGTCCTAATTCATTTTTTACAAAACACAAAACCTCTGTCCCAAACTTTTTTCATTGGTAAAACAGTTTCCAATCGTCTACCAAGTGAGACGGTGGACGCTCCTTTAGTTACACTCCTGGAGCTAAGTACTTCGTCTCGACAGTCACCTCGATGGTACAGGATCGAGGAGGATTGGGAAAAAGTAAGAAAAATAACCTCATATTAACTAAATGTTACCACACAATCAAAGTCAACATGGCGTTTCACTAACTCAATGTGTAATGTATATGTAAGGAAAAGTCTAAGAAAAGAGTGTATCCAATAATGTCTTATAACTCATATCGAGCGACTCGGTATGTCATCCAGTAATAACCAATAGATAAAATGTATACAACGACAAATCAGTGATTCGACACAGACTGAAAATGTCGGGGTACCTGACATCGGACGATCCGAGGAGTCAGGTACCCTAAAGGGCCCTTTCTTATGACCTTATCCAAGGGTAAAGGAAGAGGACCCATAGAAGAGTTGGGTCCCTAGTTTGGGTACAGAGGACGTAACCGTCCACCTAAGAAATGGTGACTCCGTGGTCCCTTCGGATAAAATATATGTCCGCACATATATACAATTGGGATTCGAGGATTAAATAGGGAAGGGGTTGAGGAGAGTGGAAACCATTGGCACAAACGAAAGATGTAGCCACTCAGACAAAACATTTATTGTAGTAAACATATTAACAAAAATCTAAAGTGTATATTCACTATAGTATATTAAACGGAAACTGAACGAAGTGACTCACGTCATTAGAGATCTAGGTAGGTACAACGACGTTTACCGTAATAAAGTAAGAAGAATACCGTCTCATCATAAAGTAACACTTATACATGGCACAGAAGAAACAGATAAGGAGATAACTACCTGTAAATCCTACAAAGGTACAGAACCGATAACAGTTATCACGACGTTACTCGTGACCCCACGTTCGTGAAAAACTTAATCTCCAGGTAGAAAAGGTCTGTATAAGGGTCATCACCATAACGACCTAGTATACCATCGAGATAAAAATCAAAAACTTCCTTTGAGGTATGACAAGAGGTATCACCGACATGACTAAATGTACGGGAGGTTGTCACATCCTCCCACGGGAAGAGAGGTGTGAGAGCAGTCGAAAATAACAAACATCTATAAAACGACTACCGGTATCTAAACTAAACGTTTTGACTACGAAAACTCGACACCACAACCTCTTCTGAGAACTCTCAGGGAACCTAACGTTCCTCTAGGTTGGTCAGGTAAGACTTCCTCTAGTCAGGACCCACAAGAAACCTTCCTTACTACGATTTCGACTTTGAGGTCATGAAAACGGTGGAGTAAGCTTCTCAACTGAGTAACCTTTTCTGAGACTACGACCCTCCCTAACCCCCGTCCTCCTCTTCCCCTACTGTCTCCTACTCTACCGACCTACCGTAGTGGCTGAGCTACCTGCACACAAACTCACTTGAGGCCCTCAACCACTACCTGTCCCTCCGGACTACACGACGTCAAGTACCCCAGCGTTTCTCAGCCTGTACTGACTCGTTGACTTGACTTGACTTGACTTATTAATCACTACAACTCGTAGACAAGTATACGAACAACCGGTAGACACATAGAAGAAATCTCTTTACAGATAAATCCAAAAGACAGGTAAGAAACTAACCCAATAACTAAAATAAAAAACTATAACTCGATACACTTGTCAAACATATGACAACCAACGTAATAAACGTTTAAGAGAGAGTGTCAGGAATGAAACAGAAAAGAAGAATTGGGAAGACGGGTGTCAGAAGAGTAGACATTAAACTCCGATCATCATTGATAAAGTCCAGTCCTGCGGGGGACCTCTTCCCTATCCGATGCGTGAGGTCATAAGAACCCGAAGAGACCACCGAGTCTGTCATTTCATAGACGGACGTTACGCCCTTTGAACTCAAGATAAGGACCCAACCCTTCTAGGGGACCTCCTCCCGTACCGTTGGGTGAGGTGATAAGAACGGATCTCTTAAGAGTACCTGTCTCCTCGGACCACCCGATGTCAGGTACCCCAGCGTGTCTCAGGCAGTGCTGATTCGCTGATTTGTGTCGTGTCATAGATAAAGTACTGTATAAGATACTACTGAACTACTTTACTCTTACGGACTATATTATTCTTAAGTTCTTGAAAAACCTGAATTTTTTATTATATACGATAAATAGAAGAAGTCTTCTAGAACCTCTCCTGAGTTTTTAGTAGAATGCCAGGATAAAAAATATGATTTAGTCGGTTCATGTGTAATAAAGCATTTCAGAATTCGATATTAACTTAAAAATTACTCATGTCTCTCTTTTTTTAGATTCTGATAGATTCGGGTACCAAAAATTTGAAGTCATACGTACACTTAGTGGACCCTTCGGAACAATTTTACGTCTAAGGTTAAGGTCCGAACTCTCGGACGTAAAGACGATTCGAGAGCCCTCTGCGGGTTCGACGATCAGTTCCCTGGTGTGGAACTCGTCGCTCCTGGACTTGAGAAGACCGGGGAGATCAGTGACAACACTGGAACCTGATCCACAAATAGAGAGACACGGAGTAAATGTAGTAGATATTTTGTCGTTATAAACATAGTATCCCGACGATCCTCAAAATTCACTCAGTAACGTATGTCTCGTGAATCTGGTGACAGGCATATTAGATAATAGTGTCTAATGATCACTATATTTGATCAGTTGACGACCGATTTCCGGGTCTTGTCCTTCAATAAACACTACGATTATGAATCTCGAGTGTGTGTATATGTAAAAATTCGACGATTGATAACCGGAAAACATAGAAGGATATTTGGACTAGATTTATTATGGTTCCTTTCGTTCAACGTAATGTTGTTACAACACCCTCTTACCGTCCAAAAATTTTTTTTAATTAATCAATTAGAATGACTTCGTAATAACTAAATGTCACGACGTATTATATCTTATCGTCTAAAACCTTAAGAAGAAATTGGACGTACTTAAGGACACTAGAACCAATCCTTTTGCTGGGTAGTAAAACACCAGTCCTTCCTACTTTTCCAGCGGAACCCCAAGACCCACATTTCAGAAAGAGAAACAGACAGAGGGAACTCAGCACGAAGGGAGGGGAAGAAGGGGGTGAAGACGTCCTCCTTCGGACGACACCGTCTACGATCACTTAACACGAAGAGTCGTCCACTATTCCCCTCTTCACGGACGATGCAATGATCGGGGTCAACGATCGTCAATAGAGTCTTTTCCACCTTGGAAAGTGTCGAGGATGATTTTCCGGGAAAACTGTTGTCCATAGTACAAAAAAATCAATGAGTAAATAGATTGAATAAGTATAAACAAACGTGACCCAGAAGTAATGAAACGAGTCCGAAAGAGGTACACGACGCTCGGCCCCGATGAGAACAACCGCCACGAGCCCGAAAAGTGACGTCACCGGAGAGTAACACCTCATGTCCGAGATCCACGCACCTGAACCAACGTGGTGCCGTACACCTTAGTAGGGCCTGGTCCCTAGTTTGGGTATAGGGGACGTAACCGTCCACCTAAGAATAGGTGACACGGTGGTCCGTTCATGGGTGTCCATAGTAGAAATTGTTTTAATGTGGGGTCCCCTCTCAGGGTCTGTTCTTCTTCTAATGGGTGAGGAAATTCTTATTACCACGCAGACCTCTTCCTTTACCGTTTGGTGAGGTCATAAGAACGGACCTCTTAGGGGTGTCTGTCACCTTGGACCGACCGATGTCAGGTACCCCAGCGTTTCTCAGTCTGTGCTGACTCACTGAAGTGAAAGTGAAATTCTTATCGTCGCCAGACTTTCACTGGAGCTTTGTGAATGTCACCAGTTTAGTAAAGAGACTCCGTCGTGAAAGATTTTATTCCTTTATTAAAGACCTTCGATGTCTTAACGTCCGCTCCGTCAGTAAACTCTCCTCATTCAAGACATAGGCCCCAACTTGACGTGTCTGGACCGTTCCTCGAGGTCGTGGGGTAAAGGTTCGGCCCCGACTCGTCCTCACTGAAAGGGACTACTCCTGAATCCTCGGACTCCTTTCGAAGACCTCCTCCTTTCCGCTCGAACCCAAATAAAGGTTCGGAGTAAGAATAACCAGTTCCCTGGACCGACCTTTACTTCCACCCCCCTGGTCTCCGTCTCGGTCCTTGGGGTTCACCTAGCCTACTCACGTCGTGGAGGGTCCAAATGATCTGTTACTACTTGTGAGTGGCCGTGTGTTGACCCCCTCCCACCCCCCGGTGACTCCTTGTCCCTCTGAACCACTGGGACCTTTACCCTCGGTGTAGGTGAAAGGGGCTCGTTATGATTCTGGAGGGACGTCCCCTGAGACTTGATTGACCAAGGTCTCAATCCCGTGAATAAGAACATTACATTACACGTCTTCTTAAATGCTTACGTCTTTCGGGGTTTAAGACCCAATCAAAAAGACCCCCCAACCTTGGACGTGAGTTCGTGTACCTCTCTGACACTGTGTCCCCAGTGCACTGTGAAACACCCTGTGTGTATCGGGGAGTCCGTCGTCCTTGACAATAAGGAGGAGACGGGACCTTCCAGTGTCAAGGACGTTCCGACCTCCAGATTGACCGGAGATCAGTCTTGTCTTCAGAGTCGAGTGTTGGTGACAAAAAACTGAAAAAAATTTACTTTTTTAAACAAAATGGGGTTACAAACAACGCCACTGAGTCACCATTTCTTAGACGGACATTACGTCCTCTTTGCCAAAGGTAGGGACCCACCCCTTCTAGGGAACCTCTACCTATTCCGTTGAGTGAGGTCATAAGAACGGACTTCTTTAAGGTACCCGTCTCCTCGGACCACCCGATGCAGGTACTCCAACACTTCCTCAGTCTGTACTGAATGGTTGATTTTTGTTGTTACAAGTGACGTCGGGATAAATGTTCGGACCATCCGATGTCAGGTACCCCAGTGATACTCAGCCTGTGCTGACTCGCTGAAGTGAAAGTGAAAAGTGAAAGTGCGTAATCTCTTCCTTTACCGTTGGGTGAGGTCACAAGAACGGACCTCTTAGGGTCCCTGACCCCTCGGACCACCCGACGACAGATACCCCAGCGTGTCTCAACCTGTACTGACTTCGCTGAATCGTTATCATCGTCGTGGTCGTCCTGTGTCTTCGTTGGATCTACAAGGTACAGGTAGTTATCTACTTACTTATGTCTTCAACACCAAGTATATATGTCACCTTATAATCAGTATTTTTTCTTACTTAAACTCAGTCACCATCACTCCATCCACTTTGATTTTGGACAATATATCTCACTTTATCCAGTCTTTCTCTTTTTGTTTATATCATATAATTGCGTGTATAAATACCTTAGATCTTTTTATCATGACTACTTGGATAAACATCCCGTCCTTATTTCTACGTCTGTACACTTGTGTCCCCCTTTCTTTCCCACCCACTTAGCTCTGTCATCGTAACTGTATATATGTGACAGTACACACTTTATCTACCGATCACCCTTCGACGACATATCGTGTCGCTCGAGTCAAGCCAGGAGACACTACTGGATCTTCCCACCCTAACGCCCGTCACCCTCGTTATAAGTTCTCCCTCCCCTATATACATATGTATTTCGACTAAGTACGACGACACGTCGTCTTTAGTGGTCTTGTAACATTCTGTTAATAGGAGATTAATTTACATTTAATTTTTTTAATATCAACTAAACGTCACAACACAATCAAAGTCCACATGTCATTTCACTTAGTCAATATGTATGTGTACGTACGATTCAACGAAGTCAAAGCAGGTTGAGAAACTCTAGGGTGCCTGACATCGGGTGGTCTGAGGAGACAGGCACTCTAAGAGGTCCGTTCTTATGGTCTCACCCAACAGTACAGGAGGAGGTCTGCTAGAAGGGTTGGGTCCCTAGCTTAGGCTCAGAGAACGTGACCGTCCTCCTAAGAAATGGTGATTCAGTGAACCCTTTGTCATTCAGTCTACCCCTTTGTCATCTTTGTCACAGTCTGAAATAAAAAACCCCGAGGTTTTAGTGACGTCTACCACTGACGTCGGTACTTTAATTTTCTGCGAATGAGGAACCTTCTTTTCAATACTGGTTGGATCTATCATATAAGTTTTCGTCTCTGTAATGAAACGGCTGATTCCAGGTAGATCAGTTCCGATACCGAAAAGGACACCAGTACATACCTACATTCTCAACCTGACACTTCTTCCGACTCGTGACTTCTTAACTACGAAAACTTGACACCACAACCTCTTCTGAGAACTCTCAGGGAACCTGACGTTCCTCTAGGTTGATCAGGTAAGACTTCCTCTAGTCGGGACCCTAAAGAAACCTTCCTTACTACGATTTCGACTTTGAGGTCATGAAACCGGTGGAGTACGTTTCTCAACTGAGTAACCCTTTCTGAGACTACGACCCTCCCTAACCCCCGTCCTCCTCTTCCCCTGTTGCCTCCTACTCTACCGACCTACCGTAGTGCCTGAGCTACCTCGTGTACTCAGACTCACTTGAGACCCTCTACCACTACCTGTCCCTCCGGACCGTACGACGTTAAGTACCCCAGTGTCTCTCAGTCTGTGCTGACTCGCTGACTTGACTTGACTTGACTTGACTTCAGTGAACCCTTCGGGGTCAATATGTATAGATACATAGATCAGAGTGTACCCACAAAAATTTTATTTTTCCAAAGATTCACATTAAATTTCCGAGTCAAAAAAGTTTCTACCCTTGTAAATATATCAAGTTTAACCACACACAATAAAGTAAGACATTTACTACTATATCTTACTTTATACAGAAAGTCGGGTTAATACCGGTACTATTGTCCTATTAATCCTTAGATTCATCAGTTTTGCACGTTTGTTTCGATAGACTACAATTCTGATCACTTATTTACGCTTACCGTTAGTCCAGTCTATTTAAGGAACAAATATCGTTCCTTTGTTATGGTGGATGTAGAGCAAGAAAATGTCTAAAGGTCTGAGAAAGTTTGAAGTTAAGTGTTCGATTCATCGGTGGAAGAAAAGTGTTACACCTCCGTCTTGTTTCATCTGTACGATCAGTGCACCCGATTCATTTCTACAAATTTTCGTGTGCGGAAACTAAACTGTTAGGAGCTTTGACTACACCATCTAGAGTAAGTAAAGGAAAGGACCCCTAACACGTCGGTGAATCCTGTACCCAGGGTGGTGACCTGGTATGAGGGAGGCCCCTGGAGGATCTCCCGCTCACCCACGGACCTACGTGTAGCGAGTGTGTGTACGAAGGTGTCACCTTTACTGGACTCCTGACAGTCGAGGAGAACAAACGTCCCTAACTTTTAATCCAAAAGTCAAGATCCAGTGTGCCTGAAAAAAAAAGAGTTAAGGTTACAGAATCTTAAGGAACTCCCCGAAGGGTCTACCACGGTTACCATTTCTTAGGACGGTCACGTCCTCTGGATTCTCTACGTCCAAATAAGGACTCAGACCTTCTAGGGGACTTCCTCCCGGACCGTCGGGTGAGGTCATAAGAACAGACATCTTAGGGTAACTGTCTCTTCGGAACATCCGATGGAGGTATCAGTGTCTCAACCTGCGCTGACTTCTCTGAATCGCGCGTACGCGTCTAAAGGAACTTTACTGGGAGGATGGGGGCGGGTTCAATATCGAATAGTAACCGGAACCTTATATGAATGAGTCTTTTCTGACTTGCTCTTGAACGTCATTTAGGGGCTGGGAGAGTATCCCCTTCACAACACCTTTCTGGTAGACTACCATACCTAAAGACTGTACTCCTGATATTTTATCCTGCAATAAATGTGATGCTATATACAACCAGTTCTTAGGGTAGTTAGTAACAATTTATTTGTCAAGGGTGACGAGGGGTTGATCTTCCGAACCTCCTTCGTCGAACAGGTGTTAGTTACGTCCTCTAACTTTAGGAGACGGAGACACTAAACCCCAAACTCGTGGAAATAAACCGAAAGAAGTTGAATTCAGTGTGCCGGAACCTCTTTCCGAAACCTTCGAAATCGGTACTAAAATTCGACCTGATAGAGAGTTTGTACTAGAAGTCTAAATCCACCCTTAAACGCATCGGTAAAAACAGACTACTAAATTGTCTGTCTTTGATATGGATATTTGTGAGTGAAGTAGTGACCCTTAGTGGATTTTTTTTTTTTTCGTCCCACAGAATCGATTTTACAAACCCTCAACTTTGTCTGTATACTCCGACTCTAACACGGGTTTCCGACTCTAACATGTTTTTTAATCCTGGTACACAAATTCATCTCCCAAGTCTCAAACGTCTTTCACGCTATCTCATCCATTTTCTGTTTACCTTTCCTTTTCTGGGGGTGGGGTGGACCGTCTTTCCGTCTCCCAGATTCGATCTCTTATGGATAAAAGAGTGTAGAACTGGTCTACGTTAACTCTTCTATTTTTACTAAACTTATATTCCGCCGGGGTTTCTGTTGAAGACGGTACTACCAAGAAGAACGACAGGCGGGTAGGATTCCGTAGTGTTTGTCACCCCGGAAGATAGTCGAGGGTGGAAGTAGATTGCTGACGATATAGAATGGGAGGAGTAGAGGGAGTAGAAGAAAAGACATCAATGCTTCTCTACCTCCTTCTTACTTCTTGTTTTGTTTTCGACGTGTCTCTAGTAGTGTTTGGAGACCGGGACTCGACGACGGGGTGGGACCGGTCGGAGGAGTTGGGGTTGTGTAAATGAACATCTACACCTATCTTAAGTAATAGGCTTAAAACGTGTTTCGTCCCACCCCTTCACAACCAAGACAGTCCCGTGCTTCGTTCTCAAGGAAGGACACATCCAGTAATGACGGAAGGAGGGACCGTGAGTCTTCTTCTACTCGTCCTGGTCCGAGACGGTGTCTCAAGAGATCCATCTACGAGTGGAGACGGGACTCCTGTAGAGCGAGTCACGGTCTGCACACACAAGTAAGTCGAGACGGAGACAGAGTAGACCCCGACGACAGAGAGAACTGATTTCTGGTGTACAAAAGATACAGACACCAGGATAAAGACAAAACAATTGTTCACGTTGACTTAGAAAAAAAAAGTCTAGGGTGTATATTTATCATAGTATTCTAAACAGAAACAAACTGAAGTAAATCATACTTTTAGAGTCCAGCTAGGTACAAGGACGTTTACTATAATAAAGTAAGGAATACTGATTATAAGGTAATGTATATATACATACATATATATATTTACATATATGTGTGTGTGTGTGTGTATATCCGAAGGGACTATCGAGTTAACCATTTCTTAGACGGACTGTGGAGACGACCTAAGGACCCAGTCCTTCTGGGTGAGGTCATAAGACCGGACCTCTTAAGGTACCTGTCTCCTCGGACCCGATGTCAGGTACCCCAGTGTTCGTCAGTGTGTACTGACTCCCCGATTGTGAAAGTGTAAAAGTTCAGCATTTCATGTTTGTTCTTCCTGTCGTATTAGGTAATCGATAAAACATGAACAGTGTTGGATTTGTTCGACCCAAACACGGAACAGTGAACCCCTTTAACCTTGATGTAAAGGGTCTTGGAGGAAGAGGTGTCAAAATCGTCCTTCGACAAATCACACTCCACTCTTCCGTCCTCTTTTCGGTAGCTGTCATACAGACCCGGTGGTTCACGGCGATACCGGTGACTGGAACCGAGTGGAAGGTACGGAGGAAGTAAGAGCGACTGAGGACCCGGTCCACCACAAATCGGAGGTTAGACCTCCAAACTTCCGACACTCTCTGGGTGACCCCAAGTCGACTAGGAACACCCAAGGTCAAATAGGACGTTGTCCTTTCGGGTGAAATTCACCTCTCCACGTAGGGATTTCGAGTGGACATACGTCATCGGTCGTAGGACCTAAAAGTGTTGATTAAGGACACGAGTAAGGTACGTGCGAGGTAGAGTGGAGGGACACAGAATGACGGGGTCCTGAGATAGAAGTGGTAAAAGTTTGGGTGTAACTGAACTGGTAAAGGAGACTAGACGACGTACAGAAGGTCGTAGACTTAGTGAAAGGACTGGTATGCATCACCGACATAGTGTCCTTCTCAGAAAGGACACCTCGACCCCCTGGTCCTGAGGACCCTGAGAGGAAGAAATACCAAGGTCGAAGTCTCCTATTCCTCTGTCCTGTACCGGAATCGTGGTTTCCGTCGGATTACATCCCGTCTCGAAGTTTTTGTAAAGACCTTCCTTCCGCTTTTCCATGACTACTTGACTGTTCAGGAACTCTTCACATCAGACCGTAAAAGGAAATAATGTAATAAGGTCGTGATTGAATGTGCAACCTGGTTAGTAAGATGATAGATCTCTCAGTAAGACGTATGGAAACTTTGGGGATTCACCCCAGTTATTAATAGAGCCGTATTTTCCTGTTCCGTCTCTCTTGTGTGGTCAATGAAGAGACACGAGTTAAAAAATTTTTTCATGAATAAATAAACTGACGTAACCCAGAATCAACCTCGTACGTCCTAGAAGCAACACCGAACGTCTGAGAGCAACACCGTACCCCTAGGGTCTCGAACACCCTAGACTCAAAGGACTGGTCCCCAACTTGAGTACAGGGGATATAATGTTCCGTCTAAGAATTGGCGACCTGGTGGTCCCTTTAGGACAGACGAACGAAACGGCCCAAATCTAAATACAAACACCTTTCGTGCCTTCAGGAGACTCCACAGCGGACAGAGAAAGAATAGGTTTTACAGAGACGGAGAGGAAAGATATACCAAAGACACCAGTGATTAACTTGTAACGACTCTGGCCGCAGTCTTTATCTAAAGTCTGTTTCTCAAAGGTGGACGAGGGAAGTCAGATGTAAGACGAGTGGGTCGTGGAGTTTGGAAAGGTCCCTCCACCAATACAGACAAGTACGAGGAAACCTCCCCTCTCTAAACGGAAAATCGCCTTTACCCTTTAATTCCATGACGTATACGTAACGCCCGTCGGAGTCCTCCCTGAGCATCCTCAAGTTTCCGTTGCGTAAATAGGAAGAGAAAAATGGCCACCGGGTCGACGACGAGTGGGTCGTAGAGGAACACTCCCACCCCCCATTAAAGAGAACATTTTTACTCTTTAACTCTGGGGTCGTCCTAAGGAGTGAGATCGTAAAAATTGACTGTTCGTTCGTACTTCATCTATCCAACGTTGATGTTCTCCAACGGTCTCTTTCCCACCCTTTTACTTTGTCTTTTCTACTGTTAGATTTTTCAGAGGGATTGTTTTTTCCTTTTTTCTTCGTTATCGTCTTACTTAGAGGAAGGGAGAGGACAATTGATCTTTTAACCTTTGATCTTTTTCTCGACAGTAAAATTTTACTAATGTAAAAGGGGTTGTCATTAATTATACTTTTTCATTGTGGACTACCACGTTTCGGTGACAATAAAACATTAAACTTACGACGTCATCATTCACCCAATTTGTCTCCCGTCGATTGATCAGGGACCAATAACTAAACGAAAGAAATAGACGACATTCCTGATCGGTCGTAACCGTCTCCCACCTTTTAAGGCTCCACCAAGAGATACTTGGATAGGTACAGCATCACCAGACCAATTACCTCTATCAACCGTCACCACGACCCTTAGACGAAAAGTAAGGCAAAAAGGATGTGTCTAGTGTCCTTGTAACTTACCTAAGGGTAGGGGTGTAAAGTAGTACATAAACTAACATATAATTAAAAAATTATAAAACTGGTACGTCGTGTCGTGTACCCTAGAAATAAGAGGCTGGTCCCTAACTAGGACACGGGGGACGTAACATTCGTACCTCAGAATTAGTGACCCGGTGGTTCCTTCAGGGTATGAATATAAAATTTCAATGTTTAAGATTAAAAAGTCTGAACACACAAACTGAAGTAGTTGGACGGGTTTAAGACGAGTTCTGGGCGTAAAGGGGACTGTCTTCAACGCGAAGAAGAGTCCACCCTGAGTTTGTATCGACGTAGAGTCTAACCCTAAATTTGGGTGTTAGAGACTAAATCCTCCCCTAAACTTAGGTGAAACAAAGCTGACTTCGGTGAGCGGATCACAACCCTGAAAAACACGACTGCTTTCGAGTCCAAGAAACCAGAACTACGTGTTTATTAAGTAGAACTCCGTCCCGTTATCCGTTTCTCACTCAAATAACCGTGTCCTACGAACACTCTCTATGTTCGTCCGTCCGTTCCCTCGTGTCGGGACTCTTGTGTCTCCCGATGTAAAAACATTGGTTCCTTTTTCACCCTCAACTCTCCTGGTGAAAGAAGGAGTAAAACCCCATTTGCAGCTCCGAATGTATTAATCAAAGAGGAAACTGGGATATGACAGGTTACCCCTAGAAGTACCGAGATAAATTTAGTATACATATAATCGTCCTCTTACCATGGTATATTATTTTATGCCATTAAGTAGAATCCAAAGTCATATTACAGGGGAAAGTGAATCAAAGATAGGGGAAACTGGACATAAGGATAGAACCGATGTACGTCTTTACGAAGAGAAGTTCCTGTTAATTGAGAGACTGAAGTACATTGTTCTAAGTCTTGGGCTTAGATAACAGAACACAAAATTGATAGTCCGAAACACCGGACTAACAAGGACCACGAACCTACGTGGAAGGAAGTCCCATCTCATCTAACAACGATCCAATGACCCAAGAAAGGAGCTCACCAGTAACCGAATTGTCAGAGGATTTAAGGGAATTTTAAGGGAAAGACAGAAATTAGAGGATCACCTTAAAGATGTGATTAATAGGACGAGAGAGGGACAGTTCTGATGAAGAGTGACGAGGACGGGTGGAGACTTAAAAGGGGAGTGACGGCCCGTCGCAGTGGGTCAAAGTGCGAAAGAAGTCACCGATGGTGAGGAACGAATCTAATAGTCGAGAGACTCCCGGTCTGGTTCAGAATCGGAAAAGGAATCGGAGTAACCTGTTGTATTGTGACGTGTACATCATTCATCAGTGAGATTAAAAATTTGTAATTAGTCAGATTAGTGTATTTCACGACCCAAAATTAGAAAATAGGTGTAGCATTATATATAATAAGTGTAAATATATATTTAATTTTACGTTTTGCAATGTTTTTCGACTTAAAGAAACAAGGTTGAGAAAAGAAAGATTATCTAATAAAGAGAAGGGAGCTAGATCGTTTTGAACTTTTAAAAACGTCATAGACGTTTCTGAAATTCTGTCCATGGGTCTTCGGTATGACCATAAGGACCGAAACTGAAGTAATTTCCCTGATTCATCATAACTTTAGAGTAAAGAAACAACAACAAAAAACAAAAAAGAAATTCAAATAAAAATTAACCTACTATTAACGAAATTTACGGAACAATGTGAACTTTTTCTAAGAAAGATTCACCTATTAAAAGTCGAAATAAAATTTTTGACGAAACAAGGCTATTCTTATACTATGACAAAGTTCTACACGACTAGACCTCAGGTATGAACTCGACCAAACGTACTCTGTAACCTAAAGAGGGAAGGAAGTCATTCCCCTAAGAAGGACATTGGACGTAAAGTGTGTAAATAAGTAAATCAAGTGTTTATAGATGACGTACAGTCTTTTGTCTGTAAGAGACGTAAACATATAACCAACTCCTTCCCTTTCGCTGGTTCCCACTTTGTTCCGACCCTGAAAGGTTAAAACGATCTCAGTCGAGTGTATTTTTTTATAACAATTTAATAAATGTAAGAACATCTCGAAACCTTCAGGGGTTTTACTAAAAGGGTATTAAGTCATTTATCTATTAAAATAATGACAGGGACCCTACGTCTGCGTATTCTTTTCAGTGTTAAGTATGATTTTTAAATCCTCCAAGACACCGCTCCAACTGTATCGGTAGGAGATGTAAACTTTCCTGTTACATCTTTGGTCGTATTTGTTTATTAATCTAGTAACCAACAACCTGACTTCCGTGTAGTTCCGTCGTATCATTCACATGAACAAAGTCACACAAAATCCTGTTTCTCTGAGTGGTTCTCACGGTAAATCACAGTGTACGATTTCGTACTTACAAATTCTCATGAGAAGAGTAAAAAATAAATTTTTTACCACCATTTTATTTGTATGCATTTTACCATGTGAACTTTTATAAATTTTTGTACTTTGCCATTTATGAAGGGACCACCGAGTCTGCCATTTCGTAGACGGATGTTACGCCCTCTGGACCCAAGCTAGGGACCCAACCCTTCTAGGAGACCTCTTCCTTTACCGTTAGGTGAGGTCATGAGAACGGACCTTTTAGGGTACCTACCTTCTCGGACCATCCGATGTCAGGTACCCCAACGTTTCTCAGCCTGTACTGACTCGCTGAAGTGGAGTGGAGACGTCGTAATTCATGTAAATGTACCAACATGTTAGTAGTGGGTCAAGGGGGGTGTCAGTCAGAGAGGATAGTCCTTCGAAGGTATTCGGAGAATAGGAATAGGTAGTTTCCCGTCTGTCTTACTTTTGGTGTTAGTATCTTTTGATTGGTCAGATTAGTGTACCTAGTGTCGGAACGGATTGAGTTTCTTTGATTCTCGGTACGGCACATCCCGGTGGGTTCCGTCGGCCCAGTACTACCTCTCAAGACTGTTTTACACCAGGTGACCTCTTCCCTTACGTTTGGTGAAGTCATAAGAACGGAAACTCTTCGGGTACCTGTCATACTTTTCCGTTTTTCTATCCTGTGACTTTCTACTTGAGGGGTCCAGCCATCCACGGGTTATACGACAACCTCTTCTCACCTCTTTATTGAGGTCTTTCTTTCTGATCTACCTCGGTTTCCCTTTTGTTAAGGGCCAACACCTACACTGACCACTACCTTCGTTCCAGACTACGACACTTCTCGTTATAACGTATCCTTGGACCTTACAATCCAGGTACTTAGTTCCATTAAATCTTCACCAGTTTGTCCTCTACCGTTCTCACTTGTAGCTGTAAAATCCTTAGTCGCTTGATCTTACCTGACCTTACCCACTTAAATTGAGTCTACTGGTAATATAGATGATGACACCCGTTCTTAGGGAATCTTCTTTACCTCATCGGTAGTATCAGTTGTTTTTTCAGGTTTTACGTCATGAACCCACGTTAGAGTTTTTACTGTCTTACTAGAGACAAGTAAAGGTTCCGTTTGGTAAGTGATAGTGTCATTAGGTTCAGATACGGGGTCGGTCATTACGACTTCTTCGACTTTAACTTACCAAGATACTTCTGGATATTCTGGAAGATCTTGATTGTGGGGGTTTTCTACAGGAAAAGTAGTATCCCCTGACCTTACGTTTTCATGTTTCAGTTCTCTATGGACCGCATTGTGTGTTTAAACCGGAACGCCATGTTTTGCTTCATCCCGTTTCCGATTGTCTCAAAAAGGTTCTCTTCCATGACCAGTATCATTGTGGAAGAAGTGGTTGCTGTGTTCTCTTCTGAGATGTGTACCTGTAGTGGTCTACCAACTATAGTTTTAGTCTAACTAATATAAGAAACGTCGGTTTCTACCTCTTCGAGATATGTCAGTCGTTTTTGTTCTGGTCTTCGACTGACACCGAGACTAGTACTTGAGGAATAACGGTTTAAGTCTGAATTTCTTTCTTCCCTTTTGGTGATCTGGTAAGTCCATACTGGATTTAGTTTAGGGAATGTCAATATGTCACGTTCACTGTTTATCTAATTTCCCTAATCTAGACTATTGTCTCACGGACTTCTTGATACCTACCTCTAAACACTGTAACATATCCTCCCGTCCCTAGTTCTGGTAGGGGTACCTTTTCTTTACGTTTTTTCGTTTTACCAACAGACTCCTTCGGAATGTTTTTCGACTCTTTTCTCTTCGATTTCCGTATCCTTTTTTCCTTCCTATATGGGTAAACTTACGTCTCAAGGTTTTTATCGTTCCTCTCCCTTTTTTCGGAAGGAGTCACTAGTCACGTTTCTTTATCTCCTTTTGTTATCTTACCCTTTCTGATCTCTAGAGAAGTTCTTTTAATCTTTATGGTTCCCTTGTAAAGTACGTTTCTACCCGTGTCATTTCCTGTCTTTACCATACCTGGATTGTCTTCGTCTTCTATAATTCTCCTCCACCGTTCTTATGTGTCTTCTGGACATGTTTTTTCTAGAAGTACTGGGTCTTTTGGTGCTACCACATTAGTGAGTAGATCTCGGTCTGTGAGACCTTACGCTTCAGTTCACCCGGAATCCTTCGTAGTGGTGCTTGTTTCGATCGTCTCCACCACCTTAATGTCAGCTTGATAAAGTTTAGGACTTTCTGCTACGACAATTTCACGACGTGAGTTATACGGTCGTTTAAACCCTTTGAGTAATCACCGGTGTTCTGACCTTTTCCAGTTAAAAGTAAGGTTAGGGTTTCTTTCCGTTACGGTTTCTTATAAGTTTGATGACGTGTTAACGTGAGTAGAGTGTACGATCGTTTCATTACGAGTTTTAAGAGGTTCACTCCAAAGTTGTTATGTACTTGGTACTTGAAGGTCTACAAGTTCGACCTAAAGCTTTTCCGACTCCTTGGTCTCTAGTTTAACGGTTGTAGGCAACCTAGTTTTTTCGTTCCCTCAAGGTCTTTTTGTGGATGAAACCGAAATGACTGATGTGGTTTCGGAAACTGACACACCTAGTGTTCTTTGACACCTCTTAAGAATTTCTCTACCCTTATGACTGATGGAATGGACGGAGGACTCTTAGATATACGTCCAGTTCTTCGTTGTCAATCTTGACCTGTACCCTCTTGCCTGACCAAGGTTTAACCCTTTCCTCATGTAGTTCCGACATGCAAGTCAAGTTAAGTCAAGTCAGCGAGTCAGCACAGGTTGAGAAACACTGGGGTACTTGACGTCGTGCGGTCCGAAGGGACAAGTAGTGGTTGAGGACTTCAGGTGGGTGTGGGTACAGGCAACACAGCCACTACGGTAGGTTGGTAGAGTAGGAGACAGTAGGGGAAGAGGAGGACGGAAGTTAGAAAGGGTCGTAGTCCCAGAAAAGTTTGCACAGTCGAGAGACGTAATCCACCGGTTTCATAACCTCAAAGTCGAAGTTGTAGTCAGGGAGGTTACTTGTGGGTCCTGACTAGAGGAAATCTTATCTCACCAACTTAGAGAAACGTCAGGTTCCCTGAGAGTTCTCAGATGACGTTGTGGTGTCAAGTTTTCGTAGTTAAGAAGTCACGAGTCAAGAGAAATATCATGTTGAGAGTGTTGGTATGTACTGATGACCTTTTTGGTATATAATAGTGGGAAGAATAAATTGAAGATACATCTCATGTAGTACGTTTTACGACCCGACCTACTTCGTGTTAGACCTTAGTTCTAACGACCCTCTTTATAGTTATTGGAGTCTATACGTCTACTGTGGTGGTAATACCATCTTCACTTCTCCTTTATTTCTCGGAGAACTACTTTCACTTTCTTCTCTCACTTTTTCGACCGAATTTTAAATTGTAAGTTTTTTTCTTCTAGTACCGTAGACCAAGGTAGTGAAGTACCGTTTATCTTCCCCTTATCACCTTTGATACTGTCTGAAATAAAAGAACCCGAGGTTTTAGTGACGACTACCACTGACGTCGGTACTTTAATTCTGGGAACGAGGAACCTTCTTTTCGATACTGTTTATATCTGTCGTATAACTCTTCGTCTCTGTATTGAAACGGTTTTTTCCAGGTACATCAGTTTCAATACCAAAAAGGTCATCAGTACATACCTACACTCTCGACATGATATTTCTTTCGACTCGTCACTTCTTAACTACGAAAACTTGACACCACAACCTTTTCTGAGAACTCTCAGGGAACCTGACGTTCTTTAGGATTTCCTTAGTCAGGACTTTTAAGTAACCTTCGTCACTACGATTTAGACTTTGAGGTTATGAAACCGGTGGACTACACTTCTTGACTGAGGAACCTTTTCTGGGACTACGACCCTTTCTAACTTCCGTCCTCCTCTTCCCCTGCTGTCTCCCATTCTACCAACCTACCGTAGTGACTGAGTTACCTGTACTCAAACTCGTTCGAAACCCTTAACCACTACCTGCCCTTTCGGACCGTACGACGTCAGGTACCCCAGTGTTTCTCAGCCTGTACTACCTCACTGACTTGATTTGTTAGTAGTGGTAGTAGGTAGAAGTCTTGTATAAGTAGAACGTTTTACATGGGTGTTTAGTGAGTGAGGTAAAAGGGGAGGAGGCAGAGACTTGGTGGTAAGATGAAAATTTTTTATAAATAAATGAGTACACAGATCTTGTCTAGAATTAACGTCGTACGCCCGAAGACATTAACTCCGAGCGTCCAAGTCACCAAACCCCGTGTCCGAATCAAAAAGGCTCCGTACACCATAGAATCAAGGGACTGGACTAACTTGAGTGTGGAGGACGTAGCCCTCCGTCTAAGAAGTGGTGACCTGGTGGTGCCTTCAGGGAGACGAAAGATAGAGGCTTTCTCTATCTTGAAATCAAGGTAGAAATCAATAACGTATCTTCACCTTTGTATGGACACAAAAACATTGATCGTATAATAGGAGTTCCAAGTAGGTACGTCGTCGAAGACAGTCTTAAGGGGGGAAATTTTTCCGACTTATTATTAGATAACACACCTCAGTAATAGGAGACTTGACAAGGGGGTGGTTTAAGTACATAACTTAGGAGTTGAGTTACACTGAAGAAATCTCTAAGCAAGGAGTACTTCCATTGATTCCAATTTACTCCGTTATTCCACCCTGGGGCTAGGGTCTCTTGACCACAGGAATATTCTTCTCCCCGTGGTCTCGCGACAGAGAGACACGTCTCCTTTCTAGTGTCCTTCTGTGTCTCTCTTCTCCTAAACGTCTTGGTTCCTCCCTCCAGAGTGGTCTCTGACTGGGACTTCCGTGGAACTGGAACCTGAAGGTCGGAGGTCTCGACACTCTTTTATGTAAATCAGCAAATTCGGTGGAACGGACACCACGAAACAATACCGTCGGGACCTTCAGATTTCCTATACATATATAGTGTAAAACAGGTCAGTCGGTCGGTAACTACCTGTGAAGTCGACGAAGTGGAAAACCGACAACATTTATTGTGACGAGACTTGTGCCCACATGTTTGTGGACAGTATCACGGACGAAAGTGAAGGTCATGTGTGGGTCTCCACCTTTACGACCTAGTGTACCAGCAAGACTTAATGTAAAAAACTTCTGAGTAGTGTGAATCGATGTCGTTGAAGCAAAATGTAAGGGTGGTCGTGACGTACCGTAAGGTCAAAGAGACATAGAGAGTAAAAATTTTGTAAATTCAAACTATAAAACCAAGGACCCTTCTTGTACACCGATGAGTCATTATTAACATCAGGACCCTGGGGGCGGGGGAACAAGTCTACACAGAAGTAAACGAAAGGACTTTCGTCATTACATGGTCACGTGTCATGACGAAAACTTCCACCCCAAGTTTTATTTGTCCTTGAAACTACGGTAAAACGTAGTCGTAACGAAGTGGTTTTTGATAACATTTTAAGACTCCACGAACTAATCGAACCCAGTGAGTACAATTTTCACTTTTTTTCAGTGTGTGTGTGTGTGGAGAATGGGTCATCACCGGAGTGGACACAGTCGTCTTCGGATAAACGATGGAAAGAAGAGGTCCACCAGATTTCCATCGTCTAGTATACAATAGACCCCGAAAGGATCACCAGGGCACCAATCCTGAGACGTGAAAGTGACGTCCCCCACGTCCAAGCTAGGGACCAAACCCTTGATTCTAGGACGTACGGAGGGAAGTACGGGGTAGGGGGGTGGGGGTTAGAGTCTTTGGTAAGGGACTTGACTTACGACTATAAACACTAAGACTATAATAGACGAAAGTCTAAGTGTAAAGTGTCTCAGTACATCGAGTATGTGTCTCAAGTCCTTATATAAAGAAGCATATTGGACATTTGAGATAATTATGAGAGACGATTCATCCTGTCGAAATACTTTAGACAGAAATATTAAAAAAAGTGAAAAGTATCGAAATTCCTCGGTGACCTCCTGATTAAAAGTGTTTGTATTTTTATTAATGGAGTTTTTAACGATTTTTCGTTTAAAAAAAATAGTACAAAGGGTCACATCATAATCATGAGTGACCTATGAAGTTACTTAGACCTAGTAGAAATTTCGAAAATAAATAAGAGATGACAAGGATCTGATAAAGAAAGACGTGTATAGTTTCTTGCCCCTATATATAAAGTTTATCGAGACGATCTAAGATTGACAAGGGATCCTTAATAAATGTCACTGATGTCATAAAAATAAAGAGTCCGATGAAGTCGACTTTGTACGACCTCATTTTAACCGCTCACTCTTAGTTATAAATTGACTGTAAAGTGAACCTGTAAAATAAGCTCAAAGTCCGAAACTACAAATTATTAACTAACTCCCTCCCCCGTCTCCAATCGAGTAAGACGAGTTACCAAAAGACTCACTAAACTTGTCTCCTTTTCGTGTGACAAGTCAGACGTCTTCCTTAGTTGGATCCTCTTTCTCTCACTTTTAATCTACTATTAAATCCAACATTTACTATTATAAAAGTTTAATCTTGACTTTGGTTGTTCTTATATTAAATTGTCTTTCTTTATACTTCGAACAGGAATACCAATTTTTAAATCATTGCGTTCTTTTCTATATAGTACCACACCATATAGTACTACCCCAACCGACTACGTCTCAAACATCGACTGATATTTGAGTCCAACTCGGGTCTCCACTCGGAGGAACGACTGTTTCGACCAATTAGGTCCCAAAGACAAGTTGTCTGTTCCTCCGGTGTACCATCGTCGTCAACACTCCTTGTGGTACAAAGAGATTTTAAAAATAAAATATAACCCCATAGGGGTTAATTGTTACGACACTATGAACGTCCACCTGTCGTTTCCCTGAGTCGGTATATATAGGTACATAAGGGGAGGGTAGGTCCGACGGCGTATCGTGGCTCGTCTCAAGGTGCACGATATGTCAGCCAGGAACAACCAATAGGTAAAATTTATATCGACACACATGTGTTGGTAGGGTTTGAGAGATAGATAGGGAACGGGGTAGGAAGGGGGGAGGGGTCGTTGGTATTCAAACAAGATTCGGACACTGAGACAGAGACAAGACATTCAAGTAGACATACTAAAGATAATCTAAGGTGTATACTCCCTACAGTACACTATAAAGAGGAAGAGACAGACTGACTGAAGTGAGTCATACTGTTAGAGACCCAGGTGTGTGCAACGACGTTTACCGTGATAAAGTAAGAAACATAATGCCTCATTATAGGGTAACATATATGCATAGTGCAGAAGAAATAGGTAAGGAGACAACTACTTGTAAATCTAACGAAGGTGCAGAACTGAGAACATTTGTGACAACACACAAACACGAATCAGAGAGCCAGTACGGATTCAGAAACGCTAGGGTACCTGACATCGGTCCGAGGAGACAGGTACCTCTAAGAGGTCCGTTCTTATGACCTCACCCAAACGGTAAGGGAGAGGTCTCCTAGAAAGACTGGGTCCCTAGTTGGGTGCAGAGGGAGTAACGTTTGTCTAAGAAATGGTATACTCGATGTCCCTTCAAGGATACTCGTCGTACAAAATTCCCTCTACAACTACTATCCTACCCCTCCGTGGTCCTGGTGTAGTGTGTTTCTTTTGATTCCTTGACCCCTCGGGTTGAACGTTTTATTGAATCAGACTCGGAAAGAGTACAGACTGTCCACCAGGGGGTTCTCTCCCTAATCATTGATTCTAAGTCTTAAGTCTGGTATAATGTCCTTCCGTATAAAGTCAAGTTGTATTCTTTCTCAGTAGACTGGACAGGTTTTTACCTTACACGAAGACACGACCCTTATAAAACCGTCAACCTACCCGTGGTCGGAACCCCCCTCGGGATTTGATTCCATACTCCAATTTGAAGGACTGGTTAGGGTCTGGGGTTTGTGACCTTTACACAGACAGAGACGGTTATGACACCCACGTTATTGACCGAAACCCTGACATAATTACACTACCGGTTTTGGATGACCGTTGGGTTCACCTAATTATATAGTGATTACGTTGTCCCGCAGACAAATAAAATGTACCCTTATAACGGGACCAGAGGCTTCGTCTTCGGTGTTGGCCATTGAGAATTACTGGGCAAGAGTCTCCGAGACTTGTCGTCGACTTTACACCTAAGAGGACGTAACGTCCGTCTAAGAAATGACAGACTCTGTGGTCTCATCGATAAAGGAAGAAGTCCCCTAGAAGGACTGGGTCCGTAACTTGGATCCAGAGGACGTAACGTCCGTCTAAGAAATTGGTCTAGAAGGGTCCACCGTCATCACCATTTCGTACTAGGACGGTTATGTCCTCTCTCTGTATTCTCTGTGCCCAAACTAGGGACCCAGTCCTTCTAGGGGTTCCCCTCCCGTACCGTTGGGTAAGGTCATAAGAACACACCCTTTAGGGTACCTGTCTCCTCGGAACAACCGATGTCAGGTACCCCAGAGTCTGTGCTGACTTCGCTGAATCGTATGTGTGTACTACCGAGATTGAAGTTTTGGAAGACAGAAATTCCAAGAAAACACAGACATACTAGGGTTCCTGATGTCTAGGACTCCTAAAGACGAACAGTGGTGGATCTAACTGGTAGTACGAGCGACGAAGTAAACTTCGGTAGTACACTGGATTGTACTCATAATACACCTCACTTTCGCATCTACGAGGGTTCGACAGTCGTACATATTGTGCAGGACAGACCTCACATTAGAGTAAAATTTTCCCTAGACTGACACTCGTTAATCGCTGTCTTTGGACCCCCCGTCCAAAGTCCCTACTCATTGTTCAGTGTGTCATAAACGTCCCTGTCCCACACCAGTGTATCGGTGTATCGGTTCGGTGGTCGAGAAGGGGACGTATTTGTGCCAACGAGTGACGTCAAAGCAAAACCAGTGGACTTATCTGGGAAGGTCTGCCGAAGACAGACTGAGAAGTCGGTCAATACACGGGACTTTTGGAGCGGGAGAGATTGTTTGTTTGTAACGTTGTTAAAGGGGTGAGTAGTACTCGGTGCAAATATTACTAGACGGTCGAATTCATGGTATCTTAAAGTGTCCAAAG
This sequence comes from Capra ibex, assembly GCA_006410555.1. NCBI lineage: Eukaryota > Metazoa > Chordata > Mammalia > Artiodactyla > Bovidae > Capra > Capra ibex. Next base: position 27,860,394 of record SJYO01018169.1, on the reverse strand, counting down.
GTGTAAGGTGTGGTTGTGGCAAGTTATCCTTAGTATACGTCGGGTGTATATATTAAGTTTTACGGAATCCTTGGTGCGAAAAAAAAAAAAAAAAAATGACCTCACATCATCAACTAAATGTTACAATAAGATCAAAACCCATATGTCTTTTCACTGAGTCTATATGTGTGTGTCAATATATAAGAAAGAGTCTAAGAAAAGGGAATATCCAATAACGTTCTATGAATATCAAAGGGGATCTTCGGTGTAAGATTTTCAATTTAGTCCACTTTAGTGAAATTATTACATAAAATAATTAGGTCATATAGGTATACCAATAGTAAAATTATACTTTAGTTACAGTTTTCAATATTTATCTTTTAGAATGTAAGAAAGAAAACATGATTCAGAAACTTTAGACCCTACACTTAAATTGAGTGTCGTACAGAGTCAAACTTGACCTGGGAGTTGCTCAAGGGATTTGGTGATCGCACAAATGGTAAAACCTTTCACGTCGTAGTCTGAACAATTTCGAGTCTACTTATAAAAGAATCTTGTAGGTTTATATGATCGTAGGTCAACTACCCAAAAAGTAATTCAAAGACATTTCTTCATAGTTTTGTGAAAACTGGACACTGAAGAGGTACTCCATTCGAAAATATTAATCCTACTTATTATTAATTAATTAATACCACTTCTTGTAAATCTGTGCGACACATATTTATTTTTACTAATTTAAATAACGACACCACTGTATCATGTTTTTATCTTGTTGATATGTCCGATGGTCTTAAAGTTGATAACTACTAGTCCATCCCAGATAGATCTGATCCTTAGGTCCTTAAGTACCACACCAAGGATATAATAAAAATTACAAATGACTTCTTTTGTATTGTGTGTATCTCATCCGAGTATCGAGGGACACAAAGAAGTGTTTCCTGACTTTCTAAGTCAAGTCAAGTCAAGTAAAGTCAACGAATCATCACAGACTGAAAAATGCTGGGGTACCTGCCGTCGTGTGGTCCGGAGGAACAGGTAGTGGTTGAGGGCCTCAAATGAGTTTGAGCACAGGTGACTCACCCACTACAGTAGGTTAGTAGAGTAGGAGACAGCAGGGGAAGAGGAGGACGGGAGTTAGAAAGAGTCGTAGTCCCAGAAAAGTTTACTCAGTCGAGAAGCGTAGTCCACCGGTTTCATAACCTCAAAGTCGAAGTTGTAGTCAGGAGTCACTTGTGGGTCCTGACTAGAGGAAATCTTACCTGATCAACCTAGAGGAAAGTCAGGTTCCCTGAGAGTTCTCAGAAGAGGTTGTGGTGTTAAGTTTTCGTAGTGAAGAAGTCGCTAGTCGAAAGAAATGTCAGGTTGAGCGTGTAGGTATATACTGATGACCTTTTTGGTATCGAAACTGATCTACCTGGAAACAACTGTTTCATTACAGAGACGAAAAATTATACGACAGATCTAACCAGTATTGAAAGAAAGGTTCCTCATTCACAGAAAATTAAAGTACCGACGTCAGTGGTAGACGTCACTAAAACCTCGTTCTACTATCGAAAATTTGTCTCAGGTTTAACTTAGAGTAAGGGGATATCTCTCCTTATAAAAAGACAAGTGGAATTGTCACCCTCCTTCTAAAATTCCAGAAGAAACACCTTCTTATCATAAAGAAAAATATCGTTCCAATTTAGACTGCAAGTAGACAAACCGTGGTGCTATGAAGGACACATTAGAGTAATTTGTGAAGAGTGATATTGTCAAGTCTCATAACGTAAGTCAATAGAGTCCGGATTAGAACAAATAATCGTAATTATCTTTTCTATGTCCCTACCGTTTTCCACTACCTTTATCTTTTCCAATCTTACTCCTATCATACCATTATCGATGGCGGTCCATACACGATACACGGTCCAAGCACATATCTGTTTCGAATGGATGTGTGGTATCGAGGGTTAAGAATGATGTGGACGTACTCCAACAGTCTACACCAAAGTAACAAGTCTATTCTTTGTCGGACTCTTCATCAGAAACTCTTCCAATGTTTGGATCAGACGTTATCTTAAGTCTATTTCATACCAAGCAAAAGAGACGACGTGTGGTCTTTGGTGGGTTATTTCGTTTTATTTACTTTTTCCTTTACCAAACGACATTTGGGTAACGTTCGGAGTTCTGTATAACTTACTTTCCCGTCTCACATTTAATATACTATATTTGAACCAACCCCCTTTATTTCGTAAAGTAGTAAAGGGACATGTTGTTTCTTCTCCCTTGTCAACTTCCCCGTCACTGTTGTTACCCCAGGGCTCTGTTAGTATTTATGTGACGCGTCTTTTACTTTAAGGTCTCTCTGTCCCTTTTGACTTCTCATCCTCCCTGACTTACACATCCACTATCCATACTAGTTTTCTGGTTTCGTCTCCCTTTTTTCATTAAGTCCACTGGTAACATAGTCACCGAAAGTTTAAAGGGACTGACGTCGGGCCTCATTTTTTATATAAAATGTTCCCTAGGTCAATTGATTACGACACACTCACACACACACACATACACACACACACACACACACACACATATGTCCACGTTTCTCTCAAGTGACCTGTTTCCTATCAGACATAAATAAAAAAATAAAGTTTATACAAAAATTTTAAAAATAGAATATAACTTATTATCAACTAAATGTCGTATAATCGAAGTTCACATGTTGTTTCACTAAGTCAATATGTATATATGTACATAGATAAGATAAAGTTTAAGAAAGGGGTAAATTCAATAATGTTTTATAACTCATATCAAAGGACACGATATGTCATCCAGGAACAACCGATAGACAAAATATATATCATCATACATGTATATTTAGAGTTTGAGGGTTAAATAGGGAGGGGAGAGAAAAAGGAAACCATCAGTACTTAAACAAAAAATTACAGACCCTCAGATAAAGTCAAAATATTTATTCAAGAAAACATAGTAAAAAATCTAAGACGTAGATTCACTATAGTATACTATAAACAGAAACAGACTGAACTCTTCCCGGTCAGAAAATTTGTTCACAACGATGTTGTTAACTTATCGGTGTGTGTTTTTTCAACTTGAAGTTACGTACAGAGAGTAGTATATGTGAAAAAAAAATTTGGTACTTTGAACACCCTAGGATCAAGGGAATGGTCCCTAGTTTGAACCCGGGGGGAAGTCACCTTCACGTCTCAAGATTAACGACCTGACGGTCTCTTAACGACTGTATATGTTTTTTACTGAACTTTACCTAGTATTTGGATTTACTTTTTGGGGTTTGGTATTTTGAAGATTTCTTTTGTATTCGCATTTGGAAACACTGGAACCCAATCCATTTATTGAAAAATCTGAGTTGTAGAATTTCTACTAGGTATTTTCCCAGTTAAATATTTAACCAGAAATAGTTTCAATTTTGAAGATAAGAGGTATTCTGTGACAATCCTCCTATTTTTATCTTACTGTCTGATCTTCTTTTATAAACGTTTTATGTATAACTATTTTCTGAACATCGGTCTTTATTGAGAGTTTTGAGAGGTATTCCTTTGTTGTGTGTGTGTGTGTGTTTCCCGTTTTCTGAACCTGGGAAATAGTCTCTTCTGTATGTCTACCGTTTAGTCGTGTTTTACGAGTTATAAGAATCAACAACGTCTCCGCGTCTGGTTTTAACGTTAATCTATCGTAGTGGGTGAATAATCTTCTCGTTTTGTAATTCTGTCTGAGATGACACAAAAACACACCTACGTCTCTTGTGACGTCACAAGTCATCTTATGACGACCACTCTTATATTTTGTTTACTGGTGAAACCCCTAGTTAAACTGTCATAAAATCCAAATATGTGGATGGCATACTGGGTTGGTAAAGTGAGGGTCCAAAATGGATTCTCTTTACTTTCGTATACAGGTGTGTTGTCAGACATGTGTCCACAAGTGTCGTCGAAATAAACATTGTCGGGGTTTGACTTTTGTTGGGGTGTCAGGTAGTGGTCCTTTTACTTATGTGATTCACAACGTATAAGTATGTTGTTCTATGATAAATAGTTCTTTTTCTCTATTGGATAACCATATACTCACTAGAGTTTTATTAATACGAATCACAGTCATCGGTCTGTTTTCTCTCACGTACGATATACTACGGTAAATATATTCGAAAATCTTTTACGTTAATTAAATATCATTAACTTACGTCTATACACCAACGGAACCATACCCTTTCCCATCCCTCACCCTTGTTCTCTCCTAAATATTTCACCCCACTGCTTTAAACCTCCACTACCCTATACTAAAAATAAAACTAACACGACTATCAAGTACCCATCCCAACGGTCTAAATAGTTCACTTCTATGTTCCGTGGGTCGATTTAAACTTAAAGTCTATTTCTTATAAAAATCATATTAATACATGGTATGTTACAAACCTTATATCAACATGTTTTTTAATAAATAACAAATAGACTTTAAGTGTAAATTGACCTACAAGACATAAATAGACTGGGAACCAAGTACATACATGTGTAAACACCTCCCCACCCTATCTCCCTCCTCTTCCTCCCTGCCCTCCCTTCCCTACATACAGATGTATGTCGACTGAGTGAAACAACATGTCGTCTTCGATTGTTTTGTAACATTTCGTTAATAGGACGTTAATTTTTTATTTAAATTTTTTGAATCCTACGTCAAATAACATACAGTCAATGTGAAGCTATTTCAACGATTTTTGTTCTTTGACCTAATTGGTTCCTCCTACACTACTGAAAGGGTCCAGGAGGGTCGTAGCCGTCGGTGTGGTCCTGGTTTCAGGGTTACGGTAAAGGGGATCAAGTTTCCGAGACGAACGAGAAGGTTCGACTAAGTTCTTCTTTTACAAACGAGTGTTCCTCCCTTTTTATCTGGGGGTTTCATACCTGTAAGTCTTTACCTGACTGTTCTTTGAAATTTAATCAAATATTACATATTAGAGACGAGAATGCACACTTCAGACTATAAAGTGGACAAGCGTTTGGGTAAATAAATAAAAATGAATTTTGTTAGCAAATAGTGCAAGTGTCTAATGTCTAAGAAACCCAGTCTTTAACCCTTTCCCGTGTCGTCCCACCGACCAGAGACGCACTATAGATCTCAGAGTGGATCCTCCTAAGTCAGATACCCGTTCTTAGGAGAACTCCGTAGTAGTAAGTGTCCAGTCACCAACTACAACAGATGAATCTGGGGAGACCCCGGGAGTCTGGTTCCGACGGGGACCAGAGGGACACACCGGACCTGAAGGAGTGTTGTACGGTCGGAACTTGAAGAATTCACCCCTGGTCCCGAAGGCTCCACTCTACGGTCAAGATTCCCGACCTGGGTCTCTACTCTCGTCACAGTGAAAACGGTATACGATGTTTGAGTAAAATTTCGTTTTACGGAGTCATAACACTTAAACAAGAACCTTATTTGCTCCTGAACAAAGTAAAGTTTGGGGAACTGATTATGGACCCTTGTGTTCGTCAGGGGACCGACCGACTCCTCTTTTCACATTTCCACATTATTTTCCTATGGCCCTCTGACCATCAGGTCACCAATTATAAGGTACGATCGTAACGTCCCCCCCACCCAAACTAGGGACCAACCCGTCCCGGTTTTTTTCTAAAAAAAAATTTACATAGTTTACCTGTTTGTTGGTCAAGGATGACATATCGTGTCTCTTGACATAAGTTATAGGACCCTATCTTCTTTTACCTTTTCTTATACTTTTTCTTACATGTATATATATTTACTCAGTGAACCGACATGTCGTCTTTAGTTGTGTTGCAACATTTAGTTGAGACTATTTTTTACTTAAATTTTTTCTATGTCTCATAGTTACATGTCTCATAGTTCTACATGTCTCATAGTTAGACAACTAATGACGAATGGACGAAAAATATTAGTTTGTAAAGAGTTATTAGGGTTATCCCCCGAGTGTTCAAAAAGAACGTTGGATGAAAACCAGTAAAATTTCGGCACGCATAAATAAATAAACCGGTAGGTTATACCCGGTACACCCTAGAATCGAGGGGTCGCTCCCTAGCTTGGGTGCGTGGACGTCACCTCCGTGACCTTTATGACTCAAAATTAGTGACCTAACGGTCCGTTCAGGAGAATTTCAATAGAAATGTGTAAATAATATATTAAGTGTTCCACCTCTTTATGGTGAAAGATCAGGTTTAACGGGACCAGATTTGACCTCAGTGAATACCGGTAGATCTTTATTTGTTGGGAAAGGGCTACAGGACAAATAGACCCCCTATCTCTTCCTTACCAGTATAAAGTAACTCCGATTTTTCACAATTAAAGTATTTAACGTAAGATTAAGGAGACATTAAAACTACATGAAACGATAGTTACGGATGTAAATTTCACCATTCCAAGAAAAGAAAAGAGAAACCCTTCGTTTGGGCCATAATTCAGTTACCATACAAAATGTTGGGTATCGTCGACAAAGATGGGTCGGGACACAATCAATTCGAGAAGAGAAACCTAATCCGTCATTAATGGTAGTAATGAGTCGTACTTGTCTCTCGTTACACATAGACAAGTCGAGAAGGTCCCCACCCATTTTGGTCACGGTAAGAATGAACACAATAATAAAGGTCAGATAGATATAGTAAATAGTAGGGTGGATGAAAAGATCCAAAAATAGACGTGACTGTCCAATTGATATAAATGTAGAGGACTGACCAGTGAATACGTTGAGAATTATTATAGTCGTTAGTGTCTCAGTCTTTACTCTACCCCGGTTTCATCTTATTTCGTTATGAGAGAAGACCCTGGAAAACATGTTTATTTTTTATCGGAGAAAACCTGAAAACCTGAAGGGACCACTAAGTCACCGATTCTGAGACTCCAGGGTTACTTCCACCTCCTCCGGGCCCAAGTTAGGGACCAGTCCCTTGATCTAGGACGTACGACGTTGATTTCTAGGTCTTACGACGTTGCTTCTAACTTCTAGGGCGTACGACGTTTATTCTGGGTTGAGTCGGTTTATTTATTTGTAAAACTAATAAAAAAACTTTTCATTGGAATAAAACCCCCCGAGGTTTTAGTGACGTCTACCACTGACGTCGGTACTTTAATTTTCTGCGAATGAGGAACCTTCCTTTCAATACTGGTTGAATCTGTCGTACAACTTTTCGTCTCTGCAACGAAACGGTTGTTTCCAAGCAGATCAGTTCCGATACCAAAAAGGTCATCAGTACATACCTACACTCTCAACCTGACACTCCTTTCGACTCGCGGTTTCTTAACTACGCAAACTTGACACCACAACCTCTTCTGAGAACTCTCAGGGAACCTGAAATTCCTCTAGGTTGATCAGGTAAGACTTCCTCTAGTCGGGACCCTAAAGAAACCTTCCTTACTACGCTTTCGACTTTGAGGTCATGAAACCGGTGGAGTACGCTTCTCAACTGAGTAACCTTTTCTGACTACGACCCTCCCTGACCCCCGTCCTCCTCTTCCCCTGCTGTCTCCTACTCTACCGACCTACCGTAGTGACTGAGTTACCTGACTCAGACTCACTTGAGGCCCTCAACCACTACCTGTCCCTCCGGACCGCACGACACTAAGTACCCCAACGTTTCTCAGCCTGTGCTGACTCGCTGACTTGACTTGACTCAGTAAAGTTATTTTACAAATAAAAACGTCGTTACATTGGTTGTTAAACTAAGATCGTTTATCTCTTCGAAACAGATTTACTACGTACCTCTTTCACAGTCTATTTTCTGTGTGTACTCTGGGGGAGGTCTAGTCCCCAGAAGTTGACACGGGACAGCTGGTTTAGAACAAGTTGGGGACCAAATTGATGTCGACTTTTACCAAAACTGAAGGATTCACCAAATTTTTTAAGTTTCTTCTTATTAAACATTGCACTTTAATACATTTTAAGGTTAAAATCACAAGTATCCAGTTCAAAGTAACCATATGTCTATGTGAAAGTAGATGTATGACAGATACCAAACACGATGTCTCAGTCCCGACTCTCCGCCACTGTCTGCACCGTTTCGGGGTCTCGGACTTGGCAAAGGAAACGTCGGAGAGGATCCTGTCAAACGGGTGGAGACGAGATCGAGTCTTCCAGACTCTCCTTGTGGCGGGAGAGAGGGAACGTGACACACTTCTACTCAAGTAGACCCTGGGGACCGAACGGAGATGGAAAGACAAAGTCGCAATTCAGTAGAGAAGTTCGTACTCTCGCATTTGTGATTTACTTAATATTAAGTACACTAGTTCTTGGTCTGCCATTTCATCGGTGAAGTTTATTACGATACACAATATTTTCATCTAAAATCCCGAAGGGACCACCGAGTCTCCCATTTCGCAGACGGATGTTACGTCCTCTGGACCCAAGTTAGGGATCCAGCCCTTCTAGGGGACCTCTTCCCTTACCGTGGGGTGAGGCCATGAGAACGGACCTTTTAGGGTACCTGACTCTTCGGACCATCCGATGTCAGGTACTCCAGTGTTTCCCAGTCTGTGCTGACTCGCTGAAGTAAAAGTACCAGGTCACCAATTCTCAAGGAGACGGTTACGTCCCCTGTGCCCAAGACAGAGTCCGGACCCTTCAATGGTGCGGATCCCCGTCGATTCGGGTATGTAGACTTGACGACTTGGACACTCTTCCAAGTCGGTGGTGTCACTCTTCGGACGAGTGGTGTTGACCTCTCATCGGGGATGAACGTCGTTGATCTCTTTCGTGTGAACGTCGTTTATTTATTTTAACTTTTTTCACCTAACGTTTCGTCATATTTTTTTATTAAACGTAACCCACACAAAAGGAAAAAAAGGACACTGCTCGAAGAGTTTCGAGGCATCGTCTGTTCAGTCTCCCGAGGGTGCAAGGAGGAAAGGTCCCTCGGAGGTAAAACAAACCAGTGTATTAAACCGGAGTATACTGAGCCTCATTTCGGGACTAAGTAGGTACGGTCAGTGACTTTAGGTCAGGAGAACGGTCCCGAACCAAAATCCTTCTCTATTTACTGAGTTAAGGGTGGTTATTTTACTCTCTTATTAAGTGGACCCAAAAGCTCCTTCCCGAAGAGGTCACCACTTCGTGGCGGGGGGGCGGAACCCATAATACTATGGAAGTCGACACTGTCGAAGGGACCTCGGAGCTCCCCTCGAACGGACTTCCGTCGGACCAGGGGACCCCTGACGTCTCGTGTCTAGGTCCATTTCGGACAAGAAGACTTTTGTTATGACCCGATGTCGTAATTCGTTCAGACCTAAGAAATTTGGAGTCTTCTAGAATGATATACTGTGTTATTAAAGGGAATAATAAATTAAGTAAACGTTATTTAAAGGACAATGAACGTCACGTCAAAAGGCCACCCAGAAATTTTAATCAAGATTTATGTATACAGAACAATCATAGAAAAGAGTACCCTTGTAGAACTCGGACAGAAGTACTTACCGCTTCTCAAGGAATAGTATCTAGCTGGTAAAACACGTGTAAATATTCTCTTTTAAGGTTCAGTTTTGGTTTGTTTTATTTTGGATAAATAACAGATGAATCTAAAAGAGAAGTGTGCTCTATTTGCACCTCTTAGTAGACCAACGTCAAAACAGTTCTACTCACACAGACAAAATAAAAGATTCACTTTCGGGGCTCTACAAATGTCTTCAAAACTACAATGGAAGAAAGACACGACGACGACGACGACGATTCAGTGAAGTCAGCACAGGCTGAGACACACTGGGGTCTCTACCGTCGGGTGGTCCGAGGAGGTAGGGACCCTAAGAGGTCCGTTCTTGTGACCTCACCCAACGGTAAAGGAAGAGGTTACGTACTTTCACTTTTCACTTTCACTTCAGCGAGTCAGTACAGACTGAGAATCGCTGGGGTACATGACGTCGGATGGTCCGAGGAGGTAGAGTGGTCCCTTTTGTGCCTTAATATATGAAAATCTAATGTAGTCGTTCAAGTACTATTTCATCGACAAGAAAATTGTTTGTAGTGGTTCGAAAGCGAATCACGTGGTATGACGGATCTTACGATACCTTCAAAGTTTCGTTCATCTTCTGTCAACCTCAGAGATTCCCTTGATTGAACCCCGGTGAACTATTCGTCTCTCTGTCCTTCGAGGATTTTGTCGACTCTTCGGACTCGAGTGTGTACTTTGTACCTAGTTCGACATGAAATGTCAAAGTCTCTTATTATTTTAGACAGGACTCTCGTCTGTTATGAAAGACTTCCTCTTGTACCAGAGAAATCTGACATACCATGGGGTCAGGTAAGTCCTGATAAGAGGGTAGATAACTAGTGGGGGGACCCCTATGACACAGAGGAAGGGAACACATGTAGACTAATACTAAGGAAGAAATATATAGATCAACATCTACTAGAAAAGACGAACAGAAGACCTAAAAACGTAGTTGTCAACCAGAAATTTATCAACATTAAAACCAACACGGTACCTTCCTCCATTCGAGTCTCAGAAGGGGAGACGGTAGAAGGTTTATGTATAACTGTTTAACTCAGAAAGTCAAGTGAGTCACCAATCTAGATAACTTATTAACGTACTTAAACTAACTTTACACGAAAAATTTTACAAGGTCAGGCACTCAGGGAGGACACGATTATCAACCTTTACCTCTTAGGACACATGTAATCGTCAATGTTGTTAATTAGAGATAATAACAGAGAAGAGGAAAGGGGTACACGGATACACACTGTCCACAGGGAATCTCAAATCATAAGCGTAGAACGGGAGACTGGAGACAGAACCATACTAAGGGGGTTGTTCAGGACGACAAGACGTACCACGTAAACGTCACCGGACAAATACGGGTATAGCAGTTGTATAAAAGTTTACATACATAATTTTGTCAAGGTAGAAGGTGAGTCATGGAAAACTAAATAAAGGAACCACACAAAGTAAAACCAGTGACTCCACCCCTTAATCGGAGTACTCCGGTATACTACCCTGTTTCACTATAAGGACACTCGTAGATGGGAAGAGACAAGGTCGATGAGTCTTATTCACAACACTTTTCGTTAAGAAAGAGACTGGAGTGGGATTTGACAACATAGTAATTCAGGTCTGATCCTCCCAGATTCCCTCAAGACTTTTAATCTCTTAACGAACGAAAAGGGAGTCGTACTGAAATATATGAACGGTAGAATACGACCTTAAGGAAAGAAAATTATATTAAATAAATAAAAACTCACACGACCGAGCAGTAACGAAACACACCCGAAAGAGATCAAAAGCTCTCACCCCCGATGAGAAATCAACGTCACACGCCTAAAGAGTGACACGACCGAAGAGAACAACACCTCGTGTTCAAGACCCAACACACTCGAAGTCATCAACACGACCCATTCGAGTCGTCAACGTCAAGGGCCCGAACTCCCGTGTCCGAATCTTCAACACCATCGGTCCGAATCAACGAGGTGCCGTATACCCTAGAAGGACCTGGTCCCTAGTTTGGACACAAGAACGTAACCGTCCGTCTAAGAAATGGTAACTCGGTGGTCCCTTCGGGAAACTACCTTAAGAAATTAAGGAAATAAGTTATTTGTTAAGGGAAGTCGTAAGTTGTGTACAAAGAACTCCTGGATGTACAAGGTTCGTGGCACAACCAGTAATTCTGAAAATATCTCTAACGACGACGATTCAGTGAAGCCAGCACAGGTTGAGACACGCCGGGGTGTCTACCGTCGGGTGGTCCGAGGGGACAGGGACCCTAAGAGGTCCGTTCTTGTGACCTCACCCGACGGTAAAGGAAGAGGTTACGTCCTTTCACCTTTCACTTTCACTTCAGCGAGTCAGCACAGGTTGGGAGTCGCTGGGGTATCTGACGTCGGAAGGTCCGAGGAGGCAGGTACCCTAAAAGGTCCGTTCTCATGACCTCACCCAACGGTAACGTACGTATATTATTTATTTATATACACATATTTTTATATTATTTATTTACTATATACGTACTCTTTCTCCTGTAAAAGGTAAACGGTGGACCACCCATAATACGAATCACTTTATTCAGTCTGTCTCTTTCTTTTTACGATATATTATAGTGAATATACACCTTAGATTTTTTCGGTGTGTGAACTCATTGTAACACCAATGGTCCCCGACCCTTAACCACGTTATTTTGTCTACGACAAATTTCTCTGTTTGAGACTTTTTATTCCGTGTGTGAGTTTCTTATCGTTTATTCGGATCTCTAGATTACATGTCGTATCGCTTATACCTGTTGTTATACCTTAATAGTCTTAACGATTCTCTGATCAAAACTAATCAGGTAGGTGATTTTCCTTTACTATCTGCACGATTAATAGTGATATTACCACTAGCATAATCTCATATATTTACATAACTGAGTTGTACAACATGTGGAATTTACATATGTCCTAAATACAGTTTAGATAAAGTTAATTTTGCAAAAATTCACAAATGTTTCTATTTATTTTTGGAAATGGGAGATCCTCGAATGTTTATCTCATCTAGGTTAATTATGTCATAAAAATTTCTACTTTAGTTTTCTTTGATGACACTTCCGTCGTACGACTCACAGATTAAACCTGAACCGTCCTAAACTCTACAAAAGGTCTTTTCCGTCGTGAGTGTCATTCGGAACTTTCTACTCAAGACTAGTACTCTTTTACACTTCCTGTCATTCTGAGGTCAAATACTTCTGTGATCAGTCGGTAGGATTCTTTAGACCTACTTTTTTCTATATCCGGGGTCTCTTTTGGTAAAGTACAAACAATCCTCTGTATTCTCGACTCTGATCAATCTTCCAATCTTCGGTCGACTCTCTACGACTTCCTACCAAATAATTATAGTGGACGGAGAGTCACTCTTCTCTGCGAGGAACTTCCGTCCAGAACCGAAACAAGCGACGAGAAACGTATTGTGACCCTTGTCACGGACCGTATATCAAGTCAGTAATAAACAACTTACTTACTTACTTACGTATTCAGTCACTCTCTCGTTCACTTACTTACTCAATGAAGTAATTAATTGGCTTTGTGACGTTTGCGTCCTCTCTTTAGTCTTTCTTTGTGGACGGAGTCCTACCTTGAAAAAAAGAGACGACTGTGCGCGGTGTCGGTCCCGGAAAGGTCCACGACCGTCGTCCGCTGTGAACAACCCTTCGACAGTCTAAAAGACTAGACCCGAGAAAGGTCGGAGGTACCGCAGACGAAGGAAGGACAGGGAGTAGAAGTCTCTGACTGTCTGAGACCGAAGACCCAGCTTAAACAGGACGGTGGACGCTCGTTTCTTACAAGAAATAAAAAAGTTTATCATCCCCCATCCCCTCACCCCTTCGTTTTCTTATCGTCGAACATTCTACACTTTTAATGTACTTTAATTTTAACGTTACAGACATTCATTTTAAAATAAATATAGGGTCGGTGCTGGTAAACAAATGTATCACAGGCACCTCAACTCTGTCTCCGACATACGCGGTTTGTGTTTCACTTTTTATAAAGGAGAGACCGGGAAAACACCCTTTTCAAACAGTTGGGGACTTGATCTTCTCGAGAGCCCTTTCCGAAACTTCAAATAAGTGTTATTCTGTATTTAATAATCACTTTCAAGGATTTTATATGAAATTTTTTATATTGTCCATTCTGTTTCGTAGTTTAATTTTACTCTTTACTTGTTTGTTCTCTCTCCTTCTCTGTATTTATCAGTACAACGACATATAATACACGGTCTAGTAGTCTATTTGTGCAGAAAGTTGTTTTAATAGAGGAGAGGGAGGTCGTTCCGGTAGTCTGTCCGTAGTGATAAAAAAATTTAGTAAAAGTTTTTAATTTTAATTAATTAAAAATTACGACACAATGAAGTACACATGTTCTATTACTAAATATATATATATATCAAAAGTCCAAGAAAAGGTAATGTACAAGAACTTTCTATAACTTGTATCAAGGGACACGATATGTAATCCAGAGACAACTAATAGATACAATATATATCACCACACATAAACAGTCAGGGTCTGAGTTAAATAGGGAGGAGGGGGAAAAAAGAAAACCATTGGTATTCCACCAAAAAAAAGATACAGACACTCAGATAAAGACGAAACATTTATTTAAGTAAACATAGGGAAAATTTAACCTACTGTTGATATTCATTCTAGCATACCATAAATAGAAGCAGACGAAAGAAGTCAATCATACTATTAGAGATCCAAATAAGTACAACGACGTTTGCCGTCAAAGGAAGGAAAATTACCGGCTCACCATAAGGTAACATATAAACATGGTGTAGAAAAAAAGGTAAGTAGACAGTTACCTGTAGATCAAAAGCAGAAACAGGACCGATAACATTTGTGACCTCACACACATAAAAAAGAGTAAAATATCTACTCAGATTTAAGTCTCCGACTTATTGTAAGGGACCCAGTGTTTCGGTCGTATTCTGTTTCAGTCCTAAACTGGGATGTCATCAAACCGAACATTTGATGTAGGAGTCGACATTGAAATCTTAAAGTCTGTGATTACTCGTCCAGTACAACCCGTATATGTCCCCTCTTTCCTCGATGGGAAACGGGAACTCTAGTATCAAAGAGGTCCCGTCCCTCTACTTCTTTACTCTTGGGTACTTCAACCGAGTCCACACTTTCCTTCATGTAGAGGCAGGGTGTAGTACTACACTCGGAGACCCGTCTCCTAGTCACGACCCGTCGAGACAAGTTTGTAATGTCGACGGCCAGTAGGTGACCTCGACTAGAAGTCCATACTTGCTCTGGAGGTTTTGTCTACCCGTACACTGCTAAAATAATTGTGTCCTCGACTGTCGAAGTACTAACCGTTTACTCTCCACCTCAAAACCCCTCTCTTACTTACTAGGTTTTTTCGAAGGGTATCCTACTATTTGTTTATCCTTGAGGGGTTCCCTGTATCGTTGTCACCAGCTTGTCTGTAGAATCAACAGTTTCCTTTTTATCTCTCTGACACCTAACCTGTCCCTAACCCTCAAAACGAAAATCCGTCCCTTAACCTAGGTCGTCTGTCAGAACCGAGACCTCCTACTCCTAGTCTTATTACTTAGTGTGTTTCGGTCTGTGGATACCTCGACGGGTAGTCCCATTGGAGTACAGACGTAACGACCGATTCGTCACTGCCATCTAGAAAACCAATACACTCATGACCCGACCGAGGTCCCCTGCCGACACTTAGACCGAGTGACTCCTACCAACATGGTCGACCGAGACGACACTTCCACCCACGGACACAGCCGAGGTGTCGGACCCTCTTAACAGGGTCTTCAAGGACATGGTGCGTGTGACATAGTGCGATAAAGGTTTCGTGTGTCCTCTACCGCCCCCCACCGCCAGTCCTTTCAGGTCACCGAGCTGACTTTTCGGTTTCTCTTCGAACTAAGAGACCCCTCGGGGAAAGGGATGCGAACTGGACGTTTCGTGTACGTGAAAGGTGCTAAGACAGATTTTTCTTCACAAATCTGAGTCGACAGTTCTTTCACAAGAAAATTTTTTACATAACGCCAGGTGACTCACTCCTCCTCCTTGATGTCTGTAGACGAGAGTGTAACTGTCACCGCACTCCCCTACTGTTTTAAAGTCGTTGACTTCGTAATGTTTCTCCTAGTAATAAAGGGGTTGAGACGACCATAGACGTCCTGCACATGTCCACTGGGTCACCTTTTTTTCTATGTGCAAATTTAGTCAAACCATTTTCGACCCAATGTATTAACGTTTGTCCAAGTAAATCACGTCCTAAAGAGTCTTGAAAATTTTACGAAAAACATCCGACCCTTAAAGAGTTTCCGTTTACCTGCAACAGGGTTTACATGGACTACCACCTCGTGGGGACGGGGGTGGGTCCGTAATAGTATAGTGAGTACCCTCGTCGTAATCCCCTTACAAACTCTTTTGTGACCAGATGGGATCACCGAGTCTACTATTTCTTAGACGAATGTTACGTCCTCTCGGCCCAAGCTAGAGACCCAGGTCTTCTAGGGGACCTTTTCCTTTAAGGTTAGGTAAGGTCACAAGAACGGACCCTTTAGGGTCCCTGTTTCCTCGGACCATCCGATGTCAGGTACTCCAGTGTTTACCAGTCTGTGATGACTCATTGATTGTGAAAGTGAAAGTGTGAACCCTTTTGTGGTCGGATTCGTATGGGACTTTAAAGTCGTTCTGATTTTGTCAGTTGTAGGACAAACCTCCTCTAACGTTTATACACGAATACCGTCCTCGAAACATTCACTCGGGATTCGTGACCAATTGAACCCTCTCTTTTGTCAAAAAGTACGAGTCCGGTGAGATATGTCTCAGGAAAACGGACTCACTCTTGGACGTCAGTATTACCTAAGTAGTGTCCTTTGCTCGGTCAGTTGTGCGTCCGTAGGGTCCCTCGTGCCACTAATCCTTCGACCCCTTAGTAGACGGGCCCAGAACACAGACCTCTCGATAAAGAGTACAAAAGAAAAAATTTTTTAAATTTTAATAAAATCGAGTCAAGTCAAGTCAGCGAGTCAACACAGACTGAGAAACGTTGGGGTACCTAACGTCGTGCGGTCCGAAGGGACAGGTAGTGATGGAGGGCCTCGGATGAGTTTGAGTACAGGTAACGTAGTCACTACGGTAGGTGGGTAGAGTAGGCGACAGTAGGGGAAGAGGAGGGTGGAAGTTAGAAAGGGTCGTAGTTCCATAAATAAAACTAAATAAAAACTGACGTGACCCAGAAGTAACGACTCGTACCCGAAAGAGATCAACGCCACTCACCCCTGCGAGTAACGTCACCAAAGAGAACGACTCCAAATGCCCGAGTCATCAACACTACATGACCGAATCAACAAGTTACAATACACCCTAGAAGGACCTGGTCCCTAGTTTGGGTGCAGGGGACACAACCGTCCGTCTAAGAATACATGGGGATCCCTTCAGGGTGAAGAGAGTAAAAGTCAAAGGAACCTTTCGAACCTCCTAAAAAGATCCTTGTCTAAACAATGGTATGACTGGAGAGGTAGTCTCGTGAATCAGTTTGACGGTTGATGAACATGAGACTTTTGGGACTCGAGTTACTGGGTTCTGTTTTGGTCTCCCCGGGACCCCGGTCTTCCGTGGTTCACTGTGGTTCTGGCATCGTTTGGGAGACAGAGGTTTCAGACCCGAAGGGGAGTCATTCTCCTGACTACGAGGAAAAAAGAGAGGTTAGACGGGCCTGTCACGAAGTCGGTGAAACGAAGACCCAGAAGACTCTGGGAAGAACCCCGCGTCAAGTAGCAGACAAGATTGGTCTGGGAAGAACCGAAGTGAAATGTGTAAATGTAGTTGAAAGTTGTGGTTAACATACATTCGCTAGAAAAGGGTCTAGAGGAGAATACAAACGAACAAAACGGGTGAAGGTGTTAAGTAACTAAGGAAAAACAAGTAACAGAAAGAAAATTTTATGGTTATAAATAAATTACGGGGACGGAAACCCGGAGAATTAGACTGGTAAAAGAGGTAGAAGGGTACCGAAGATTATGTAAACCCTTTAAAAGATTAGGAGTAAAGTCCTAAAATAGAGAGATCTATTTTATAAGGTTACAAATTTCTGGTTGTAGGACGTTTACACCATATTCACTCTTCAAAATCACATATCTTACACAGTCGATAAGTGTTGTCGGTTCTGTACCTTTGTCGGACGACGGGTAGTTGTCTGCTTACCTCTCTCTTCTACACCAGTATGTCTGTTACTTTATAATGAGTCGGTGTTTTTTACTTTATTACGGTAAACGTTATCGTACCCACCTGGATCTCTAATAGTAGGATTCACTTCACTCAGTCTCTTACTGTTTATAATATACATTACCGAATATACACGTTAGTTTTTACTATGTTTACTGTAGTGGATACTCTGTCTTTGTTCGAGTGTCTGAATCTCTTGTCTGGACAACAACGGTCCGAACTGAACCTCGTCCCTTCCTACCTGACTCCCAAACCCTAATCGTCTGTTTGATGAAATACATATCCTACCTATTTACTGTTCCAGTACGACACATCTTTTTTAATTGTTACATCACTTAGTTGATATAAAGTTATTTTATTTTTAAATTTTTTTTTCTTGTACAAACATAATTTAACCAATATTTCTTTCGGCACATCACCCCACTAATTCTCGAGTTAGACACACTGTCGGACAGTTCCTCACTTCCCGAACAATCGACACTGAGACCTGTTCATTGATTAGAAAGACCCGGAACAAAAGGGGTAGATATTTGACCCTTTTTATTATGGGGCATGAAGTAAACCAATAATATTCCTCGTTGGCTTAATTGTATAGATTTTTCGAATGCCGTCGTGGATCTTGTATCACTCACGTGTGTCAGTAATCACTTACGTGTTTTAGTAATCGATCGTAATAGAGGTGGCAAATCTTTTTGGTTTCGTAGAGTCTTATTTCACGCCTCCAAAAGTCCAAAAAAAAAGAAAGACAAAATTCCGGGTCTAATACATTTTCTAGTGGAGGGAGTTCAACGAGTCGTGTGACGGATATATCCTCTTTTCGTAGGACGTTATCTCTTTTGACCTCTAGAGTCTATAAATACCTCCGGACGGAGCTTGTCTTCGAACGGTCGATTTATATTTGGACTCATACAACCACTTTAACCGACCCCTTATGGTCTCATACTAAAATAGTTGTTTTGTTCCGAAGTCTGACCGAAAGTGTAGTTCCATAACGAGAATTTAAATACGAGGAGGAGTTTGTAACAAACGAAAAAAAAAAGAGGGTTACTTATCAGTCAAATAAAAAAGGTCTGATTAAAATGTTGATTAAATAATAATTTTAATTAACTTCGTCTATTGTTATGTCAGTTTTAGTTCATTTGTCTTTTTCAAAATTCATGGAGTGACACTAAAGATCGGAACCCATATTACAGTATTCCTGACAATGATCGTTTTACGAGGTAGTACATAACTTTTTAGACATACAGTCTAAAAGTTT
Source organism: Capra ibex (assembly GCA_006410555.1). Taxonomy (NCBI): domain Eukaryota; kingdom Metazoa; phylum Chordata; class Mammalia; order Artiodactyla; family Bovidae; genus Capra; species Capra ibex. The sequence continues at coordinate 27,841,478 of SJYO01018169.1, read as the reverse complement.
TTTTCTGAACGAAAGTTTATTTGTGGTCCTTGGTAGTTTTTTGTTTTTGTTCTTTAGAGACTCACTATCGACAAACCATAGGTATTATAATTTATACAGAGGTTCTGAAGAAGTGTAATTTGAAAAAGTGTAGTTTACATAACTAGATCCTTAACCTTTTTTTAGTAATATAAACATCCCGAAGACAAAGTGGTAGTTATGTCATTTACTATTGTCGAAAGTGAACGGGAGGGACGTCAAAAGACTAAATTTACGAAAGACTCAAACGAAGGTATCCTTTGCAACACAGGACCTGAACAGGAACTCTTCGTTTCCCTAACCTCAAACACGTATTTTTACTGACACACCTATTTTCATGAACCGACGGTAGTGGGAGAAATTCAGGGAACTTATGTACTCTCCTCCCCACACTTCTCTTCCTTCGGCCTCCGTTACGTTTTCGTAAACGTGAACCGAAACCGTGCGTAGGTCTAAGGGCAGATACGTCACTGTAAGTGTGTGTAAGGAGGCGAGAACTCGCCGAGCCACTCACCCACCACCATTTCGTCGTCAGACACGACCTGCAGTAGGTGTTTGGATCTTTGGTCGGGGTCTCTAAGTTTTGGGTGACACGCCTAGCACGGGGATTCAGTCCGGTAGGTCCCTCCCATCGTCCTCCCGAGACTCTTTCGGACGGAATGGAGGGAAGCCACTACGCCTACGTCCGCACTCGTGTCGGTCAGAGGAGACTTTGTCCTCTCTCGTGTCCACTAAAATCTTCGTTTTAGACTCCTAAGTCTGAAAAAGGGACAGTCCGGAAACGGACCTTTAACTTATACATAGTTACTGCGTCGTTGTTTAACCTATATATAGTTAACGGAATTAAGGACTCCGTCAATCACGTTGGAGTACACGTACGAACGAGTCAGTAGACCGAGACTCTGGGGTACTCGACACCGGGAGGTCCGAAGAGACACGTATCTTAATAGGCCCGTTCTTATGACCTAACCCAACGGTAAAGGAGAAGGTCCCCTAGAAGGGTTAGGTCCCTAGTTTGGACGTAGAAGACGAAACCGTCCGTCTAAGAAATGGTGACTCGGTGGACCCTTCGAGTGTCATAATATGTCTTACCAATTGTTTCAATTTCGGAAAAAGACCTGGTTGGAAGTCGTCATGGGCTCTCGTCGACCCTCGAGTCCGAAACCCCAGTCTGTCGCACCCAAGGTGAGGACGGAGACCAGTCCAAGTCGAGACACTGGGACCCGAGACTCAAGTGGAGGGACCCAGAGGCTCGGAGGAGACGAGGTACACCACAAGTCCACAAGTGAAGGACTCTGGTGAACTTAAGGATAGGGTGGGGACGGTGGAGGATCGACACCCTCTAGAACCCGGTCAAGGAGTTCTCGCGACACAGAGAAGTAGTACCTGGGCTCGCAAACGGAATGACCCGACAGTACTTCTTTATAGACGGTTGACGACCCGTGTCACAGACGGTGTGTCGGTCCGAGATCCAGACCTTACTAAGAATTGAAGGGTTGTATTACAAAAGGACGATGACGATGACGATTTAGCGAAGTCAGCACAGGCTGAGACACGCTGGGGTATCCGCCGTCGGGTGGTCCGAGGGGACAGGGACCCTAAGAGGTCCCTTCTTATGACCTCACCCAACGGTAAAGGAAGAGGTTACGTACTTTCACTTTCCACTTTCACTTCAGCGAGTCAACACAGGCTAAGAAGTTCTGGGGTACCTGACGTCGGATGGTCCGAGAAGGAAGGTATCCTAAAAGGTCCGTTCTCATGACCTAACCCCACGGTAGCGGAAGAGACTGAATGTATGATTTGGGTTTTTTACTTTTGTGAAAATCGAATTCAATCCTTATTTTCCCTTAAAGGATTAGACTATATCTATTAGATGTTTTTTCCGCTAATGTTATCACTATCAACTATTTCGTCACTTTGTAAAGAGAAATTCTGGTCTTTGTTCTGTACCTACGGGGTTTAGGACTAAAAAAAAGTAAGTCGAAACAGGACCTCCAGAATTGGTACCTTCATTCCCTTTTTTTCATATTTTACACATTTCTAACTTTATCTTCTTCATTTTGATAGTAATAAACGATTATACAAACAGATGGATCTTATGGAGTTTCATATTCACTTAAACCATCAGTTGTCCTGTGTTTTAGGTCCACATTTTTAGTTAAAATAAAAATGTATGGTCTTTGTTTGTCTTTTACGTCGTTTTGTCCTATGATGAATGTTATAGTAGTCGTTTATAATTCATACATCCTTATCTAGAAATTTTTTCTACAAGACCATGTTGGAATATTTAGTTGATATACAGTTATTTTTCTTTCAACAGGATGTGTACCTCTTTTTACTATTTTGGTAACTTTGTCCTACATTTGTTCACCTCTCTATATAGTACAAACACTTAACTTTCTAAGTTATAGTATTTCTGACTAAGTATTTCTAAGATATAGTATTTAAATAGTCTGACTATTTTTATTAAAGGTACATTAATGTTATTTTTAGAGTTGAAAAGAAGACGTTTTTTTTTTTTTTTCTGAGAGATCCATAGTAAGAACAACACTCAATATTTCTTGTGTTCCTTGTATGAGTCGTGTCACGGACCGTTCTCCAATTGTGGGGCTACAGTCATCAATCCTGACACCAAAACATCAATTACAGTCGGTCACTGTGTCTTTTTCCCGAGTCCGAGGATTTAAGGTGGGACAAGGTGAGTCCGTTACTTCTACTTCTAGTCTTTGAACCAAGTTATAGTTTTCTCTAGTGATCACTCTTCTCTTACGTGGTTCTCGTTCCGTCGGCTAAACGTCTCTCAGGTCTTGAACCCACCGCAACACCGAAAAGAGTCCACTACGGGTCAAAACACGTGTCGGGAGCTCAACAGAGACACAACTCACACACCCCGACACTTAGGTTCTGGGTACAGTCGGTGTTGAATTGGAAGGTCCTTCCCTAAATAAGGTAAAGAAACCTACTTTGTAGTGTCTACCAAGGTTAAGAGTCGGGACGAACCAACACACCAAGAGTATTGGGCCACCCTGACGCACACTTGGTCTGTCTCGAGAGGGGTGGATCCCGAGTGCACCTTCGACCGGAACAAACCGTGTCCGACACTGCCGAACAGTCGACACGGGGTCGTAAACTGTCATTTATAAAAGTTTCTACATAGACAGAATTCAAACTAAAAAACCCCCCCCCCCACAACATGAGACACCGTACACCCTAGATAAAGGGACTATTCCCTAACTTGGGTATGGGGGACGTAACCTTTGTACCTCAGAATTGGTGACCTGGTGGTCCCAATTTCTTAAGGAACCTGAATTTTGAAATAGTACTCTCGTTTTCCTACGTGACTCTTACTGACACGTATGACATGAGAACGGACCTCTTCGGGTACCTGCCTCCTCGGACCACCCGACGTCAGGTGCCCCAGCGCTTCTCAGCCTGTGCTGACTCGCTGAAGTGAAAGTGAAGAGTGAAAGTACGTAACCTCTTCCTTTACCGTTGGGTGAGGTCACAAGAACGGACCTCTTAGGGTACCTACCTCCTCGGACCACCCGACGGCAGATATCCCAGTGTGTCTCAGTCTGTGTTGACTTCGCTGAATCGTCGTCGTCGGCGTGTCCAGTTCTAGGTGTATACTAAATGGATGGTCAATTCCGGATCCTAAACAATGGTTCAAACAAGTAAGGGGGAGTTGGGGGACCGGTTGGGGTGTGGGTCCCGGACCGAGGTAAGGGAGGAAGGAGACATAGGTCCTGTCGGGGTCTAAGCCTGAGGAATCGGAGCGTTCAGGGGTCCGTCGGAGAAGGTTCGTTACTCTTCTTTGACTGTAAACTCGACTATGTGTGAGTAGGTGATGCGGATCTTTACTCAGGGATTAGTGTTCATTTTACACTCACGGACACGGCACTTAAGTCAGAGGAGCGGATCCTCGACCTGGTAAGGAAGTGCGTTACATTGTGTCCCGTCGCAGAGGTAGGTACGGGACAAGGGAGAGACCGACGGACAGGACCCACCAGAAGCTAGGGTGGGCGGTGGTAGCCGTAGATATTCTCAGGGTGGTTCCACCGCGAAACAAAGACTAACGCCTCTGAGAAGTCACCGAGGGTGACGTTATCGAGTCTTGGACCTAAAATTAGTGTTTGAAACTAGATCACCCAAAAATATCGGACTTGTCGACGAGAAGGATTAAGTGACGAGGTCCAAGGACATTCTGGCCGACGATTCTTTCGAGCCCGTGGACGTCATCTGAACCACTGTGCGGACCCCGTCGACGAAGGACGGGCCAGTACCAGAGAGGAGAAACCTCCGTGACCTTTCCCCAACATCCAGTAGACCTAAACCCATCTTTCTATTGAAGGTCCAACTCACTGTGGACTTTATAAAGGGGTGAAAAAGTCTCCAGTCATTTTTAGTGTTGTAGTCCAGAGAAAAGACCCAGAAGTACACAAATCGATAAAGAATGAGACCACCCCCCGGTGTTACGTTACTACTAAGTACACATTATTTGGTCACTTCTAGTGACGAAAACAATAAAAGTATCTAAATTCTCGTCATGTAAAAACAAAAAAATTACCTAGACCAGAGACTGTTTGATATACACAACAAATATGTTGCTATATACCTCTGGTCCTGAAGGGACCATCAGGTCACCAATTCTTAGACGTAAGGTTAAGGTCCTCTACGTCCAAGTTAGGGACCAACCCCTTGATTCTAAGGTGGACGGAGCCACGTTGATTTGGGAACGTCGTGTTGATCTCTCTTTGGATACGTGGTGTTGTTTCTGGGTTTCGTCGGTTTTTATTTATTTATTTGTTCATTTATGTATTTATAAAATTTTTTATATACCTCTGATAACTTTAGAAACCAAAGTTTGACTCCTCGAAGAGATTCACCAGGTATCCACCCGTACACAGGGTGGGTACCCGAAAGTAATTAGGTCCAGAACAGTACAGGGAAAAAACGAGGACGTAGACTGGAGTACCAATCCATTAAATTCTGTGAACCGAAAGGGTGTCTTTGTTACACTATCACCTGAACTCCTGACTGAGAAGAGTCCATATTAGGGTTACTGGTATCATTTAGTTAATCAGTATTGTCTATAATGTCGGTTATATAGTATGTCACAGTGTGGAACTTACTACACATCTTCCATTCTTTCTCTTGGTACCCCTACGTAGTCATTATATACATATACCCTATGTCACACTATATTATTTTTCCTGTAAAAAAACTCCAAAACTTTAAAGACGGAGGACAAACTGGGTTTAAGGACTCACTTATGTCTCCCGAAGAGACTCAAACTACCTGTACCCTTGTCTGAAGAACTATCGACAAGTTATTTAACTAGGTTCCAACCAAAGAAGTACTTTGTAAAAAGAGCGGTACTTAAATAAATCTCTTTCATTTGTGTTTTCTCGACAAAAACACCCCTACATTTAACAACATGGGTGACATGTCTTGTCATACCTCACAGGAGTTTTTTGACTTTTGTCTGAGTCGTTAGGGTGAGGACACGTATGTAGGTCTGTTTTTGTATTAAGTGTGTCTAGGGACGTGGGGTCACAATTAACGTCCTGACGAATGTTCTCGGTCCTGTACCTTTGTTACCTTTACAAGTTGTCTACCGACCTATTTCTTCTACACCATGTATGGATGTTGTCTAATAATGAGTCGGTATTTTTCCCCGCTTCATCACGGCGAACGTTATTGTACCTTCCCGGATCTCTACCAGTCTGACGCACTCATTCGCCCTACCTTTTTCTTTAAGTAGTATACCATAGCTAAGAGACCAACATGACGTACCTAAATCAACACGACTCCGTACGCCCTAGAATCAAGGGGTTGTTCCTTAACTTGGACGTTAACCTTCCACCTAAGAATTGGTGGCCTGATGGTCCCTTCAGGGTCAGAGGTATAAAAACATATTTGTCGTGTATATTAAACCGACTGGTCTAGGTAATTATTTTTTTTGGCACCTTAGATTTCATACTGTCCTTAACTGAATGAACACTTTGTCTTTGTCTGAGTATCTGTGTCTTTCGTTTAAATACCAGTGGTTTCCCTTTCCTCTACCTCCCTCCCTATTTAATCCTGAAACCCTAATTATCTCTGTGTTCTTACGAGTTTGATGACGAGTTAACATGAGTAGAGTGTGCGATCATTTCCTTACGAGTTTTAAGAGGTTCGGTCCGAAGTCGTTATGCACTTGACACTTGAAGGTCTACAAGTTCGACCAAAATCTTTTCCGTCTCTGTGGTCTCTAGTTTAACGGTTGTAGGTGACCTAGTAACTTTTTCGTTCTCTCAAGGTCTTTTTGTAGATAAAGACGAAATAACTGATACGGTTTCGGAAACTGACACACCTAGTGTTATTTGACACCTGTTAAGACTTTCTCTACCCTTATGGTCTGGTGGACTGGACGGAGAACTCTTTGGACATACGTGTAGTCCTTCGTCGTCAATCTTGACCTGTACCTTGTTGTCTGACTAAGGTTTATCCTTTTCCTCATGTAGTTTCGACATATAACAGTGGGACGAATAAATTGAATATACGTCTTATGTAGTACTCTTTACGACCCGACCTTCTTCGTGTTCGACCTTAGTTCTAACGGTCCTCTTTATAGTTATTGGAGTCTATACGTCTACTGTGGTGGGAATACCGTCTTTCACTTCTCCTTGATTTTTCGGAGAACTACTTTCACTTTCTCCTCTCACTTTTCCAACTGAATTTCGAGTTGTAAGTCTTTTGCTTCTAGTACCGTAGACCAGGGTAGTGAAGTACCGTCTATCCACCCCTTTATCACCTTTGTCACAGTCTGAAATAAAACCCCCGAGGTTTTAGTGACGTCTACCACTGACGTCGGTACTTTAATTTTCTGCGAATGAGGAACCTCCTTTCAATACTGGTTGGATGTGTCGTATAACTTTTCGTCTCTGTAATGAAACGGTTGTTTCCAGGTAGATCAGTTCCGACACCAAAAAGGTCACCAGTACATACCTACACTCTCAACCTGACACTTCTTTCGACTCGTGGTTTCTTAACTACGAAAACTTGACACCACAACCTCTTCTGAGAACTCTCAGGGAACCTGACTTTCCTCAAGGTTGTTCAGGTAAGATTTCCTCTAGTCAGAACCCACAAGTAACCTTCCTGACCACGATTTCGACTTTGAGGTTATCAAACCGGTGGAGTACGCTTCTCAACTGAGTAACCTTTTCTGAGACTACGACCCTCCCTGACCCCCGTCCTCTTCCCCTGCTGTCTCCTACTCTACCGACCTACCGTAGTGGGTGAGCTACCTGTACTCAAACCCACTTGAGGTCCTCAACCACTACCTGTCCCTCCGGACCACACGACGTTAAGTACCACAGCGTTTCTCAGCCTGTGCTGACTCGGTGACTTGACTTGACTTGACTTGATGTATATTTTATCTACTAGTTATTCTTGAATGACATATCGTGTCCTTTGATACAAGTTATAAGATAGTATTCGGTATTCTTATTTTGGTTTTCTTATACTTGTACATAGTACCTTGTACATATACACTTGTACACACACACATATATATATATGTGTGTGTGTATATTAACTTAGTGAAACGAAACATCGTCTTTGATTGTGTTGTAACATTTATTTGACATGAGGTCATTTTGTCTAAAAATTTTTTGTTCGAGGAGAACTGATAAATGATAAACTCCTTCCATGATACTAAGAAAAGGGAATGTCTCCTTCCTTACCTCCAGAACTGTCGACTCCGGGGAACGACTTCGACATGTCCCCCAGTTACTACTTTGATCCTAGGGTCGGATCCGACACCCAAGTCCCTGAATCACCCTCAGGTCGTACACTCTCCCCTTTACTTCAGTCTCGTACCCCGACCTCGGTGTCGCCCTCCGTGGATCGACCCACTCGTGAAAAGGTACGCCGTCCCAGACCGGCCCAGTCAGGGTCGAGAAAACAGAGTATTCGTGGAGAGGAAAGAAGTACCCCGGAGTTCACAGATGACCACGGGGTAAGACGTAGTAAATGTGTGTTCTACGAAGTAAGTATTATGGTTTTTTACTCAGTAGTCATCATCTATATTGGGTGAATAAACTATTTTATTCTTTCTCGAGTCATTATCAATAAAAGACATAACAAAGAAGGAAATAATTTAGAACTTTTTGAAAAATAACCTCATATCATCTAAATATTATCACACAATCAAACTCCACATGTCGTCACTAATTCAAAATGTATGTCTTGGTGACATACATATGTATGTATGCATGCATATAGATAAAAGGGTTTAAGAAAAAGTGACATACAATTATGTTTTATAACTCATATCCAGGGACACGACATGTCATTAAGGAACAACATGTTTACTATACTATACTATAAACAGAAAGATACAGACTGAAGTGAGTCATACTATTAGAGATCCAGGTAGGTACAACGACGTTTACCATAATAAACTAGGAAAACTTGCCTACTCATTATAAGGTAGTGTATATATACATGGTGGTGAAGAAATAGGTAAGGAGCCAACTACCTGCACATCCAACGAAGGTACAGAACTGATAACGTTTATCGCGACGTTACTTGTGACCCTAGGGACATAGAAAAGTTTAACACCACGAGAGGTCTATATACGGGTCTTCACCCTGACGTCCAATTTTACCATTGATATAAAAATTAAAATAATAGAAGTTCGAAGATGCATAATTCAAGAAATGTCACAAAATTTTGTATAGTAGTTTATAATAGAGACCGTTAAACCCTTTTTTCTCTTTACTCTAAGGAGGGTTTGAAGGAAGGTCGGCGTGGGACACGTAAGAAGGTTTAGGGTGGAAGTGTGTTGTCACAGGACCTTTAAAAAGTTTAATTGGATTTTATCTCTTCATAACAACCATACCTCAACTAGTCATACATCTGAGTGTGTCTGTGTGTATAAAGTCTTAAAGACCCACAAAAAGTGGTGTTTAAAGAGTAAATACAAACCCAAGTAAATCCACTTAGTGTCAGAGTAATTTTAAGGATTCTAGAGTGGGAGTACAACAATCGTTGTGTCTTCTGAAAATTTTCCATTGTTTCGAAGGAAAAAGTTGGTTCAATATTTTCGTTTTATCTTTTATCGAAAAGATTTTAATCCACACGGAACCTTACCGACGACAAAGAAAGGGTCTACCCACACACACAAATCAAGAGTGTTCAATAAACTCAGGATTGTCAAACAACAAATTATATTTTTATTAATGTAGTCGTGGAAAGTAGGAATTCATGACACATTTCATCACCGAAAGAACTATGGTGTCCTTCGGTGATCGAACCCTTCCGGAGTATCACTGGTAGACACTCGTTCCTCTTTGGAACCGATGTTTCGGGTTTATCGGGAGGTAAAAACCCTTTTATCATATAACCTAACCGGTCTTTCAAGTAAACCCAAAAGGTGTACTATAATACCTTTTTAGACTTGATTGAAAAACCAATCGGAGTATAATTGTAATTGAAGGATTACGACGACGATTCAGTGAAGTCAGTACAGGCTGAGACACATTGGGGTACCTGACGTCGGATGGTCCGAGGAGACAGGTACCCTAAAAGGTCCGTCCTCATAACCTCACCCCACGGTAGCGGGATTATGTGTCCACAATTATAAAGGGGTAAAGTATTTTGAACCGAAAGATAACAACGACAGCAAATCAACGATTCAGCACAGACTGAGAAACGTTGGGGTACCTAACATCGGGTGGTCCGAGGGGACAGACACCCTAAAGAGTCCGTTCTTATGACCTAACCCAACGGCACAGGGGGAGGTCCCCTAGAAGGACTGGGTCCTTAGCTTGGACACAGAGGACGTAACGTCCGTCTAAGAAACGGTAACTCGGTGGTCCCTTCAGTACCGAAAGATATCCTAAGGAGTTCATCTAACTTCCTTAGTTAACATAGACTTGAGGGTCTTTTATTTAAAATTCAAGTTACGAAGGAAGGACCTTGTCTGGTACTTTTGTTTTTCGCTCTATCCATAGTGACTGTACGTGAGAGACACGACGCAGGTTTCGCCAAGACACCTGTTTTCCAACCATGGACCCGTGACGGACAGGTGCATAGTGGTCCGAGGGGTTGGAGTCCATTGACCGAAGGGTCAGTCACACCCGAAGGAGGACCGACACTGAAATACCTGCTAAAAACCACTTAACCTTGTTTTGTCTGTAGGACTAGGAGTGTAGAAAACAATCCTATACCTTTACACTTTTGTTTTCTTTCCTACCCCTCTTTCTCTTCTTCCCCCCTTCCTTCCTTTATTTGAGTTTCATTAAATCTCAGATCACTCACAAAATAAAGATTAATTCCTTCCGATTTTTACACGGTACCACCAATGGTGGAAGACATCCCGAATTGTATGTACAACTGATACGAAAAGTTATTTTTATATTGGAACATTTTTTATAACGTGAAGAATTTTAATCATAATTCGTATGAGGTATCCAAAAGTTGTTTATAATAAACTACTACGATTGTTCTATGTTTCGATTCTTTTTACATATATAATCTTACCCAAGATCATTTGAACTGTAAATTGAGGTGTTAGTCCGAAGAAATTTATATGACAGTTCTTAAGTCTTTGAACCCGAAATAGATTGTAGGGTCCGTGTCCACCGATTTTATGGTCCTGTATACAAAAGACTTAGACCGTAAATAGGACCGAAAAACTCTACAAACCTTCTTTAAGATTATAGTAATATTTAAATCCTAATATCAAAAGGGACAATAAGTATACATTGTGAAGACGTCATACAGTCGACACAACTGTTTTCACGGATCTTACGTATCGTTAGACCTCGATCGATAAGAGAAGCGTCCTGAGTTCTTTAGAAATAACTCGTTTAACTTTTGTTGGGTAAGTTATCTCTCCGGGGACCATACACCAGGGTGACAGAGACCTGTGTTTCTTTTACCGTGACTTTTATTCGCGAAACCCCGGGTATGTCCGAGAACGTCAACCCCTCCTTAAGTATCCTTCAAAGAGACACAACAGCAGTAACAACTTCAAAAATCACACTGATAACCACCCGTGTCACGGTCCGTGTAGAGTTTATCGATATTCGTTGAACTCCACACTCTAGACAGAATGAACTGAAAGATAACTGTCGTAGGTGTCGGAAGGAGGACCATGAATCGTGCCGGATCCTCTAGTATTTTTTACTACCCTTTACCTCTGACTTTAGAGAAAAAAAAAAGTACGTCTCAGAAACTATTGTTTGGTTCAACTTCTTCCCTCCACCCCCTGCCCCCGACACCTTACTTGAAAATTCACACGCACTCGAATTCTTAATAAGAGGAGGATCCAATAAGTTATCACTAAGTTCCTGATGAATCGAAAATAAAATAAAAAAAGGAAACGACTTTGAATCAATATGACAATACAAGTGTTACGGACACAATGGTGGGGATCACGTTAAGACATGACATTTCGATTAACCTGTTAATTGAACCCTCCTTGTGTGAAGGATTGGAAACTTAATTGTCGTCACGGTTGTGTAATCTTTTGAGACTCCCACTCTCGTCAGTGGTTGGTCCGTGAATTAATATAAAGTCCTTGACACCGGACCCGTGTTCGTCTCTGAACCCTTGGAGGACACATCGAAAGGACATCGAACTTATAAACTCAGGTGAGTATAAAGTCTGGGACCATCCCTGGTAGGCGGTTGATACCTATTTTCTGACCAACGTCTTACTAACCAATGAGTAGTGTTTAGGATTGTTAAGGGTTGTCTTATTCAAGATCACAACGATCTTCATGAGTACATAGAACTTAATAGTGCACCTATTCCTTTTGTAATTAGAGGGACCTCTTCATGTCTTTTTTTGTTGTCTTTATACGGAAGAAAGACTCCTATTTATTCCGTCAACCGTAAATATTACGAAAAGTTCTGTTTAGATAGACACACCAGAATTACTCTTTGACTTATACCTTTTTCTCGGTCAACTTCTTAAAAAATAAAAAGGAGATAAATGTACGATTAGACGGGTGATAAGAAATACAAAGTCAAAAGGGTAACTATTTTACTCGTACCGTAATCAAAAGACAACTCACATTAGATAACGGTGATTTAATCTTCGACTTCGAGGTCATGAAACCGGCGGACTACACTTCTCGACTGAGTACGACCCTTTCTGACTCCCGTCCCCCTCTTCTCCTATCATCTCCTACTATACCAACCTACCGTAGTGACTAAGTTACCTGTACTTAAACTCGTTTGAGGTCCTCTATTATTTCCTGTTCCTTCGGACCGCACAACGTCATTTGTTCTTGTAGAATTTCGTTGTGGTAAATAAACGAGTGTCTTCGTTTAGTATCTAGTCTTCATCTAAACTTCAGGTCCCTTCAGATCCGAACTAAGAGACGAGTCTTGAGTGATCCGACTTAAAGTCACAGTCAACACTGTTACTAGCTTAGACTCCAAACCCCCGAGAAGGTTCACGTACATAAACACCTAGAGTCAAGGAACACCGATATCCTGACTCCAGGATAAAGAGACGTCGACGTCCCCTGTCAGAGTTGTAGTTCTTCGACGGGTGTGGGGAATCAGCCACCAGGGGAGATAGAAATTTCGGTCGTTGTCTGTGAGAGGGAGTACAGGTTTAGGGAGAGTGTAAAGTTTAGGGAAAATGGGTCTCCACGGGCCTAGGAAATTTCTCGAACTTACTACTTCAATCCCGGTGACTCCTTTTTGAAGGAAAGAATTTCAGTCAACTAAACCTTAGAATTAATGTGGAAATTTTAGGGAAGTGTCGTCATGGATCCAATCATAAACCGACTTATAGACCTTCTTCCACATATATATTCCCTTACTCGTAGAACCTCCAGAAATCTTAAGACAGAAGGTGTCCCTTTTATTACAATATATTATAATAATATTAGAATCTCATAACAGTTTACCTAATTCACTCTATTTACGCATCTTGTGAATCGTATCATAGATCATATTATTCAGATTTCTTCACCCTAGATCATAATAATTACGGAGTGATATGATACAAAAGAATGGATGTACTTAAAATTTTAATATAATACTATTTGTGAAATCTTTGTATTACCTTATACAAAGAGTAATAAACCTAGGAGATGTCTTTTGTGTATGATACCAGTCTCAGTTCCTTGTGTCCTTTGAATTCCAAATCAGACAATTTTAAACTATTTGATTAAGTTCAATAAATTTTTGTCACGGTTATTTTTTTCCCCTCTAGTCCTATATTAAGTATAACCAGGAGTCGAGTTCGGAGGTATAGGAAACCGTATTTTACTTCATACCCGTAGACGTGACAACAAGTGAAAAACGAAAAATCATTCTTTTTACGTAGTGTCTGAGGTACGGAATTTGTGACTGTAAAAAGTCCCTCTAGACGAAACAAAGATGAGGACGAGACTTACATTTTACTTACGAAGTTTACGAGATAGGTGTGTTTCCGAACCACGGGGGAAAGAGGGAAGGTATCAAGGTCAACTCTTATCCGTCGTAATACGTTAAACCACTGGTCCGTGGTTGTTACTCTTACGAAGAGGGACCGACACCCTTCTTTTCGTCGTTTCCCCAATTGTCATTATAAAACGTTTACCTCCGTTCGCTTCTTTTTTAATGTAATCGTATTCTTTTCCATCCGAATCCCCTAAAAGGTGAGGTGACAACCCACATTCTCGAGGTACAATGGTTCCTCCTCCTACCGTTCTCTTTGGGATCACGAATGCGACAAGGTCTTTACGTACCGGTAACATGAGTAGGATGACTTCTCTTTCAGGAGGATCAATGGCTCTACCCGTTACCAGGAAAGATCATTCTTTTCAGTGTTAACCGATATAATCCTTTTTGTAGGACTCAATTCGGACCGTTCTTTCATTCTCCTAAGGAGTCAATACAGTGAAGATCTCCTCTCTACCAAACACTAATTTTCATTTTTATAATTCGTCACTAAAAGTAATAATTGATCTTACCTGGGGTTACAGACATTAATTAAAGTGAATTTAAATTATCGAGTAAACTCTTTAACACAGATTGAGTGTCATAGATTTACATTAATCGTCTATAAAGAAAAAGGAATTATGGATCTGAATAAATTTCTAACGAATTATCTCTTATAGGTTAAAGTTCAATATTAATAAAAACGATCAACTTTCGTACGTTTTATTGACGTTTCTAAGAATGAGTAGAGGAATCGTATCTTGTATGTGATGAGTCAACAACGGACAAAGATACTTCCACAACTTAAGCAAAAACTTAGTCAGAAACGAAGTGAAAATACTTATTGACTGGTCATTTTTTTTCCCCTCCTAAAAAAACTAAGACTTAAAGTAATCTAAATTATTGTTTCACTCGTGTTGACAGGTTTATTTAGTACTACTTAGAGTAATTAATTCTGTCTCTTCCCAGTCGAATAAAGTCCATTTAAAGATACTGTAATACACGACTATTGATATCCTCTTTACCCCATCCCAATCTCCGATTACTTACGTAACACACAAAGATTCCTTTTAGAAAGGTCTAATGTGGTCACTTTGAAACCCAATAATTTTTACTCTTGTTTCTAGTTTCTAATAGGGTCAGGACCCTTTAAACGGGTATTTAACTATTATTTTAATAAACATTCAGTCAACTATTCTAACTATAACTCCCTTATCCACAGTCCTCAGTCAACTCTGAGTCCTCAAACCCACTCTTACCTATGTACACATGAATACCGACTCAGAGAAACGACAGGTGGACTTCGATAGTGTTGTTACAATTAACCAATATGGAGTTATATTTTATTTTTCAATTTTTTCTTTAGTCAACTTTTTGTTTTTAAAATGATAATATCTCTCTAACAACAATAAATCAGTGATTCATCAGCACAGACTGAGAAACGTTAGGGTACCTGACATCGAACGGTCCGAGGAGACAGGTACCCTAAAAGGTCCGTTGTTATGACCTCATCTAACGGTAAAGGAAGAGGTCCCGTAGAAAGGTTGGACCATAGTTTGGGTGTAGAGGACGTAACTGTTCTCCTAAGAAATAGTGACTCGGTGGTCCCTTCAGGATTTGTGTCTAATAGTGAAAAGTTTGAAAACCTTATCACCGAATAGGAACGTAAATTTAGAACAAATAAAACAGAGAAGGAAACAAATAATAAAATGCGTACCTGTAATTTGTAGATCTTCACTAGTTCAAAAGTCTAGGAGTAGTGATTCTTTACTGAATTTATCTAGACGAAAGGGTTGTGTTAGGAACTAGTCCTTTCCGTAATATTTGGTTTCGAACTCCTTTTCCCTTCTTTTGTCCCCTCTATTTTTTCTCATGGTCCACTAAATTGATTCTAATTGTAATACTACCTGGATTGCCTTTGTCTTCTTTAATTCTTCTCCACCGTTCTTATGTGTCTTCTTGATATGTTTTTTCTAGAAGTACTGGGTCTATTAGTGTTACCACACTAGTGAGTGGATCTCAGTCTGTAGGACCTTACACTTCAGATCACCCGGAATCTTTCGTAGTGATACTTGTTTCGATCACCTCCACTACCTTAAGGTCAACTCGATAAAGTTTAGGACTTTCTATTACGACACTTTCACGACGTGAGTTATACGGTCGTTTAACCCTTTTGAGTCGTCACCGGTGTCCTGACCTTTTCCAGTCAAAAGTAACGCCAGGGTTTCTTTCCGTTACGATTTCTTACAAGTTTGATGACGTGTTAACGTGAGTGGAGTGTACGATCATTTCATCACGAGTTTTAAGAGGTTCGGACCAAAATCTTTTCCGTCTCCTTGGTCTCTAGTTTAACGGTTGTAGATGACCTAGTAGATTTTTCGTTCTCTCAAGGGTTTTATGTAGATAAAGACGAAATAACTGATACGGTTTCGGAAATTGACATACCTAGTGTTCTTTGACCTTTTAAGACTTTCTCTACCCTTATGGTCTCGTGGACTGGACGGAGAACTCTTTGGATATAGATCCAGTCCTTCGTTGTCAATCTTGACCTGTACCTTGTTGTCTGACCAAGGTTTATCCTTTTCCTCATGTAGTTTCGACATATAACAGTGGGACGAATAAATTGAAGATACGTCTCATGTAGTACTCTTTGCGACCCGACCTTCTTCGTGTTCGACCTTAGTTCTAACGGCCCTCTTCATAGTTAGTGGAGTCTATACGTCTACTGTGGTGGGAATACCGTCTTTCACTTCCCCTTGATTTTTCGGAGAACTACTTTCACTTTCTCCTCTCACTTTTTCAACCGAATTTCGAGTTGTAAGTCTTTTACTTCTAGTACCGTAGACCAGGGTAGTGAAGTACCCTTTATCTACCCCTTTGTCACCCTTTTCACAGTCTGAAATAAAACCCCCGAGGTTTTAGTGACGTCTACCACTGACGTCGGTACTTTAATTTTCTGCGAAAGAGGAACCTTCCTTTCGATACTGGTTGGATCTATCGTATAACTTTTCGTCTCTGTAATGAAACGGTAGTCTCCAGGTAAATCAGTTCCGATACCAAAAAGGTCATCGGTACATACCTACACTCTCAACCCGACACTTCTTTCGACTCGTGACTTCTTAACTACGAAAACTTGACACCACAACCTCTTCTGAGAACTCTCAAGGAACCTGACGTTCCTCTAGGTAGGTCAGGTAAGACATCCTCTAGTCAGGACCCACAAAAAACCTTCCTTACTACGATTTCGACTTTGAGGTTATGAAACCGGTGGAGTACGCTTCTCAACTGAGTAACCTTTTCTGAGACTATGACCCTCCCTAACCCCCGTCCTCCTCTTCCCCTGCTGGCTCCTACTCTACCGACCTACCGTAGTAGGTGAGTTACCTGCACTCAGACTCACTTGAGACCCTCAACCACTACCTGTCCCTCCGGACCGCACGACACTAAGTACCCCAACGTTTCTCAACCTGTGCTAACTCACTGACTTGACTTGACTATTGAACTATACCATTTAATACGACATTACTTGTAACCTCACGTGTATAGAAAAGTTTAATATTAAAAGAAGTCCATAGACGGGTCCTCAGTCTAACGACCTAGTATACCATCAACATACAAATCCAAAAATTCCTTGGAGGCATGACAAAAGGTATCGCCGACGTGGTGAAGTGTAAGGTTTGTTGTCACATCCTTCTATGGAAAAAAGATGTAGAAGAGGTCGTAAATGATAAACATCTGAAAAACCACTACTGTTAAGACTGGCACACTCCGCTATGGAGTGACATCAAACCTAAAAGTAAAGAGACTATTAATGACGACAACTCGTAGAAAAGTGTACTCCCATTCCACTACACTTCTTTCGATTCGACTCAGATTTACTACAGTACAATATCAACGACCCCCCTTCCCTAACAATCCCTTAACCCTACCTATACATGTGTCGTGTTATAAATTCTAACCATTGGTTCTTCCAGGGTGATATTTTTTGTTTTTTATTTACCATTCAGGACCAGAACTCACGGATGAGTACATCTATGTCTTAGTACTCTATAAATCTCTAACGTCTACTGTGAGAAGACGTGTGGGTTGCGGACAGGAAAATATCTCTCCCGTCCCTTTAGTGTCTCCCAGCCTAAATAAAATGAAGAAAATAGAAAAGAAGAGTCAAGTTCTTAGTTTTCGGGTAGAAAGGAGTTTACTTAAATCGTAAAGAACAAATTAACGAGGTGGACTGGAGGAGAAACTGATCCTTGGGTCTGAGAATCTGTACAAGTACGGCTCACTGGAACCTTAGTCCCCTGTAACTAAAAGAAGAAAAATGTCATACCTCTCGAGTCAGTTCGACGATAACTGTTTGATTCGGTGTCTATGGTCACGGGTACCATTCATATAAATGTACTTAATTAATTAGAAAGGAGGATTTAATCATTGTCTCAATTAAGAAAAATAACCTCATTCAACGAAATGTTACAACCCAATCAAAGACGACATGTCGTTTCACTTAGTCGATATACAAATGGATATAGGGGAGAAGAAACCTAACGGAAGGGTAAATCCAGTGATGTCTTTTAACTCGTCTCCAGGGACACGTTATGTTATCCAAGAGTAATGGAGTAATAGATAAAGTATGGACGTAACAAGAAGTTAATGAGTCAGCACAGGCTGAGAAACACTGCGGTACCTGAAGTCGTGTGGTCCGAAGGGACAGGAAGTGGTAGAGGACCTCGAACGACTCTGATTACAGGTAACTTAACCATTACGGTAGGTTGGTAGAGAAGGAGACAGTAGGGGAAGAAGAGGACGGAAGGCAGAAAGGGTCGTAGTCCCAGAAAAGATTACTCAGTCGAGGAGTGTAGTCCACCGGTTCATGACTTCGAACTCGAAGTCGTAGTCAGGAAGGTTACTTATAAGTCCTAACTAAAGGAAACATGGATGTCCCTACACACGATTCAGTGAAGTCGTGTCACCACATACATAAAGTTGAGGTTAAAGGTTTAAGAAAGGTAAGTGGGGAAGGGGGAAACTACAGGTATATAAACAAGAAATTCAGGCACGGAGATAAAGTCGAAACGTTTATTCTATTAGATATGATGAAAAGATCTAAGGTGTATATACACAATTATATACTATGAACGAAAAGAGAAAGACTGAATGAAGTGAGTTATTGTCTCAATTAAAAAGAATTAATAAAGTACAGAATATCCAAATAAACATGTAAACACTTAAAAATGAGGATTGTTCGTGTCTTTTAGAAGTGATAGATGAGTCAGTCAAGACAACGAGTCAACACAAGCTGAGAAACACTGGGGCACCTGACGTCGTACGGCCCGGAGGGACAGGTAGTGGTTGAGGGTCTCAAATGAGTTTGAGTACAGGTAACTCAGCCACTACGGTAGGTTGGTAAAATAGGAGACAGCAGGGGATAGGAGGACGGGAGTTACGAAGGGTCGTAGTCTCAGAAAAGGTTACTCAGTCAAGAAGTGTATTCCACCGGTTTCATCACCTGTTGTAGTCAGGAAGGTTACTTATAATTACTGACTAAAGGAAATCCTACCTGACCAACCTAGAGGAACGTCAGTTTCCCTGAGAGTTCTCAGAAGAGGTTGTGGTGTCAAGTTTTCGTAGTTAAGAAGTCGCGAATCGAAAGAAATATCAGTTGAGAGTGTAGGTGTGCACTGGTGACCTTTTTGGTATCGGAACTGATCTGCCTAGAAACAACTGTTTCATTACAGAGACGAAAAATTATACGACAGATCCAAACAGTATCGAAAAGAAGGTTCCTCATTCGCAGAAAATTAAAGTACCGACGTCGTGGTAAACGTCACTAAAACCTCGGGGGGTTTTATATCAGACAGTGACAAAGGTGACAAAGGGGTAGATAAACGGTACTTCACTACCCAGGTCTACGGTACTAGAAGCAAAAGACTTACAACTCCAACTCGAAATTCGGTCGAAAAAGTGAGGGGAGAAGGTGAAAGTAGTTCTCCGAAAAATGAAGGAGAAGTGAAAGACGGTATTCCCACCACAGTAGACGTATAGACTCCACTAACTATAAAGAGGGTCGTTAGAACTAAGGTCGAACACGAAGTAGGTCGGGTCGTAAAGAGTGCTACATGAGACGTATATTCAATTTATTCGTCCCACTGTTATATATCAGAACTGCATGTGGAAAAGGATAAACCTTGGTCAGACAACAAGGTACAGGTCAAGATTGACGACGAAGGACTGGACGTATATCCAAAGAGTTCTCCGTCCAGTCCACCTGACCATAAGGGTAGAGAAAGTCTTAAAAGGTCAAGTAACACTAGGTGTGTCAGTTTCCGAAACCGTATCAGTTATTTCGTCTTTATCTACAAAAAGACTTTAAGAGAACGAAAAAACTACTAGGTCGCCTACAACCGTTAAACTAGAGACCAAGAAGACGGAAAAAATTTAACTCGAACTTGTAGACCTTCAAGTGTCAAGTACATGAAAACTTCGGAGTGAGTCTCTTAAAACTGGTAATGAACGATCGTACACTCTACTCACGTTAACACGTCATCAAACTTGTAAGAAACCGTAACGGAAAGAAATCCTAACCTTATTTTTGACTGGAAAAGGTCAGGACACCGGTGACGACTTAAAAGGTTTAAACGACCGTATAACTCACGTCGTAAAAGTGTCCTAGTAGAAAATCCTAAACTTTATCGAGTTGACCTTAAGGCAGTGGAGGTGATCGAAACAAGTATCACTACGAAAGATTCGGGTGAACTGAAGCGGAAGGTCCTACAGACCGAGATTCGCTTACTAGTGTGGTAGCACTAATAGACCCAACACTTCTAGATAAAACATATCAAGAAGACACATAAGAACGATGGAGAAGAATTATAAAAGACGAAGACAATCCAGGTATGGTAAAGACAGGAAATAACACGGGTAGAAACGTACTTTACAAGGGAAACATAGAGACTAAAAGAACTTCTGTAGAGATCTGAAAAGGTAAGATAAGAAAAGGAGATAAAGAAACGTGACTAGTGACTCCTGCCGAAAGAACAGAGAGGAACGATAAGAAACCTTGAGACGTAAGTTTACCCACATAGAAAGGGAAAAAGGAAACGGAAAACGAAGGGAAGAAAAGTGTCGACAAACATTTCGGAGGAGTCTCTTGGTAAAACGGAAAAACGTAAAGAAAAAGAACCCCTACTAGAACTAGGGACGGAGGACATGTCACAGTGTTTGGAGACAGGCATCAAGAAGTCCGTGAGACAGACAGTCTAGATTAGGGAACTTAGATAAAGAGTGAAGGTGACAGTTGTCATTCCCTAAAGTAATTTCCCTCCTTACCCCGTCCCGTTCACTCTACTCTCGTGTCTCGTCCTTTTCCCTTGGTCGGACAATTCTTGACGTCGACCTACAATGTCCCACCCCGGAAATTGATATATTTACCAACAAAAGTTACTTTCTTGTTTTTATATTGAAAAAACCAATTTTCGGGGAGTAAAGTACGACAACCGGATCTTTGGTAGTATTACGTAGTACAATCAATTAGTTACATTAGGATAATTTCAGTGTGTTACCGAACTTAACTGTGAGAGAATTCCGCCGACCATTGGATTTACTTTGTACAGATCGTGTTCCATACAAGTCAATGTCCTTTTCTCGTTTTGGATACGAACAGTAGATAACCTTGTATATTAAGTCTAAAGATTCCCCTTTCTCTAGTCAGTCGTAACGAGAATGTCCTCACGTCTAAGTTATTACAGAAACAAGAGGAATCTAAAAACCTCCATTCACAAAGACGTGAAAACCCTGTGATTCGTGTTAACGACGAATTTTTGGAAGACCGGAGTGAGAGTCCGAACCGTCTCCGAGACTTTCTCCTACTGAGATGGTCTAGGTCCACATGGGTGGACTAACGTAGGAGAGTCGACACGGTTCTCGGTAGAGAAAGGACCCGTTCCAAACACAAATCGGAGGGGTCGACAAACGTACAATACAACAGTCAGTTGACGTAAGTGAGTTATTTAGGTCGTAGAGGACATAAGTTTCGTGACGATCTGAGACGTCGGTACCACGACTTGTTCGGATTCTTGATTCTCTTCAGCCACTCCTGAAGGGACCACTATGTCACCTACCCTTAGGTGGACGGTTACGTCCCCTGTGTCCAAGTTAGGGGTCAGACCCTTCTAAGGTGTACTACACTCGTTGATTCGTGTATTTGGATGACTCCGGAACACGTCGTTAATGACATCGGGTACACGGAGTTCGGACACGAGACTTATTCGTTTCCGTAGTGTTACTCTTCGGGTACGTAACCGTTGATCTCTCGTCGGGGGCGAGTGGAGTTGATCTCTTTCGGACACACGTCGTTGTATCTGGATCGAGTTGGTTTTTTTATTTTTATTTACTTATTTATGTAAAACTTTTTCTCTTAAGTAACTTTCTAAATTTTATCCCTTGTTACACTTTTTTTAGTGAGACCTTATAACTTCACGACACACCTCTTTTTTTAACTTTTCACTGTTCTATCAACATCCTTCGAGTCGGTCCTTTGTTAAAGTAAAGTTTTTCAGCGAGAACTCAAAAGTCACTCGAGACATTTGTTAGGTTTTAGTCAACACTACTACTCGTAACACTCTTCCTTTCCTAAACTCGAGTCGAAAACTTCCTTGCGTCCGAAATTTATTTACTCCTCTTCTTCTCTACTACAAACGACACTGTTGTCCCTCATTTTTACATAAGTCTCTAGTCTACTTTCTCGAAAATCGTAATAGAATTAAAATGTCCTCTTCTTTAACTTGAAGTCTACGATTCATTCCATGTGTTTGTGCCCAATGTCTCGATGATAGAACTAGGTTCAACTGACTAAGGTGTCTAGACCCAACCCTAGACCCGAACTTAGAAAAGTCTTCCGAGAAGTTCGCTAAGACTACTAGTAAGTCCCGACTCTTACTGAACACTCCTGACTTTCTACTTTCCCTACTCGGACCCCCGTGGGTGTGGATCCTTTTCCACTCACTCGTAGTACCTTCTTCCTTTCTCGGAGTCTCCGTCCCTGGACTCCTGTTACCCTCCGACATATTCCGTTCTTTCTTGAGTCTCTACTCCCAAATATGTTCCTTTACCTTTAGGTTCTTTTGTTATTGTCTGTTTATAAACCTTCAATAGTTACCAGAGTCTTTTTCGTAACCTCCTTCTCTTCTTATTCAACTCCCGTATATTCGTCGTAACTTCTCAAAACAGCCGACTGCATTATCTCGGTTCTCTGACGAGACTAAAACTCTGGTTTTCAGGTCAGTTCCTGTTACTGTCCTAAAGGAACGTATGAAACTTTTAAATTGAAAGAACTTTAGTCCTACACAAAATACCATCAACAAAAGTCTACATTACTGAGAGAAAGACTGGGATTCAATTAGACATAACTTAGTTACCACACGATAGGTTAAATAACGTAGATTTTAACAACAGCAATAAACTTATTTCGAGGGGATCGTCAGGACTGGAACTCCCATCCACCCCCTCTAGGTTCTAAAACTCGGAGTAAACGTTCACATTTACGTTCTCTAGACCCAAGCTCGGGAGCCAACCCTTCTAGGGGACCTCTTCCCTTTTGATGGATGAGGTCATAAGACCGGACCTCTTAAGGTCCCTGACGTATCAGGTATCCCAGTGTTCCTTAGCCTGTGATGACTCACTGAAAGTGATGATGATGATTTCTGACCATTTTTGTATGAAGTCGTTTGAACTCTACTTCCAGACGATACACTGTTCAAGAGTTTTAAATATTTCATTATTCGTTCCAGGAACACGGGTTCAGTGAGTGTCTGAAAGTCTTGTCTATCTACATTTTTCTAAAGTTATGTTGTAGGTGACTACCCCTTACTGGTGTTATTGACCCACACCCAACTAAAATAAGAAAAGGAAAGACTTAATTTCCTTTGTAAGAAAACAAAATTTATGTATTCAAAGAGATCTGTACTCTGGACTACTAATTAAGTAAAAATACACCAGAGAAGAGTGTCGACCCACAAAAGGTTATATATATTTGTCATACAGATTAAAGTTATTCTTCTTAGTTTTCGTGTCTATCCTTCACCCTCTTGTCAAACGTCAGTTTAATTCTCAGTCAAATATTCTCTTACGTGACGTTTATCACTTAGTCACCCTGAAAAACAAAACTCTTCACTTTAGACATTCAATGTACAATGACTTTTAATATCTCGTATCGTCATAGGACGAAATAAAGGGAATGGAAATTGTATCTCAAACTGCATATCCCCATGAGTTATAAATCACTTAGTCTATATTTTCTGTTTTAGGGACAAGAATCACATGAGTCTTACCGTGTCTAACCATGTCGAGTTCGACCTTTTTGACCTCCTGAAAACTAGTACTCCTGAAGGACTCACTCTACTTCAAATTCGAACCAAATCTTCCTCTTGTAATCCTTTTAGAGACCAACGGAGGGACCCATGTGAACAATAGGTACGTGTACTTTCCGAACGACTCTAATACTTTAGTTGTCTGAGTAAGTGTCCGTCTGAAGGAAGGTCTTTCCGTGACGGTTGTGCTGATACGGGATTACAGTGATACTTCAACGGAGAAACGGTAAATAAACGGTTACACAGTAAACAGAATCCTGATTACAGAATTCCCGACCAAGTGTCAGGACACCTGTCGGTGAGAGTCATCTACCACCCCAACGCCCACACCCACAGTTCCTACGACGTCTAAGATTTCACTCCCACTGGTTTGATTCACAGTCAGTTCTTCTCTCCTCGTTGTACTGAAAATTTTTCAGTTTTGATTGATGTTGCAGGGGATTGAAAAGTAAGTAAACTCTCAGTGTCGAGCAAAGTCACACAACCGAGAGGACACAGACGGAAGGATATTAGTTTCCTAAACAAACAGTCGAAGGTAAGAGTCCTCCACGTCTCGGACCGTAACAATTTTCTCACGACTTTACTTTTAGTTCTTTTCGACCAGAGTGGTCCTTAAATAAGAAGAGGTCCTTTTTTTACTTCCTCCAAATCGATCTTCCTCTGGTTTTCACAAACGTCACTAGGTTTCACTCTATGTCGGATTATAGGGGGTTTATGCCCTAACGTTCGTCACCGCTGCATCTTAGATGTCACTAATTCTCTACATCATGTATACGTGTTACCTTATAATGAGTCGGTATTTTTTACTTTGTTAGGGTAAACGTCGTTGTACCTACTGGATCTCTCACAGTATGACTCACTTTATTCGGTACCTTTCTGTTTATTGTATACTGTGGTGAATATACACCTTAGATCTTTTTACTATGTTTACTTGGGTATATGTTCCGTCTTTGTCTGAGTGTCTGTATCTTTTATTTGAGTACTAATGGTTTCCCCCATCCCCCTTATTTAATCCTCTAACCCTAATTACGTGCGTACGATGATATATATTTTACCTATTTGTTGTTCTAGGAAGAGATATCGTGTCCCTTAAAATGACTTATAAAACATCGTTGAATATTCCCTTTAATTATACTTCTTCTTATACATATAAGTATATATATATACATAAACATATATATATATATATTTTGACACGACATGAGGACTTTGATTGTACTATGACATTTAGTTGATGTGGAGTTATTATTTATTTATTTATTTTATAAAAACTTTTGTTTATTTATCTCAAGTATCTCCCCTTTCCCCCCTAAGACTTCTGTGAACGATGTAAGTTCAGGGGTAACATTGTGGACCTTCGACACTGTGGACACTGTTCAATAAATTTGAGAAATACGGAGTCTAAAGGTTAGACATTTCACTAATATTGTCTGACATGAGGAGAACTCATCTACAAAATATGTCTACACAACAATGTGTATGTCGTGAATCTTGTCGTGAACCATGTATATCATTTGCGAGTCATTTGTCACACTGGTATATAAAATAATGGACTTTATCCTGAGAAAACTTTCATTTTACCCTTCGATTACCTCAATCCAGTGGACCTGTTGTCTGATTGGACATCCATAGGACTCGTTTAGTCCGGTGAGACAATTATTTGTAAGGGTTAATCAATTTGTTTACTTTACGTAACTTTATTTACTTAAATTTATTTAGGTAATTTTAAGAATAATGTAACAATCCTTTTTGTTAGTCATAGCTCTAAGTCATACCCTCTCTTTAAAGTGTGATATCTCAATTAGACCGTTTTCACCTTGTCTTCAGGTTCTTCTTTCCTTTTTTATTCTTTCTTTTTTTTCTGTAATTTTAATTTAGTCAGATCACAGATTATCTGGAGTTTTCCCTAGTCTCTTTTGTCTTCTTTCTTTTAGTTATTACATTCTTTTAAAGAGTCTTCCCTTATTGTACTTAAAAGTCTAACTTTCCGAGATAGTGTAGTACCCTTTATCTACTCCTTTGTCACTTTGTCACAGTCTGAGATAAAACCCCCCGAGGTTTTAGTGACGTCTACCACTGACGTTGGTACTTTAATTTTCTGTGAATGAGGAACCTTCTTTTCAATACTGGTTGTATCTATCGTATAAGTTTTCGTCTCTATAATGAAACGGTTGATTCCAGACAGATCAGTTCCGATAGTAAAAAGGACACCAGTACATACCTACACTCTCAACCTGACACTTCTTCCGACTCGTGGCTTCTTTACTACGAAAACTTGACACCACAACCTCTTCTGAGAACTCTCAGGGAACCTGACGTTCCTCTAGGTTGGTCAGGTAAGATTTCCTCTAGTCGGGACCCTAAAGAAACCTTCCTTACTACGATTTCGACTTTGAGGTCAG
Source organism: Capra ibex (assembly GCA_006410555.1). NCBI lineage: Eukaryota > Metazoa > Chordata > Mammalia > Artiodactyla > Bovidae > Capra > Capra ibex. The sequence continues at coordinate 27,815,261 of SJYO01018169.1, read as the reverse complement.
GAAACCGGTGGAGTACACTTCTCAACTGAGTAACCCTTTCTGAGACTACGACCCTCCCTAACCCCCGTCCTCCTCTTCCCCTGCTGTCTCCTACTCTACCGACCTACCGTAGTGTCTGAGCTACTTGCACTCAGACTCACTTGAGGTCCTCTATCACTACCTGTCCCTCCGGACCGCACGACGCTAAGTACCCCAGTGTTTCTCAACCTGTGTCGACTCACTGACTTGACTTGACTTAACTTAACTAGTTTCTTTTTACTGTTGTTGACATAATTCTATACAGTGACACTTTGAAGTGAAGACCCTACTTCTGTTAACGGTTCGGAAGGTCTACCTCTGATTCTGTACATGTTTCCCAGGTCTTAGTTACTCCGTAGTGTGAAGAACGGTCCCTAGGATCCGAGACCTTCTGTGACCAGTTACTGACGAGACGGACGATCTTTCACTGACAGTTGGACCTTAAGATATGAGACGAGTTGACAGTTCACCCCTCCATCTTTTCTCTGTAAAAATGCGTACATACATAAGGGTTTTACGTAACAAAGGATTCTTCGTTGACCTCTTATAGTAGATCGTTCTATTATTCCCTTTCAGGTCCTTTTTCTTTCCTTATACTAGTTTCTTTGTTCTTTGGGTTGTTTCCACTGTCCGTCTCTTCTAAGAGTTCTACCATTTTCTCTTCTGGTCCTTTCACCTGTACGTCCTCGGGTCTCCTCCTCGTCCCATTCACCCCCGAGGAGTTCCCCGTGAATGTAATATGTTTATAACTCACTTCAGGACTTCTTCGTTTACTCGACTTTCACCCACTAAAACCTCTTCTGTTACGACCCTGTTCCTCGTCTCTCTCTACTCTCATAACAATTAATATTTGTAAAATCATGATGAATAATAAATACGTAAAACAACTTCATATCGACTGAATGTTATACATTCAACGCCCACATGTTACATCACTAAAAATTTTTATTAATTAATCCGACACAAGTAAGAATCAACGTCATACGTCCCAGAAAGTAACGTCGAGTTTCTGAAAAGATTAACATTGAACGTCCGAGGTCCCGTACGTCCAAGTCATCAACACTGTCCCACAGAATCAACGGGACGTCGTACACCCTAGAATCAAGGGGTTGGTCCCTAGTTTGGACGTAGACGACTTAACTTTTCATCTAAGAATTGGTGACCTGTTGGTCCCTTCAGGGTGTTATAACACTAAGTGAAATCATGATAAATAGAATAATACGTATACATGGATTTACTAGCGTAAGTTTATCTTTTTCTTAATCGTAGTGTAATACACGTTTCATGTTCGTATAATAAACTATTTTTACTTTTACTTAATATTTCACTCTCTTTATCTTTGAGTCAACTCAAAATCATCGATCCCAAGATTCAACTTTTTTTAAAGATTTTGATGTTGCAAGTCATGATTTCTTTATACGTGACTGGCCTTATTTGTCCCGAAAGATAAATAAGTCTTTCCATCTTCCACACGGACATAAACCGTACTTAATTCCTCACACATCTTTTAACGGACAAAAGAAAGTATTACTTTATGACGGTTTCGGTCAACAATTTGATCGTGTCTGAATTACTGTCGGTGATAAATTTTTATATAACCATGCATTTATGAACGAAAAGAGAACCTCAACAAAAGGAGTTTTGTAGGTATTTAGAACTGTTGAAAGATAAAAATTCCGACAGCCACTGACCGTGAAACCTCCCTAAAGGTGCTCGTAATTCCTCGTTTCACGACGTTAAGTTTTTTAAAAACAAAATAACTTCATATCAATTGAATGTTACAGTACAATTAAAGATGACATGTCGTTTCACTGAGTCAATATATGTTCATATATATTATATACATATAAGAAAAGGTAAGATCAAATAGTGTTTTATAACTTATAACGAGGGACACGATATGTTATCCGGAACAACAAATAGGTAGGAAAATTTTTTATGTAAATAAACCGGGATGGTCGAGAATCAAGGCCGTGGGTCCTAGGAACTAGAACTAACGTCGTACACCCTAGAAGTCAACGTCGTACGTTTGAGACTCAACACCGAAAACCCCTGGATCATGGGACTGGTCCCCAGTTTGGGTCCGGGAGACGTTACCTTCGACCTCAGAATCGGGGACCTGGTGGTCTCTTCAGGGGATAGATAAGGAATACATTATCAAACATAGACGATTAGGTTTATATTGGGAAGGGGTGGGCAAAAGGGTGTTCGGACAAGAGATACAGACACTCAGACGAAGACCAAACGTTCATTCAGGTAGACATAGTATGTAAGTCAAGGTGTATATTTACCATAGTATACCATAAACAGTAAGAGACAGACCGAATACAGTGAATCATACTAGTAGAGATCCAGGTAAGTACAACGGCGTCCACCGTAATAAGGTAAGAAAAATTATAGATTCATTATAAAGTGACATAAGAAAACTCTAATAGGTGTGAGTAAGAATAAAAACAATGGATTTTTGACGGAGACATGAAGAAGGAGACCTGGGTGGGTGGGGGTCGGAGGAGGGGACTCTAAAGAGAGGTCGTCCCACCACGTCCCCCTCCGGAGCGTCCTTCGAGACCACGTTATCTTTGTCGAGTCTCGAGGGTACGACCAGTGGTGACACCCCGGTGTGTCGACCACCTCCGGGTAAAGAAGTAAGTCATTCATAGGTCGCCGACTGGAGTACGGTCCGTGACCTCCAAGTCCTCACTTGTTCCATCTGTAGCAGGGACGGGAGGAATATAAGATAGTCCTTTCTGTCTGTCTGTCGGATTACATTCCGGTTAGTAAAGTGACTTCTTGGAGAACATTCCCTCTTCGTGTCCGACGTATATTTACAAAGAACAACCTACTCTCCAATAATAAGTAGGACCCTACCTCGTGAATCTCGTCTTATACTGTGTCGACACAACCTTCTTCTCTGTCACGACAATAAGAATTCTTCTTTTGAGCGACCCGTTAGTGATACGGGTCCACCTCTTTTAAGTCAAGTACAGTCTTCTTCTGGGAAGTGGCGTTTAATGAGAGACACCTTGAAGACTTTCTGTGACTTCAGGTTTCACACACGCTTTCTCCGCGAAGACTGAACGACCGGACAAAAGAAGGGAAAGAGTCGTAATGTATGTAGTCTCGTCACCGAGAACCCGAAGAAAGTCCTCTGGTCGCAGTGACTTTCTCGTCGACGACTAGGATTTCACTATCGAATGCCACGACTTTATGTGCGTACCGGACGTTAGGTTATGTCTACACTCCGTTTCTGTTTCTGTCAACTACACGACTTTTCTTATGTCTTTTTTTTCCCCCATTCCACACAATCTCAAAACTAACAAAGTAAAACGATACTAGTTCTACAAAAAATTGAAAAATAAGATATACCCCTATATCGGTTAATTGTCACAACACTACAAAATCCACTTGTTGTTTCCGTGAGTCAGTATGTATATGTACATAGGTAACGGGGGGAGGGGTGGTTAAGGAGATAGTACCGACGGTGTATTGTAACTCGTCTTAAGGTGTACGATATATCATCCAGGAACAACCAATAGGTAAACTTTATATCGTCTCACATATGTAGGTAGAGTTTGAGGGACTGATAGGAAAGGGAGTAGGGAGGGTGACCGTTTATGCGGGGTTGACACCAGTAAAGTTTGTAAGACAATAATGACACAAGTAACTCTCTTTCCTTGAAGTCAGGAACAGTAGAGACTTCTTTCTTAAACTGTTTCTTTGGTTCTGACGTTTCATCCAGGTCGTAAATAATCTTCATGTCATATACACCCTCTCGTGTCCCCACTTAAGAGTCTCACTCCACATGGCATATCCCCATCGAATCCAACAATTGAGCGATAATTGGTCCCCTAAAAGCGTCTTTGATTACGGACACCGACCGCTAAAAAGGAAACCGACCGGTTTTTAATAAAGTGATTATGAAATACCCAATAATGTAAGTTATCAATGTGGACTGTGTGGACACTTCAGAAGATTAAAAGTACTTTACAACGGAAGTTGGGTGAGAGACATCTTCGTTTCCACGTAGGAGATCGTGGCCCATAAATTACAAGTGAAAGTCATAGTCTCAGTTAGTGGTTTCAGAAAACAGAAAAACAAACGGATTATAAGTGTAGCATACTTAGTCTTGATATAAGACTTCTTGATAGTGAAGACTTTGTAACACAACGAGTTAGTCTCTTTCATGGACGTATTTTAAGCGACTTTTTAATAAGTGAGTTTTCAAGTGGTACGTAAAAAATTTTTTTGAAATATAAATATTATATGTGTTTCGACCTTGTTTCTGGATAGTCGTTTTACTTACTATTGTCGTCAGTGCGGGTACCCACACACGTGTCAGTACAGGCTGAGAAACGCTGGGGTACCTGACATCTGGCGATCCGAGGAGACAGGTACCCTAAAAAGTCCGTTCTTACGACGTCACCCAACGGTAAAGGAGGAGGTCCCTTAGAAGGACTGGGTCCCTAACTTGGACACAGAGAACACAGAGGACACAACCGTCTACTGAAGAATGACCACCAACACATTACTTTGTGGTATATATGTGTATATATTCAACATATTACTTTGAAACTAGTTAAAATTTGGGAGCACTGAAGTGTACCACTACAATTGACATATTGATAGAATTTTTACATAACTAGGTAGAGTCTATTTATTGCACATTAATACCCAATCAGAAGACCCCAAAGAAGGGGATATGAGCACAGTGGACATTAAGGGATAGGCCCGAAGACGGTCAGCGGTAAAACTTAGAAAAGGTCGTCGTAGGTTCACTTTGGGTGTCCCCAGTTTTGGTGTTACGAGAAAATCGTCGACTCTTCAACCCATCTACCGAGTGTCTTCCTGTAGCCTAGAGTGACAAGATGGTCGAAAAGGTGGAAGGGGGTTTCGGGGGTTATTTTACCAAACTAAGGGGAGAGGGTTTTTTTGAGTGTTACGATTCCTATACCAATGATCTCCTGTTGAACTCCGGAGGAGACACGTACACAATCCGACCCTTTGGGAAAGGTAGTGTTTTTACTCCCCCGACACCATCCGTCGAAACAGAAAGTAGGTTAGTCCTCCACAGGAAGGGTAACCATCAAATAGAGTTTCTTAGTCTTACTTTGGACGTCCAATTGGCCTCCGGGGAGATGAAGAATGAAGTAATCGTCATACGCATCTTCACCAAACACTGACGGCTCAATAGAGTCAGCACAGGAGGAGAAACACTGGGACAACTGATATCGGGCGGTCCGAAGAGACAGGTACCCTAAGAGGTTCGCTCTTATGACCTCACACAACGGTACGGGAGGAAGTCCCCTAGAAGGGTCGGGTCCCTACCTTGGGCTCAGAGAAAACAGAGGACGTAACTGTCAGTCCAAGAAATGGCGATCACGGTGGACCCTCCGGGATGTTCACCAAATGTCTTCTGGCCATGGTAGTGAATCCCCTGAAGGGACCACCAGGTCACCGATTCTGAGGTACGAAGGTTACGTCCCGGGGTCCAAGCTAGGGACCAGTCTCTTGATCTAAGGTGTACGGCGTTGATTTTTGGGTAGTACGTCGTTACTTCTAGGACGTACAAAGTTGATTCTAGGTCACGTCGGTTTATTTATTCAATTAAATTTTGTACAGTAATTATAGTAAAGACAGATGTACTGGTCTACTTATTTGTGGGTCAGGTAAAATGCACGTGGTAAATGGTAGGAGACACGAAAAGTGATAGAAAGTGAACAAGAAACTTTGGACGAGCATTACAAGTCCAAAAGACTACGAATGTCTCAACCCGTTTTAAGGAGGTAGAACACTTGTATCTACGAGAGTCTGGAGTCAAAGTTCCCGTTTTCCCTTTTACCATTGTAACTTGAGTATTCCAACAGAACTCCTACCACACACTCACACATTCAGTAGTCGTACCTAGACTATGTGTCCTCTCATCGAAGGAAGGGGCAAAACACTTTCATAGTTCTATTGACATCCTACGCCGGGAAAGAATTTATAAAGATAAGTAAAAATGGTGATAGCGTAGTTTTATCTGATCAAGGTTAGAATGAGAAAAGGTATTTTAAAACAGATTCCCGTGACTTGAGAAACCTCTATGTAATAAACGGAAGACGAAATTTTTTGTGTTTGAATGATTTTCAAAAAGGAAATGTTGTAAAAAACGGAAGACAGAAGGGCTATCATCAGTTTGGTGAAATTTGTTATATTCAAACCTTTCTGTAGTCGAAAATCACCAAAACTTAAATAGAAGACCACGTAGTAAAGAGTAGTCACAATAGTTCAAGGTACTGACTTCACAAAGGGACTTGTAAGACACTATCCCGTCTTCCCACATCACGAGTCTACCCTATAAACTTCTGCTACTTTATTTTTAGGTTCCCAGGAATATCGATCCTACAAAACTTCAATTATCTTCCTTTCCAAAACAAGTCGTAAGATAGACGTAAAAAGAACTTTAAGTGAAATAGGGTTTAATTTACCTGGGTAACTATAAACTTCTTCTTCTCTATGGGAAAAGACTGGTGAAACCAAATGTCAGAAATTAACCTGGTGTACAAATAACTTAGTCATTTAGTTATTTAGTAAAACCTAGTGACAAGAAAGATAGTTCGTCGAAGATCACATCTCCCCTTTTATCTGTGTAGTGATTAAGATTGTGTGTCGGTCTACTCACTATGTCGGTGTGACTCATAATACGTAAATTGTCCCCACTCCTCTTCTCCACCTACCCCGTCCCCCTTGCAAGACGTCTCCTCAGACTCTTCCACTCTAATGTATCGTTTCCTACTCGTCCCTACGTCCCTTAGTCACAAAGTAGTTCTTCTCGTCGTAGTCATGGTTTCGGGCCGAAGGCGACCACGTCACTCACAATGTCTCGACGGTCTAGAGTTGCAGGTCCCTGTTCACTCTGGTCTCCTCAGTCGTCAGTCTGGTCCTGGTCAAGTGAGAACGTAGACTGGAAATCTCGTAGGGGTTCTTCCCTGAATGTAAAATGGGTAGATAGGAAGATGTGTTATGGGTCTCACTGCTTTATTCCAAATGTAAAACTCATCTCCCACCCGTATCCCCCTTAGTCACCTCCGTCCCCTTGTCGGTCCGTAGATACTCTCTTCCTACAACTAGATCCCCTTGTTATCCCGTTCTGTCTGTTCCCTTTGTCCAAGGTCCTAATAGTGCCTCACATCTAAACCGTCCTGAATCCATAGTCTACACCCCCTACTTCTATTACCACCTTCGTCACCGTCAAAAGTCAAAGGTCAAACACACTTATTAACCTACCTATCACCTGAATGACTCTGGTGACGATATAAATCGAAGGTTTTACGATAGTACTCTACCTTGAAGTGTACAGGTCTACTTGATGGAACCTCGTATGCTGGTGTGTAAACCGTTTTTCGGAAAGAAAAGATCGGAGACGTCGTTTTATCTTTCTACCGTCTCAAATTTGTCTTGTCTCGACAACAAAAGACAGATCGTCGGATTTCCGATTGAGTAATTTTAAGTTTCTTCTTAATGTGCCACCCGCAACTTTGTTTACAAAAGAAGGAACTCGTCTTGATTTCCTGTCAAAGAGACTCTTAGATTCAACGAGAAACGTCGACAATCCATTCTGTACTAAGTCCGTAGCGGAGGAGGAGCTTTGGGCGGTGCTGTGTTTGGTAGGGAAAGAGACACAGATGTGTATACCACTGTTCTTTTTGTCCTTTCGGCACAGTGTGAACCGAACTGAAACTTTTGGGCACGTAGAGCATGGAAGCGCCACGGACGCACGTACGATTCAGTGAAGTCAGTGAAGTCAGTGAAGTCAGTGCAGTGAAACGCTGGGATACCGGACATCGGGCGGTCTGAGGAGACAGGTACCCTAAGAGGTCCGTTCTTTTGACCTCACCCAACGGTAAAGGATGAGGTCATCTAGAAGTACTGGGTCCCTAGCTTGGGTACTGAGAACCCAGAGGACGTAACCGTCCACCCAGGAAATGGTGACCACGGTGGACCTTTAGGGGATAGATGTTCCATATATGGAATAATAGAATCAAGAATAAATATTTCATTTAATTAAATATATATTTTACCTTTTTTTTTGATTTATACATAGGTCAACCATCAAATTGGGTACTTCTTCTTTATGAGGGTCCCCAAGGAAATAAAATTAAAAATTAAAATCAAATAAATAAAGACCGACGCGACCTGGAAACACCCGAAAGAGATCAACACCGTTCGGCCCGATGTGATCAAAGTCACGTTCCCGAAGAGTGACTACACTGAAGAGAACAGAGCCTCGTTCCCGAGGTCCGCGTGTCCGAAGTCATCAACGTCGCGCACCCGAGTCATCGACCCTACGTACCGGAATCGACAAGGTGTCGTACACCTTAGAAGGGTCTGGTCCCTAACTTGGGACGGGTACAACCGTCCGTCTAAGAATCAGTGACCTGGTGGTTCCTTCAGGAAGGGTCCCTAAAATTTTGTACCAATAAACTCATGTTTAGATTCCTGTTTTACTTGACGTTTTTCGAACTTCCCTCACAAGTGACACACTGGGACTGAAACAACACCTACACAGCACCCATTTTCACTCACCCGTTATTACGTCACAAGAATCAGTCAACAAGGACGATACCAACTCTGGTCCTAAGTACCTCACCCCTTCTCCTTTACGTCTATAATTCTATTTTGTTTGGAACTTAAACTGACCTTCTACATAAACATGTGCATACATGCTAACACACACAAACGTATGCACCAAAAAGTATCAAGGTGAGTGATACTTCCGGACTTGTACCCTTGGTTGGCCATCATCACTCGGGGGGACCACGAGTCGAAGATGATAAGTTTGTGATTTATCACCTTTGGTGGTTTTCCTTGGCCTTGAAGAACCTAGACCTCTTCCTTTACCTTTTGTACTCGGACCGTGGAGTGCGACGGGACCTGTTCCTTCACGAGGCCCGGAGGACGTCAGGACAGACGTTTGAATCCCGGTTCGCGACTCGGTCCGACCCTGGACCCCGGGACACGACGTCCCGACCGCGGACCTGTGTGGAGAGGAGTTCCCTGTTATATGTCTCTTTGATATACCCTGATTTTATTGTCACATGTACGCGTGAACACCGTTTAACACCTGGGTTTCTATGTTTCTGTTTCTCTGGGTTGACGGTAAAGACTCCTCGGTCCTCGTTTTTGACCCACAGTCCTCGTTTTCGTCCCATGACGTGTACGGGGAACGTGTATTACGGTGAATTCCCCCCCATTTGGTGAATTCGGTGGGGAGGTGGAGCTGGGGACCTGTCTGGGGATGAGAGTGCGGTGCATTCCTTTCTCGAACTACGGAGGGGGGTGGTGGGTGGGTGTCACTCGGCCGTTCCCTTGGACAATGAACAAGAGCGAGGGACGACGACGTGATCTCCGGAGTTATTTCGGAGCGGACTTAAAGAACAGACCGGAGATTAGTTAAAAATAACTAACCACTTCCGGTTCTAGGGACCAGACATAATCGAACTTCTCGGAGGGAACCGACTTTTATGTCGTCAAACTCCCTTTCCATTATTGGTGTCACCTAATGATAGGAAGAGTGAAAGTATGTCTGTCTACACTTGTAGGCACTCAAGTTGCACAGTGACTCTTTTGGTGTTGTTTGACTAGTGTGACCTCCCAAAGTCACTTCGTTGGATAATAAAACTTTTACTCATTTATCTTAGTTTATAATTAAGACGGAAAGGTTATCTTAACGTTTGGTTTCTCTTCTACTTAGTTGAAATTTTTTTGTGTTTCCTTAGATCGATTATATACTTCTTCCTTGTGGTCTTAAACCTATATAGTGGTGAAACGTTTGAGTTTAATTACTTAGATCCGTAACTAGTAGTCACGGACGGTTTCGCCGTTTTTCTATTTGTTAGACTAAAATACATGGAGAACTTCCTTCCCATAGTGTACCTTTCAATAATACCTAACTTAACGAGTGGAGATTTTAAGGGTACAACCTCAGGATTGGGGGTCATGGAGTATTACACTGACATAAACTTCTCTCTCTACAGTTTCTCCATTAATTTAATTTTACTTCAGTAATCCAATCGGGGACTAGGCCAGACTGACCACAGAGACATTCTTCTAAACTTGTGTCTGTGTGTGTCTCCTTTCTAGTACCCTTCTATGCCCCTCTTCTGCCGGTAGATGTGTGGTTCTTCTCGTCGGAGCCCTCTTTGGTCGGGACGACTGGGGGTCTAGAACCTGTAGGTCGGAATGCTGTCACTTGTCGTATAAAGACAACAAGTCGGTGGGTAGACGTCGTGTCCCACTACCGTCGAGATTGTTTAGTTACACGACCAGAACGGGGGTTTGGGTCGGAATCTAGTTCGGAGATTTAGATTGGTTGTTACCTACCCTTATTCTACTGTCGTCTTTCATAATTTACTGGTGTACCTCTACAGTCCACATCCTTTAAAGTATCGTGTTTACCTTTGTAAAAATATCTTTGTTTTACACAAAGAAGTTGTTTATCACTGCTCTTCCTGTTCCTCCTCCTCCACCTCCTCTTTTCTCTACTTTCTCTTGGATACTTAATTTCTTTTATATGTCTTGAAGTCGTTAACGTTCACACTTTGAATAAACCTAAGACAAAGATATTGTTTGCCGACAATTTTTTAATATGGTAACTCCTCTGCTGGTCTTAAAAGTTACGACTTGTAAACCACTTTAATGGTTCTGGAATCCTCTTTATTACTGTAACACTAATACAATTCTTTTTTAAAAATGTAGAAAGTCTCAACGACAGAACCACCCCCCAACCTCCTCATTATTCTTCTTAACTCCAAATTATTTTAATCGATATTTAACTACTCACAAACTTCCACCACTACCCATGAACCCTTAGAAACTTGATAAAACAGATTAACACATATAGGAATTCAAGGTTTCATTGATTTCGTTTTAACATAGTTTAAATAGGAATCAATTACTTCCAGTCCGAAGTGGTAGACCTACATATTTGAACAGGTTTTGACTTAACTTAGTTATGACAATATCGGAGGGTTGGTCGGGAGGGATCCTTCCGACGGTTCGGCGACTTCATGTACAACGACGGAAAAGAAGGGGAACACCAAAAGACTAGGACTGTGTTTGTTCGTAGTGGGTCCTTCATGGTCGGACCTCTCTACGGAACGCGACGACTCTTGTCCGTCCTGAAGGACCCACAGGATGTCTTTTAGCGGGTATGGCTGTCGTTGTAGTCCCTAAGGCAGGTCGTAAGGAGTGTCCACTGGGATCTTGCCAGATTGTGCGACGAAACGACTTTCCAAAACCTGCTGACGAGGGCTCCGACACCCGTGCTCACTATCAGTATAATACATTTAATAAATTTTACGACTTGCTTTTACTCATTTGTGGAGGCACATCAGGGGCAGTACCTGTTTGAGAACCGTTGTCGTTGGAACACCTCACGCAACAAGCCGTGTCCTTCTGTTCTACGAACTAAAAATAACGCACCGGGCACACGGACCTTTGGGTCGACCGTGGGGCTTCCCGTCGGTCGGTGCACGACCACTGTAGTGACACCGTTTCTATCATAAAAAGTGTAAGACCTCGAACCTCTTCTGTTAGACCGTTTTATTACCTTTTCACGAACAGGTTAGTCCCAGTACCATCTGGAGAGGACAAGGCTAATTAAGAAATGAGGTCGACTCGCCATCTTATAAATTGTTCGGAAACCCCATTTCATGAACACAAAGGATACCTTATTTTCGTCATTCAGTTTGGTTTTATTGGTCTTAAACTCCAACCTTCGTATACCACCATTTATTAAAATATCTTGACGTATTCGGAATGTACGAGAGAAAGGACTTCTCCCGGGTTCTCTCACCTACACAAAAACAAAAAAAAAAAGATGGATTTTCTTTTGTTTATAAGAATATAAATCGATAGAGAAAGACAGAAAATTTTTATCGTAAATTCGTGACAAGGATACAGACTTTACTAATGTGACCGTTAGACCCCTGTGCGGAGAACACAAAAGGGGTTGTAAAGAAACCCTTCGTTAAAATAAAAGTAGGAACTCTGTCATACAAAGTACGATTACACTTAGAGTGTCAGAACAAATATTTACATTCATTAGGATCGATGAAACGTTTTATTAAACGGACATATATATGTCTGGAGGAAAGTTGTTTAAACCAAAGCTGAACAAAGAAAAAATGGAAAAAGAAAATGTAACCTTATACGACGACGACGACGATTCAGCGAAGTCAGCACAGGCTGAGACACGCTGGGGTATCTGCCGCCGGGTGGTCCGAGGGGGCAGGGACCCTAAGAGGTCCGTTCTTGTGACCTCACCCAACGGTAAAGGAAGAGGTTACGTACTTTCATTTTTCACTTTCCCTTCAGCGAGTCAGCACAGGCTGAGAAGCACTGGGGTACCTACCGTCGGGTGGTCCGAGGGGACAGGGACCCTAACAGATCCGTTCTTGTGACCTCACCCAACGGTAAAGGAAGAGGTAACCTTATATCAACTAATTATTACACGATCAAAGTCCATACGGTTTCATTAAGTCAATACTTACGTACGTACAATTCAGTGAAGAGGGTACAGCGTGAGAACCACTGGGATACCCGACATCGGGGAGTCGGGAGGAGACATGTACTTCAAGAGGTCCCTTCTTATGACCTCACCCAACGGTACGGGAGGAGGTCCCCTAGAAGAGTTGGGTCCCTAGTTTGGGTGTAGAGAATACAGAGGACGTAACCGTCCGTCAAAGAAATGGTGGTGGTGGTGGAGCCTTCCGGAGTCAATACGTATATGTATATAGACAAGAAAAATTTTTAAGAAAAGGGTAAATCCAACAATGTATTATAGTTTGTCGTAAGGGACACGATATGTCATCCACCTAATAATTACTACATTTTAACTAGCATCAGTAAAAACGATAAAACGATTCCTCTCTTGATGATTCGTTCTTATTTTGGTTACGAAATAAGTCGTGAAAAATGTTATCGATCGTGTACGTTCGTTGGATCTACAGGTAACTGTCTACCTATGTCTTTGACACCATGTGTATATGTCACCTTATAATGACTCGATAAAATTTTGTTGACTAAACTCAGTCAGGATTAGTTCACCTACTTGGATCCCGGATAATGTGTTTCACTTCATTCAGTCTTTCTCTTTCTGTCTATAACGTATAATTAAGTGTACATACCTCAGGTATTTCAACCATGACTACTTGGATAAACGTCCCGTCGCTACCTCTAGGTCTACACTCTCTTGTCTGAACATCTCCGTCACTCCCTTCCTCTCCCACCCTGTTTAACTCTTTTATCGTACCTTTGTACATGTGATGATGTACATTTTATCTATCGTTCACCCTTAAACGACACACTGTGTCCCGCGATTTGGGTCACACGAGACACTGTTGGATTTCCCCACCCCACCCCACCCTACCCCACTCTCTGCCCTTCCTCCCCAAGCCCTCCCTCCCCTGTACACATATAGACACCGAATAAGTACAACTACATACCGTCTCAGGTTCTACTATGACCTTTCGTTAATAGGAGGTTAATTTTGTATTATTATGTTTTATTTTCTAAATTTGTCCGATTTTTAAATAGAAGACGTAAAGTACGTACTTATAATTATGATCTTCAAATAACATTAGTTTATTGGAGAATCATCGGTAACTGTCCATGTCACCATTTATTCGTTGACACATAAACGTGTGACTACAAAACCAGGACACTACACATGGGTGGAACGTATCTGACAATCGGAAGACACACCCTGTAACGACATGTGTATGATCACAGACAAGTCTTTCGAGCCCGAGTCTGAGAGCAGACTTCTGTTCTGGTCGACACGTCCACCGTAAACTTAGACCTTCCTTCCGACAAGGGAGTGTAGCAGGAGTAGTGAGTCAATGTAAATTGAAACCTGGAAATTACATTTGACTAATTTAACGATGAGTCTCCATCTTTGAACTAAAAGGGTCGTAGAACTTCCGTCTTATAATTTACTCATTTGAACCGTGTACAGAAGATCTGTTCAGAAAAATTCGTCGAGACCCATACTTAATGATTCTTAAACGAAAAATTTATTCAGAGAGAAAGGTGAGTTGTTCTTAGAGGACCCGTTGTTGGTTGGATCCTATTTAAGGTAAACGTAATTTTTAAAAGAGATAATTCTTAACGATTTAAATCGGTACGTGAGAGAAACAAACAGGTTTATACTTTGTAGTTCTATTAAAGTACAAAAAGTTAGTAGGGGTACTGTCGACAACTAGGTCAAGTTGATTCACAATGGGGTCTCCTAATTCTACCGAAAAAGACTTTCGTTCTGTGTTGTAGGAGTTCATACTAAGAGATCCCGGAGTGTATACTAAGAGATCCTGAAGTACACACTAAGATAACCTGAAATACATACTAAGGTATCCCGTCTCTCTGTTCCTTCCAGTTACCCATTCTTTATTCAAGACTACCGATTGACTGCTGTGTCGATTGTGACTCGACGTCGGGGTTAGAGGTTCCAGACGGAGTCACCATAGTGGGGAAGTTCTATTGAAGAGAACCGTTCTCAGTCCCCTAAAGACGAGACATACTGGAGAGGGTTGACATCCGAGACGTCCTGCAACAACAGACAGAGGTTTCAGTATGCTGTATACACCGGGGGAACCAACCCTCGTTGTGAGAGAGGTAGTTGCGTGTTCCGGTCAAATCTTCTCTTTTTGTGTTAAAATTTGTAGAAATTTCGGGATTAACATTAAGGAACCGTCTAAGACTGAAACACGACACGAAACGAATCAACAAGTCAGCACAGACTGAGCAACGCTAGGGTACCTGACATCGGGTGGTCTGAGGAGACAGGTACCCTAAGAGGTCCGTTCCTATGACCTCACTCAACGGTAAACGAAGAGGTCCCCTAGAAGGGGTGGGTCCCTAGTTTGGGTCTAGAAGGTGTAACGTCCGTCTAAGAAATGGTAGACTCGGTAGTCCCGGTAAGTTCTAGAAATTTTGTGACCCCAGAACAAAAGGACGTTTACAGGATATCTTCCCGACAAGAGGTTCTTTCTTCTCTAGGACGGCTTACCAAAGATTTACAACGAGTTTTTAAAGGTACACGGTGGTTACCGAAAACTCATGAAGGTCTTTACCTTTCCACGTCTTTAGTTACTGGGACGGTCTTTCGTGTGTTAATTCGTTTGATCGAACGACCCTTTTGTCAACACGAAAATTCGGTGACATGTATATACCAGGCCCGGAGATGTACCCGATCTTTACGTGTCTCGATGTAGAGAAATGCTACGATGTTCCTTTTACGATTCGGGTTGTCCCTCCAAAGGTGTAGAAAGAGATAATTTTAAGTTCACTTATTGACAGAGGGCCCATATATACTCCGTTGGTCTGACTGAGTGGTCCTGAATTTGTCGGTAAATAAAGGAATTGAAACCTTACCTTTTCTAGTAGTAAAATGGTGAATAATCTTGATAAAAATAAGTTGGTCTCCCTTGTGTCTTCTACAGGTTTGTCATCTTTTTCGACACGAGGACCTGTTCTGACTACGGGTCACCAGTCAGAGGTCTTCTTGGTCGACGAAACTAGTTAAATTCAGTTGTATAATTAAGTTCGACCAATAAACCGCTTGTCTGACTCTCAAGTAACTTAACAACCTAGTACTTAGTTTCACTGACGGACCCTCAGAGGCCACCCGGGTCGAGTCTGTTTTCCCGCCCTTGGGTCCTCGGATTCGTCTCGTGGCGGGAGTGTCCCGGGGAGAAGTCGGTGGGTCTCACAAATAAGACCGTGTTCGCAGGTTGTACTTTCAAGTCAAACAGGGTAACCAAGATCTGTCAATATATTCGTTCAGGATCCGTCAGTAAAAAATTGGGTCACGACCTTAGATAAAATAGAAGAACGGGGTAAAGAGACGAAAGGTCGGACGATCCTTTTAAAACTAGTAAGGAGTATATTGGTTGTCAAAAATTCCTCTTGTATCTGTAGAAAATAATAATTTTTTTGATCTATGAGTGTCAAAAAATTTTCAGTTTATTGTGTTCTCGTACACTTGAACTTAGGGTGGAGGTAGGGTACACCAGTGTCCGAAGGACCGACCTCCACCACTGTCTTGTAGAAAACCATGGAACTAGTCGAGTCAAGTCAAGTCAACGAGTCAGTACAGACTGAGAGACGTTGTGGGTACCTGACGTTGTACGATCCGAAGAGACAGGTAGTGGTTGACGGTCTCGAACGAGTTTGAGTGCAGGTAACTCAACCAGTACGGTCGAACGAGTTTGAGTATAGGTGACTCAACCCTCACGGTAGGTTGGTAGTACAGGAGACAGTAGGGGAAGAGGAGGACGGAAGTTAGAAAGGGTCGTAGTCCCATAAAAAGTTACTCAGTCAATAAACATAGTCCACCGGTTTCATAACCTCGAAGTCGAAGTCGTAGTCAGGAAGGTTACTTATAAGTCCTGACTAAGGGAAATCCTACCTGACCAACCTAGAGAAACGTCACGTTCCCTGAGAATTCTCATAAGAGGTTGTGGTGTCAAGTTTTCGCAGCTAAGAAGTTACGAGTCGAAAGAAATATCAGGTTGAGAGTGTAGGCATACACTGATGGTCTTTTTGGCATTGAAACTGATCTTTCTGGAAACAACCGTTTCATTACAGAGACGAAAAATTATACGACAGATCCACCCAGTATCGAAAAGAAGGTCCCTCGTTAACAGAAAATTAAAGTACCGACGTCAGTGGTAGATGTCACTATAACCTCGGGTTCTTCTATTCAGACGGTGTCTAAGGTGACAAAGGGTTAGATAAACGGTACTTCACTACCCTGGTCTCCGGTACTAGAAGTAAGAAACTTACAACTCAAAATTCGGTCCAAAAAGTTAGAGGAGAATGTGAAAGTAATTCTCCGAGAAATCCAGAAGAAGTGAAAGACGGTATTCCGTCTAGACTATACGTATACAGTAGACCTATAGAGTCCAATAACTATGACGAGAGTCTTTAGAACTAAAGTCGAACACGAAGAAAGTCAGGTCGCAAAGAGTACTACATGAGACGTATCTTCAATTTATTCGTCCCACTGTTATATGTCGGAACTGCATGAGGAAAAGGGTAAACCTTGGTCAGACAACAAGGTACAGGTCATGATTGACAACGAAGGACTGGACGTATGTCCAAAGAATTCTTCGTCCAGTCCACCAGACCATAAGGGTAGAGAAAGTCTTAAAAGGTGTCAAACACCACTAGGTGTGTCAATTTGTCCGAAACCGTATCAGTTATTTCGTCTTCATCTACAAAAAGACCTTGAGAGAACGAAAAAGTTACTAGGTTGTCTACAACCGTTAAACTATAGACCAAGGAGACGGAAAAATTTTAGCTCGAACTTGTAGACCTTCAAGTGTCAAGTACATGACAACTTCGGAGGAAATCTCTCAAAACTCGTAATGAAATGATCACACACTCCACTCATGTTAACACATCATCAAACTCGTAAGAAACCGTAACGGTAAGAAACCCTAACCTTACTTTTGACTGGAAAAGGTCAGGATACCGGTGACGACTCAAAAGGTTTAAACGACCGTATAACTCACGTCGTGAAAGTGTCGTAGTAGAAAATTCTAAACTTTATCGAGTTGACCTTAAGGTAGTGAAGATAATCGAAACAACCATCACTACGAAGGATTCCGGGTGAACTGAAGTGTAAGGTCCTACAGACCGAGATCGACTGACTAGTGTGGTAGCACTAATAGAACCAGTACTTCTAGAAAAAACATATCAAGAAGACACATAAGAACGGTGGAGAAGAATTATAAAAGAAGAAGACAATCCAGGTCTGGTAAAGACAGGAAATAACTCGGGTAGAAACGTACTTCACAAGGGAACCATAGAGATTAAAAGAACTTCTCTAGAGATCAGAAAGGGTAAAATAACAAAAGGAGATAAAGAAACGTGACTGGTGAATCCTTCAAAAAGAACAAAAACAAAAACAAAAAAAAAAAAATTAGAGAGGAACGATAAGAAACCTTGAGACTTAACGTTACCTAGACAGAAAGAAAAGAGGAAACGGAAAGTGAAGAGAAGAAAATAGTTGATAAACCTTCCGGAGGAGTCTGTCGGTAAACCGGAAAAATGGAACTATCGACGTTCGTTTGACGTGACCTTTGCATAAGATACGGTCCTTGAGACGATCTACGACTTCTGTGTTTTTCACCCTGTCCCAAGGAAGGGAAGTCCTTCAGTTTATCCGTACTTGTCACAACTTCCAGTCTATCGGTTAGTCCTTACGAGGTATCTTCTTCGTCGTCTCGACGTACAAAAAAATTCCGACCCACCCCTTAGTTATCCGAAGGGGCTACTGTGTCGTCATTTATTAGACTGACGTTACCTCCTCAGGGTCCTCTACGTCCAAGTTAGGGACCCAACCTACTAGGGGACCTCCTCCCTTACCTTTGAACGGCACTATTAGGGTATCTGAATCTTCGAACCGCCCGATGTCAGGTACCCTGGAGTTTCTCAACTTGTATTGACTTGACTAAATCGTGTGTGTGTACCCATTGGTTGTCCTCTCGTACCTACACCTCGGTCCTTTCCTTAAGGTCGGTCTTCCTTAATGTATTTGTTTCCGGTCCTCCCCACTTGGAAGGACTACACAGGTCCCTACTCTCGAATAGAGTACACCGATCCCGTGTCCCGTAACCAAACCACACTCCACCCTCCACTTTGACCCCAACGTTATGTCCCCGGTAACCACGTCATAAAGCTTAAGGTCTACTTTCTAAAACACGTTTGTTACACAACAAAATTTAAAAATTCATTCCTTCACCATATTAATCCGGAGACACAATCTTTCTTATGTCTATACATTATCGACATCTTTTGACAAACGACTCACCCACCTCGTCTCCTCTCTCGGTTTCCTTCTTTCTGTCCAATTCATTTGACCCTTATTAGTGTTTCTACCCTCGGACTCACTCTATACTCCTACCACTCTGTCAAATCTCTTTGAGACACTCCGAACCGTTGGTTCATTTACACCCACCTACCCCCGCTACACTTTCAGGATCCGTTAAGCCTACGTGGAATAAACCCACAGACACCCATACTAATACAGTGACTGACTTTTTCCCTTACGTCCTTCCTCTCCCATAAACCCCCTTCTCTCTTTTGTCTCTCTACGCTTCTACTTAACTCTCCGGCGTAGGATATTATTATTATAGTTTCCGGTTGTAAAATAACTTAAGAATGATAACTTAAAAACATTCATAATTGAGTGAAGCAGGAATGTTTCTCATCCATAATATTGTAATATGGGTAAAATGTCTACTTCATTAAGACATTCAAATCTTAGCCTTTTGAGACTCAAGTTTAGGGTCGAAATGACAAAAAATTGACAAACTAGAACCTATTTATGAATCAGATTGAAGTCTACATTTTCCGTTCTTTACTATAAATAGTGACCCCATATTGTTTCTACTCTCTCTCCATTATGTATAGTTTGTTGATCGTGTCACGGACCTTTGAGTATACAGAGTTATGTACCTATTTAATAGTAATAATATTACTCTAAGGACCTGGTACACGTCACTCTTCAACGTTTAAACATGAATCTGAATAAATAAATAAAAAACTTTAATTTTGTAATTGAAAATAAGAACAGAGAATAAGTTTAGATGTAACTCCTTATACTGAAACCCCCTACCTCATACTATTACTGGGTCTTTCTGTAAGGATCCAAATAGAAGCGAGGAAACAATATAATTATCAAACCAGTCCCTTCTACCCGTCTAGTTACTTTCTAAATTGTTTAAGGAAAGCAGATTTTCCCTTTCTATGGGTGACACCAAGTACCCGACTCAGTGTTGTCGGACACTGATATAGGACGATGGGAATACTCTACCTACCATCGGAATAGACGAGAAACTGAGTGCCTCTTTTGACTCTTTGAAAAGGGATAAAAAGAACTAAACTTCAGTTGGATCCATAAAAAGAACGTAACTTCTATCCAACCACGAGTCATTTTGAAACGACAGTATACCGTCTATCGGCACCCATGTAATGACTGATACTAGTCAGGATCCGTTTTATTAGTCAAGTCAAGTCACGTCAGAGAGCCAGAATAAACTGAGAAACACTGGGTACCTGACGTCGTGCGGTCCGGAGAGACAAGTAGTGGTTGAAGGTCTCGAATGAGTTTGAGTACAGGTAACCCAGTCACTACGGTAGGTCGGTAGAGTAGGAGACAGTAGGGGAAGAGGAGGACGGAAGTTAGAAAGGGACATAGTCTCAAAAAAGTTTACTCAGTCAAGAAACGTAGTCCACAGGTTTCATAACCTCAAAGTCGAAGTCGGAATCAGGAAGGTCACTTATAAGTCCTGACTAAAGGAAATCCTAACTAACCAACCTAGAGGAACGTCAGGTTCCCTGAGAGTTCTCAAAAGAGGTTGTGGTGTCAAGTTTTCGTAGTTAAGAAGTCGTGAGTCGAAAGAAATATCAGGTCGAGAGTAGATATGTACTAATGACCTTTTTGGTATCGAAACTAATCTGCCTGAAAACAACCGTTTCATTATAGAGAAGAAAATTTATACGACACATCCAACCAGTATTGAAAAGAAGATCCTTCGTTATAGAAAATTAACGTTCCGACATCAGTGGTAGACGTCACTAAAACCTCGGGTTCTTTTATTTCAAACAGTGACAAAGGTGACAAAGGGGTAGAGAAACGGTACTCCACTACCCTAGTCTACGGTACTAGAATTAAAAGACTTACAACTCAAAATTCGGTTGAAAAAGTGAGAGGAGAAAGTGAAAGTAGTTCTCCGATAAATCAAGAAGAAGTGAAAGACGGTATTCCTACCACAGTAGACGTATAGACTCCAATAACTATAAAGAGGACCGTTAGAACTAAGGTCGAACACAAAGAAGGTCAAGTATTAAACAGTCCTACATGAGACACATATTCAATTTATTCGTCCTACTGTTATATGTCGGAACTACATGAGGAAAAGGATAAACCTTGGTCAGACAACAAGGTACAGGTCAAGATTGACAACGAAGAACTGGACGTATGTCTATTGAGTCCTCCGTCCAGTCCACCAGACCATCAGGGTAGAGAAAGTCTTAAAAGGTCAAATGACACTAAGTGTGTCAGTTTCCGAAACCGTATCAGTTATTTCGTCTTTATCTACAAAAAGACCTTTATAGAACGGAAAAGCTAATAGGTTGTCTACAACCGTTAAACTAGAGACCAAGGAGACGGAAAAGATTTAGGTCGAACTTGTAGACCTTCAAGTACCAAGTGTATGACAACTTCGGACCGAACCTCTTAAAACTCGTAAAGAAACGATCGCACCCTCTACTCTCGTTAACACAACATCAAACTTGTAAGAAACAGTAACGGATAGAAACGCCAACCTTACTTTTGACTGGAAAATGTCAGGATACCGGTAACGACTCAAAAGGTGTAAACGACCGTATAACTCACGGAGTGAAAGTGTCGTAGTAGAAAATCCTAACCTTTATCGAGTTGACCTTAAGGTAGCGGAGGTGATCGAAACAAACATCACTCCAAAGGATTCCGGGTGAACTGAAGTGTAAGGTCCTACAGACCGAGATCCACTCACTAGTGTGGTAGTACTAATAGACCCAGCACTTATTAAAAAAACATATCACATCCGTTTTTTTACTTCGGTCGTTTTAAAAAGTAGTGGGAGGTCAGTGAAGAGAAAAGATGTAGGGAAAGATGTTAGGATCGGAGTGAAAGTCAAAGGTAAGAGTCAGAAGTACGTGTGGCATTCGTCTGATGTACCAAAGGAAATCTTCATATCTAGGTCGTGAAAATAAGAAATGGTAATTTTATACGTAAAGGAGTTACAAAAATGAGGATGATTTATAATTTCTTTACGATAACACTTTTAAAAATTTACAGTAAATGAGATTAAATCTTTGAAAAACAGTATTAAGAAACCACGAGTCGCAAGAAATACCAGATCGAGAGTGTAGACACGTGAATCTGAAAATCTCGACTTCCATTTATTACCTGTGTAGTCATATGACTATAACCAACCGAGCAGTCTACATTTCCGATAAAGGATCAAACCTCGAACCACCGGTACATGGCCCTTCTACTCTTGGTCTTACCTTAGGACGACTTATGGTCACTATTTCCTCGTTTTTCTTACTTTCTAAAAAGGTCTTCCTTCTATCTACTTCATTATACTCTTCTCCTCTCCGTATTTCTCTTCTCGAAACTTTCGGACCATCCTTCAGTCCTCCCTCCTGTCACAGTTGTTAGCGTTTACGAAGACCCTTCTATCGTCTATGTGTCCTCCGACGACAGTTGACCCCAGTCTTGGTAGTACTTCTTTATCGTCTTTGTGTTTTGTCTGACGTCATAAACCTCACCCCCGTTTACTTCTTCACCTTTGTCTTCCGTGGCTGTTAAAAAGGAATTTATCACTCGGAGGTAAAGTAAAATTTTATTAAGTCAAACCTTTCGTGAAGTCCTTACCACGTCATTTCTGGAGGTTTTTATATAAAGGAGGTACTTTCTTTTCACCACCGTTTTTTAGTAGTTTTAGCGGAAAAATTTTTGTAACCCTTTCTTATTTGTTTATCGAGTACCTTGTATATAAATTCTTTTTACCAATTTAGAATCTTTCTTTGTACTAACAACACCGTAAAATTTAAAATTAACTAACGAGATAATGATAAGAGAGAAAGGTCGAAGTTCCATAGGAACTTTTTTGGTTATCGGAGTGTTGGGACACTTTTGATAGTCTGTTGGCCAGTGACCTTCCCTTTGTTTTCAAACCTCGAGGAACTTTTCAGAGGATGAGTCTTTTTACAATATATGTTGTAAAAAAAAAAAAAAACTTTGACCGACCAAGTTTAGGGTTTAGGTCGAGAAATAAAAAAATTACAAATTTAAAAATATCTTAAAAATTTCCAATGAAAGGTGAATATCAATAATGTATAATGTATTATTAATGTATTATTAGGTGAATGTATTATAATGTATAATTTATAACCGACACAAGGAATATAACATGTTATATAAGGACTCGGATAGAATGCAGGACATCAAACATGGAGGGTGAGGGAACGGAGATATAACGGGGGGCGGCGACCATTGGTGTACAAACAAGATATATAGACATTTAGACGAAGAAAACACTATGAGTACCAGTAGTATAAAAAATATAAGGTGTATATGTACTATAGCTGTCATAGACAGAAAGACAGACTGAATAAAGTGAATTGTATTCCGGGAGGTTCCGGTGGGTACAACCACGTTTACCGTTTTAAAACAAGGAAAAATTATCTACTCATTATAAAGTAACACATATACATATATATATGTATATGTTGTGAAATAGATAAGTAGACAGTCACCTGTAAATCCAACGAAGACATAGAACCGTCAACATTTGTTATGACGTTGCTTGTAACCCCATACACACACAAAAAATTAGACATAAAATAAAAACAAGTCTATATATGGGTCTTTACCTTAAAGACTCAGTACACCATCAAAATAAAAATCAAAAAACTATTTAGAGGTATGACAAAAGGTGTCATCGAAATGGTCAAATTTAAGGATGGTTGTCACATGGTCGAAGGGAAAAGAGGTACAGGAGAGGTCATAAACAATAAAGACAAGTAAAATTACTACCGGTAAGACTGTCCATACTCCACTATAGAGTGACACCAAAACTAAACGTATAAGGACTCCTAATCCTTGTAACTCGTAGAAAAGTACACGGAAAACCGGTAGTCACAAAGAAGAAATCCTTTTTTACGGATAAGTCCAGAAGACGGGTGAAAATTTAGACCAAGAAACCGAAAAAACTGTCACGACTCAACATACTCGATAAATAGATACAACCGATAATTAGCGAATAACCAGTATAGTGAACGTTTATAAAAGAGGGTAAGTCATCTGACAGAAAAACAAAACAAAATACTAGACAGAATTTTAAGGGACCTTTATGAGGTAAGAGTCCTGAACAGTAATAAACCGGACTGAGACACACTTGTCGAGATAGAGTGTCCGTGAGTGTCCGTGAGTAGGTTCTGTTATTAGTAAATTACAGTGTCGACGGACTCCGCCCCTCCTCCCGTTGTGGTTAACCCCGTTCGTTCTTCGATTAGTTTTTAGAAATTCCCTTTTCGACCCTTTACTCTACAGCGATCCCCTAAAGTTTTTCGACATTGCTTAAGGATCTTTAGATCTTCCGTTACGTGTGCGGGTCCTTTCTGGGGTCATACAGGATTAAAGAGTGGAAACCGACTGAAACTTCGAGGTACTTCCGTCTTTTACTTCTGATCCCGTATCAACATTTGCCGGATGATCCCGTAACTTCTATACGGACGTGTGTATATTTCCTGTCTTTTGTGTGACTAAACTCCGTGACTTCTTGTAAAGAAAGATTACAAATCGACTGGTGATTCGATTGGTTCGTCTTTTAAGTCCTCCGTGTGTACTGTCGAGATTTTTCATCAGATCCTTTCAGTGATTTCATGTCGTTACAGTGGTCGTGATGGTGGTTTTTTGTGTCTCTTTTACTTGTTGGTTCGTCGTTGTCGTTCGGGACCTCTTTCCCTCCTTTAGAGTAAAGGTCTTAATCATGTGACGTGATAAAGTTTACTGTTTAAAGTTGTCTTCTATTACTCTGTTTGTTCCTTGTCCTTTGATACCGATTTTGAGCCCCACCTCCCCCCCCATTCGTCAGTCATCTTTAACTCAAGTTCCTTCGTGTCTATATTCACATTAATTCAGTTCGTAATGTTTATACAAGTTTTATGATTCCCTTTCACAAAGTCATCCACCCAATCCACACCGTCTCCTACCTTATCTTGCACTCACACTGACTCCAATTGTGCGTCCATTCACGATTGGTCCCTTCTCTGGTCACGTACTGAGTTCCAGTGATTCTTGTCTGTCCCGAAGGGTCCACCACGATCACCATTTCTTGAACGAACAGTCACGTCCTCTGCATCTCTACGTCCAAGCTAAGGACCCAACCCTTCTAGGGGACTTCCTCCTTTACCGTTGGGAGAGATCATAAGAACGGATCTCTTGGGTTACCTACCTCCTCAGACCGTCCGATACCAGGTATCCAAGGGTTTTTCAGTCTGTTCTGACTTCACTGAATCGTGTCGAGTGTTCTCGTCTGTTGTCGTAGACCCGAGTTTAGCATGGAACAAATGGATGGAGTTCTCCTCGGTCATGAGTTTATAAGTAGAGGAACGTAATATTGTCGGGAGGTATCGATCGCCCAGGTGAGTCGTCGACGGTATCGGTCCCCCGACGTAAATGGGGTGAAACACGGTATNCACTGAATCGTGTCGAGTGTTCTCGTCTGTTGTCGTAGGCCCGAGTTTAGCATGGAACAAATGGATGGAGTTCTCCTCGGTCATGAGTTTATAAGTAGAGGAACGTAATATTGTCGGGAGGTATCGATCGCCCGGGTGAGTCGTCGACGGTATCGGTCCCCCGACGTAAATGGGGTGAAACACGGTATCTTCTTCCTGTGGTTGAGAATGAGGGATCTCAGACTTTATGTGTGTCCACCCCTACATGGACTGTGTACGTATCGGTTCGTCAAGACTCTTTCAAAGTGTACGAGTTCTAATTCCCTTGTCCATCATGACTGACACGAGACTTGAGAAACGTAGGTCATACTGAACACTCGAACGGTCGTACAGGACATGACTCGTGTTCCTTAAAGAACCCTTACGTTTCCTTCACAACCTGACTTGAACCTGGGATGGGAGTGTCTTTGGTACACGTTTTTAAATTTCCTTTAGTACTCTTGTTCCAGAACGGTTACTCTCTTTTAGTTATTTCTCTATCTTTGACATGTATGTTTTTTATCTTTAAGACCTTGACTTTTCATGTTATTGATTTTAAATTTTTAAGGAATACCCTCGAATTATCGTCTAGACTCGACAGTCTTTTCTTAACTATTTGAATTTATATCCAGTTGACTCAAAGATACTAGACTCCCTTTCTTTCTTTTTTTCTTAAATTTTTTTACTTGTTCCTTCTCTCAAGACTCTGACATAGTTGTATCGTATTACTCTTAGGGTCTTCCTATCCTCTTTCTTTCCTTCCCCGTCTTTCTCATAAACTTCTTTAATTACCGGTCTTCGAAGGGTTTAAACTATTTTTTATTATTAACTGTATAAATTCTTCGAGTTGTTTGAAGTTCATTATATTTGTGTCTCTGGTCCGTTTCTGTGTCTCTCTTAGAACTTTCATCGTCCTCCTTTTACTCTGTAACATATGTGTCTAGAAGCTCTAATTGTCAATTTAAGAGTCGTATTTATTACCCTTGGTCTTCCGTCACCTTACTGTATAAGTTACACGACTTCCTTTTGTTTTCAAACGGTTTTTAAGATATGAGTCTTTTCGATAGGAAGTTTTTACTTCTTTACTTCCGTGAGGACTGTTTGTTTTTGTCTCTAAAAACAGTGATCGTCTAGACGGGATATGGTTTACGGTTTCTCTCAGGAAATCCAACTTTACTTCTGTTATTTGTCGTTGACATTAGGTATTCTTAATTGTTCGTTACCATTTCTAATTGATGTATCCATTTAAATTTTCAGTCGTAATCACGTAAAACGGAAAATTGAAAAAAAGATATACTAAATTTTCTGTCGACGTATCTTTTTATTAATATGTTAAAACAACTACCCGAATATTAAATCTTTCTATGTTTAAAATACTATTATCATGTTTGTTCCTCCTTCTCGTGTCTCAATACAACTTTGTTTCAAGAACATATGCTAACTTTAATCCAACCTTAATTAACTTTGATCCAATAAAATTTAATTCTATAATTAATTTAGGGGTACGGTTGGTGATTTTTTTTTTCGGAAGTCTTTGTATGTTATTTCCGTATTGTTCCTTTAATTTTATCGTATGCTCTTTTATACGTAAGTAGAGTTTTCTTCCGTCATTACCTCTTTCTCTCTTTGTGTAATCCGTATATCGTTTGTTGTTTTATTGTATCTTTAGGATGAAATCGTTATTAATGTCACTCACATTTACCCGATTGATGAGGTTAGTTTTCCATCTCTAACCGTTTGTTTACTAGGTTTGTATATGATAAATAGGTTCATATTTTTCTTCGTGAAATCTACGTTTTTACGTATATTTAGTTTTCAAATTTTTTACCTTTTTTCCATGTAGTACGTTTATCATTTGTTTCTCTCAACCTTAACGATAAGATTATAATCTGTTGCATCTGAAATTCTGTTTTTAACAATGTTCTCTGTTTCTTCCTGCAAAATATTACTACTTTCCCAGAATTACAGAAGGTACTGTATTTTTGATATTTGTTTATACGTAGATGTTGTCTCGGTTTTTTTCTTTTTTTTCTCCTTTTTACCTGTCTTGATTTCCCTTTTCATCCGTCAAGTTGTTATTGTCGACCTCTTAAGTCGTACAGTAATAGATGTTACCTATCTTGTTGATCTGTTTTCTCGTTGTTCCTTAATCTTCTAGACTTTTTGTGGTCTGAATTGTCTTTAGATGTCTTATACGGTAGAGTACTGTTGTCTTTTGTGTAACAAAAGTTGTCGTGTATTTGAAAGAGGTCCTATATTGTACGACGCGATATTTTACTCGGAGTTATTAAATTTTCCTCACTTTAGTATGTTTTATACGTAAAACTGTTATTACCTTGATTTAAAATTTAGTTATTTTTCCCTTTAAATTCTTTAAGTGAACATACATCTGTAATTTGTGTTTGAATTGGACGTTCAGTCTTTTTTTAGTGTTTCCTCAAACTTTTACGAAACTCTACTTACTTTTGTTTATGTGTTGTAAACTTTTGCATACCCTATGTCTATCTCGTCACGAGCCCCCCTTTGAACGTCAACATTTCTTGATATAAATTTCTTCTTTTTAGACTTCTTAGTTTAGAATTTAAAGTTTTAAGATCTTTTACTTTACATTTGATTTGAATTTCGTTCATCTTCCTTTTTTATTATTATATGTCCCGTCCTTATTTACTTTAACTTTTATCTTTTTATTATCTTAGTCATTTAGTCATTTTATTTTTAACCAAGAGACTTGTATATTGTATCAACCGTTTATAAATCACTCTGATTTTTATGTTCTCAGTATGATATTTATTTCATTTAGTCTGTCTCTTCCTGTTTATGATATACTATAGTGCATATAATGTTTTGTCTTTGTCTGAGTGTCTATTTCTTTCATTTGGATACCTATGGTTTTCTCCTTCCCCTCCCCCTCCCTATTTAATCTTCATACCTAATTATCTATGTGTAGTGATGTATATTTTATCCAATCGTTGTTCCTAAATGACACATCGTGTCCCGTGACATAGGTTATAGAACATTATTAATATTACTCTTTCTTAGACATGTTGGCTTCGATTGTGTTATAACATTTGGTTGGTATCAATGTAAACTTTTTTCCTTTATGTTCTAAGTTTAACGGTTTTAGTCTCTATAATGAGACTATAATGTCTTTATTTTTCCTAATGATATTTATTACCATTCGATTGTTTAATCCATTCACTCTCTTTTACCTGTTTAGGGTCTTTGTGTGTTCAATGATTGTGACTGTTTGTTTTTTAGACTTATTAATATATTGTTCATTTCTATAACTTAATATTAATTTTTTTTTGAAAGGTGTTCTTTCTCTGACTCAGATGTATCGATACGACCACTTAAGATCTTTTGTCAATATCTTCTTAATTATAGTTAGAAAGTTTTTAAGAAGGTTTATCTTCTCCTCCTGACAAAGGAATAAATAAGCAATGGGACTGTCATTTACTCCGTTTGATCTCTGCTCTGAGACAATACTTATCTCTACGTTTTTAGGAATTGTCTTGTGGTCGTTTGTTTTTAATATAGGTCGTTGTATATGTTTCCAAATATGTAATACTGATTGACCGCAAACAGGTTCCTTACGTTCTAACCGAGTTGTATACTTTTAGTTAGTCACATTATGTGATATAGATATCTTGTTCCCCACTTTTGATGTACTAGTAGAGTTATCTTCGTCTTTCCGTAACTGATTTTTAGGTTGTGATAAAGTACTACTTTTGTGAGTTGTTTAATTCTTATCTTCACTTATCAGAATTAAACTGTTTCCAGTAGATGTTTTTGGGGTGGTGATTGTAAAAATTATCACTTTCCGATCTACGAAAAAGAAATACTACTCCTTCTTCTGATTCTATAGACGAGTGTAATACAGATAAGTTGTAATATCCTCTCTAAGATCGGTCCTGTGAATCCATTCCTTTTCCTTAATTTTTGTAGATCTAATCTTCACTAATACATCTAATGTATGGGTGTATACCTGTTAAGATTCCTTAGACGTATTTTAGATAAGTCACAATCAGTAAGTCAACACAGGTTGAAAAACACTGGTGTACCTGACATCGGGTGATCGAAGGGACAGGTGTCTTAGGGGGTCCATTCTTATAACCTTACCCAACGGTAAAGGAAGAGGTCCCCTAGAAGGACAACGTCCCTAGTTTGGGTCCAGAGGACGTAACGTCCGTCTAATAGATGAAAGACTCGGGGGTCCCTTCGGGATTTTAGATAATCTTGATTTTTTACTCAAGTCATTTTAGTGTCCTATTTTACAGTTACATGTTTTTAGTTAACATAAAAATATATGATCGTTACTTATTAGATTTTACTTTAATTCTTGTTAACGTAAGTGTTATCGTAGTTTTATTATTTTATAAATCTTTATTAAATTATTTTCTACGTATTCTGAATATTTGACTTTTGATGTTTTGTAGTGACTTTCTTCCTTTTCTGGTTTATTCACCTCTCAGAGTTACAGATACCTGACCTTCTGAATTGTGAAAATTCTACCGTTATAGGAACTTTATCTAGATATCTAAGTATGTTAGAGAGAGTTCTATAGTCGAAAGAGACGTGTTAATTGTTTGACTAAGATTTTAGATTTACCTTCCGTTCTCTGACTTTTATCGGTTTTGTTAGAACTATTTCTCATTTCAACCTCCTGAGTGCAAAAAGATAAAGTCTTGAGTGATGTTTCGATATCATTAGTTTTGTCACACCATGTCTGTTTTTCTCTCTGTACATCTAGTTAGCTCTCAGGTCTTTATTTGGGAATGTAAATGTCAGTAAACTAAAATCATTCCCACGACTCTGTTAAGTTATACCTTTTTATTGAAAAAGGTTTTTAACCACACCCCTATAAGTGTACGTTTTTTAACTTCAACCTGGAGTCGAAATGTGGTATACATTTTTACTTGAGTTGTACTAACATCTAGATTTACATCCTCAATTTTGATATTTTGAGAACCTCCTTTTGTAACTTATTCAGAAGTACTGAACCTTATCCGGTACTAAACAATTTATGCTGTAGTTTCTTGTCCCAGTTTCTTTTTTATCCGTTTACTCTGTTAATTCATTAAAAATACAAAGTTTTCTATGGTAGTTCTTTCACTTTTCTGTCGACTGATTTACCCTCTTTTATAAAAGTTCAGTACATAGAATACTCCTCAGCATACGTCTTATATGTTCTTGTGAGTGTTCAGAGTGTCATTTTCCTGTTTATCGGGTTAATTTGTACCCGTTTCCTACTTATCTGTCGAAAGGTTTCTTCTACACGTTCACCAGTTATCTGGGTACTTTTTTACAAATGACATTAATCAATAACCTCTTTATGTTTATTTTTGGTGTTACTCTATGATGAAATGTGACCTACCGTTTTTATCTTTTTTTTCCGTTTATGTTGACAACTACTCCTACACGTCTTCGACCTTGGGAGAATGTGACGGTCACCGTAGCATTTTACCGTTTTGGTGAAACGAAACAAAAAACTCAGAACCCAAAAACCAAAAAATTCAAAATAACGATATGTCGACTAAATGTTACAACATAATCAAAGTACCACTTAGGTAAAACCTTTTGTCGTTAAAAAGTTTTTCGATTTGTGTCTTAATGGTATGTTACGGTGTTAAGATGAGGATCGATAGTTGATTTCTATTTACTTTTATATATAGGTATGTTTTTGTATGTATTTACAAATTATCGTTGCGATAAGAATTGTCCTTTTTTCCACCTTTGTTGGGTTTATAGATATCTATTTGTTTTACTTATAATGAACCGGTATTTTGTCTTACTTCATAACTACGTATGATATTGTACTATTTGAAATCTTTGTGCAATTCACTTTCTTCTGTTTAGGTTTTCCGTGTATTAATATGTTATGGTAGATATACTCTACAAGGTTTATTCATCTATGTATCGCTATCCTTCAGCTAAGTCAAGTCAAGTCAAGTCAGCGAGACAGCACAGGCTGAGAAACGCTGGGGTACTTAGCGTCGTGCGGTCCGGAGGGACAGGTAGTGGTTGAGGGTCTCAAGTGAGTCTGAGTGTCGGTAACTCAGGCACTACGGTAGGTCGGTAGAGTAGGAGCCAGCAGGGGAAGAGGAGGACGGTGGTTAGGGAGGGTCGTAGTCTCAGAAAAGGTAACTCAGTTGAGAAGCGTACTCCACCGGTTTCATGACCTCAAAGTCGAAATCGTAGTAAGGAAGGTTTCTTTAGGGTCCCGACTAGAGGAAATCTTAGCTGACCAACCTAGAGGAACGTCAGGTTCCCTGAGAGTTCTCAGAAGAGGTTGTGGTGTCAAGTTTTCGTAGTTAAGAAACCGCGAGTCGAAAGAAGTGTCAGGTTGAGAGTGCAGATATGTACTGGTGACCTTTTTGGTATCGGAACTGATCTACCTGGAAACAACCGTTTCATTAATTACAGAGACGAAAACTTATACAACAGATCCAACCAGTATTGAAAAGAAGGTTCCTCATTCGTAGAAAATTAAAGTACCGACGTCAGTGGTAGACGTCATTAAACCTCGGGGGGTTTTATTTCAGACTGTAACAAAGGTGACAAAGGGGTGGATAAAGGGTACTTCACCACCCTGGTCTACGGTATTAGAAGCAAAAGACTTACAACTCGAAATTCCGTTGAAAAAGTGAGAGGAAAAAGTGAAAGTAGTTCTCCGAANTTACAGAGACGAAAACTTATACAACAGATCCAACCAGTATTGAAAAGAAGGTTCCTCATTCGTAGAAAATTAAAGTACCGACGTCAGTGGTAGACGTCATTAAACCTCGGGGGGTTTTATTTCAGACTGTAACAAAGGTGACAAAGGGGTGGATAAAGGGTACTTCACCACCCTGGTCTACGGTATTAGAAGCAAAAGACTTACAACTCGAAATTCCGTTGAAAAAGTGAGAGGAAAAAGTGAAAGTAGTTCTCCGAAAAATCAAGGAGAAGTGAAAGACGGTATTCCCACCACAGTAGACGTATAGACTCCAATAACCGTAAAGAGGGTCGTTAGAACTAAGGTCGAACACGAAGAAGGTCGGGTCGCAAAGAGTACTACATGAGACGTATCTTCAATTTATTCGTCCCACTGTCATATGTCGGAACTGCATGAGGAAAAGGATAAACCTTGTTCAGACAACAAGGTACAGGTCAAGATTGACAACGAAGGACTGGATCTATATCCAAAGAGTTCTCCGTCCAGTCCACGAGACCATAAGGGTAGAGAAAGTCTTAAAAGGTCGAAGAACACTAGGTGTGTCAGTTTCCGAAACCGTATCAGTTATTTCGTCTTTATCTACAAAAAGACCTTGAGAGAACGAAAGGGTTACTATGTCGCTTACAACCGTTAAACTAGAGACCAACGAGACGGAAAAGATTTTGGTCGAACTTGTAGTCCCTCAAGTGCCAAGTGCATAACGACTTCGAACCGAACCTCTTAAAACTCGTAATGAAATGATCGCACACTCTACTCACGTTAACACGCCATCAAACTTGTAAGAAACCGTAACGGAAAGAAACCCTAACCTTACCGGTGACGACTCAAAAGGTTTAAACGACCGTATAACTCACGTCGTGAAAGTGTCGTAGTAGAAAGTCCTGACCTTTATCGAGTTGACCTTAAGGTAGTGGAGGTGATCGAAACAAACATCACTACGAAAGATTCCGGGTGAACTGAAGCGTAAGGTCCTACAGACCGATATCCACTCACTAGTGTGGTAGCACTAATAGAACCAGTACTTCCAGAAAATACATGTCAAGAAGGTACATAAGAACGGTGGAGAAGAATTATAGAAGACGAAGACAATCCAGGTATGGTAAAGACAGGAAATAGCTCGGGTAGAAACGCACTTTACAAGGGAACCACAGAGATTAAAAGAACTTCTCTAGAGATGAGAAAGGGTAAGACAAGAAAAGGAGATAAAGAAACGTAACTAACGACTCCTTTCGAAAGAATAGAGAAGAACGATAAAAACCTTAAGACGTAAGTCTACGAATATAGAAAGGAAAATAGGAAACGAAAAGCGAAGAGAAGAAAAGTGTCGATAAACATTCCGGAGGAGTCTGTCGGTAAAACGAAAAAACGTAAAGAAACAGAACCCCTACCAGAACTAGGGACAGAGGATATGTTACAGTGCTTGGAGGTAGGTATCAAGTAGTCCGTGAGATAGATAATCTAGATCAGGGAATTTAGATAAAGAGTGAAGGTGACATACTAGTATTCCCTAAACTAAATCCAGTGTGGATTTACCAGATCACCAAAAGGGATGAAAGAAGTTAAACTCAGACTTAAACCGTTATTCCTCAAGTACTAGACTCGGTGACAGTCGAGGGTCAGAACAACAACAGTTTTCGACCTCCCTTCCCCTTTACCCCTCACTGACGGTTACCCGTATCCAAAAAGAGAAATCCCACTATTTTTATTGACCATAATCAATCACCACAATCAACGTGTTAAAAAATACTGTTTTTTACCTTAACAAATGAATCTGTACACCTAAAATACCGTACACTTAATAATACAGAGTATAAGAAATTACTGTGTTTTGTACTGACGACGTGACGTCCAGTCAGATAGATCCACATCACTACTTTTCTAAGTAAATAAGTTCTCAGACTGTATATGTTCGTGAGAATATCTGTAAACCCTTATAAAGGTTTTATAGACGGACGGAAAGAGAAGGAAAGGAGATGTTAAATAATCTCGGTGACTACATCAGATCGTCTCCTTGACAGTCAGATCTTACGCTTCAACCCCTAGGTACCACCAAGTCTCGTCCTACGTTTCCCATGGACAGCCCCCCGAAAGACTCCCACCGTACAACCCAAGGTCTACCCCACTCCGCCCGTCCGTGTCCACCTCTTCCCTCACAATCGTCACACTACGACCACTATCTGTCTTTCTGACTAGTTTATTCGTGCATGTATTTCTCGTACCCTCGGTCCAAGAGGAGTCGTCCTTTCTCAGTGTGTAAACCTTTCCCTCTTTTGATGTCACTCGGAAGACTTCGCGGCACAACAGATCCTTTCGACATACCGTCACCGTGGAGTTATCATACCCCTTGCGGGACGTGGGTCTAGTACCAAAGATTCATGACAAAAGGTGATCTTCCTAGATGTTGGGACCGTATTAGGTGAAGAACTTCCTCTCCTATATTGTACTCACACCCCTTCCCTTTCTGTGTAGACCTTGTTGAGATACTGTTTTTAATTTCTTCACGAGTTTCTTACTAACCCCCCGTACTTTTCCTGTCGTCTTCGGTCTAATTTTCCCGACGTCTCTCAGTTCAGATCCTGTTAAACTCGTAGTCTTACTCGTAGTCCCTGCTATTGGATCACTTATTTTGTCCTTTTGTACTCACATAGGATTACAATTGACTAATTAATTTCAAACTGTGCCTACTCTAAAAATGTCTTAAAGTTTCACAAAAGGGTATTTTGTGAGTATTGTTTGTCCTTTTCATTAAAATGTTCTCCCTTCGGACTATCTATGGTGACTAGTCCCTGAATTCTCTTGGAGTGGGCATTGTCCTGTTCAGTGTGGTGACGGTAAGACTCAATCAGGACAGTTTTCTACGTCTTGGATCTAGATGTTCTCCTTTGTACTCTACTTGGGTAGACGGTCACAAGAAGTCTTCCTAGTTTCGACTCGCTTTCAACGTTCTTCTAACTCTTTAACAAGGTCTAACTTCCCCTGACTTCTTTATTCTTTTGTTTTCACACTAAGACTGGACTTAGTAAAACCCTGTTAACCGTTTTAGACTTACCACAGACTCTTAATCCATCATCATTATGTTTACAATTAAAAGACTAAAGGAGTTTGGGGGTGTGGTCCATATGACCCTTTATTAACTGTACACAATGACATATTTAAATTCCCCTATCTCGTACCACCGAACCAATTGTGTGAAACACTTTACTAACGATGTTATCCAAATCAATTGTAGGTAGTAAAGTATACCTATGTTACCTTTCTTTTCTTTTGGTAAAGACGACACTACTCTTGCGAATTCTAGTCAAACACAAGGAGTATGTAGTCACAATTGACAGCAGCAGTACAACATGTAGTGTGGGGATCATCATACATGAATAGAATGTTGATTTTCAAACGTGGAAAACTGGCGCAAGTAGGTCAAAGAGAAAGGGAACACGGGACGTAAACCATTGGTATTTAGGCTTGAGAAAAAAAGGAAACTTAAACTACTCAAAACAAAAAATGACAAAACTCTAAGGTGTTTGTTCACTCTAGTATGTCATAAACAGAGACAGACTGAATATAGTGAATCATATTATGGGAATTCGAAGTAGGTAGAACAGTGTTCACCATCCTAAAGGAACAACAACAACAACAACAAAAATTACTGACTCATTTTACGTAATAATACCTATAAGTAACCTTCCTGACTATGGCTTCGACTTTCCGGTCATGAAACCGGTGGACTGCACTTCTTGACTGAGTAACCTTTTCTAGGACTGAGACCCTTTCTGACTTCCACCCTCCTCTTCCCCTGCTGTCTTCTACTCTACCAACCTACCGTAGTGTCTGAGTTACCTGTACTCAAACTCATTAGAGGTCCTCAACCACTCCCTGTCCCTCCGGACCACACGACATCAGGTACGTCAGTGTTTCTCAACCTCCACTGACTCTCTTACTTGACTTGACTGGACTTATACGTAATATATACACATATAGTGTTGTAGAAATAGGTAAATAGGTGACTGTCTGTGAACCCAACAAAGGAACCGATAATATTTATTACGACGACATTTGTAACCCCACTTTCGTAGAAAAGTTAAATCACAAAA
Organism: Capra ibex; assembly: GCA_006410555.1. Taxonomy (NCBI): domain Eukaryota; kingdom Metazoa; phylum Chordata; class Mammalia; order Artiodactyla; family Bovidae; genus Capra; species Capra ibex. The sequence continues at coordinate 27,779,120 of SJYO01018169.1, read as the reverse complement.
ACAAGGGAAATCTATATGAAGGTCTTCACCTTAACGGTCTCGAATACCGTCAAGACAAAAATTAATAAAACTCCTAGGAGATATGAACAAAGGTATCACCGATGTGGTTAAGTGCAAGGACGGTTGTCACAAGTTCTCAAGGGAAATGAGATGTAGGAGTGGTTGCAAGTAATAAAGAACAGAAAAACTACTACCGGTAAAACTGTCCACCCCCCACTATAGAATGACATCAAAATTAAACGTAAAGGGATTACTAATCACTACAACTTATAGAAGAGTACACACAGAACCGGTAAGTACATAGAGATTTCCTCTTTTACAAATCTAGGACACGGGTAAATTTTTAACCGTATAAAAAAATAAACCGATAACTTAAAAAATACTTAAAACCTATAATCGGGAAATAGTCTATAGACCAAACGTTTATAAAAAGGGGTAATGTATTTAACACAAAAGTGAAGTAACTACCAAAGGAAACGTCATGTTTTCGAAAAATTAAACTACATCAGGATGAACAAATAAAAAATAAAACAACGAATAGAACCAAAACAACGAATTAAAGGAGATTAAGACTACTAATATAACTTCAATATATCTTACAGAAACAAACGTCCTTAATGTGTACATTCATAACTCAATCGGTTTTTCGAAAAAGCGTCAAAAGTATTGTAGAATATTTGACTTCCTTGAAAACCCGGTTGGGCTATCAACCCTTATTACCCATAATACAGTTATTACATGAAAGTTTAACGAATCCTTTTCTTCGGAAATATCACACGGAGGTAGAAAGATATTCGAACTTAAATAAATTTTTCTTTTTCTGGACTCGGAATCCCCAGATGAATTGTATTAATTTTCTTACATCGTGATTCTTATAAACGTAATAAACTCCTATCAACACACACGTTCACAGACACACACACACATACACACACACACACACACACACTCACAAACGACGGTAACACGCAAACATTGATTGTAGTTTAGTAATGACTACCGGACTGTAAGTATGAAGTCTGGAAAGTCCTCGGTTTAGAAGACGAGAAAGTAGTCGAGAACTGAAAACACCGAGTAAACATTAAAGGTAATATCACACACATTTAAAGGTATCAACTACACCGTTAACATACATATTCTAGAGATTTCAGAAACTGAATGTTAATTAAAAATTAAAAGATAACAAGGACCCTTACACTAAGTCCCGGTATCCTGACAGACTTAAATTTTGTCTAATATTTTATAAAATCGTGAACTTACTTCTGATTCCTGTACGTCCCTCAAAAGAAAAGATTCGAGAAGATACAGTAAGGAAGACATTGTATAATCAAAATCCCTTTACACCGTGTAAACGTACTTTACCAAAAGGATCCTTAGTACTGAGTTCGAGCACCTTTGTCATTTGTTACGGATAAGGTCTGTACGATTGGTCACCGAGAGAAAGGGAAATGCGAAAGGACTTTAACAGGGACCGTTAATGAGACATCAGCACTTATTCTTTTGAGTCTGTGTCCTCTCGCGTCCTAGGTACGGACGTGTGGACGGGACCACCCTCCCTTCGTCGATGTCTTCCCAGTCCGGAATTTCATTGAGTCGAGACTAGGGAAGGGACGAGTAGGTAGTGTCTCGGGGGTTCGGTCGGTATGAAGTCCTCCCATTACCCGGACCCTCCGCCACTACTTCCTCCGTGAAGACCCAAGAAATTCCTCAGGGTTTTACCCTCCTCCTCTTGGACGACGTGATTGTTAAATAATTATTCATATAAGATGGTCGAAGGTAGTCTATTCAGTTTATGTTACACGATGGTTTCCTCCTTTTGTCAATTTTTTTGTTTGTTTGTTTTTTTGATTCTAGTACCGTAGGCCAGGGTCACGAAGTGTCGTTTATCTACCCCGTTTTCACCTTTGTCACTGTCCAAAATAAAAGAACCCGATGTTTCAGTGACGTCTACCACTGACTTCGGTGTTTTAATTTTCTGTGAACGAGGAACTTTCTTTTCGATATTGTTTGCATCTGTCGTATAATTTTTAGTCCCTGTAGTGAAACGGTTGTTTCCAGACAGATTCAAAAAGGTCATCAGTACATACCTACACTCTCAACCTGGTATCTCTTCCGACTCCCGGTTTCTTGACTACGAAAACTTCACACCACGACCTCTTCTGAGGACTCTCAGCGAACCTGTCGTTCTTCTAGTTTGGTCAGTTAGGATTTCCTTTAGGTGGGACTTATACGTGACCTTCCTGACTACGACTTCGACTTCGAGGTTGTGAAACCGACGGACTACGTTCCTCGACTGAGTAATCTTTTCTGGGACTAGGACCCTTTATAACGTCCGTCCTCCTCTTCCTCTACTGTCTCCTGCTCTACCAATCTACCGTAGTAACTGAGTTACTTGTACTCAAACTCGTTCGAGACCCCCAACCACTACCTGTCCCTCCGGACCGTACGATGTCAGGTACCCCAGTGTTTGACAGACTGTATTGAATCACTGACTCGTTGTTGTTCTCCACTTCCTTCAGAAGTCTCTTCGCCACAACAGTTCCTCATCGACGGTAAACAGAGACTTCCTCTCCCACCAGTGTCCTTCTTCCTTTTCACCCCCTGTGCCGGTCTCCAGACCTCCACTCAGGAGGGGACCCGACCACATCCACCCCCGCCGACCCTCGTGTCCCCAGAGTCTCGCTTGTTTTACCGGTCACTCTCCCCGGACCCCCGGGGCTCCCGTCTCGTAATTTTCCTCTTTGTCTGTCGCTGGCGAAGAGACACACACGACCTGAACATCTCACCTGGAGGCTGGATGATCGTCACCCCACAGACCCCCGTCCGAACGTTCTCCCACTGTCCCAGAGATACCGACACCTCTTCTTCCTCCCCAGACCACCCGGGGCTCGACGGGTGAGGGGGAGGTGAGTCGAGACGAGTCACGACGGAGAGGAGGACAGGGGTTGAGGGTGTTCAAGATCTTGGGTGGACAGAAATCAACAGAAGTTCAATGAAGGGATCGCAACCTGAACGTTCCTCACTCCCAGCGTGTCTAGTCGGGACTTGGAACTAGACTTCTTGACTCCTTCGACCTTCTGAGTCCCAGATCCTTCCCTCGAAACGTCACCGGTTCTCCGGGACCCGCGGATCACCCCTCCCCAAACCCCCATTCTTCAGGGTTGAAAGAAGGTTTACTCTCACAATCAACGAGTCAGTGCAACCTGAGAAGCTGGGGTACCTGACCTCGGGAGGTCGCAGGAGATAGGGACTTTAAGGGGTCCGTTCTCGTAGTCTCACCCAACGGCAAAGGAAGAGGTCCCGTAGAAGGGTTACTCCCTAACTTGGATCCAGAGGACGTAACCGTCGGACCAGGAAATGGTAGACTTGATGGTCCCTTCGGGTACCACTCAGGAATAGGATACTTGGAGAACAGAAACGGGGATCTGGACCGGGAAATGGCACGCTTTCGTCAGGAGTCTATTATAAGATCAAATCCCCACAACCTAGTCCTTTCCTCTTACTTCGGTCCTAGAGACAACACCGTGTAACAGGTTTCGGTCTCAGACGGTAGTGGTTCGACCGTAAAGGGACTCAAGGGCTCCAGAGTTTGGCTCGACCGTACAGGCCGCCCTCTTGAGTTCCGGACCGAGTGGGGGTCGAAGGGTCTTAGACCGGACAAGCCGAATCTTCCTACGGTCCTCGTCAGTACCATGGGACCGTTTCACTAGTTGTTGGAAGGATCTATTCACAGGTGGACCCTTCCATCAAGGGACCTCCTCACCTCCCCGTCTCAGAACTTTGAAGAGTCCTACGGTCGAGTCCCGAACCTCCGGAATCGAAAAGTTTGAGACACCGATCTTTAGTGGTGCTAGTGTTGTCTTCATCTACTCAGAGTTCGTAGACTTTTGACCATCGGAATAAAGATTGTAGGAAGGTCACACTCCTGGTTGGTTAGACAAGGACAAAGTCCGTTGGGTTAGGAAGATAATACCTGCGCCTTCCTTCGAGGTCAGCACCAAAATAACGGACCGTGTACCCCCTAATACTTCTGTGGTCGGTTTCTTTGAGGTTTGCCCGGCAGGAGGAGGCTGTCTCGTTCCGTCGGGACGGGTATCCCAGGTCTGGCGGCTTCGGCGGCTTCGACGGCTTCGATGGCTTTTTCCTCCTCCATGCCTAGGAATACCTCTCCCTTTACCGTTGGGTGAGGTCATGAGAACGGACCTCTTAAGGTACCTATCCCCCTCGGACCACCCGATATCAGGTGTCCTAGCGTTTCTCAACCGGTGTTGACACTCTGATTGAAAGTGAAAAGTGAAAGTGTCTAGTAATCGAAAAGACTCAGTAGGACCTTTTCCGACTCGATAAAATTGTATACTGAATCTCTCACGACAAATATCGTTACCCGAAGGAACCACCGAGTTTACCATTTCTTAGGCGGACGGTTACGTCCGCTGGACCCAAGTTAAAGACCGAACTCTTCTAGGAGACCTCTTCCGTTGCCGGAGGGTGAGGTCATAAGAAAGGACCTGTCTCCTCGGACCACCCGATATCGGGTACCCCAGCATTTCTCAGTCTGTGCTGACTCACTGATTGTGAAAGTGAAAGAAATAATGAAAAGTAAATTATCATTGTGATGTTTATTAGGTAAAATAGTAAGAAAAGTTGGATAGTTTTACAAAACATTAAGTATAACCTAAAGGTGTCACTACAGATATATCCACTCATAATAAGGTTAAAATGTGTCCTCCACACACCGAATCAGGAATCTTGGTGAATATATGGGATATCAAATTGGATTTCTCGTATCGGTATACGAACCGAAGGTTGTGGACTCTTTTGAGAGTCAGACAATTTACTCCAGTTAGATCTTGGTTAGGAATTTTTGGGGTATCTGACTAGTTGTCTCATTCCTATAGGGTCCAGTTTAAGTTCCAAAAGAGGGGAAATGACAGGCTTACAACTTGTTCAACGTACTAAAGGGTCACACCCAAAAAAGTAAGGATTTTACCCCTACAAAAATAGACAGGACTTATAAAACATCTCAATGGCACTCTCAGTTCACCTCTCACACATTCGTATATAAGTTTACTTGTTGGTAAAGGACTCCAGGAAGACGTATTGGAGTGTCGTTCAGGAGAGACATCAGTAGGTCGTAAAGTTATAACTCGCACTACCCTTCGAAGGGACCATATTTTGCTGGTGTGATCGAGTCTACATGACGCTGAGGACAAGAGAGGATCCTCTCTCCGAGGAACGGTGACGGGATCTTATGACGAAACGGAGACCGCGTCTCTAGACAAGTAGTCCTCAACAGACACACTGTTAATTAATATATAGGTGGACTTTGTGAGACACTCCTTGGCTCCTTCAGGAGGCATCCAGGACTGGGTCCCTACAAGACTTAACTTCTTCCCTCGTAAACCGACGACTGTAAGGATACACCAGCCTTAAAACTCGACCCAGGTTCACTCTAAATAACGTCACACACACTTCTTCCGAAATTAAGCAACAAAAGATGGTCACTTAATTAAAACACATCTTGATCACACTAGTACCTTACTAGGGTTTACGTAGGATGATTTAGGTTGACTCTACGAAAATACGTAATTTTTTTTTTAGACAACTTTCTGACTGAAACCTTACTAAAGTTTGAATGTCTTCTCCACGTTCTTGTCATGTTTCACTTGACTATGTAAGGAGTGGGTCTTTGTAACCAACCATTAAAATAAACAAGATTACGAAAGAAAGATGTGTGTGTATGAAAACAAAAATGACTTGGTAAACTTCCATTTAACGTCTGTACCAAAACGAAATGGAGACTTCTAAAGTCCCACATAAAGGATTCTTATTCCCCCAAGAGTGTGTATCGGTACCATGTTACTATTCCATATCGTTTAAATCGTGACTATGTCACAATGGATTAGGCGTCAAGTAATCGTTTAAAATAATCAACTGGGTTGTCATGAGAAACAGTACAAGGGACTACGTTGTAAACTAAGTCCTAATCGAGAATATAAATCAAGAGTTCGGAGTGTCATAGGAAGTCAATCCCTGTCGAGGAGTCGGAACCAGAAAGTACTGTGACTACAAGAACTTCCTAAGTCTGGTCAAGACACCTTAAGGAGAATTAAGTCCATATAGACCATAAAAGAAGTCCCTATACAAAGTCCGTCCTTAGGACTCCACTCACAAGGACAGCAGACGTCCCATAGTGTAGTGTCTCGTGAACTGAGTAGCAACCACTACCTTTGACTAGTGAACCAATTTGGAGAAGGGAAGGTCTCTATTTGTTTTATAATGTAGTAAGTTTTATTAGAAAAAATAGTCGGTACGAAAAAACATTCAAGGTCTCTATGGAATCTTTTAAAAAGGGGTTCGGGAAAGAAACCTACTAGGGGGTCCAAAGAACGCCCACTATGAAGTCATTCATAAGTTCGGGAGAGGGGTGAACCGTATTTAAGAGAAGTCCCTTTTATTCAGCCTCGTTTAATATTTAAGTTCTCGAAGGTTTCTTTTGGAGTGTCGTCGGTGGACACGCAGCGAGGACAACGGTACGAGTGGACCCTACGTCGGGTGAACGGTGGGTATACCACACTCTTGGTCCTGATACGCGACCTTCGTCGGAACCTTTTTGTCTTGAAACAGTTATCATGACCCTCTGAGCCTCCTGTAAAGTTTGTGTTTTCGGATATGTGTTATAGTGCTACGAAAGAATAGTTCTATCTATCGACTTTTACCCCTGTATAAGTACAAGATTTCAAACCTAAATATGGATATTTGGGTTCATGTCTCTAATTAAAAATTTACAAAGATTTTCACGTTAAGAACTATAAATTGTCATACATGGTAAGTACATATATTATCGGTTTTACGAACATGCTTATAAAAACCTTTAGTCAACGTGTTTAAAGACTTGATAGAGAAGGTACGATACGACACGATTCAACGAATTCAATGACCTCGTTGAAGTCAGCTCAACGCCGGGTACCTGACATCGGACGGTCCGAGGAGACAGGTACCTTAAGAGGTCCGTTCTTATGACCTCACCCGACGGTAAAGGAAGAGGTCCCCTAGTTTAATAGGAGAGAATACAGTGGACGAAACGTCCACCCAAGAAATGGTGATCGCGGTGGATGTAAAGGGGTTTAAAGAAGAAAATTTAGTGTTTTATAGAGAGTTCGGGATGGTAGATAATGTAAGTAATAAAAGGGAAGAACGAAAAACCAACTGTAATAAAAGAGGTGTATTTATTATCGATGAATTCACAACACTTTGAAGACACATATACTGTCTGTGAAAGTTGTGACAGTAGGTAAAGATACAGTAAAGAAACGTTTATAGAAGTAACGAGGAGAAGGGAGGTTTGTGCCTGTACTAGAGTCCCTAACCATGTAAGAAAGGGAACGGTCAGTGAGTGTGACCTACACCCTCATCACTAAAAGTTTAAAATTATACGTATACGCAGTAGACCCCAGAAGGGTCCACCGAGTCTACCCTTTCTTAGGTGGACGTTACGTCCTCTGGACCCAAACTGGGAACCCAACCCTTCTACGGGACCTCCTCCCGTACCGTTAGGTGAGGTCAGAACAGACCTCTTAGGAGTACCTGTCTCCTCGGACTTCCCGTTGTCAGGTACCTCAACGTCTCAACCTGTGCCGACTCACTAATTCGTGTTGTGTGTGTGTGTGTGTGTGTGTGTGTGTGTGTGTGCGTAGAAGACCTCTAGTGTCATTCCACGTCTAAGACTAAACCAGACAGACCCTACCCCGAACTCTAAGAAGTGTAGGTCCCTGGGACTCCACGATCTCCTAAGTGGTGGGGTTCGACGTAAAACTCAGTGTTGTCCTCACCCCCTGGTCCTACTTCCTAATTGTCCCGAGTCCGTCGCTAGGCGATCACGGAAACCCTTCCCGTACATCAGGCTGAAACGTCCGTCGACCAATAAGTCGACGGAGGTTTCAGCCCCGACCCTCAGCCACGAGTCACCACTCCGGTCTCCTCCCCCTGGTCCACGACTCGCCGAACCTAAAAGGACCTGGTTGAAAGAAAGATTTAATTAAAAATAACCTCATATCAACGAAATGTTACAACACAATCAAAGACGACATGTCGTTTCACTTGGTCAGGATGTATATGAAGATAGCGGAGACAAAACCTGAGGGAAGGGTAAATCCAGTGGTGTCTCGTGACTCATCTGAAGGGACTTGATATGTCATCCAAGAGTAATCAATAGATAAAATATGTGTCATAGTTATTCAGTTAGGATTAGTGGGGTAAATAGGATGAGGGATAAAGGGAGACCCGTAGACATTCAAACAAGAAATGCAGACACAGAGATAAAGACGAAACGTTTATTCAAGTAGACACGGTAAAAGGATCTAAGGTGTATATTCGTTATAAAATACTGTAAACAAAAAGAGAAAGACTGCATAGATGAGACATACTGTTAGAGATCCAGGTGGGTATAGAGACGTTTGCCGTGACAAAGTAAGTAAAAATATCGACTCATTTTAAGGTGAAATATATACATGGTACAGAAGAAATAGGTAAGGAGATAACTCCCTGTAAATCCAACGAGAGTATAGGACCGATAACATTTATCACGACGATATTTGTAACCCCACGTACATGGAAAAAATTAACACAAAAAAAAGACCTATATACGGGTTCTTACCCTAACGACCTAGTATATCATTAAGATAAAAATCATAAAATTCCTCGGAGGTAGGACAAGAGGTATCACCGACGTGACTAAATTTAAGGATGGTTGTCACATCCTCCCTAGTGAAAACAGGTGTAGGGGAGGTCGTAAATAACAAACATCTTATAAGAACTACTACCAGTAAGACCAGTCACCCTCCACTATGGAGGAACATCAAAACTAAACGTAAAGAGATTTTTGTCTTCACTGTCCCAATTCGAAGGTAAAACCCCCTCCAATAAATCTTCAGTCGGACCTTCCCCTAACGACTCTCCCTCCACGTAAACCTCCCATAAAACCATTGGGTCAACTCTTTAGTCCTCCCTAATTTTCTTCCGTTTCCCCTTCCTCTTTTCGACTAAGTAACCCTGGGTTTCTTTTTTTCAAGTCGTCGAGATCAATGACTGACCTGTACCCCTTTCTAGAGTCATTGATACCCTCTTCCGTCACCTCCGGTTGGCTGGAACACTCTACTTCACACCTCCGTCCCCGTCATTCCTCTCTCGTCCTTCGTTTCTTCACTTACGCTTCCTTCGGAGAGATCTTTTACGACAACAGTTCCTTCCTCTTTAACTCCCACTCTTTCCCCCTGTCCCCCGGATCCTCTTCCGAGTCATCTGACTCTTGAACGCCCAGGCCTTTCCCGACTACTGACTACCGACCTCCAACGTTCTTGTGTCACCCGTTCTGAGTCACACCCCTAATTAGGGGTGAGAATGTGGTGTTTACCCCACTATGGAGGAGGGGACGGTAGAGTCTCCGACAGGATTGAACCCGAGACGGACGAGAGGTCGTGGGTGAAACGTCGTGTATAACTCAGATTCACTTAACGAAGAGTTGGGAGGTCCCCTTTGACACTTCAAACATGACAAGCGATACAATTTCTAGAAACGAAGTTTCATCGGTAGGATATTGGGACACCCTCCTATAAGACTGAGGGTCGACGTAACAACCCAGGAGTACATACAGTAACCCGGTTATAGAATCTTTTTCTTGGTTATCCTACCTACCTACTTCCCTGTTTACCTACCTACCTATTTTTCTCTCTGTCTGTCTATCGAAAGAAAATTCCTTGACCGAGTGCACCAACACTTCCGACCGTCTAGGGTGTAGATGGACATTTGGTCCTCCGACCTCTGGGTCCGTTAACACACTTCCAACGACCTTCCGTCTTAAGGGAGAAGGAGTCCCTAGAGCCGGACAAAGGAGACTTCAGGAGGGTAACTGACCTACTCGGAGGGGAGTGCAATACCTCCTAATGGGCAAAATGAGTTTCGGCTACGTAGAGTCACAACGAGGGTACTTTACGGAAGTGTAATTGTAGTGTGACCACACTGTGGTCTGTAGACCCACCACCACCAACAACAAGTCAACGGGTCAGTACAGGTCGAGAAACGCTGGGGTACCTGACGTCGAGCGGTCCGGAGGGACATGAAGTCGTAGAGGGTCTCAAACGGGTTCAAGTACAGTAACCTAGCCACTACGACAGGTCGGTAAAGTAGGAGACTATGGAAGGAGAGGAGGTCGGGAGTTAAAAAGGGTCTTAGTCCCTGAAAAGGTTACTCAACAGACAAGTGTAGTCTACTGGTTTTATGACCTCGAAGTTAAAGTGGTAGTCAGGAAAGTCACTCATAAGTCCCAACTAGAGGGAATTCTAACTGACTACACTAGAACAACAGGTTCCCTGAAAGTCCTCAGAAGAGATCGTGTGAAGCTTCGGTAGTCAAGAATCCGTGAGCCGGAAGAAATACCAGTCTGAGAGTGTTGGAATGTACTGGTGACCCTTCTGGTATCGGGACTGATATACCTGGAAACAACCGTCTCATTATAGAGACGAAAAGTTATGTGACAGATCCAAACAGTAGAGAAAGGACAGTTCTTCGTTAGTAAAAGACTAAAGTACCGACGTCAGTGGTAGGCGTTACTAAAATCTCAGGTTCTTCTTCTTTAGAATAGTGGAAAGGGGGAAGATAAACGGTACTTCATTACCCCGGTCTACGGTACTAGAATCAGAAAAAATTATGAATCAGAATTCGACCGAGAAAGTGAGAGGAAGTGGAAGTAGTTCTCCGAGAAATCAAGGAGAAACGAAAGACGGTAATTTCACCATAGTAGACACATAGACTCCAACAACGAAAGACGGTAATTTCACCATAGTAGACACATAGAGGGTGGATAGAACTAACACCGAACATTGAGTGGGTCGAGCTGTAAAAAGTACCACACGAGTCTCATATCCGATTTGTTTGTCCCACTGTCGTCTGTCGGGACAGTATGAGGAAAGAGCTAGAACTTGGTTAGTCAACAAGGGATGTCCCAAGAATTGACAACGAAGAACTGGACGTATATCCAAAGAGTCCTCTGTCCATTCTAACAGACCGTTAAGGGTAGAGAGATTCTCGAAAAGTGTCAAACAGTACTAGGTATGTCAGTTTCCGAAATCACATCAGCTACTTTGTCTCTACGAAAAAGACTTTAAGGGAACGAAAGAAATATTGGGTCACTTACAACCGTTAAACTAGAGTTCAAGGAGGAGGAAAATATTTGGGTCTAACATGTAGACCTTTAAAAACCAAACGTATCACGACTTCGAATTTTGAGTTGTAAGTCTATTACTTCTAGTACCGTAAGGTCAGGGTAGTGAAGTACCGTTTATCTACCCCTTTGTTACCTTTGTCATTCTCTGAAATAAAACCCTCCAAGGTTTTAGTGACGTAGACCACTGACGTCGGTACTTTAATTTTGTGCGAACGAGGAACCTTCTTTTCAATGCTGGTTGGATCTGTCGTATAGTTTTTCGTCTCTGTAATGAAACGTCTGTCTCCAGGTAGATCAGGTTTAATACCAAAAAGGTCATCAATACATACCTACACTCTCAACCTGATTTCTCTTTCGACTCGCGGTTTCTTAACTACGAAAACTTGACACCACAACCTCTTCTGAGAACTCTCAGGGAACCTGACGTTCCTATAGGTTGGTCAGGTAGGATTTCCTTTAGTCAGGACTTATAAGTAACCTTCCTGACTACGACTTCGACTTTGAGGTTATGAAATCGGTGGACTACACTTCTTGGTTGAATAAACCTTTCTGGGACTACGACCCTTTCTAACTTTCGTCCTCCTCTTCCCCTGCTGTCTCCCACTCTACCAACCTACCGTAGTGGTTGCGCTACCTGTACTCAAACTCATCCGAGGTCCTCAACCAGTACCTGTCCCTTCGGACCACACGACGTCAGGTGCCCCAGTGTCTCAACCTGTTCTGACTCACTGACGTGACCCACTTACTTCGGATCATCCGTTCTAAAATTCGTACTGGAATGATCGTACCGTCTACTCACGTCAACAGACTGCCAATCCTGTAAGAAATCATGGTGGGAAGAACCCTTAACCCTACTCCTAACTGGAAAAGGTCACCGGTGACGACCCAGAAGGTCTAAATACTGTATTGCCTACGTTTTGAGTCTATACACCCATGACCCTGGATTAGTTCCTCTGTATGTTCTAATTGTTAGGGTCATGGGTGTAGTAGGTCCACACTCCTAAGTTACTCCACTATACATAGTGCGTAGGCTATCTTGGTTCGTCGTCACACAACACATACACACACATTCACGAAGTAGTTACCGTACTAAAATTTCCCTTGTTCTCTTTGTGATTTTTAAAAGAAAATGAGGTTTTTCCTCAATCGTCATGGTTTGTAATCGAGGAAGGATATCAGAAATTTTTCAACCTAATTTTGAGTTGTAAGTTTTTTTATTCTAACGTCGTAGACCAGGGTAGTGAAGTACCGTTTATCTACTCCTTTGTTACCTTTGTCACTGACTGAAATAACAAAAACCCGAGGTTTTAGTGACGTCTACCACTGACGTCGGTACTATAATTTTCTACGAACGAGGATTCTTATTTTCGATATTGTTTGGATCTGTCGTATAGTTTTTCGTCTCTGTAATGAAACGTCTGTCTCCAGGTAGATCAGGTTCAATACCAAAAAGGTCATCAGTACATACCTGCACTCTCAACCCGATATTTCTTTCGACTTGTGGTTTCTTAACTACGAAAACTTGATACCACAACCTCTTCTGAGAACTCTCAGGGAACCTGACGTTCTAGTTTGGTCAATTAGGATTTCCTTTAGTCAGGACTTATAAGTAACCTTCCTGACTACGACTTCGAGGTTATGAAACCAGTGGACTACGTTTCTTGACTGAGTAAACTTTTCTGGGATTACGACTCTTTCTAACTTCTATCCTCTTCCCCTGTTGTCTCCTACTCTACCAACCTACCGTAGTGGTAGAGCTACCTGTGCTCAAACTCATTCATGGCTCTTGACCACTTCCTGTCCCTTCGGACCACACGACGTCAGTCAGGTACCCCAACGTTTCTTAGCCTGTACTGACTCCTGACTTGATATCAGAATTTTACTGTACTAAGTTACACCAGAATATAACGATGTTTTCAATGTGAGTAGTCGTACAAGAAGAACTCCGACATACGTAGTCACTACCTAAAGTATCATTTACAAAACATTACGGGAAATAAAAGGATTTTATTTTACGTATTAAAAGTAGTTGTCTTATTGAATGCATGTGTGCATTAAATACTGTTTGGTGATATTACAGGATCACCGTGATAAAATGTTGAATATAATTATATATCAAATTATGTATTTATAACCCCGTGATCATTAAATCTTTTATATTAGTTGTTTCGTCTGTGAACGAAGGCTTACCTTAGAGGCACTTCCGTTGTCGAGATTCGTCTCTACTAGCCTTCTGACACAACTACTGTTTGAGGTACTAATTGTGTCGATGACCATTATACCAAAAGGTTTACATACAGTCAAGAATAATTGTAGGATTTGGAATGTTTCATTTTAGAACGGAGTCAAATATGTTGTTACCGTAAGGACCTTTTAATGCATATATAATTCTAGTGCTCTCTTCATACGACATGTAAATACATTTCGTCGTCCTATAGTTCAGTGTGTCCTATTGAGGAATAAGGCACCACAGGTCGTACACTGCTCTAAAAGAGATAGGGACCCTCTAAACGAGACGAGGGTGGGAGAGACACGGACCTCGAGAGAGGGTAATGTACGAGTGGTTTGTGCGGACGACTCTCAGTGATTGTAAATCTCACCCAAACAAAGTCGCACTTAATGACCTTTACTCTACAGATTCAGACTAATTTGTCTGTTTAGTATCCGTCATGGTTCTTTCACAAGTTCTATTTAAGTTTTCCAAATAACGTGGTCTACGGTGTCTTTTTACCTAGTTTCATTATACACTTGTTCAAAATTCTTTTTTCTGAAGGTATGTAACTATGACTATAGATAAAGTGACTAGTTTTTGTTTCAGGATAGTTAAACATTACCTTGAAGTTACTATTGTTTAGTTGGGACTTTAAAAGAGGAAAATTTTGTGGTGAATTTAAATTCGTATAACGTCAGAACGAAGGTTCTAAATACCAAGTGGTTTACACCTGTAAATTTTTAATTGTAAGTCTCCCCCGACGAACTAAATCCGTTTATAATATAATTTTCCAAGGACGGGGGTTTCGTGTTATCTTTTGTTTACCAAGTGTAAATGGTTCTTCGAGTTCTGAAAAAGTTAAATAACCACTTTCATACGTACTTGTTTTATGAAAGTTTTCGTGTACATTCACCTTTTTAGGTCTATAAATTTTCTTGACATCCCAGTGAAATATAAGAAATAAAAATACATGTTGGTTGAGGTCACTCCTTGGATTTTTCGATGTATGACTTAAAATATTTTAGAGTCCTGGATTAATCTTCTCGGTTTTGTTCTCAAATCATAGCAAATCGTCCGTCCCTAAAAGGAGGGAGCTTTTTTCAATTGAAACTTTTTATACTATTCAAATTTTTCAACGCTACACATTTGCCGTCAAGGTACCCTACACTTTTCAAATAGCAATGAAAGTAATTTTTTGTCGTGTGAAGTCTTTTTACCTAACCTCGGACATGTTTTTCGATAAATTGTGACTATTTTATGAAACCTTAATACGTGTTCATACCTTCGATGTAAAATTCAAAAGTAACAGTATAAATTTGCATGTGTTCATAGAAATGTAAGTATAGTGAGCGGTTAGATGCTTTTTAATTCGGAGCTGTACGACCTCCTTCCGGGCGTACCGTTGCGACCACGTGTGGACGAGGTAGTCGGAGGGTAAGCGGACCTGTTCGTTCTACGATGTCTTTCCATGTGAGTTGTCCATTCTGCAGTTTCAACTTCTTTGGGATTTCCACCTTAGGACAGTTGACTCCATCAAAAGAGATAAACATGTAAAAAAATTTTAAAACAAAAAAAAGAACTCCACCCGGACCCACTCCCGCCCAGGGAAGGAGTGGAGACACCGACTCTGTCTTGGACCGGGGTCCCACCACAGGCCGCACAGAGGTGGGTCAAGGTACTCTAAGAAAAAGGTGAAAACCCTTCTCCAACGCAAATACTCTCTTGTCCGCCTACAAGAACTCTCTTCCTCCCAAATGTCTTCTCGTCGTTGTAAGGACCAGACACCACGTCCGCCGTCGGCACTCCCCGTCCGACGGACCGTAGGACTCCCCAGAGGGAGCAGTGGAAGAAGACCCTCTCCCCCCGTACGTCTCCGGTTCGAGCAAAAGAGCCGACGGTCCCCGACCCGTGTAGAAAAGACGTACTTCGAATTTAACTGGTAAATTTCGAGTCGAAGGGACCCGACCCAGATTAAGAGGTGTCCGGCGATGGACGTGACTAAAACGTAGATCAATAATAGACATTTGGGACCTCCCACCGTCCCCTCCCTTTCACAGGTCTTGTACGGTCACTCTTCCCTCAGTTCTCTGACCCCCTACGAGTTTCGACCACGTCTCCCCTGCGACACTGGAGCGAGTCGTGCCACGTAGTGTGCATTCCCTGAGTCTACCCCTCTCCCGCCGGTACGCGGTCCAGGTGCTGTTGGTGGTGCCACAGTACCTTGGTCCCTGAGATTTATATGGGCAGAGTAGAGCCTGTAGTCCGTTTTCCTTTTGTCTTTTGCATCTATTTTACCTGTAGTGAAAATACTACTCTCTGTATTTATGTTTAATTTCTAAAAATCTCAGAGCTCTGGGAGACGCGAAGTGTAGGAATTTTTTCTCTCCCTTCCCCATGAAGGGGCTACCAGGGCACCAACCCTGAGACTCGAAAGTGACGGTTCCCGGGTCTAAGTCAGAGACCAACCCCTTGATTCTAGGATGTTCGGTTCTCCTCGTCGGTTGTTCGACTCACCTCGTCGGTTCCCCCTTTTTTTTTTGTTGTGTACTAAATAATTTTTCTCCCCTTCCGACATCAAGACTGGATAGGGATTCTTGGTGAGGATTCTTTCTTGTGTGGACAAAAAAAGGTAACCAGGACGACGAGACGAGAAAGTTTGCTTGTTGAGTGTAAACAGTTTCTTATTTCTGTCTCTGCATACATTGAACCCCAAACCCCTAAAATAGTGTATCGTTTAGACTTCTGTCTCATAAGATTGAGGACTTTCCCTTCAGCGAAGTATAAGAATCCACGTTTTCGATGTGCCTTTCCTGACCCTAATTAAAAATTTCTTCTAATCTCGGACCAATATTAATTTCAGGAGTTCCAGACGGCCACAATTGTCCACACGACAATTGTCCAATCGGGACGGAAAATGTGGTTAAATGATCAGAAAAGGAAATGGGACGTACAGTCCTGTAGTGGACGAAGTGTTAGTCATTTGATTTCAAGCATAATTGTCTTTTGAGTCGTAAAAATTTTTCGTTTGATGCGAGTATGTCTTCGTTACGACGGAACACCGTCCAAAATATGATGTCCCGTCAGTTAAAGACCCTTCCACAAAACTTTTCCTACATCCCAAACCTTCCGTGTCTCTACTATCTCACTTTTAACTCGAGTATCTACCTGACAAATCTTTACCAGACTAAGTATTCAGTAGGACTTGACAACGTTTAAAGTGAAGGGTGGACCTGTCGACACGGAAAATTTCATATTTATCAGTAGACATAATTGACAATCTCCTTCTTCCACCGAAGTCGACCTCCCTAAATCGGTGTCTTTACGAGAGTTCGAATATCTTTATTGAAACCATTTGCCGGGGAAACTGTTCCGACGACTCTCGAGACTTCGGAGTCCTACTTCGCTCACCCCAGCCTGACACGGGAGGCGACGACACGTGACATACACCTACCCTGCTCCTACGATGTAACTAAGAGCCCAAATAACGTGGTTGTCAGGTAGGGATTGGATGGGCACCGACGTAGAGTTTGTTCCCTTTACCCCTTCCGACCTTCGTCACCCAGGGACCTCGAGACGAGGGGTGTCGGTCAGGGGAGTACGAGAGACGGTCTCCTACTGTAGTTCCGGTGACCGCGCGTCCGTCATGTGCGTCCGAGGTGACATGGTGCCAGGGACCACAGGTCCCAAGGGCACGACTGGCGGAAGAGTCCTGTCGTCCTAGCGGAGGAGGTCGAACCCCTCGCGTGCAAACGTGAGACTCTACAAAGATCGTCGCTACTACGGACACAGTAAGTCCCGGCGAGAGTCCGGGGACCAGTGACGACACGGGAGTCGCGGGTCCGACTGGGCTCCCACTACCTTCGGACGGACGAGTGCTGTTGTGTCTGCGGACCACAGTCACTTGGATGCCGAGGGTCGGTCGTGGGGTCCTTCGCTGCGGGGGCTGTGTCGTGTCGTGTCCGTCCTGGCGCCGACAGGTGGGACGACCGTGGAGCGCCAGCGTCCCTCGACGGAAGGAAGGAGGAGCCCGACTCTTAGGCTAAAAGAAGCTCCTCCTCGACAGGACTCTTAATCGAATGTTCTCATAGACCCGCTGCATTCCTCTCACTCACGAGCGTTACCGGCAGTCGTCTCCGTCCAGCAACCTGAGATAGGACTTGTACCTATCTCCCCTCCATCAATGTAATTTCACCGTCCTAAATATCCTTACAGGGTGACGGTCTAGGGTCCGGACGGGTCACCCGTTAGTCTTGTCTCACTTTCTCCGTCCGTCTACCACTCGGACAAGGGCTCTGGGTGGGACGACCCCAGGGCCTCGGAAGCTACCACGTCACCGTCGATACACGTACCCTGGTCCCGGACATAGGGACGTTCCGGAGACGTGCTGTAGAGGAGGTCAGTCGTGAGGTCCTGATGTGGAGCTCAGACGTGGCCGAGGTTCATTCAGAGACCCTTGGGTTCTATCACTGTTACAGAAGTTTTGGGGACCCGAAAGAATTTACCGAGTGTGTTGGCTTTGGGGGTGGGTCGTGCGTGAGTTGTGAGTCTGTGGCTTCGGTGAAGGACTCTTACCTCCATCTCAGTCACTCCCACCCCCTCGTGTCCGTCCCCCGACGACCCACAGGACCTTTCGGTCCCACCAGAGCCAGGAACTTTGTACAAGATTGCAACAGGGAACAAAGGTTTTGGATTTTTGATTTTTATCTTGGATTCTTCCGTCGACCATACTCGAACACCATAGAAGGGACGGAAGACGTCACTGTAAGTCCCACTGTCGTTCAAGGGTCGTGACGTCACGACGACCGGACTCTCGTCCCCCCGTCACTCCTTCCCGATCTTCCCCGGGTTATTCCGTGACCCACCGGACTTCGTTCCTCCGTTTAGGTGGAAGTCCTACCTAGGAAGTCCCCACCCACAACTACCATCCGTGGGTAGTCGGTCCCCGGTCCGTTCGCAGGATCTTTATTCTCGACGTGTAGGGTGTAGTCTTTAGTCTACTCCGTCCTGATGACACTCCGACCACTTCTCTAGATTCGTTTTTGACTTTTTCATTTACGGAGTCTTCCCCTCTTATAAAAATTTCACTTTATGTATTTTTTTTTTTTTTTCATACCGTCCTTTACGACTCTCACCTTATTACGGTCATTCAGTGTAGGACCCAGACTGGACTCTTCAGGTCGTTCTTTCGCTTCCGGACTCGGAACTTTATTATGTTGAAACTGACCGTTCGGATTATCTCTTAAACCCCTAACTACAAAATATGTGCCATAAAAGAACGGGGTTTGACCCCCCCCTAGCAGTAGTGTCCTTTTCCCCCCTGTTCCGGGATAACTCTGTTACAAAACAATGAAGAGACACCTTTTTAACTCGTCTCTCATTTTGCGTTCAGTCTTAAAGAAGGGGGGTCTCTTTAATCCCGTTTGTCAGAGACCCTCTACTACGTCCTGTGCCTACTGTACGTGTGGAGGAGAAGACTACCCGAGTGTCCTTTTCCCTCCTCTCAGGCCGGTGGACCCTGTGCGTCTACCCGGGGTTCAGGTCCTCCCGACGGAAGGAGTGGAGGGGGTCTTTACCGTTCCTCCTGTGTCGGCGCCAGGCTGTCGGACACTGAGGGTGTAGGATCACTTTACGGAACTCTACCCGGAGACCTCCTCCTAATGTACAAGGTGAAAGTTCCTATTTTATTGGGACCCCCCTTCCGACTGGGGCCTGGAGGTCGACTTTCCAGCCTTTCAGACAAAGATCCACACTTTGAGACCACAGGGACCCCTCATCGTCCCCGACCTGCCCAGTCCCCCATAGTCGGATTACTACTATGAGGTATCCTGAGTGGGGTCGTGCTGCGAATCAAGAAAGTGCACGTGTGCGCACACAGGTGCTTCTATGAGCCTGTCGTAGAACGAGAAGTCCATGTAGAGGACGTCAGACAGGAGGTCCACGTACTGCGTGACGTTTCGGTTGGTGTGAGTGCTACTCGACCCCTGAGTCTAGAGGTGGTCACTGCGTTCTCGACCTTAAGGGAGGTAGGAAAGATTCGTGTGTTGACACTAGAGTAGAGACATTTTATATGAATTCCCTAATGTTCGGTCACGTTTGGGATGGTAAACCTCCTTATTCAAAACAGTAGTTGTCCCTGGATGGAATGCGATGTTTCTTGAGATGAGTCATGAGACATTATTGGATATATCCGTTTCTTAGACGGACGGTTACGTCCTCTGTGTTCTCTGAGCCCAAACTAGGGACCCAGTCCTTCTAGAGGACGTCACCCTTTACCGTGAGGTGAAGTCATAAGGTCAAAAGGTGAACGGACCTTTTAACGTACCTGTCTCCTCGGACCGTGTAATATCAGGTACCCCGGTGTTTCTCAACCCGTACTGAATCGTGGACATATACATATTGACTTACTGAAACGACGTGTGGAGTTTGGTTATCGTGTAATATTTAGTTGATATTATATTTAATTTTTTGTCCAAAAACATTTTGTTCTTTCAAATGAAAAAGGTTACTGACTATTCTCGAAGTATATATAGGAGATCAGAAAAATTTTTTCGGAAACGGAAATTGTATCAACTTTAGTAAGATAATCATATTAATAAGAGACGAAAGTTTTTTGAAAGATTATTAGGGAAGGGGTACAATGATTTTTAAGAAATGGTTACGGAAAAATATTTCTCGTAGAGACAACAACAAAAGATATGGAGTTTAATAAAACAATGTTAAGTAAGGGTCTTCTTCCTGACCTTGTTCCAATAAGACTTGAAAAGAACAGAGAGTTCTCACATAAAATAGATCCAGAGATCATTGTTATTTCTCTCCGTTAATAAAAGTCCTGTAGAGATGGGAACCTTGACACAGGTTGAAGCACAGAATCTCTTGTCGTTGGTAGACACGAAACGTGGTCTCCGTTTACGAAGACGTAAACCGTCCGTCAGTAGTCCGTGGAGTCATTCAGTGGACTACCGAGACCGTTCCCAGGTAGACTGTACTAAGAGAAGATCTGGTAATGCGGACGACAGAAGTTCCATTTTTCTAATTGTCTACGTGAACTGTTACAACTAGAACTGGTAGACCCGACTAGTCACTGTATCTGTTTCATACGTAAGTTCTACGTTAGAAAAGGTAACCGAATTTTAGAATTCACGTTTTGTGTTGACCATTCAACTCATTCTCATTATTAGTTTCGTTCCTCCTAAAGTGGTTGAGAGTACCTTTACAAGGGGGTTCCTTCGCCTTAAGTCACCCCCTTCCCAGAGGACGAGTCAAAGTCGAGGAACACCTCATTTATGTTTCAAAATTATTCTCGTAATATTTTATAATTTTCCTTGTCGATGTAATACGACTTAGGAAATGCCAAATTTTATCACTTAAATGTCGTAAAAGTACAGGGGTCCTTTTGACACATAACGTTATACCTTTATTTCTCTTACAACCAAGTACACCTTACATGTACTTTGACCTTTAGGTTCGTAAATCTTTAAAAAAAAAAAAAAATGTTTCGGACTAATACTTTAACTTGATAAACCCCTAGACGAGGAAGGAAAGACTCTACCTAAAGAAGTTAAAATTGAAGACTTTAAAATTTATCGATGAAAGAGAAAGGTATAAGTTTCATGGTTGTCCTTTAATTAACATATAAAGTAAGTTCACTTAAAATTCCTCTTAAAATTTGACGTCTACTTTAAAAGAAACTAGAACTAAAATACCAATTTACATTGTACAGATGTAATTCATTTTTTCTTAGTTGACACCATTAAATGACGACCCTATTGAATTCTACAGTTGACATCACTCTCTATACCTAATGTCTTATGTTATATCTTCAAACCATTTATGAATATTATCATTTTTTGACATATTAGTTTAGAGAGAGAGAAAAGAATATCTTTTCGTTTAAAGCCGGAGGTGTAGTTGTACTACGTGCAACGATGATCTTCCCTCTTGACGGACGTTCACGTCTCGTTCTCAGTGCGACATTCTCCGGTGTCCACGGAGGACCCAGTGGCGACCCTGTCGCCAGGACGGCAAATTTCGGGTTTATTTCCAAAGTCGCTTATCCGCCACAGTCAGAAGTGTCGGCACTTGTGACAAAGTGTACTCATCGATAAGAATTGTTAATGTGGTTATCTTCGACAGAATACTCACACATATTGTACGTCACAATGAGTTCACGAAACCCACTTGACACGAGTCACCGAAGTCAGCACAGGTTGAGAAACGTTGGGGTTCCTGAAGACAAGTACTCTAAGAG
Organism: Capra ibex; assembly: GCA_006410555.1. NCBI lineage: Eukaryota > Metazoa > Chordata > Mammalia > Artiodactyla > Bovidae > Capra > Capra ibex. The sequence goes on along the minus strand of SJYO01018169.1, from coordinate 27,757,439 downwards.
GTCCGTTCTTATGACCTCATCCAACGGTACGGGAGGAGGTGTCCTAGAAGGACTGTGTCCCTAGCTTGGACCCAGAGGACGTAACGTCCGTCAAAGAAATGGTGACTAGGTCGCCCCTTCAGGGTCTCTTAATCGGGGTGATTAAGTGAATCGAGGTCGGTTCAGTTAATCGAGTGAATTAAAGGTAATTGTCTGCCTTGTCAAAGACGACAAGGGGTCGAAGCTGTTCCATGTACCAATCCTTCGTCTCCTCGGACCCAGACTCAGGTCCGGTGACTTTCGGGTGACTGACAGGTGATGACAGGTGACCGACGTTCCTCGGAGTAGAGCGGGACCCGAATCGGTCCATCTTTCGTGTGGAGTCGCTCCGAGAGTACACGAACGACGTTTCCGTGGCACAAGTGTCTCCTTTTTCGACTATAGGACTCCACGGGTTCCTTGGTTTACTCGTTTCGGGTCTACACTGGGGACACTACAGGGACACTACGGTGTGACGGTGGAGTCACAAAGTTTCGGGGTCAGGTTCCTGTGTCCTCAGAACCGAAAGGTTCCCCATACCACGTGGACATCCAGACCAGTGTTCTTGAGTCCCCTTATTGGGGAGGACTCGTTAGTCCCTCGACTGGCATTACGTCGGTGGATGAACTAACAATGATCGAGACGTAGAAAGCACCTCCGTCCTCCGACCGTCCCTCTACGACCGACAAACCACGCCCCGACTCACATCTGTCCCCTTCCTCCTTCTCGACTCTTCCGTCCACTCGAGTAGAGTCCAGACAGGGAGGGTCGAGGACCTCAAGAAGGGGAGGACCATGTACGGAAAGACGAGACCTTTAGGCCGAGGGAGGGAGGAATTCACACTAAAGAGAAGTAGAGAGATGTGCACACGCGTGTATGTGTGTGTGTGTTTAAACAACACACAAAATAAGGTCTCTGAGCCCCTCTTGACAACTAGTAAAAGATCCTCAAGTCTCCCAGACAGACGACAGACATAAATTATATTACAATAGTTTCACTAACGTTTTAGGGTAAGTTTTTCCTTGTTAACTATGGTAGGGGACACTGATGCCACGAAGTTGTAAAATTGATGACTGTGTTTGTTATAGGAGGTAATAGGTATTGTTGAGACCCTCCTAACAGGGACTCGTCTACCTTGCTGTCAGGGAAGTCTTTCAACCGACTGAACCGTGGTTTGACTACTGCCTTTTTGACCATTCAAAGGGGTTCCTCCCATAAAATTTAAAGGGACATACAAACTGGGGACGGAGGTGCAATATGGATGAAGAAGTACATTGAACAAGTTTCTCTACTACAGAGATACGAGACAAAGGTCTCCTGATAACAACGACTTAGGTCGGGTACACGACCAAAACATAGTGTGCGAGACAAAGGTGACTGCGATTGTAGGTTAATATGATTTTAGTTATGTGTCCTTGAGCACTGAAATATTGGTGTTAGGACACCCGTCACAAAAATATCGAGTAAAGAGACTACTGATCTCTTGTGTTTGAATGTTTCAGCCGCCCCTCCACTTCGGACATCTCGACGTCCTACCTGACGTCATCCGACCTGTGGACTGAACTGTGGTCCTGCAGGACCGGCTCGAAGCACGATAGGTGGCGGAAGGAGACTGAGCACCGGTGGACCTGCGAGGTGAACAGACACAGACGTTACTACGTGTGTCGGAGCCGCTGCCCGAGCAGGTCGTGCCCTACGACGTCCCGTCTGTGTCCCCCAGTCGAGGAGCGGTGCGAAGGTCGACAGATTTTATCTACCGACCCCCTTCGACGACATATCGTGTCCCTCGATATCTCGAGACACTACTAGATGTCACCGTCGTCCCTCCGAGTTCTCCCTCCCCCTGTCTGCCTACGGTCACTAACTAAGACGTGACAACATGCCGTCTTTGGTTGTGTCGTAACATATAGTTGAAAAAAGGTTAGCTTTGTATTTGTCTTCCACTACCACCCTCGGGGTCATCGGGTCTCGAGGGGTCCCTGAGATCTCACGGTAGTGTGACGGTAAATTTGTAATTGAACTATTTTGACGTCAGGTAGGAATAAAATAAGGGTGTGAGTCTTCCCTGGGTATTTGTAGTAGTGTACGAGTGTCCCTTTGTTTTTCCGGACGTTAGAGCGAGGTTTGGTCCTGAACTTTCAGTGAAGGAAGACCTTTCGACGTGAGAGGAAATAAAAAACACACCAAACACCCTAGGGTCAAGGGACTTGACCCTAACTTGGACGCGGGAGACGACACCTTCACACCTCAGAATTGGTGACCGACGGTCCCTTCGGGGACGAGTAAGGGAAATGTTACCTCTGACAGTCTTATGCCACATCCTAAGATGACGGTAAAAGGGGTAGTGCTCCAAACCTTCCCACTGAATCATAAGGGACTTTTCATCTCGAAATTAGTGCTTCACTATAAATGAGTCCTTGGTGTACGATGTGTGTATTTAGTTGAGGTTGTTGGTGGATCTGTCTACCCTGATCCCTCGATACAATAACTCTGCTCCGGTTTTCCATGTTCACACCGGTGACTACTTACATGAATTCTGAATTGTGATCCCACAGGGACTACCAGGTCACCAATTATTAGGCGGAAGGTTACGTCGCCTGTGACCAAACTAGGGATCAGACCCTTCTAGGGTATACGGCACCACGTTGATTCGGTCCACGGTGTCGATACCTTGAGGGGGTCGGATCTCTGACACGGGGTGTCGTTCTCTTCGGCGGCGTCGCTCTTCGAGTGAGCGGTGCTGATTCTCGTCGGGGGTGAGTGACGCTCATCTCTTTCGGGTGTGCACCCCTCGGGTCGTGTCGGTTCTATTTGTCCGTTTGTTTCTTTACTTAAAAAAACAACAATTTTTTCTGTCGTGATAATAACCCCTCCGATGACTACCTTTGGGTTCTACAAACGACGGTATGAGATGTAAATTGTCCACTAGACCAAGGAAGTAAAACTCCGAAAAACTAAGTTAGAGACATAAGAAAGAGTGTCTACCCCTTCTTCACTGACTACCGGACTTTCTCTTGAGACAACCCTCGTTGTAAATAAGGACATGATATAGGTCCTCCCTTTGGAAGTACCAAATGTTATAAAGGGGTAACTTTTCTTGTCGTTTAGTCCGTTTTAGATCGCCAGGTGTAAATAAATTCACATACAAGTTTATTAGAATTTGCACTTCTTACTTTTTACACTGTCTTGTCTAAGAACTTAATTACCTCGGGTCAAAGGGTTCCTACCGAGAGTAAAGAATCTGAAAAGTTGGTTTGTCAGCTTTACGGGGGGGTGTGTATTACTCGTGTCTAAGGGTGAACGTGGGTGTCCCAGAACACTGCGGAATGAGGATGGGAACATGTGTGAGAGGTTTTGTCTTGCATGTCTTTTCCGACGGTGTTGAAGGAAGATGTTCAAGGCCGTTCAAGAACGAGTTAGGCACACAGTGTCCAAGTGTCGTTCTCCTGTCACTGAACCAGGAATACTGGTTTCGTTTACTTTTAAACCTTTAAATTTTCTAAACGTAAACCTCAAGTTCAAGGAAGTCACGAAACGTAAATAGACTTTAAGTGACACACGACCCATAACGGGTCTTTTCTAGAGATACTTAGATATGCTTCTGGAGAGGAAGTTCCCCGAATGTAATACTTTCATAGACACGACAGACACATATACTCCATATACATGAATCAGTGAGTCAGCACAGACTGAGAAAACACTGGGGTACCTGAGACCGGACGGTCCGAGGAGACAGATACCCTAAGAGGTCCTTTCTTATGACCTCACCCAACGGTAGACGATGAGGTCCCCTAGAAGGACTGAGTCCCTAGTTTGGGTACAGAGGACGTAGAGGACGTCCGTCTAAGAAATCGTGACACGGTGGACCCTTCGGGGACTTTTATATATGTATTAGAAATTTTAGGTATACGGGTACATATGTGTCACTCTCCTTCCGTGCGGTTAGAGGAGAGACCTAAAGTCAGTGGAGGGAGATAGTTCCACTCCCTGTCGTGGGTCCGGTCCAGTAAGTTCCCGAGGAAGAGGCTCTGAAGGGACACTTATCCCCCGGTCCTCTGACCCTGTCAACCATATTTTCAGATCCAAATCAACCTACTTGATAAACATCACTTATTAGACCCGGGCTCAAAGGTTGAGTAAGTCAAAGGATTCATTGAAGGGTGGGAAGTCCCTTCCCTCGTCACATAACTAGGTTCCTTTCGTCTGACGTCTAGCGTGCCGTGGTGCGTGTGGTAGCCGTTGGTGTGTGTCTCGAGGCGGAAGTCTTCCCTCGGTGGCCGTCCTCCCGCCGCTCCGAGTGACCCCTGACCCCTGCACTACCTGTCTTCCGAGAGACCCACGGACACTGGGGCCCTCCGACGTCTGGACCCCCGCCTTTGTCGTCTCCTCGTTTTCTCCTCGACCGTGTTAATGCACTCTCTTTTGCACTCGTGTTCGGCAAAGATTTAGTGGTGACCTTTGGACCCCTGCCTGATTTCTCTCGACGCAGGCTTCCGACCCTGTTTGCGTGTCCCTCGGGTCTCGGGCGAGGGACTTCGCCCCGGACTGAGGAGAGAGGACCTGAGAGTCGGGGTTCCCGTCCTGGTCGAGGAACTCTTTCCTGTCTGAAGTCTGTCTGGTCCAGCTCGGGTCGTCAGTGTCCCTTCCGTTCGCGGACACTCGGGTGCGTGTCGCGACTCACAGTGTGCACACCCTAGGTCCCTTCGTCTCGGTGCGTTGCGACAGTCCTGTCGTGGAATTTCGTTTTCACATGTCCCTTGCTATCAGTCATTGGACACGGTTTGGTCCTACCTCTTCTTAACCTCTTTCTTATGTGTATACATACTGACCCAGTGAAACGACATGTCGTCTTTACTTATGTTGTGACATCTAGTTGATATGAAGTTATTTTAAATTTTTTTCTTAATATGTAAGAGTCTGATGATTTATAAATTGTACATTAAAGGATTCACCCGAAGGGACCACCGAGTCTACCATTTCTTAGATGGACGTTACGTCCTCTAGGCCCAAGTTATTGATCAAGTCCTTCTAGGGGCCCAGTCCTTCAAGGGGACCTCTTCACTTGTCGATGGGTGAGGTCGTAAGAACGGACCTTTTACGGTACCTGTCATCTCAGACCACTCGATGTCAGGTACCCCCAGTGTTTTTCAGTCCGTAGTAACTCGTTAATTATGAAACTAAAAGGGATTTATGTAGATGTCCAGTGGTTAACAGAGGTAGATTGATACGGTAATCATCAATAAGTAAATAACTTCTGATTTATAAAAAAAAATTTCCTTCTACCTTTATCTTCCTTTACGTTTATAAGTTCTTTTTCTTATTACCTCTCTCTAATTTTTTTACAGTAGACGTTGGTAAAGTTCAATAGTAGATTCCTGGCGGTCCCGTTGATTGTCGGGTCAGGACTAGACCAGATTTGAAGAGATTCCAGTCTCGTAACTTCGTGTTCAAGACTGCTAAGACCTCTAAAGACTGTACATAGAAAGGTTTCCTTTGTGTCGGGTGATTTCTCATTGCAAATACCCACCATTACCCGTCACATTTACAAAATGCCAAACCAGAGACTCGAACATCTTAAATTTCTTGAGACTCTAGGTCTTCGGGGCGACCCTTTTAGTGTCCTTGAGAGTGGGTGTGTGTGGAGACGGGACGGACCATAAGTTGTCTTTTGGGGAGAAGCGTTACCGAGACGGATACCGTATACGTCTTGGTGGTATTTGTTTCCCTTTTGACTTAATGTACTGTGAAGAAATAGTGAAAATGAATACTCGGCGTTGAATTTATGTCTTCATTGATCATCATTTTAGACAGTCCGTCCAAAGAATTCAAGTGTATGTTGGGTCCCATGCGTATTTATGTGAATGGTCATTGTTTACGTGCCTCGTACGAAAACTCTTTAATTCGTGAAACTGTTTGCAACATTTGGTAATCTGACTTACCAAGTTTGTGGAGGGTGCTCGGACTAGAGAGGTTAAGGGAGGGAGTCCAAACCTATAAAGTAGTTCCTCGGTTCTGAGTTCGGTCCGTCCTGACCCGAACTGACAGTGAGTAATGAATGATCGACACCCCGGAATCACTGGGACAAGAGGCCCCGAAGGTAGAGATGTAGACGTCTCACACAACAACAAATCAGTGGTTCAACACAGACTGAGAAACGATGGTGTACCTAACATCGGATCGTTCGAGGAGACAGGTACCCTAAAGGGTCCTTCTTATGACCTCATCCAACGGTAAAGGAAGAGGTCCCCTAGAAGTACTGGGTCCTTAGTTTGAGCATAGAGAATGTAATCGTCCTCCTAATAAATGCCTACTTGGTGGTACGTCACACACTGACATGAATTAAGTCCCAAAGGCACTGTTTTACACGTACCTTGAGCATCACATCACGGATGGTGAACAGTCCACGCAGGGGAACGAAGGGGTGTGGGATGTAGCGGGGGAGTACATTGGTGTAGGGTTTGGGAGTGCCTGAGTCTTTGGATGGGATCGGACCCTGGGAGGGGGCCACGAATGACCAGTTTGGACAGACGTAGGGACGTCGAAGGGAGTCCGAATGTAGGTGGACGTGTGTAAGGGGAGGTCCGAGAGAGTCCTCTTCGGGGAAGAGGTCCGTCTCTCCTTCGGGCAGAGAGTGAGTCCGACACCGGTCTTGTAGAAGACCCGAGGGAAGATTTGTAAGGTCAAGAAGTCCCTGGACCGGGCCGGGTAGAGGGGATGCGAGGTGTCACTCTGAGTGGTCCAGGTGACAGACCGTACCTTAGTGTGACAGGATTAAGAGAGAACTAACGTGTAGACAAACAGATGAGTCACTAAAACATTCATTGAGTTCCTCTCTTTAATGTAAAAGAAGGCATCAGAGTCTTTACTTGTATTGTTTTACGTTCCGTACTCGATTTATGGATTATGTACGACCGAGACAACTTGTTAAGAGATAAGTCTAAATAAAAATCTAACCTAGGTCAAGAATAATTCAGTAGGTGTGTTGATCATTGTATAAAGAAAAGGTACATGTCGATAGATATGGTGATTGTGAAATACATCACTGGAGAAATAGATGATTTCAAAAAAAAACTTTTTATCAACTAAATGTCACGACACAATCAAAGTCTGCATTTCACTAAGTTAATATGTATGTATACTTATATATGGAAAAAGAAGTGTATAAGAAGGTAATGTCTAATAATGTTCTATAACTAAAACCAAGGGATACAATATGTCATATCCAGGAACGAGGAATAGATATACGTCATCACACATATAAAATTAGTTGAGGATTAGATAGGGAAGGGGGAGACGGGAAACCATTGGTGTTCAAATAAAAGATACAGACACTCAGACAAAGACAAAACATTTATTCAAGTAGACATAGTAAAAAATATCAAGTGTACATTAGTTATAGTGTATAAACAGAAAAAGACAGACTGAATGAAGTAAATCATACTATTAGGGACCCAGGTAGGTACGATGACGCTTACTGTAATGAAATAAGAAAGTGCCGTCTCATCATAAGGTAACATATATGTACATGGTGCAGAAGATATAGACAGTTACCTGTAAATCCAACGAAGGTACAGAAACGATAACACTTTCACGACGTTACTTGTAATTCCATGTGCGTAGGAAAGCCTGGTACAAAAAGAGACCTGTATACGGGTTCTTACCCTAACCCCCAGTATACCATCAAGATAAAAATCAAAAAATTCCTCGGAGGTATGACAGGAGGTGTCACCGACATAGTTAGATGTAAGGGTGGTCGTCACATTCTCCGACGGAAAAGAGGTGTGGGAGAGGTCGTAAATAACAAATGTCTAAAAACCTCTACCGGTAAGACTGAGCACATTCCGCCGTGTAGTGACATCAAAGCTGAAAGTAAAGAGATTGTTAATCACTGCGATTCGTAGGTGTCAAGAAGTCCGGGAGAGATGGTCTAGATTAGGGAACTTAGATAAGTAGTGGAAGTGACATTTTAGTATTTCCTAAACTAAATCCAGTATAGACTTACTGGATCACCAAAAGGTATGAAAGAAGTTAAATCCGTACTTAATATCTTATCCCTCGAGTACTAGACTCGGTGTCAGTCGAGGTCCAGAACAAAAACGACTGACATGTGTCGAAGTGGTAGAAACCGACATTTCTTATATTAGTTAGACTAAAGTCAAAACTGGTAGACCATTACAGGTACACATGTTAGTAGAGAACCTAACGACCTTTTCCCACAAACGATACTGGTCACACAAGAGAACTGTTCTGAATGAGAAACAGGAATGTTGTAAAGTTATCCGGAACCCAATCAGTGTCTCTTTTTCGTCTATTAGTCACGAGACTCCGAGTGTAAGAGTCGTAGACGAGAACCGATTTACAGTAGTCTAGGACAAAAATAAGAGGATAGAGAGATCCCCGGCTCCGGGTGGATGTATTGGTGTGGGGGGTGTAGGAACCGTGACGCCTAAATTCATTCAGGTGGGTGAAGACCTACCGACTCCCGTGTGTCTTCCTACGTCTATGTACACCGACGGACTGATCAAAGAGAAAAATTCGGAAGTCAGACCCCGGCGGGACCATCGATCCTGAGACGGAAGGTTAGGTCCCCGCCCCTCTCCCCCGGACACCACCCCCCAGCACCCCCAAGTTAGAATCAACCCCTCGGTTCTATGGTGTACGGAACGTCCGTTTTTTTCCTTTTGTATTTTCATTGTGACCTTGTTTAAGTTATTTTCCGATTTTTACCAGGTATGGTTTTTGTTTGTTTGTTCGTTTGGGTGGAAATCAGAGTGTGAGTACGTCTCTTGTCTTAGGATAATGGTGAGTGGGAAGAGATTGTGAAGAAGGTCAGATATTATAGTAGATCTTATCACTTGCGATTTACGAGCCGTGGGTCCGAAAGGACTGTCGTCAAATGCACTCTGTCCTCGCGGATACCGTCATTTCGACCGAGGCGGACGTCAGTCAGACGTCGGGGACCCCCTCGTGTCCCAGGAACGCAGGACGGACCTGGGGGGTAAGGTCGAGACGAATAGGACTGACATCTACAGTGGAGGAGGTCCTTCGGTAGGTACGTAAGGAACGGAGGGTAGGACTGTCACCGGAGATAAACGTGACGAATACAGAAACCAGTGTACGACCTAAAGTCAAAGGACTTCCTGTCACGTTAGGAGAGGCCGGTCACTATTCGAAGGAAAAAAAGACTACTGGATATCGAGTCACACCTATACAAGTACAGACACCCGAGTAGATTGGACTTTCTGTCGTCGGTAAGAAAGAGGTTTATGACAAAGAGACAGGACGGAGGACATATGTGGTATTTTGGTAGAGTGAGTTCAGAGAATGACCGAGAAAAGTGTAAAAAAGTGCAGGAAAACAGAGTCTCAATGTCAGTGTCCCCGTCCAGACATAGAGCAGTGACAAAGTGTTTGAGATTAGGGAAGACCGACGTAAATTAGACAAGACGAGTAATCTGATGGGGGGACTCAAAATTAAAGGTACTGACGTAAAAAGGTAAAATCGTCGAGGGAAATCAAGAAAATGCTTATGTTTATCAACCCATAGTATAGTCTGGTAGAAAAATTCCCAAGATTAAGGAAGGAAAATAGTGGTAGTAGTAAAATTTGCATCAATGAGTCGTCGATGAGACCTGACACCCTCCTCCCGATTGCGCGGACGGGTAAACCGAATTCGGGGGAGCGGGACTGGCGTTCAGGTAGCACAACCTCAGTAAGACAAAATACACGACATACACGGAAAACCTTTGTCCGCGGTACAGCTGAGATTTCCGAAGTCTCAACACTATTTCATCTCTTCCTCTCTCTTAGTAGGTAAGACCTGGTACCCGTGACGACTCCCCAGGACCCTCCGTCCCCGAGCCCCTTCGGAGTCGGAACTCGTATATCCCGTGTCGGAGTCCCTACGGAATTTGAAATCCGGTCAGTGAACGACTCCTTCGTCAAATTTCAGTTCCTCTCTACGAGTTCCAGTTTTCCCTAGTAGTCTCGTTTCAATTCCCTCCTACACGTACTACGATTCTGTTGACATTCTTCCGACCATCGAAAAAGACGTCTCTTACCGGATCTACAGGTTTATGAAACGTGTATTACTTTTTTGTCCCCTTTTGTAGTTTTAATCGGTACACGGATAAGTGTTTTATGTTCTCTTTACTACGGAAACTCTCGAAAAATAAGAAGGAATTCATTTCTTTTTCTTGTGTTTCCCGGAGTCCGTAGTATAGATTCGTGTCGTTAGAAGGAGAAATATAGAATTTACGTCTCGGATAGTGAAGAGAGACGAAATCCTCCCAGTCAGATGTCGTGTCACAGTGGACTTCCTTGTGTGTGAAGAGATTGACCGCGTCCCCCTGGTGTAACACGGCGAACAGGGACCTGACCCACGACCTGACCATCCTGACTTCGGGGGAGGGACGAACCCGTGACGTTCGGACCGTCCTCTTCTGTGACCTCCAACTTCGTTGACAGTACACGTTTCCCTGACCTTACCAAAGTCTCTTCCCCGTTGTAGTCCTCCTCCAGACGTTTACCGTGTCTTTAACCAAGGTACCACGGACTCTGTCTGCCTTGTGTCGTTCGCCGGTCCTCCACCTTCTCTCCTCCCCTCAAGTTCCGACTAGCTGTCACACTGACACACACACACACTTCCTGTATGCTCCCCGCTAGGGTCGGTTCTTCTGATCTAAAGTGAGAGATTTCGTTACCCGGGGACCCTCCCATCTTCTCACTGGTTAGTTTAGGGACAAACTCTTCCTCGGGAGGTACCGACACACGTTTCACCGGGGTACGTCCATTACCGACGTCCACCTCCCCGCGACTCCTCCCCTCCCCAGTGGTTCTAAAGTCTGACCTCAACCGCTATGGGTCTATGGTCATCAAAGAAGTTCATAAAAAATTTTAGTGGTACACGTCATTCTTTATGCAAACTTACAGTATTGGGTCACACGTATGAATATGTACACGTTAATATGTCTGTGTACACATGTACATGTGTGTGTGGGGTGGGGGGTTGTCACTCAACCCCGACTTCCAGGTACCGGGGTGGTACGAGTGGTGGGGTGGGTCCTTTCCTCCGCTCGTCTCGACAAGACAGAGTTTGTCGTCTACACAAGACGCGCCGACAAAGGAGATGTGGTGGTGACTGACTTCCACCGACGACTAGACCCGGTGGAGTCACAACAGAAACAATGATTACGTTACGAAATAGCCAGGGACACTGAGCGCCGAGAAAGTATTGGAGCGACCGACTACCGCACCGTGCCCGAGGCAATCCATAAACTCCGAGTGCCGTGTCGGTTCGGTAATCGTTTCGAGGAATAGACGTGATGACTAAAGACCTCAGTTGGACAACGATGAGAATTTACTTTCTCCAACGGTATAGGTTGAAAAGGAACAAAATCTCTCACAAGACCTCTACGGACTTCGGGATCGTATATCAAAAAGAATTTTCTTTGTTACACACTACGATTAAAACCAGAACTACTGGACTGGGACGTCTCGAAATTCACCGAACCGGACGAGGAACCTGGCAGTACCGTCTCCCTTGAGTCGTCAGTAATTGTGACTTAGTTACCCGTGACGAAGACAAGTAGTGGGTCTCGCATTCGTAGGACCTTTTGAGTAAATGTTTCGTGCAAGTGCCACAGTAAAATTATCGATGACAAATTACCCACAAATCATTACACGCCCCGCGACACGAGTTGTTACCTGTGCGTAGTAGAGTGTCAGAAGTTAGTCTGGATGTTCATGATAGTGAAAGATCTTGTACTTTTTCTACGAACCTTCTACTCTCTTTGGACGGGTTCCGGTGTGTCGGTGTTCCCCATTCGGTACTGAGTTTGCGTCCATGCAGACGGAAATCTTCGACGTACGAATTGACGATCCAATGTAAAAAAGATAAGGAGATTTATACAAAAAGACTCCGGATCGTTTCGGTTGTCTAAATGGACTGCTGCTAGCTTGTTCGTCATTGTGGTGTCGTAGTTACAGCTCAGTCGGAGGAGGTGGTGGAGGCGAGGGACGTTGAAGTATCGACGGGGCCGGGTCATGGGTCTTGGGCACCCAGTCGTCATGGGTGCCCGCCTGTTCTGTGTCCATTTTTCTTCCTCTCTCTTTTTCGAGGAACTCTCAGTACCCACGTCTCCCTTCGGCCGAGAGGGTGAAGTGGGAAGTTTCAGTTTTCCTTTTGTCTTCTTTCTTAAGTGCAAATATACGCCGTCCTTTTTTCACTTTGATTCATACTGGAGTCGGATTAAGTTCCGTCGACATATTAGATACGTAATCCTCCGTCTCTTTGTCAAGTTTGCTACCTTGTCTCCATCATCCACCTAATTTATTCTTGTGTACAATTTTATAAATTTCCGGTAATCTTAGAATGGTGCACCTTCGGCCATTGTTTTACCTTTACTTACTTTATTTCAATTATGAAGAAAGACAGTATTCTCAGATCCTGTTACTTTACGTGTTTTTCTTTAAGAATCATGACCCTCGAGGTCTGCGTCATGGAGTCACTCTCTTCTTTGAGGTGTTGGGTCAGGTGACTCCAATGTCTCACGCATAAATGTCTTCTGTCTAAAGTGTTAGGACAGTACGTGTCCGGAGCTTTTGTCTAGTTATTACATTTAGTTGACGAGAATTTTTCAATTTTTAGGAAGAGACATTTGTTGATACTTAGAGTTTCGACCTACTTCACACCGTACTTATAATCCTTAATAATTTTAAGTTTTTGGTCCAAGAACTTTCATTTAATACTCTCTCTTTAAATAGGGCTCGAGAAGGAGGAGTTGTTGAGTCATAAAGTAAGGATTGAGTCGAGGACAAGAACCTAGAAACGAAATAAGAGACCGTTGTGTGAGTTCTTAAATTTATTAATAATCCGAAACACCTCGTCAGTAAATTATATTACAAGGCGGAGGATTTGGAGGATTAAATAAAAGGTTGTTTATAAACAGTCACCGTCAACTTTCCTCCGACAAAAATAAATTTGTGACGGTACCTCGTCCTAGGGTCAGACTCTTCAAGTTTACCTTGTGAATAAAGTTTTCGTTTTAAGTAATACTACTTACACGGTTCACTTTAGTCTTGAGGTGATTACGACTAACCTATGTAAGAAGACTTCCATACAAATACTGGGAACGTTAAGGGATAATTGTGGGTGCGTCCGACGTACCCTCTACAAGGGTGGTAAGCTGTGTTACATCCAATAATCCGAATTATTGAAAGGTAGAGAGTCCGACTGACGTCAGACGTCTCTGCTCTTGTCGACGTCACACTTTTAAGATGGAAACTTTCCTTCTCTTTTACCTGTACTGTCCAGAAATTCTCGTGTTCGTCTCCTTTGTACCAAAACAAAGAAATTTACATTCTTAATATCTGGATCTGCCAGTGGTACCTTTGGATTATGTGTTTTGTAGACTTACACAGTCGGATACCTTACCAAGACGTCTATTAGTCAAGTCCCTCCTGTTAGTCAGACATCTACGTAGAAGTGTCAACACCAATCGTCCAGACCCCATAAGCCTACTATTGAACGACCTCCTGCCCACCCACTGTTACCGGGACACCCAAATGTACACGAGAGGACCGTGTGGACAGTCTCGTCTTGGGTCCGAGGTACCCTCTTCCCAGGTCACTCGTCGTGGTCACAAGAATGTCTAGTTTGACTGTGTTCGCTTGTTTTTTGGGGTGCCCACGACGTATGTACTAGTACTTGCGTACCACGACGTTTTCCTCCCGAAGTTTAGGGGAGGGAATACCGAGGACCACCGGTAATTTACATACGCACCGAGTCTACTGGATCTTTCTCGTGACAGGTTCCTCCCGTAGAGGAAAGAGGTTCCAGTGACTACACGCCCGGAGACTCTACTGTCCGTTCCTGTCACGAGGACTCCTGATACATCTGTCTCCTGCTGTCGTGACGGAGGAAGGTCCCGACCGGACCCCGCCCACCACCGGTTCGTGTTTGGTCCCACCCAGTCCTTGGGTCACGGTCAGGGACGTACCCCGCCCCGGGGTCGGAGTCCTGGGAGGGGGGTTGGAGGAGGAAGGGGCAAGCCCCCACTCACGTCGACGAAGTGGTAGTTCGAAAAGAAGGGTAAGTGTGTTTATTGAGGTCGGACGAACCGGACACGGACTACCTTCAGACCAAAAGTGTCTCTTCTCCGAGTTCCGGTTTCTGACGTGCGTGACGGAAGACAAGATGGAGAGCTTTTCGTGAACAACCCACTCCTCTTTCATTGGTCGGTTTAAGGTTAAAAGGACTACGTTTCTCCTGAAAAGGATAACAGGTTCTATGTTATACGAAGGTTATGTTATGTCGATAAAAAAAACGTGCAGACGGGTTATCGCCAAGTTAATTTTTGTCCAGACGGTCTGACTGTACCAAAGGAGGTTACGAATCAAGGACAGTGTGACGTCTATCGCCTCTTCGTGATTCTCCGTCGGTGCTCCGTTAAAAGGTATTCTACACAATTAGAAATATGCCAGTAGGAGCTTGTCGGTAGTTTCACTTGAATTACTGTTTAGTCAATTTTGTCTAATAAAAATCCTTGAACATTCCTAGTTGATTTTTCGTTTTGTGTACACTGTAGAGAAACCAGGAGGGACCCTACGTGTATTAACAGTGGTAGACACGACTGACAAGACAGACGGACCGGACGGGGTGGGTGGAGGTCTAAGTGGGACACGGGAAGGGACAGGACACGTCTCCACTCGAGACGTCTGGCGTCCGGACCTAGACGTAGTCGATACTGGAGGAGTGAGCCACCGAAGATCGACCCGAATCGGGTTTCCTCCGGAACATCCTCGAGTCGCCGACCTCCTCACTCTCCAGCCCCCAGGGGGGTCGGGTAGCACGAGGCTGTCGGTCCGTCGGGGAGAAGAAAAGGGGTGACGACACGGGACACCACGAGTGTCGGAGATCGAGGTGCGCAGGGGTCTACAGAGTCGTCGGAGTGACCAAGGGCAGTGGGATCGTCGTAGACATCGTTGTTAGGGTTCTGATGGACACTGACGGGTGGAGCGGACCGACGGGGGAGTAAGTGGGGGACCAGTCGTCGAACTCCGAGGGTTGACCTTAGTGAGTGGACCTGGCACACCTGGTCCAGCCGACGATCCGTGACGAAGTCGAAGAGCAGCGACGACCAGGGCACTTCGTGGTTCAGACCGTACATGCACCCCGTCATGGGGCGGTCCTCCCTCGCCGGCTTCAAAGAGTGTAACCCCAACGACTACGAGACTCTGGATTTTGTTTTGCTCGATAGTCGTGCGTGTTGTGTTTGCACGAGGGAAGAACGTGCCGTCACCCTTGTTCCGGAGTCCCTGTGTCCACTCTCTTTGTCTGGGTCCCTGCCAGTGTATTCCTCAGGAGACCCTTCGTCCAGTGACCACGCCCTTCCCTTCCCTCAACTTCCCTTTTCCTTGAAAGCATTTCTCCTTCTCGTCCTTTTTAGTCTATAAGACCACCGACCAACACTCAGACAAGAACACGGAGTGTCTGGGGTAGGAGGTCCGTGACCCAGCCCTCTCTTCTTTTTGAGGTACACACACACACACACAACGCCACCCCCCCCCCACAGTGACCGTTTCAGACCGAGGTCCTTGAGTGTTTGGACGTATCTCCCCACGGTCCTGTCTCTTCCCTGTTTAGAGATCAATGACGAAATGTCTGGTCCAGTAGACGACTACGACGGAATCCTTCTCCACGACAAAGGGCTGGTGGACTTCGACACGACTGGTCTGTGCGTCCCCTTTTCGACGAGCCCCCACATTGGGTGGTCGTGTAGGTGGGAGGCGGGAGGCTCCGACCCGCAGGTACCGGTGTCTAGAAGGAGCTCCTACCGCTCCTACGAGGGGTGGTGGAGGCGTAGGGAGTCACCGGCCTCGCCGTCGTAGACTGGGCCAAGTGAGACGGGGAGTGGCCGGAATGGACCCCTCGCCGTCGAGGTGGAGGTCACTGGGAAGCGAGACCAGTACCAGGTGTAGTCCTAGTGAAGGTCCTGGGTCCAGGCCACTTCGTCGACGTGTACACAGCAGTAGTGACAGAGGCTCCCGCGACAGCCTCGAGAGCAAGGCCCCCTCCGGTGGAAGGTGGGACTTCGACCGTAGCGGTGACCTGTGTCCTCGCCACGTGGACGAGTGACGTCCGTGCAGACGCAGGAACGGGGAGGTTGGGGGACCGGCACGGTCACACGGACATCCCGACCGTCCACGTGGGCCGTGGGGTCGTTGGAGGCGTCGTCGGAGCCAGGACTGTAGAGACAGGGGGCGGCTGCGGGGTCCCCTGGCCCTTGTGCAGCCTCTCGTGACCAGGACCGGGAGGACCCGACCCAGCCGTCGGTGGGGTCCAGGCCGGTCCCCAGGGACACGACCGAGACCGAGGCGTGTGGACGTTCGGACATCGGCGAGGAGGTAACGAAACCACGCTGAAAGTTTCAGGCTGAGGCCTCTGTGTCTCGAGGGCTACACCTTCCACTGGAAAAGGGTCCCGCCGGACAGGGCCTCTGCAGGTAGTCCCGTACCGGACCGGCGGCTGGCCAGACCGTCGAAGAACCCGTAGAGGGGAGGACCGAGGCGGGGCTACCGACCTCCCGAGTAGAAGTCGGGGCGCGGGTGTGGACGTGACGACCCCTCGGAGCGTCTCGGCGGAGCTCCCCCGAGGAATGAGAGGAGCAGGGGCGTGCTACGCGGGACTCCAGAGGTGCGCGACACCCGACAATCCGAGAAGAGGTCCCGGGGCGGAGGAAGAGGTAGTTCAACCCCTGTGTCCAGAGACCCTAGTCGCAGGTGACCCTGGGGTCGGTTGGGGAGCCGACACCAGTGTCCGTCCCATCCACCGTCCTCCCGTCCGAGTGAGGAGTGGCACTGGTGGTGCATGAGTCTGAGGAGGTGGAGCGGGGAGAGGTCCCGCCACCACTACGACGAGGGCACGTCGTAGACGAGCGGAACGCGCCCCGGGGGTGAGGTGTAGTCGACCAAGAGGACGTTGAGACTCGTGGCGTGCTTCATCCAGTCGTGCATGTCATAGGCGACGTGGTTTAGGAAGACGAAGGGGTCGTGGTGGCACGCGCAGTCGGCGTGGCCTCTCGGCTATCGAGGCATTTCCAGCGGATCTCCGGTTCACCTGTGTTTCTGTGTCAGTGGACCTACTCGCGAAGTTCCGACACAGTCGGGCTTGTCCTCTTTGTACCTACTGCACAAGGGTCTGGTCTGAGTGAAGTGTGTGGACTCCGTGTCTCTAATTAAGGATCTTACTGGTAGAAAAGCAAAGGGAGACCCTACCTTGCAGACGGACCCTTCCGGTCAGTCCTCGTCGGGACTAGACCCACGAGTGCCCGTCACACCACCCACGTCGAGCCCACAATGACCCACGTCACGTCCCTATACGACCCATGTCGTGGTCACACATATGACCCAAGGCACGTCCACACACATTCCCCGTCGTACCCTCACACGACCCACGCTACGACCACATACAACCCACGTCGTACCCACACATGTCGTGGTCACACATATGACCCAAGTCACGTCCACACACGTTCCCCGTCGTACCCTCACACGACCCACGTCGTACCCACACATATCACCCATGTCGTGGTCACACATATGACCCAAGGCACGTCCACACACGTTGCCCGTCGTACCCTCACACGACCCACGTTACGACCACATACAACCCACGTCGTACCCACACATGTCGTGGTCACACATATGACCCAAGTCCCGACACACGTCACGGTACGTGTGTCAGGGGGCAAAAGCCCGACCCAGAGTGGTACGTCCAGTCACCCGGTCGATCGAGGGAAGAGAGGTTCCTGCCGATTTCGGTCTCGAGAATAAACACTGGTTTGGTTTATTAAACAAAACCTTTGATCTTACTACTCTAGAAAAAATCTTCTTAGGCTCCTGTTATTCGGAACCCCTATGTAGGTTTAAGACCCTAGAGACTCGTCTTCACGTCACTTAGTTAAGTTTTATTACTTTGCCAAACGAGTTATGTGTCCTTGTAGTTCACCTTAGTTAAACTAATTGTTCTTTTTTATTGAACCAGTACTTATTACTTAGACTAAAAAAAGAGAATCCAGTAGACCTTTAGGATGACCTCTTTTTACACGACATTCAATATAGGACTGTACGACTGATTTTTGACCGATTTCCGTCTTCCGTCCGTTTGGAAACTCTTGGTCGTCGTGTCCGAAGAGTAGTGTCCGCAGACAGGTCACGGACTCGTAATTTTAACGACGTAAAGTATTTTGGACTCATGATGGGAAGCATTCCACATAGAGACCATGAAACTATTATTATAACTGTTAATGTTGTTTTTCGGTTGTAAAGGACTGACGTCCGTGTCGCGACTCACAAAGTGCATCTAAATAGAGGGAATGTAGAGACGTCCTCGTCGGGACTCAGTCTTTGGTGAAACCCTTATTCGTCTTACGACCTTATTTAGTTTTACCCCTTGCTGGGATTCGTTTCCTCTCCTCTATACACCACTGTCAATGTCCATTCTTGAGTCCTTAGACCTGAGGTAGATCTCCCTCCCCCCCTCTGTTAAGAATCCATTCTAATTAGTATGTCGATTCCGATTCTGACTCCTCTTTCACTATCCTGGGTAGTCTCCACCCAGGAGAGGAGATCTCTCCTAAGGGTCTTATTCTGAGACTCTTGTCCATTACCCGTTCTGTCTTCACATTGGTGCACTAGGGGAGATATTTTCCTGATTCAGTTTTCGATCGTCTTGAAATGGAGCCTTCGACAACGTGGACTGACTCTTTCGTACGCACATGACTTTTATTGAGTCTTGACGTCGACGTGAGACCTGTTCGTGAAAACAAACTCTTTTGAAAGAACTGATTGTCGTACAATGGCGATGAAGGGCACTAGTGCAGACGACACCGACGCCTCGCAGTGCCGGTGTAGTCCCTAAGTGTGCTGTGGTCACAATTGAGCCGGGGTCCCAAGTAGCTCTTCTACTCGCCTTGCACCCGCCTCGATCCACCGTCATCCCGGGCAGGACCGTTTGAGCGTTTGCCCGGAACTTTAGTAAGTTCTGTCTGGAAGAGACACTGACTTCTTGGCACTAATGGTCCGAGGAGGAAGGTGCCCTAAAAGGTCCCTTCTCATGACCTCACCCCACGGTAGCGGAAGAGGATTGTTCATGTAATCGTGGTCCGTATAAGGACCGGTAAATATAAAAGGACAAACGACACTGAACCACTTACAAATTATTTTTATTATTGTTAGAAACCTTTATTCACAGGGGGACAGTTTTGTCACGTCGGGAGCTACAAGACATTATGACCTTTGAGTTGGTAGTGAATTGGGAACCGAAGTATTTCGAGAGGGGACACTGACATGGAGACCGACGTGGGACAGGAGTCAGACTGGTGCCGTCCGGGACGACCTAACAATCCCACGACTCTCCCATGAAGGCTTTTGTATACGAGAGGAAACTTTCTCTTAAAACCCGGGTCTCCTTCCCTGAGACGGAACAATATGGCTTGTGTCCCTTGACTAGAGTTAATCAACTTGGAGTGTACCTTTCGTGTCGATTCATATGTATATAAATAGATCAATTTACATGTGGTGAGTTAAGTACGAGGAAATTTTACCCACTGACCCGTGGTTCTTTGTGGTACAAAGGATTTGTAGACGAGGGGAAGACAGTGGAGAATTATTGAAAAAGTAGTTCGGACAACAGGTATTAATCCTACCGTCACGGACCAGGAGGGACCCTTCTTGGGCTGCTGGGTCTTCCTCGACCCGAGGGTCGAGGAAGGGGAAGTCCTGTGGGCATATATGAAGTCAATTGAGTAGACGTGGATCCTGGGACGATTGTACCCTTTGCGTGGGAGGAAGGAGGAGTGTGTGAAGTACTGGGTCCCGTGTCTCTTTCTGTCGAAGTAATAGACATTATCTCACTCCTACGTCGTTGTCCCACTCTTACTCTGAGATTCATTAATCATACACGTCTTTCGTGGACTTTATCTCACACCGAGTGTCACTGCCGAGAGTAAAGTAATGATGATCTTATACGAGAAAGGGTCTCAACGACACGGACAGGGGTCAGACTTCAAGAAAAGACCTTTTACGACGAGAAGATTGACACGTGTCTTCTTAACTACGAAAACTCGCCACCACGATGTCTTCTGAGAACTCTCAGGAAACCTCTAGTTTCGTCAGGTAGGATTTCCTTTAGTTGGGACTGACAAGTGACCTTCCTGAATACGACTTCGAGGTTATGAAACCGGTGGACTACGTTTCTCGGTCGAGTGACCTTTTCTGGGACTACGACTCTTTCTAACTCCCGTTCTCTTCCCCTACTGTCTCCTACTCTACCAACTTAGCCACTACGGTAGGTTGGTAGTGGCTAAGTTGACTTCACTTAGACTCGTTTGAGGTCCTCTATCACTTCCTGTTCCCTTCGGACCACACATCAGGTACCCCAGTGTTTCTCAGTCTCTACTGAATCGCTGACTTGTTGTTCACACAGAAGGAACTTTCGGGGGAGATGAGTGAGGAGATAGAGGGCACCGGGGACAGTATAATTGTCGACGTCGTCGTCTTACCTGTTCCGGTGAATGTCAATTCGTCACCTCAAGGGTGTCGTCGGTACTCAGTAGTGCAGGGTATCGTGTCTGCCTCTTCGTCTCCGTGCCTCCAATCCGGCGAACGGGTCCTCCGTCCCAAAATCAGGTCGACAGACCGGGACCGGGAGTGGGAGGTGTGACGCATGAGAGAGAGAGACACCCGACCGGAGACGGGTAGGGTGGCTTCCTCACGAGTCCTACAAGAGTTATGTTGGACGGAGGAGGTGTCCGTCGTCCACAGGGTTCTTACTCGACGGACAGTAGGGTCGGGACCCAGGTCGGCTGCCTGTCCCAGGACCCTGTCTCGTCCATACGTTCGGACTGACCAGTGACATCCGAGACGACCACTCTCCGAGACCGTGGGGGGAGAGGGTGGGACTCGGGACCAGAGTGTTCGGGTACGAGACGGTCGGCGGTGTACTGTGCGGTCCAGGGACACGATCCGGACTCACGTTTCGAACCTCCTTCATCGGGTCCCCCGCCACCTGTCTTTCTGTTCCAGAGACGGGAGCCGAGTTTGCATTTTCCATTACCTTAGTATCGCACACCAATGAGAGAAAAAAGAGACTGAAAGGAGGATAGGTCAGGTGGGAGACATCCCGTCACCCGGAGTTGGTCCCCACAGGACGGGGGATGTCCTGTGAGTCGTTACAGACCACTGTAAAAAGTAGTAGTGTTGAAACCTTCTCCCCAAAAGTGACCGTCGACCACTTGTCTCCGGTCACTACGACGATTTGTAGACTGGTCCCTAAAGAGACCACCAGGTCACCGATTTTGAGGTACGAGGGTTACGTCCCCCGGACCCAAGGTAGAGACCAATCCCTTGATCTAAGGTTGCGATGTTGATTCTAGACCATGTCGGTTTATTTATAATGTTTTTTTTTTTTTTTTTTTAGACTGGTCCGTGTCTGTCGGGGAGAGGGGTGTTGGTTGTTTTTTAAAAGACCAAGTTCACAGTCACCACGGTCGTAATTCCTTCGGGTGGTCTCCTCGTCGACACCGACGGTACACCCTCCCGGGTCGCCCGGACGTACCGAAATTTCTGGTCTTACTCCGAGACCACCCCACTCCCAGGACGAAATGTCCATCTTAGACACCCGGTCAGAGGACAAGGGACGGTCGGGTCACTGTGGACCCTTAACGACCCAACCTACCGCTTATAGTTGGCTTTTGCAACGACAAAGACGTCAAGGTAGGGTATGCCGGAGACTTACCAGTGTAGTCCATGACTGGGTCGACGCGGGTCTCTCCTAACATACCCACACAGAACCGCTCGTACAACTGATCGACTCTCCACGCAAAGAGTCTTTTCCGAAACTACCCGCCCACCAGTTGTCCGTACTGCCACCCATGGGTCCGGTCCACCATCCAATCCTGACGTCAGTCGTCCCGTCGTTTTTTGGACCTCTTTACCCTCTTTTGTATTCGTTCACTCAGTTACGTCCTTCTCCGTCAGTGGGTGTCGTACATGTGCCCGCTCCTTGACAGTACGTTCCGGGGTCACCCGGCGGGAATGACCAAGAACAACTAGACGAGATAGTCCTCACATTTGAGGAACTCCTTCGCGACCGTGTCGACCCAGGAGAGGTTTCACGACCTGTAGTACCGGTCGGTATGCCCGAGCCGCTAGGACCCGTGCCTCATGTCCGAGGTCTAGCAGGGAGATACCTTCTCTTTCCCTCGTCCCTTGACAGTGTCCACAACACCACCTACTGGACACGTATTTCCTTGGGTCTTCTTTTGTCAGTAGACCTAGATACCTCAGGGATTCCGTAAGTTTCGTCTTACATTATGTCCCCACCCAACGTCCCGTCCTTGTCTCTGTGTCTGTTTCTCTTGACTGAACACCTGTGTCACACCCTTCCTCTGACCCCCACTTGACCCTTTCATCGTGACTGTATATGAGTGATGGCATACATTTTGTCTGTCGATCCCCCTTCGACGACATCTCGTGTCCGTCGAGTCGAGTCCCGAGACACTACTGGATCTCCCCACCCTGGGCCCCGTACCCTCCCCTCGAGTCCTCCTCCCCTGTATATACACATGATCACCGACTTAGTGTGACAACATGTCGTCTTTGATTGTGTCGAAACATTCCGTTAACATGAGGTTATTATGTTACAAAATTTTTCTTTTGATTTTTATTTTATTATACTTTGTCCCCAACCATTTGATCCTGTGTTACATGTCCAGTTTAGACTGGAAATAATATTTATTTCGAAATAACCGTGTACCGGTACGAGTAGTAAAGGGATAATAGAAAGCCATGTAAACGTGTTGTCTTTTCGACTCGTCGACGTAGTCTCTGGGGAAAAAGTCCTTTGCATATGATGTGTGACTACATTTTATAGGAAATGCTACGGAACACAGTCTTAGATCACGTTAAAAATGTCCTCTTTTTTTATTCCTTCTTTCTAGTTTATACGATCTGAATTTTACACTGGTCTTCGTTGAGTTGAGAGGGTTAAAGAGCAGTCGTGAAAGGAAGAGACTTGGTTTCGTGAAATAAGTGAAGTCTACTTTTTCGATGTATTTACAGAGAAGAAGTGATATAATAAATGATCTAAGAATGTACCTGATTGTCTTAGTTTAAGAATCCTGTCTTTGGCTCCACATCGCCTCGATCCAAGGAACGTCGTCTGTGTGTGAGGCTACTCCCGTGGACCACGGCGCCCGAGACGAGGTCGGGGACACCGAGTGTCCCCAGAAAGGTCGTTCGTGTGGCTGAATCGGATCCGAAGGTAAGGGGTGACTCTTTGACCGAAATTCTTCGTGACGTTGTCGGGACGCGTCGGACAACTGGTACTTAGGGTGGACGGGGGGTCTCGTCTGGTGGAAAGACGGAGACTCCGATCCTGTGTAGGGGAGAGGGGCCACTTATATGTACTCCGTATAAGACTGGAGTCAAACCCCGGTACACGTAGTTCCTCGACCCTGTGTGTCCTAGGACGAAACCGTGTTTCGTCTCGTAGAAACTCATTCGTCCTCCCTGTTCAATGTCGGTGTGCCTGGATCCCAAGTGGATGACTTCGGTTCCGGAGGTTCGTTATTGTGTGGTATGACAGTAGCAAAGACTCGTCGCCAAACGATTTGATTCTTGTTCTGGGTAGTAGGTAGGTGTCGTTCCGGAGACTAGGACACGAAATTCTCGACCTGGAAAGCAATTTGTTCACACGTCTGCGAGGTCGTGTTCGGTCGGATCTCAGACGGTGTCGTCGGGGTCCCACGGATGTGACGTCCTCCAAGAGGTCAGTGGTGTGACGGAGGCTTTGTGTGTCGACGTGTATAAGGAGTTTATAGACTGAACTAGACTCGTTGGGGTCTATTACTCAGTAAACAATGACCTCATGCAATGTGTATTAACTCCCGAGTCGTTTCTGACCTACCTCTGAAACGAAGTTCGTCGTAGACTCAAGTGGTCGGAAATGGAATTAGTAGTGTTTTTGGAAGATTACAAGATTCTTAACATTTGTAAAAACAAGACGTCGATCTCTCCTTGTCAATCTAAGTAAGTAATCGAGCACTGACGAAGTCTCCCCCGAAGGTGAGGGGCGGGTTCTTCGGTCGGGATTCCTCACGACGTTGTTGGGACGAGTCGGACCACTGGCATTTAGGGTGGACGGGGGTCTTGTCTGGTGGGAAGACGGACTGTGTTCCCCGTTCTGGAGATCTTTTGACCAGACATCCTATGTTTCCAACGGTTAATCCTTGAGTGTCTTTTCTATGTGATCCCACTAGTACACTAAATACAGGACTCCTCCTGGGAGTGCCCCTCCTGAGGCCCACACGTGTCCTGCCAGGACTGTTTGACCCCACAGTACAGGGACTGTGTGTGTGAGAGGGGTGAACGCGAGACCTGATTGTAGACCTGAAGTCCAAAAGGCGTAGACATTTTACCCGATTCTCACGAATGAGACTCCGAAGACACTCTACTGCACTCTGGATACTCGTACTCAAAAGAGGTAAGTAAGACCATTTCTGTTAGTATAGTTTCTGACAGGGAGTCCGTCAGTACTCCTATTCAACCCCGACCACTGAATTTGAAAAACGAGGAAACCCGGAATCGAAGGTTCCTTCCTCGACGATTTTATTGGTTATTGACGGTCGGGGGTCCAACCTTAAGCGGAGGTTGAGACTTAAGGCTCGGTACCAGAGGTGTGTACACCTCCAAGTTCCGACGACGAGGTGTTACAGGGAACGACCCAAGCGGTTTGCAACGGTTGAATGGACTTGAGGGGGTCTCGAAGGTAGTCTGCCGACTGTATCTTGACCTGTGCCTCTGAGCTGAGACGATAGAAGGACGTCCTTTAGTACCGGAAGCCACCTCTCTTTTCTTCGGTGAAATACGACTCTGCTGTAAGGAAGTGTTAGTGGATGGTCCGAAATAAGTACTCTGTTCCAATGTCGGGTCTCCCCTCCGTCATTAAGGGAAAGGGTTTCGTCACTCGTGGACGGCTGACCGTAGTCACGCGGGTACCTAGACAGGTGGAGACGACGGCGGTT
This sequence comes from Capra ibex, assembly GCA_006410555.1. Lineage (NCBI taxonomy): Eukaryota > Metazoa > Chordata > Mammalia > Artiodactyla > Bovidae > Capra > Capra ibex. Next base: position 27,732,334 of record SJYO01018169.1, on the reverse strand, counting down.
GGGTGCGCGGGGCCCTCTCGCTAGGCCATCTCCCTCGGGCGTCGGGAATGTCGGGGCGCCCCGGTGCGTGACATGAAAGTCATGGAAAAGTTACCGTGAGAAGTCGGACAAGTACACTCTAAGTTTGTCCCCCTTTACTCTTTTTTTCTTCAGGACCTTTAAGGAGACACGGAGAAGGAAGAGCGTGTCACTTTTCTACTACGAATACCGTTAGAAGAAGGAGGCCTGATACCGACCCAACCTTGACGTCCAAAGAAGCCGGTCCGACTTACAAAGTAGGTAACTGGACCTTCCTCTTCCCCAAACTCCTCAGCGAGACGTAGTCACCTGGTGCCACTTTTACTCGGTACTTCGGTCCCGCCGTGAGACTGTCGGATAGTCCCGTGCACCAGGAGTGAATCTGGTGTAGGGGACGATTCCGCAGTAGGAGGCCGTCTAGGACAACACTTTTACTTTTGGAGGTGAACTATGAGGCACAATAGGATTACACTTTTCTTTGAAAGTCAAGAGTGACTTCAATAAAATTCACGGGAGAATAATCTGAGAATCAGGAAAAGGGAACCTGATACAATGCAGTCTGACCGCCATAAAGTCTTTCCCACACTTTGTAGACAACCGAGTTTTGTGTCCGGGAGTCAAAACCGATTATCTATGGCCATCTATTCTTAGAGACTTTCCCTTCCAGGAGACACCAGGTGACAAACTGGTCCTGTAGTGCAGACCTGTAATTGATCATCGGTTCCAAACGAAAGGGTTCCAATGATTTTGATAATCTACTTCAATGAGGATATTTACGACTCTGATTCTGTGCACTGGAACTTGTAAGAGGCCCTTTGGGGGTTCTTCTTTCTGATCGGAGAGAAGATGATATCAGTCGTGGACCTGGTTGAATTGCAAGACACATTTCTGAGACGAAGGTCCTACTCTCTTCGTGCTTCGGTTGTTTGACGTATACATAAGTTAAACAACATTCCCCACTTGGAGTGTTTATGGCGGTTAGGTCCTGAGAGGAAATAAGACTTTTTGGTCATATACTGGTACGCCGACGATTGGCGTTCTCACTTTCTAAAATTAATAAAACAAAAAAAAAAAGATATTTCTGTGGTTTCGTTTCCTACACGTAAGTACGATTCAGCGAAGTCAATACATGTTGAGAAACGCTGGGATACCTGACATCAGGCGGTCCGAGGAGACAGGTACCCTAAGAGGTCCACTCTTATGACCTCCCCCATCGGTACGGGACGAGGTCCCATAGAAGGACTGGGTCCCTATCTTGGGTGTAGATACAGAGGACGTGACCGTCCGCCCAAGAAATGGTGATCGCGGTGGACATCCTTCAGGGCTTCGTTCACTGTAGTGTGACGTTTAATTTTACGGATCGTACCGTGTTCCATCCAAACGTCATTTAGAAAGAGTAACTGGGATCACAAGTCGAAACAACGAATTCGTGTCCTCCTACGACGAAGGAGGTACAGGAAATGATGTTTGATATGGGACTACCAGTGCAGACGACCGTCTTGAGTTCCGTTGGTCGGAGTAAGGGTCAGAAATTGAACAATAAATCACGAGATGAGTATCCTCTAAAGCTTGTATAGGTGTAAAATTTTTGTATGTGTGTAGTCTTCTTTCGATAGAGAAAATTTTACTCTAATTTTTTCCTTTCCTCTGTCCGTAGCACAAGTTTGGAGTCTCCTGGTACAGTAACCACACCGACTATTTAGTCATTTTCTGAAGTGAGTGTCTGTGTGGTCCCCTTCCTGTGCCAGAGGGTCACGAGAACATTTACGTTCCGTAATTTTATTTGGTCGTTGACGAAAGAGACTCTTTGGGGATCTAGGATTAATAAACGAACCGTCTTTCTTTGACAGCTCCACGAGAATTAATTAAAGTATGTTACGTGGGAGAAGAAAAGGTGTCATGGACAGGATATTGAAACTAAGAGACGTGGTCAAATAAACATAAGACATCTCCTTTAAAACTCGAATACAATGTGGTTAGGAAAGAACTTTGGGAAAGAAGGAACAGTAGAGGATGAAGGAAAACGTTTTCATTTTTACGGTCAGACGTACAGAACGAGTTACATCAGAGATTATTAGTTTGACGTCACCGGTAACTCGAGAGAAGTCTACAGACTCAGTCGAGGTCGAGGTGGGACTTTTGTCATGGGTTGAGGTCAGTGGTGTCATCTGCCACGGTGGACGACTTAAAGACTCTTAGTGGACGTCGAGATTGTCACACAACCGAGAGTGAACGAGGGGACTTGAGATTTCGTCGACTCAAAGTAAGTCAGACATCATCCGAACCTAACCGGTACGTTTGACCTTATTTAGTCCGGTACACCATAAATATTTATATGAAAAAAATTCGGACCCTAGTAAAAAAAAAATTAACCTCCTTTTAACGAAATGTTACAACACAACCAAAGACGGTATGCTGCTGAACTTAGTCAGTATTAATGTATTTATAGGGGAGGGAGAACTCTGGGGGAGGGAAAGAGTAGGGTCGGGAAATCCATTAGTGTCTCGCGTTCCGATTCGAGGAACACAATACAATGTGTCGTCGAAAGGTGATCGATAAAATGTGTGCGGTGAAAGAGTTAAACAGGATGGGCAAGGAAGGGGACGATACGAGTGTTCAGACAAGAGACGTAGACGTTGAGGTAAAGAAGGGACATTTATCCAAGTAGTCATGATAAAAAGGTCTAAAGTATACATGCGTAATTATATACTATAAATACCATAAGCAAAAAGAGAAAGACTGAACGAAGCGAGACATATTGTCCGAGAACCAAGTAGGTGGAGTGATGTTGACTGAGTGTAAGGAAGAAAAAATACCGACTCATAATGACATTTATACGAAAATTCTAGTTAGATGTACTATCGTACGAAGTTTCACAAAAAGTCGTAAATTGATACGTGTGTTTATGAAATGGTATCGAAATGACAGTCCCGTGATCCGCTCTATGTGTCAGGTAAAACGTTTGTACCTTTGACTCCGTCTCACTGACTGAACGAAGTCTCGTCTTTCGAAAAGTTACTGGTGCGACGTTAATCTCGGTTCCCGAAGACAGACGACCGGGACCGAGTGACGAACCTGTGACCCTTACGGGTCCCGAGACCGGGGTGCAGACTAGACAGACGACCCTAGTGGGTCGACCTCGTGATTCCCCTCCCCGACCCTCGTTAGTGTGTCGACTGTCCGGAAGTTCAGTTCCCTTCTGGTTCGATGGGTGACTTAACAAGAAGAATAATTTTTTTGGTTTGTCTTGAAACAACTGTGAATACTTGTCGTAAATGTATGTAATGCTTATGAAGTTCTAGAATTTATTTCGGTTTTGAGATGATAAATTCATGTAGAGTCACTGGGCATCGACTAGAGTCCTGATGAATCAGATTGACGAATACAGTGAGACTTGAATGTGACTTAGACACCTAATGTGACCTTATATACTTTAGTGGCAAAGACATCCAGTTTCTTGTAGAGTAGTCGTTGAGACCAATGAGTAAAATATTAAGTTCAGTCATCGGAAAGACCCTGTAATGTCGACGAAGAAGTCCCAAAGTTGTCGGGGTGATTCGTCCCTTTAGAGACGTCGGAGAGAGGGGCTGGGGAGACCGTCGTGGAGACGTAGTCGACTATTTGACGGGGGACTGAGGCGGGCGGGACAGAGGTCAGTGGTTTCGAGGGGTTTACCCTACCGTCCCGGGGTCCATACCCACAGGTGTTCGTCGGTTGGGATACCTGACACTTCTAGGAGGGACCGGTGGGACTTAAGAGAGACCTTACTTCAGAAACGACACTGAAAAGGGAGTCTCGTCTTCGTTAGTGAGGAGACCATGGGTGACAAGAGACCAGGTCACAGTCTCTGATTAGAGGTGAGGGTGTTCCCACGACGGTGTTCCCTCTGCCCGCTGTGGGGACATTGACTTCCTAGAAGTGTCCGTCACCACCTACGACTCAGGGACGTCGAGAAGGCAGGACCCGCAGTCTGTCCTGTTCGGGTCCCGGTCGGGTCCGACACGGGGGAGCGTCCCGACGAGAGTCTTATTCGAACTCCATTATAAGTCACCCATGCTAGAACTAGGGATTGACCCAGTGGAAATTGAACACGATTCACTTCAGACTACCCACTACTGCGTACGAGCGTCCGTACGTGTGTCTACGGTCCGTCGACTCGTGTGCCCCTCGAACCTGCGACTCGTCAGTCGGACCCCAGTCCGTGTATGGGTGTGTTGGTCTTGGGTCCACGGTGCTCCAGGGTTCCACCGTTCCGACCCTGGACCCGGGTCTAACCACCACCGTCGTCTCCAGTGCCGACACCCTCTCCCTTTCCCGAACCCGCTCTTTCCCGAACTCACTCTGTGTCACCTCCGTCGAACAAACAGATAGTAGTCTCGGGTGGGAACACCCCAGACGTTTTTGTGAGTCGAGAAAACAGAACTCGGGGTCCCGTCACTTAATAGTTTTTCTTCCCGGATGTCAATGTTACGTCATTTCATAATTATGTAGTCCCTGAATGATCTCAAGAAGTTTCTCAAACATTAGAGAGTAAAACTTTTGACGTCGTTGTAACGGTTCGTTGATGAGTGTTCGTGTCTTTATCTTTAGTTCACATCTCCAACAACGTGACGTATCTTTTATGGGTTATGAAAGATCTACTTCGAAATCTACTACTTTAATAATTATTCCTTCGGGTAACATTTTAATTAAAAGGTATATTAACTGTTGTATCATATCTAACGTATTTGTCCGTAAGACTTAATATACGTTACGTGTTTCTGCGAAGATTAAAGAACATTCTGGAGGTATTCAACGTCCTTAACCGTCTCCTTTGTAATTTTATTAGAACATATTTAAATGTAAATTTTAACTTAAGTCTGTATGTTTTACCTATACACACTTCTTATTTTAGAAATCGTTTTGAAAAGGTATTCTTATTAGACTAGATCTACATGATTTTAAATATAAAAATTTAATTTTTAAATAGAGTTACAACAATATTAGATATGTCGAAGTCATTGACAATGTTATTTGTTTTACTCGAAACGGTTTTGTCTTTTTAATAGTTTTTAATAGACGGTAGAATGTAAACTTTCCTCGTCGATTGTGACGAAAGTTAATACGGTTGACTGTATGTTTAAGACTACTGGATTTGTTTACTTATAGACGTCTTTTCACTCGGTCTTTTTAGAATACTCAGTTCTATAGCATACTTCATAATGATGACTAATATGTATTTTAATGACGTAGTTTTGAAAAAAAACGTTAAATATTCAAATACAATTATCAGTGCCTAGTGATAATAAGGATGATATAAGACTTTCATTTTATAAAATTTATATAAATAAATAAACCGACACGTCTCTGAATCAACGTCGTACACCCTAGATCAAGGGACTGGTCCCTAACTTGGGTCCGGGGAACACGTCTCTCACTCGTCAGAATTGATGACTTGGTGGTCGTGTCAGGACTTTTATTTTATGAAAATTACCTTTTCGGAATGTGAGTAAAATATCCAACAAGAGTTTTACGGACCTCGTATTAAAAAAATTTTCTTTGTAATTGTATACTACAATTAAAACCCTCTTCTCCCACGGCCGTCGGACTGCGGGAGATGTACAGAGTCGGGGGGTATAGAGTCGGACAAGAAAGTCCTGGTGAAGGTACTTCCAAGGGGTTCGGGGTTCTGGAGGTCTTACGACGGAGAGAGGGGGTTCGAGGTTTGTGGGATGGGAGAGATTTGTAAATAGAAGAAATATGGTAATAAATGGACACGCAGAAGTACTTGAAGACTTTACGTCAACACGTCGACTGAGAAGTGAGGGAGTGTCTGGGATATGTACGATGAGTGTTGAGTTGGATGATTCAGTTGGTTGACAGCAGACCTAAAATATCCCTGTTGGTAGAAGTAAGGGAAAATTCAACACCCAACATACTTCTTCTCTAACCTTCGATGACTACATTGTAGTAGTATTCAGTTTTTACATGTAAAACGTTACATTGATTTGAAATCTAGACTTTGGTTGACTTTATTTCCGTTTCCTATAGAACCATAGTTGAGATAAGTATTAGTTTGAGTACTGACAATTTCTTAAATTCAAAATGGTTTTTTTTTTTTTCTCATACAGTGGTAAGAACCCAAGTATGTAAAAGTTTCTGGTATGACACAGTGGTATTCGGTTCTAAATAAGGTCGGAAGAGTGAATGTGTTCGATGAGGGTCTCCCCTCGGTCATGTCTCTTACATGAGTGAAATTTAGTTGTGTCTAGATGGGTCTATAAGGGTCACAGAAAGGACCTGGGAGTTGTACTTTTGAAGGTCCGACTCGACTTCGACTCGCCTTTCAAAGGTGTAAAAGGGTCCCTGTCGTTCACTTGCGCCACAGACGCCCGTGGGGGGCCGACGGGTGAACCCACGGGGAACGTGGTTCCCCCTGGGTCGAATGGAGGACCCCTACTACGGCAAAAGGTTCGAACACCAGACCGAGGCTTCGGTCGCCGCGACCATTGACGACCTGCTCCTCCACCTCCTCGAACCTCTACCCTTGCCACACTAGTCTTCCGACGAGTCCCTCCGACGCTCTTCTAACCTTTCACTCTCAACTTGAGTTCGTCGGACGCACTTGGATGTGCTTTCGTGTTCGGGCCCTAGGATTGACAAGTCCAAGATGTCCTGTGTGGGACGTCCCCCTTTGGCCGGAGGAACTCTGAAAACATGACGCTCTTTTATAGGGTAGTTTCCCCTTTGTTCAGTTTTCTTGTCCCTGGTGTCTGTCTCGGAACGTAGGTATTGGTCTGGAGTGAATATTTACGTTTGTTAATAATGAGTAGGTGAGTCTCACGTTTGACGTCTAAGGACTATGTCACAAGGTGTCTTGATGACGACAACGACGGCCCATTGGTCACGGGACGTGTCGTAAATGAGTGTGTGTAATTGGAAAGAACTGACGAAGAAGTGAGATAAGTCTCCACTTTAGGTCCGTCTTTCCATCAAGGAGGTATGTCGTAACGGAGAGGACGAGGGGGTCGGGCTTTACGCGTCGTAAACGGGGGTCGGAGCCCGGGTGACGGTGACGGAGCGACGCTTTCTCCTTATACACGGACACGCGTTCACGAGTCAACAGGTTGAGAAATCCTGGGGTACTTGACCCCAGGTAGTCCGAGAAGACGGGTACCTTAAAAGATTCGTTCTTACGACCTCACCCGACGGTAAAGGAGGACGTCCCCTAGAAGGGTTAGGTCCCGAACTTGGGTCCGGAGAAGGTAGAGGACGTAACCGGTCCACCTAAGAAATGGTGGTCACGGTGGACCCTTCAGAACACTTTCACCTTGTTGATCAGGATTTAACAAAAAGGCGAACCTGATGAATAAACGGAGCCCGGAGAGACGAAGAAGGACAATGCATCATAGTCACGGAGGGATTCGTCCTCACTGTGTGGAAGACTGACCAGGGGGAGTCCCGTCCGTTTTCCCGAAGAAAGTTTAGAGGCGACGACCCGCCTCAAGACACCCAAACCTTACCACCTCCTCCGTCTGAAAAAGAGGAAAATGGAGGGGGTTCAATGACCCAGTCCATCTCTTCCCTTACCTTACACTGTCCGTCGGTCAGCTGTAAAAGTCTGTGTCCATGACTGAAGTGATGCGTGTCATATGGTACGAGTACCTGTGGTGACCTTCCGACGAAGAGGTGCACTCGGTAGTACAAAAATAAAGATGAAAATGTCCGTCTACCTTTATGCAAGGGTCGTACTCAAGACTTTAGGACGTTCCCAACGGACCGACGCGTCGTTCGTAGATGTTACACGGTCCGTGATACGTCGTGTACCACCGAGACGTACCTCGACTACCGACGTTCTGGTCTCTTGGGGGTCGGTGTTCCCACTCTTCGATTGTTAGATCCGAAGGAACAGGTATCGTCTCCACGACACTCGTAGGTACTCTGCGAGAAGAAGACTAGGTCAGTTGTACGTGTCGTTTCCACCTCGACACCTAGGGAACATAGGTCCTACACGGACCCTGTGTTGCCTGTTACTTGTTTCCAAACGACTTGCACCCCGTGAAGACGTGATTTCACGACGGTCCACTCCGACCGGACCAAAGTCGGAACTCCGACCTAAATGTGGAGGTTTTAGTTTAGGGGTAAAGTTCATAGTCACTCGTCCATTAAGATAACTCTTAAGACTCCCCTCTATCTCAAAAAGGAGTTTCATTGTCTTATGATGAATTAGTTTTTTTAGGATTAATCTGTACAGACGAGGTGGGGGTTCAAGAGTTTTAGGGGACATTCTAGGTTTTCTAGGAGTAAGGGATAAAGGTTTAGAGTCCCAGGAACCAGAATACGACTCGTGTAGTCGAAGAAGAGTCGTCCACGTCCTGTGGTAACTCTACATCGCGAACATAATATTTATGAACAGGGGTGGGACAGTGTTTTCGTCCTACCCTACTCGACTCCTGGTGACAGAAGATCTTCAGTACGAGTACGACACACGGGTCAGCACAACTGAGACACTGGGGTACCTGACATCGGACAGTCCGAGGAGACAGGTGCCCTAAGAGGTCCGTTCTTGTGACCTCACCCGACGGTACGGGAGGAGGTACCTACAAGGACAGGGTTCTTAATTTGGGTTCAGAGGACGTAGAGGACGTAATCGTCCGTCTAAGAAATACTGACATGGTGGACCCTTTAGGAGACCTTCAGGATGTCGACGTACTAAGAAGACAAATCATGTGCTCCTCATTCTGGGTCCGAGAGGAAGTTTAGGGTCGAGACACCGAGTGACCGACCCTGTCGACCCACCAAGTGAATTGGACAGTCGAAAGAGTAGGTATTTTGCCCTCGTCATTCCCTGGTGTCGAGTCATACAAAACACTCTCGACGTTTGACGATCACCCAATATTTAATAAATCGTCTAGTTTTGACCATAAAATTTTCTCTTCATACTTACTTTTATCTCATCTTCCGTCACAATTGTGATTAAATACTATGAAAACAAACAGTATATATTTCTACAAACAATGACCTAGTACTACGCTTTACGTAATCGCACCCGCCGTCTGTTTTCTTTCGAAATGTTTGGTGACTGGATAAAGTACGTCAAGGACGCTCCTAATTTGTTTAGTAATGTACATTTTGTGGTCGGGTCACGGGTATGTCATTTACAATGGATAAGTCAGAGACTGTTAAGAACCTTTTCCACCCGGTCCATTCTGTAAAGTCTCATGATGATTTTCCAGTAATTAAGACTTATCAATTAACACTTTTCTTGACTCTTGAACATTATCTCTGTACTTTTTCTTTTCGTTTTTTAATTTTATTATTTTAGGTTCCTCCTACAAGGAAATAGGTATGATATCTTACGACTTATTGTTGACACTATTTTTATATTCGATTTCCCGACCGACTCGTAAGAGGTTGTAAAGGACTTTTTATAAAACCCCGGAAGGGACCACCGGGTCACCGATTCTGAGACACGAGGGTTACGTCTCCCGGGTCTAAGTTAGGGACCACTCCCTTGATCTAAGGTGGCCGGTGTTGATTCTCAAGTGTACGACATTGAGTACTAAGGTGTACGGTGTTGAATTTTTTTTTGTTTTTGTTTTCTAGAGTTCACGGTGTTAATGGTTGTGTCGGTTTATTTTATTTATAAAAATTTTACGTAAAACTATAGTATATCATTCTAAAAATACGTTTTCATGACTTCACATATATCAGTTAGTGCGTACGTACGACGCAACAAAGTCAGTATAGGCTGAGACACGTTGGGGTACCTGACATCGGGTGGTCCGAGGAGACAGGTACCCTAAGAGGTCCGTTCTTATGACCTCACCCGACAGCGCGGGAGAAGGTCCCCTAGAAAGGTTGGGTCCCTAGCTTGGTCGTAGAGGACCCAGAGGACGTAGCCGTCCGTCTCAGAAATGGTGACCACGGTGGACTTTGGGCATCAGTTAGTGTACAAAATCGTTTACTATGTCGATGTTGAGAGTCTGTGTTCTTGTCCGGAGTAAAACGGAACATTGGTTGGATGACGGTAAAAGCACTCTTTTTCTACCTAAGTTAGGGGTAAATCACGCACACCGATGCCCGACCCGGTACCAGATGTTCCCTCACGTCGGACCTGCGACGACCCCACGACCAGGGGTAGGGGTCCCGACGTACCCGAAGGGACCGACCGAGTGAGTAAAGTGACACCCGGACCGTAGAGGTCCTGTGGTTTCTCGAAACGTGTCTTCAAGGTGTCCCATCCAGGGTCGGGTGTGGTACGAAGGACAGTCGAGGTGTTCAACCACGGAGCCAACACTTTACACGCTGAAAGTCAATTTAATAAGTGTCGGAGCCGAGGTCGAAATTTTCACGATACAGATTGTGAAGAATTATAAAAATCATAGTGAGAAGAAAAATCTTATGAAAATATTAATCGTGTTTACGATTACTTGTGTCTGACGTTTCTAAAAACCTCAAAACGTGTACTTATTCTTTTGTTAAATACGAACGTAGGGGTGGGAGGACTGTCTCCCCCCGAGAAGTTGTTCACAGATAAATAAGGATGTCTTTAATCGCATTCTTTTTTCTTATGTAGACATCCGAATTTTTACAGTTGACGACCGAGAAGAACTGGACACAACAAGTTCTACTCCTAAGTCGAAATAGACCTTTATACAGACGATAAACCTCTCGAATGACATAACTGCTAGACTGTTTTAGACCTAAGTTTCACTGTTGTGGGACTTTGAGAATTTAGGTAAACGAGTTGAAACTGACTCGTAAATGATTCAAGGACCGTGGTGGACCCGGACTCCGTCTTTCAATGTCGTGTCTTTCCAGAATTGTTCGAGATAGGAATTGTTCGGACGTACGTACCTCATTTATTTGTTCTACTATAGTCTGTCACATTTCAAGTGTACTAAAAGAAGTTCGTTGGTCCTGTTTTCAAATAAGAGGTCAGTCACCAGGCTCTTGTGGGAACACTTTTACCATGTAGAGTTGATTTTGATTTTAGGTCTTTCTCGGTCAGTACCTTTCCCGTATAGTCTACAACGGGTCCTTTTACTGATCTAGTAGACTCACACAGAGAAATTTTTTTAGACATACATGAGGAGGAGCATATATACCCCTTGTTCCTAGGTAACTTGTAGAGGATATACGGTCCGTCCTAAGTCCGACGACCCCTACCTTGTCAGTCGTACTGTGTCATCGACCCAGAGACGGGGTCCCCTCGAATGAGAGCTACCCTTTTCTTCGTCGTTCGTTTTTAGGGGTTCCTTAATGTTTTGTGTTGGTCTCACACCACTCAGGTGTCCCCGTTTGAGTTGTGACCTTTTCCTTTACGTTTGAGTTTGTGAGTCTTCGACGATGTTAAGGAGGTTACCCTTCTTGACACTCAAACCGACCAACTACGACGACGTTTTACCTCAGTACGCGAGAGGCTGGACTGTCGTAGGACCCTGTCACGTCTCCGTCCTGACGTCGTTTGTAGAACCAGATCTCACGTTCGAACCTGGACGGTCTATCGGGAGTGAACGTCCTCTGTGGACCCGCCTCCTTCGGCGTCTTCGGGCTCGGAAGGTAGAGGACGTCTTGAACCTGTCCTGTCTACCCCACAGAAACAAAGACCTGTGTGAGAGCGGTTTTGAGTCAAGTCAACGAGTCAGTACAGGTTGAGAAACACTGGGGTACTTGGCGTCGTGCGGTTCGGAGGGACAGGCAGTGGTTGAGGGCCTCAGGTGGGTTTAGGTACAGGTAGTTCAGCCACTACGGTAGGTTGGTAGAGTAGGAGACAACAGGGGAAGAGGAGGACGGGAGTTAGAAAGGGGTGTAGTCCCAGAAAAGGTTACTCAATCGAAAAGCGTAATCCACCGGTTTCACAACCTCAAAGTCGAAGTCGCAGTCAGGAAGGTTATTTATAAGTTCCGATGAAAGGAAAATCTAACTGACGAAACCAGAGGAACGTCAGACTCCCTCGGAACCTGAGAAGAGGTTGTGGTGTCAAGTTTTCGTAGTTAAGAAGCCACGAGTCTAAAGAAATATCGGGTTGAGAGTGTAGGTATGTACTGGTGTCCTTTTTGGTATCGAAACTCATCTATCTGAAAACAACCGTTTCATTACAGAGACGAAAAATTATACGACGGATCCAATCAGTATTGAAAGGAAGGTTCCTCATTCGCAGAAAATTAAAGTACCGACGTTAGTGATAGACGTCACTAAAACCTCGGGCCTTTTTATTTCAGTCGGTGACAAAGGTGACGAAGAGGTAGATAAACGGTACTTCACTACCCTGGTCTACGGTACTAGAATCAAAAGACTTACAACTCAAAATTCAGTTGAAAAAGCGAGAGGAGAAAGTGAAAGTAGTTCTCCGAGAAATCAAGAAGAAGTAAAAGACGGTATTCCCACCACAGTAGACGTAGAGACTACAATAACTATAAAGAGGGTCGTTAGAACTAAGGTCGAACACGAAGAAAGTCGGGTCGCAAAGAGTACTACATGAGACGTATATTCAATTTATTCGTCCCACTGTTATATGTCGGAACTGCATGAGGAAAAGGATAAACCTTGGTCAGACAACAAGGTACAGGTCAAGATTGACAACGAAGGACTGGACGTATGTCCAAAGAATTCTCCGTCCAGTCCACCAGACCAGAAGGGTAGAGAAAGTCTTAAAAGGTCAAATAACACTAGGTGTGTCAGTTTCCGGAACCGTATCAGTTATTCCGTCTTTATCTACCAAAAAGACCTTGAGAGAACGAAAAAGCTACTAGGTCGTCTACAACCGTTAAACTAGAGACCAAGGAGACGGAAAAGATTTTGGTCGAACTTGTAGATAGACCCTCAAGTGTCAAGTACATAACGACTTCAGACCGAACCTCTTAAAACTCGTGATGAAATGATCTCACACTCTACTCACGTTAACACGCCATCAAACTCGTAAGAAACTGTAACGGAAAGAAACCCTAGCCTTACTTTTGACTGGAAAAGGTCAGGATGTTGTCCGATTACACTGGTCTGGAGATAAAAAAGAGGTTCGAGTCGAACGTCTGAGAGGGGAGTGACGTAGGTCGGAGGGAGACAAGGGTCATGTATCGCCAGAAAGACGACGGGTGTGTATTTGAACGTTTCGGACAAGGGTGGGACCCCGAGACGGAGTCGTTAGGGGTTTCAGATTGTACGAGAGACGAGACCAGAAGTGGTTCGTTCAATCGTTCCGTGAACTCAGTTGACTCTGAAGTCGAAGGTCCTCTCCGTAAGGAACTCGCTCGTGAGACCACCGCTGCCTTCGGACGGATGTAAAACAGAAAGAGACAGAGAAGAGATGACTTATATTTGACGTACAGATGAACTAATGACTAGAGAGGAGTGTAGGTTGTTTTTGCGGACCACGTATTCTAAGAGTTCTTTTCAACGAAGTACTACAGACAGAGCTAGTTGTTCGTGTCGTCTGGGTTTTGTAATCTTTTTTTTAAAGGTCTCTCAAGTTTTGGACTTAAACAATTTTTCGAAGGATACCAGTTTTGACATATCTGTCGTATTCCTAAAAGAGAGGTGGAGAAGTAGAATTCAGAAAAAATACAAACTATCCCTCCGGATCACCGAGTCTACCATTTCTTAGACGGACGTTACATCCTCTACGTCCAAGCTAAGGACCCAGCCCGTCTAGGGGACCTCTTTCCTTACCGTTGGGTGAGGTCATAAGAACGGACCTCTTTGGGTACCTGTCTCCTCGGACCGTCCGATATCAGGTACCCCAGTTCTTCTCAGCCTGTACTGAATCACTGATTGTGAAAGTGTGAAAATAAAACTACCACCTTCACTACTACTATCACCACCATTACCACTACCACCAACTCCACCACTACCGTCACCACCACTACTACCGTCGTCACCACCACCACTACCACCACCACCACTACCACCACCGCTACCGTTACTACCGCCGCCGCCACCACTACCGTCGCGCCACCACCACTACTACCGCCACCACCACCACCACTACCGCCACCATTACCACCACTACTACCACCGCCACCACTACCGTCACCATTACCACTACTACCGTCACCGCCACCACCACTACCGTCACCATTACCACCACTACCGTCACCACCACCACTACCGTCACCATTACCACCACTACCACCACCACCACCACCACCACTATCACCACTACTACCGTCACCACCACCACCACTACCGCCACCATTACCACTACTACCGTCACCACCACCACTACCGCCACCATTACCACCACTACTACCACCACCACCACTATCACCACTACTACCGTCACCACCACCACCACTACCACCACCACTACCGTCACCACCACCACTACCACTACTACTACCACCGCCACCACTACCACCACTAATACCGTCACCACCACTACCACTACCACTACCATCTTCACACCTAGACCCGGACTTGGGAAAGAGGGTCAAACTATGTCTCCCATGACGTTGATTTTGTCATGTGTTGTCGTCGAAAACAACTGACATTGTGATTATCATGAAGAGAATTGTCAAAGACGAATAATTTGTGAACTTTTTATATTTCAAGAAACTTTATGTCGTCAACACAAAGATTAGTGTCTTCTAAACTTCATGAACTTTCCAGTTAATAACAGACTATCCTTCTGTAGAAAAATTTATTTGGTTTGTTCAATTAACAGTTTAGTTTAAGACTAATTTTGTGTAAAATCGAGGGTTTGGTGTCTTAATGAAATTCTGATGTATGTCAGGAGTTTTCGTGGTGTCCATTGAAAAGTCAAAATTATTTTAAAGAAATTTTGGGGGACTTACTTTTCTGTTACAAGAAGGGTAGTTCTAAAGTTTTGTATGGTTAAAAATTTTTATCTGAAGTCCCCTGAAGGGATCACCAGGTCTCCAATTCAGGGGTACGAGGGTGACGTCCCTTGTTCCTACGGTAGGGACCAGTCCCTAGATTTAAGGGTGCACGGTATGTCGCACCGGCTTTTTTCTTTCTTTTTCTTTTCTTTTTGTGAAGGTAAAAATCTCGTCAAAGTCCAAGTGGTGTTTTGCCCTCACCGTCCACGTCTCCAAGGGGTGCATGGGCGACGAGGAGTGTACGTGTCGGAAGGTGTTCTCGTCGTAGGGGTGGTCTCCCGTACAGACGATACTGACTGGTGGGTCTCAGGTCTCGAAGTGCCCCCAAGTGAGGACCCATGTATAGGGAGCGACAGACCTGTTTAGCACTGTGCACGGGTAGTGGAGTCGTGGTGTGTCGTGTCCAAGTGACAGGAGGGGGGTGGGTGGGGGTGGGTTCGGGACTGTTGGTGACAGAGAAATGACAGAGGTGTCGAGACAGTAAAGGTGCTACAATGTGCCACTAAGAATGTTGTCGTGTCGTAGTGTAGTCGGAGAGGACTGACGGAGAAAGTGAGTCAGTACTCGAAAATTCAAACGGCGACAGGAAAGAACCGAAGTATCGAGTAAAGAGAAATCGTACTTTTTATAAGCTGGTTTTTATGGAATGTAAAATTAGGGAGTAGATCCTATGTTTAAGATCGGATCGGGTCCACTGGATGAGTGAGATGTAAATATACGGTTCAATAAATTGAAAGGGTACAGAAAAATCGGTATCAGACTTAAGATTCTTGTTTTAGATGTTTCCTAAACATTTCCAACCAGGAAACGAGCAGGTGTGTTTATTTTCACTAAAACGGGTTGAAGTGTTCCCCAAAATTAACTTTAATGTGACTGAAATGTATAAATAAACACCTTGAACTAGAGAGAGAGAAGTCTATTATATAATACGTAAGGAGATTGTTATTAAAATTGTTAAAGAGGGACTGTCATAGTGTATAGAAAAGAGACTTTATGGGAATCTAGAGAACATCAAAACCGACGCCACACGTAATGAACAACTAAGATTAAAAAGAATTTGTCCATATCTACTTATGTTCAGATCTTTCCTTTTCGCGATTACACTTCCTTGACTGTCTAAACACTTCTCTTTTGTAGATAAGAACCTCGTGTGGTTCCCAGACCGGGGTTGATACTCTTCGTGGTTCTTGACTCCTTGGACTCGAGGCGGGTTCGGCGTCTTATCTACCAATTCGGGCTTAGTCGCGATAGGAAGGTTCGGGAGGAGAATTTGAGTGGACACGGCTCGACCGGGCTGACACCTTTGGTCGTTTTACTCGCTCAAGAGATTGTCTCCCGGGAGGGTCTCGACTTTGGGTCTGCCGCGAAACGCGAGGGCCCCGTGTGACGTGCTCGCACACCAGTCACAGGTAGGGGCGAGGAGGACACTGTAGCCGGACGTCCCCCACGTGTCCGAGGACCACTGAAAGGCGGCCCCTTGACATGGATCAGGAGAGTCTGAGGAGTAGGGTCAAGTCCAAGGAGAGATATCTCCTACTAAATTTTTCTTTTTTTTTTTTCTCCGGAAAAAAGAAGTCCACACTGCACACTACAAGGCTCAAACCCCGTCGGCAGTCTTTCGGTCAAGTAGTACTCCTACTCGGTCACAGCCGACACTAGAGCCTCGAAGACGACGGACCGCACACGTCGACGTCTATAAGGGGTGTAAGGGTTCCACAGCCGGAACCCTTGGAATCTGTGCTCTTCCAGTCTCTTCGACGTGTGTTCGTGACGTGAGATCACGTTTTTCCGCAAAGGGTTCCTCCCGTCCAATTCGATAGTCTGCGACCACACACACCTGACGTTACTTAGGCAGTGGATTTACGTCCCGTCCGTCCCCTCGACCCACAGAGTGACAGTCTCCCACCAGACGCCTATTCGGTCCACCCCTCCCACCCTACCAGGGGTACGGGTACCTATTGCCCGTTGTCTCTTTGGTCGTGGTTGAGTGCAAATTGACTTGTGTCCGCGTCCGTGGTGTCTGTCGTCATACATACCTCGGTGTCTATGTGTGCCTTGTGTTTCGTTGTTTCTCGTTTCTAGGACTCACGACATTGATTGACGGCCGTGTCGGTTTTTTTTTTAAAAAAAATTCATTGTAAAATGGAGACAAAAGAAAGAAGGATTTTGGGTCTTGGGGTCAGATCAGTACACTCTTTGTAGTTTGTTTAAGATTGTTAACCGTAAGATACGTTATGCACTGACGATCAAGAACTTTGGTAGTTTCAGTGGTTTTGTTTCAGACTCTTTGACGGTCTCGACTCACCTCGGTTCATCTGTACTATTGATAATTATTTGCGCGGTAGAATAATTGGTTCTACAATGATTATCCCTCCGAAGACGTTCCATGTGTCTGCGAGGGATGATAGTAGAGTTGACGAGACGTTTAGATGTTGACAAGATTTTTTCTTTTAGATCAAATTTTATAAAAGGGGTAGAGAGTTGATCATTTTGTCCTTCAATGTTTAATATCCTTTTTCTCTTATTTGTTACAGTAATTAAAAGATGCAGAAGAGGACGACTAAGTCCAGTTTGACACCCTCAGGGACGAGACGAAGTCCTACTCGTGAACCAGGGTGTGCCGTACCCACCACTCCTCGTCTCCGGACCCCTCGAGTTCTCCGGAGTCACCTCCCTCTGGGTGGGGCCCTCGTGGGTTACTGAAGTTTCGTCGAGGGTCCTCCTCCCCTTCGCCTTCCGGGTAGCCCCGGGGTACGTCGGGGTGCAGACGGTAGGGGCGTTGTCCCCCGACCCTCGGAGTTTCCTCTCCACGGACCAAGTGTTCGACTCGGTGGTCCCTTCAGTCTCGAGTGTAAACGTGGTCTAAGTGTAGACGGAGGAGGAGGGCTCTCTTGTGGATCTACGCCGACGATACCTGGAAAGTGAAGTTACGTGTGAGTCGGGGAGTTGTAAGGACGAAGAGACTCCGGTTTATTCTGAGTAGATTTCTCACTAAATCTTAGTCTCTTGATGGTTTGGATACCCCTAAGACTACACACGTTGCACTTGGAAGTGTGGTTTGTGTGCCATTTGGTTACTCGATGGGTCCTTGGGGACGGATTCCACGGTTGAAAGACAACCGTGGTCGAGAGGGGTCAGAGAGATCAGGAAAGACCTTGTTCTTCCTCGTCTTTGTCTGTGTATTCCCTTTCAATGTCACCCTCGGGACACTGGAACCCCGAGTCTCTCCCTGAACCAGTTTATGATCAGTAGAAACCCGTTTTTCACAAGTGATGTGTTTCCACACGTGCGTTTGCACGATTCAGCGAAGTCAACACAGGTTAAGAAACACTGGGAAACCTGACAGGTTCGAAGAGACAGGTACCCCAAGAGGTCCGTTCTTATGATCTCGCTCAACGGTACGGGAGGAGGTCGTTAGAAGGACTGGGTCCCTAGCTTGGGTACAGCTGTAGAGAACGTGACCGTCCACCCAAGAATTGGTGATCACGGTGGACCCACAAGTGGTGTATCTCTGTTTGTGTGGTTTAAGATACTCGACGATTCCGTCGTGGACCCTACCTCGTACCGGAATGAAGATGGCACCAAGGACGAAGAAAAACGGACCTCTGAGCTGGTTCTGTCTCGGTCGGGGCCGGTTCGGACTGACCTCTCCGAGGTCCCCGACCCGAGACCCTGTGATTCCGGTAGTGAGGCGTGTGAGAGTCGGAGGCCACCGACTACCTACCCACACTGAGTTTCCGGGAGGACGTCTCACCTACGACTGGTGTGGGGCATACCTACCTCTAGTAGGGGCTCGTCACTCGTAGCACCTTGTGTTTGAGTCTACTAGGAGAATGGTGAGGTATTCGCCGCATAGGGTCCAAAATGCAAACACATTTTTGACGATGTTTACTTTTGTTGTGTCCAGATTGATTGCCGTCAATGTAGAGACTGGTTCCAAGGGATTCTGCCCTAGTCCTTTGGGTTTCACTTAGTTGAGTGACTTTGGTTAGTATGTGTCTTATAACACATGAAAAGTAATATTTGTATATAATTGGTTTGTCCACCTGAGACAGTGTTTAAGGTAAAGTGAATTGTTGAACCCTCGTCTCGATACGGTTCGTCCCACTTCCCGAGCCATGGTGTACCTTCCCTGGTCTCCCTTTGTCTTTACTGAATTCCGTCGTTCGACTCGGCTCCGAGTTGTGTTCCTCGTGGTTGACCGACGTCATCCACGGGGCTCAGACGTCGTCCGTGTTGGGTGTGTGGGGGCTTGGGAGGTTAAGGTGTAGTAAGTGAGTGGTGGGAAGAAAGTGCCGTTCCTTAGATAGAGACTAGACTTGGTGTTTAGTTTTAGTTGTCGTCTTAGTCCATATTCTCGTCTTTGGTACTCTAGAATTTTCGTCAGAACTCTTTCAAATTCCGAAACTCTGTTCGACACTGGGCCCTGGGAAACGACATCACGCACCCGGACCTGTTTACAGAGTTGTCTACTGTTTACAGAGTTCTTTGATCTTCCCCGATTTTTATTAACGTACGTACACGTCAACCCCGTTCAATACTTGTTTCCTGTGTTCTTCTGGTTTTTTAGATTGA
This sequence comes from Capra ibex, assembly GCA_006410555.1. Classification (NCBI taxonomy): domain Eukaryota; kingdom Metazoa; phylum Chordata; class Mammalia; order Artiodactyla; family Bovidae; genus Capra; species Capra ibex. Next base: position 27,712,922 of record SJYO01018169.1, on the reverse strand, counting down.
CGTTTAAGACTTCTAGGTCCTTGTTTTCGTCTCACAACCCTCATTTCCGTCCCATGACACGTACGGGAGACGTGTGTGGTGGTGGGTCCCCGCCCGGGTGGTGGCTACGGTGGGAGGTCGGACTAGGGACCTGCGTGAGGATGCGAGTGGGGTGCACTCCTTGGTCGAGTCGAGTGAGGGGAGAGAAGAGGCCCTCGTTCGGTCCCGTGGATCCCGTGGACAATGAACAAAAGAATGGGAGACGACGTCGTCCCTGGGTTATTTCGGAACAGACTTAAAACACAGACCAGAGAACAGTTAAAGATGACTAATTCCTCCGGTTTGTGGGACCAGTCATTGTCGGACTGTATTCTTCTTTTCCGTGTCCTCTATTTTAGATCTCGTGATACAGAGGTCCTGTCTTCCTGACGTACCCAGTCGTCCGNCGTCAACCCCGTTCAATACTTGTTTTCTGTGTTCTTCTGGTTTTCGGAACAGACTTAAAACACAGACCAGAGAACAGTTAAAGATGACTAATTCCTCCGGTTTGTGGGACCAGTCATTGTCGGACTGTATTCTTCTTTTCCGTGTCCTCTATTTTAGATCTCGTGATACAGAGGTCCTGTCTTCCTGACGTACCCAGTCGTCCGTCGGGACGGTGCCAGTACCAGTCTCACTGTGGGGGCCTGTGACAGGGAGGGGACTAGACTAGGAGTCGTGAGTCGTGCGCTCCTGGTGACCGAGTTCCTCCGCAGAGAGAAAAATCTCCCTGTGAAGAGCCACGCGAAAGTGGCGGTCCCGAGTAGGACCACGTGTAGTACGGACCTGTGACGGGGGTTCCCGGGTCTCGAGTCTCACGAGTGGGGTGTCCATTACGGTTTGTTCTCCTCTGAACGTGCATGGACTGGCCCGCTACGGCGACAGGGACAGAAGCAAGACAGGAGACGAGCCGTACAGTTGGCCCCACGACACACGACACCCTCCGTTCCTTTGGACCAGTCGCCTGACAAGTTTAGTTGACGCGAGCAAAAATACTACCGATCACTCCTGGCCGAACTCACATGTATCTCTCCTTGCTCTTTCATCTTAAGTCACGTCGTTTCTGTCTCTAGCCCCTCCTTCTCCTCTCCCCACTCCTTCTCGTCCTTTCTGGGCTCTCCTCCGTCGCCCCACCCCCCTCGTCCTCTTTTCTCCCCCTCCTCCTCCCTTCCTCTCCCCCGTCTTTTCTCTCCCCTCCTCCTCTCCTCCCCGCCCCCCTCTCCTCGTCCCGCCCCACCCCGCCCCCTCCTCCTCCGTCCTAGTCCACGGACATGATAACGTTGTCTGAAGGGTATGAGTGGAGATTGACTTAGTATTTGATACACCCGTGAACTAGTTACTTGACGTAGGACGTCACCTATGAAACTCCGGTAAAAGGAGTAATCATCTAAAATGTATTATAAATTCATAAAAGTTATATAATCTTACATAAAGTTTTATAATTCTTTAAAGTTTTACGAAATATTAGTCAAAATCATTGTTGATGTCCGTTGGATCTCTTGATGCACTTTTGGTAAAGTATTTAAACTTTTTACACAGAGACAAAATATTGGGTAAGAGAACCATCTATCTTTTGTGCATAAATAGAAGTTGCTAAAAAACGAGGTGGAGAAAAGGTATGTATGGATCTAAGTCTTAATAACATCTGAACGAATCTTTTGTGAGATAAAATATGTATCATAGTCATCACTTTATCTATTGACTTCTCTTGGATGACATATGTGTTCCTTGAGATGGGTCACGAGACACCACTAGACTTACCCTTCCCTTGGGTCTTTTCTCTACTATATGCGTATGCATTTCGACGAAGTGACACGACATGTCATCTTTGAGCGTGATGTGACATTTCGTTGTCATGAGGTTTTTTTTTGATTGTTTTTTTCTTTTGTGAGATTTCCTCATGTCTGAAGATCCTTTCGAAGTCTAGCCAGAATTGATAAAGGAATAACTCGATCTTCCGTCGACTGGACACCGATGTCAATCGAAATATCACGTGTTCCAACGGGACGGACTCACAATATAAACGGTCGATAAAACACTTCGTACAAACAAAAACGTTAAAAGTCCTCTCACATCTTTGTTTGTACAATAGGAGTGAAACTCTATCCATCCTCTCACAGACAGTCAATTGATCTCACAGATCGTATAAAATCCGATGTTTCTTTTTGCCTTACTTCGTATGGTAAACGGTATTTGTGTTGGAAATTTCAATCGTCACTTCGGAAGGTGTGAACAATTAGTACGGTTGGATGTCGTCTATCGTCTGTCGGAGTCGATCTGGTCCGAGACGAGTCTCACATGGATGGGTCTGTCTGCGTCTGTTAATGCGGACATTTCTTCGACCTTTTACGTAGACTCGATGAATTCACGGTGTCTCTCTCTTACACTCACTCCGACCAGAAGGTACGACAACAATCTCACTGAAAACTTCTCTGACACGTCGATTCCTACGTCCACTTTTTACCTGATTTCTGCGGTACCATTTCTCTGTCAAGTGTCGTCGTCTTCTCCGACTCCTTCTAGTTTCTATAAGAGAAGAATCTTTATGTTTCCCGAGTAAGACCTAGTTTTAGTCGAATGTGACCCCATAATTGCCTCTGAAAATGTTATCCCCAAGTGCCCCCCTTCAAAGTCTTGTACCCCTTGAACCGTCGTAAACCTTGATTAATAGAGTTCTCGGGGAACCTAAAGATCTCTCCACGGTTTGTCCTAAACAAAGGTTCTTGGACGGGTCCTAAATAATTGCACACGTCCAGTGTGGCACGAGTCGTAAGGTGTGTTTGGACGTTTCTTTCTCCGCGACGCCGACTCGGCCTCTCCAGGAGGGAGCCGGCGGGGACCCCCGTCGAACGGCGGCGTAGGGACGTCGCGTGGACACCGCCTCTGCTGTGCCCCGTCTGTTCCGTGTGTGTCTTATTTGTGTCTAATTTCTACGACGGCCCTGTTTCGTGGTGGCGTTTGAGTTTCTTTCGTTTTGCGTGTGGGCGCCCCCCGCAGGTCTTTCGTTCTGGGTAGATCCGCCGCCGCAAATGGATCCAATGAAGGCCGGGCTGTACCTGGGTCCAATAAGACTAAACACAAGTCAAAGGGGTCCAATCCTAGAACCAACTACATAAGCTTCGACAGAACGTTCGATTCAGGTCTTCCCCTACCTTCCCTCTCTTTGTAGTTCTCTACTTATGTCGACGAACAATTGTCCGAGAGTCCATATTCTGTTAGATGGTCAACCAGTCTAAAAAGAAATATTTAATTATTTCAGAGTGTAGATGACCTCCCTTAATTAAAAGTCCCCTTAAACAATTTTCTGTTCTTTCCAAGACTCTCCATCAAGTTGGATATTTTGATTTACTGTGTAAGGTTTGTAAATGTTAGGTTTATATGTTAAAGTGTAATATATTCCCCCTTATTCTTTGAGATTTTAGAACAAAACCACTGATTCTGGTTCCGATTACGATAAATAAAGTTCCCATTAAAATGCATTTGGAAGTTTTACTTTAAGTAAAATTGAGAATCAATTGTAGGTACTCTTTAGACCGTTGGAAAAAGTCCTTCTGGTATATTGTCTTTAATACTAAAAATATCCTCAGACTAAGATGTTGAAGATTTTTCAATCTTAATGAGTATTTATTTGTACACTCTTCCGAAGGGACCACCGAGTCTACCATTTCTTAGACAGACGTTACTCCTTCTAGGCCCAAGATAGGGACCCAACCCTTCTATGGGACCTCTTCCCTTACCGTTGGGTGAGATCATAAGGACGGACCTCTTAAGATACCTGTCTACTCGGATTACCCGATGTTAGGAACCCTAGTGTTTCTGAGTCTGTACTGACTCACTGACTGTGTTGTTGTATACACACTCTCTTCGTCTAAAATTATTAAATAACATAAATGATCTTCACTTTATTTCTAAAACTCCTATTATATCGTATTACTCCGTTTTTAGTAAAAATAAATTTAGACTTGAGTTATAAAATAATCTCCCTCAATCATATTATTTACGAGTCCGTCATCGTTTCTAGACTTTTTCTTATAGAGTGTTTTTTTTCTTTGTAATTAAGGATACGAACGACGACGACGACGATTCAGTGAAGTCAGCACAGGCTGAGACACGCTGGGGTATCTGCCGTCGGGTGGTCCGAGGCGGCAGGGACCCTAAGAAGTCCGTTCTTGTGACCTCACCCAACGGTAAAGGAAGAGGTTGCGTACTTTCCCTTTTCACTTTCACTTCAACGAGTCAGCACAGACTGAGGATCGCTGGGGTACCTGACGTCGGATGGTCCGAGGAGGGAGTTACCCTAAAAGGTCCGTTTTCATGACCTCACCCCACGGTGACGGAAGAGACTAAGGATGCGAATTCAGGACTGTTAGGTCAGAGTTTTACGAGTTTTTATATTTAAGAAATGGCCCGACTTTTCATTCGTCTGAATGAGTTTCCGTGGGTTTAAACGTCTTCTTGTATGAAAATTAAAGGTCTCTGACATTTTTTTATGTCGGAAATAGACTGGGGCTTCTTATGGGGAAATTAAATATTGTTTGTAAAGAAAGTTTGAATGGGTTCATATTGTTTACAAAAAAGTAAGTTTTTTTCTTGATATATTTTATAAAGACGAACCTTTTAAGTATTATGTACTTGTTTACATGGTTCCAATTCTCAATTCAGTCTGTGACTTTATAAGAATCAGATGTGTTTTCTGGTTTTAATTTTCAACCCCCTCCTTGAGTCCTCGTTTTTAGTTTTGTGACGGACTGGGCTCAGGGGTGGTTGACGTCTCCACCGTGTCTACCGAGTCTGTCGCTCGTGTCTGTTGGAGAGGACGGTAAGTCCCCGGAGAGTCGGACCGTTTGAGTGGGACACGGAGTAAGGAAATTGTCTGTTCCGAAATTCTAAAAAAAAATTACACCCGGTAAATTTTTCAGAAATAACTTAAACAATGTTGTGACGAAAACATGTTACAAAAACCAAAAAACCGATACTCCGTACGTCCCAGGGTCGAGGGACTGGTCCCTAACTTGGACATACGGGACGTAACCTTCCGTTTTAGAATTGATAACCTGGTGGTCCCTTTTCAAGACTATTCTGAAATTCTATTTTATTATAACCCCTTTTTATTATAACCGGTGAGTAATGACATCGGGGAGGAAAAAATGGGAAGTGTAAAGTAAAACGTCCTTTACTTTTGAACCACAGACAGTCATCCTTGTCTCTCATTGTCCATCTCTGGGGTTTGTATACATATCTGTCTAGACAGAAGTTCCAGACAATTCCAGGCCCCGGAAAAATGTGAGTGACCCATGGTCTGTTGCCGGTGGAACTTTTGGGACACAATTACACCTGAGCAGGACGAAGAGTAGAGTTTTTCTCAGTGTTTCTCACTGGGGTAGGTCTTTGTCGATGAACCTTGTTACGCCCCACCTCCCCCCTGTGGGGTCTCTGTCGGTGAACCTTGTCACTCCCCACCCCCTGTGGGGTCTTTGTAGGTGAACTTTGTTACTCCCCACCCCCGTGTGGGGTCTTTGTCGCTGAACGTTGTCGTCCCCACCCCCGTGTGGAGTCTTGTCGGTGTTTGACACCCCCCACCTCCCCCTGTGGGGTCTTTGTCGGTGAACCTTGTCACCCCACCCCCTGTGGGGTGTGAATGAACAAACATGAGGGTGTCTTTGACGGGTAGGACCGCCTCTTCTGAAATGATTGGTAGTCGACGCCTCCTCTTGACCCCCTTTTCTGTTTTCTTGTCTCGTCCCTCTCTACGAAAAAGCAAACGAACGAAAATAAAGATGAAAAAGACTTCGAAAATATAAAATAAACTGTTTCTTACTCTGTACATAAAAAGTTTAGTAACATAGACACCCCACGGATCTAAAGAGAAAAGATTAAAATAGTAAAATTTTAGGGTTCCTACAATTTTGGGATCTTCTCTCTGTGCCTCTGTAAAGACCCCCGGTAAAAGGAACCCTCGTTCATAAAGTCTGCTTGTTTGAAGCGAATCGTCCTTAGAAAGTTTCATCTTCAAACAAAAGAGAGTCCAATGAAAAAGTAGACGGTGTACCGTGTCTTACTTGTCTGTCCTCTGTACCTCCTGCCCCTTTCCGAAAGAAAGTATTTAGTATATCAACACGGAGTTCGTTCGATTTAAGACAAGACTGTACGTCTGTTGCCTGTATAAGAAATTACCTTAGCGTAAAACAAAAAACGTCGTCAAAAATAAGATCTGTGGTAAGGGACCTTTGTCTTTATTTGCACCGTAAGTAAGTTACTAAAAATTTTTTTTTTTATTCTTTTTTTATACATGGAGTCATTTTCCTTTTTCGGTACTGATTTTAAAATTAGACTTTTACCTTTTAAATACTCTAAAACTTTTTGAATTTTATAAACTTATTAAGACTATCTTTCACAGTGATGATGATTGGACCGTCTATCAGTCTTCTGAAACCATACGTAAAAAGTGAATGTCATGAATCAATTTCGAATCCTAAAACAAGACGATATGACTAAGTTCCAGTCTCAATACATCCTTCTCAGATAAAATTGACAATTTCTACGTACTTTTTATAGTTCACGATTGTTGTAGTCTACTGTCAGATAACAAATTGACACATTCAAAAAATCCGTACACACTTAATCCTCAGTTGTAGGGGTACGACACAAAGTGAGTGGCATATATCACTTAGAAGTCCCACCTCGGAACCATCGAGTACCGATGGCTCGGCTTGTAGTAGAGGGGCTCGTACGACTGCAGTCTCCGCCCGGCGCACATGATAACCTGCACTTTCCTTGGTGGTGTCGCGGTACGTGTCACGCTCTCTCTTGTTGCGAGTCGGACAACCATTAATCTAGACGAAGAGTTTCGTCTTAGACTATCGAAATGTTGGAATCACTGACATTTTTACCGCTGACGGGTGAAAAAGGGGGGTTTATTAGTGCTTACGAGTACTAAAGAAGAAATGTATACTATAGGAGTGTGTCCTGGGTTCGTAAAATGACTTCGAGTAAAAATTAGAAAAAAATACTCTTTGTTTCCAAAAGGAGTAGAGCTAAATGTTTCCGATTCATCTTTGTAATCCACTACCTACTCTGTCCCACTGATGAGAGAACCATGATTCTTGTGTAGAACCCTTCTTTGTCAGGTCCTAATAGGTTGGTTTTAATTGTGACGACTTGTTTTGCGGGGAACGCCGTCCACTCCAGGTTCTCTACTGTCAGACTAGAGGGATTTCAAAATGTTTTTATAAAAAATTTATAGATTTGGGAATGGAGACTGGTCAGAAAGCGTAGGGAAAACGGTCGTGTCTCCCGACGGAGGGGGGTGTTGATAAGTGTCGCGAGATCACTACCGGAGCGGAAGACACTTTAGGTCACCGCTGAAGGGTCAAACAAAATAATTTACAGAGTGTTATAGACTACACGATTGACGAGAGAAAGAATTTATAGAGACGAAAGGGCTGAGTAGGGGACCTGTCTTGACAAGGAAGCTCCCGGGAGGATAGTGACGGGTACAGGTGTGGGTGACGACACTAAGACCAAGAAGGGTTGTACACCCTTGGGGGTGTGGAAGTAGAGACCTGGGACTGAACGGACCCCGAGACCTTCGGTCGTCGGTTTACGGAAGTGAGTGTACCGTGTTTTAGACATACAACACTTTATACTACCATACACTCACCTACGCACACTTCTCTCCTACGAGTCGCGGATGACATTTACGACCACTGTGTGCTATTCCTACTCACAGTTGGTTTGGTCCTCGTGGGTGTACCGGACTGGTTTTGGTTTGGTGCTGGAGGGCATTGAACCCGGTGGTCGGTCCAAGAACCGACGAAACGAAAGATGAGTTCGTTTTTACACCGTAGTAGGAATTGCGAGGGAAGAAAATTGAGTTTTAGGTGTGTGTATGTGTATATATAAATGTGTGTCTTCCCGTGTGTGTATGTGGATGAATGTGTATAAACGTCTCTTCCTTTTTCTTTGTCTTTAGTTAGATTAAATTATCCGAGGATGGTTAGGGAAGAGTGATGTACGTCTGTCTTGACTGTCCGAAAGTGCAAGAAGTAATTATTGAAACTGGGTGGTAGAGGTAAAGAATTAGACGAAAGAGAACTTCGAGTTCCAGGTACACGTTCAACACTAAGAGTTGAGTGACGATTAAGTGAGACGTGACAACATTGGTGTGACGAGACTCTGGAACCTAAGACAGCTTATACCCACCTACACGCGTTGGTAGGACCGGTACTTCTCTTGTTGCAAGACATACAGACACCAACGACGATGGAAGGGACCCAAACGACAAGATCGTTGTACCATCTTTTTGAGTGTACCGATTTTTCTATTTTTATTTTTGAATAGATAGGAGGTGTTCATCATGGGAAGACGTTCAGTATAAATACTTTGTTGAAGGGAATACGGACAACCGGTTATAAGACGTTATTGGGAATTGGAGACGAATGAATGTGTGTGTGTGTGTGTGAGAGAGTGTGTGTGTGTGAGAGAGTGTGTGTGTGTGTGGTATTTTTACGATGGTCGGGAGATAAGAAGTGTAAGTTGAATCCAGAACGGAAAGGTAGACGAGGATATTCTTCGAAAGAAGGAAGATGACCGTTCTCGATAAAAGAGTCCTACAGACGGACGTAGGGGTCTGAGGAGTCTTGAGAAAACTGTTTTGACCTTTTATACACGTAATCGGACCAAGACTGTTGGCTCGTTCGTTTTGTCCTCCCTAGCGGAGGAAACGTTATAAGGAAAAACCAAACCAGACACAACGTGACCTAAGGGGAGACGAGGTGAAAAGAGATCAAAAATACCTCTCTATTTTCGGTTTCGTGGCTGGATTTTGTGGACTCTGTGTAAAAACCTAAACGTCAGACGATGACGTCCTCGCCCGCGGAGGTCGTGGCACTAGGGGCACCACTTCACTGTCATTCACTGAAGTCGGGAGTCCGACAACGCAAGCGTCCCCGCCGAAATGGACCATGAACCCTTCGACGAGGAACCGTACACCATTTCTAGGGGGACTTCCCGGCACTCGTCGTCCCGGTGGAGGACTCGTCGAAAACCGGCCGTGAAAACGTCCCTCCAGGAGGCAAGAGACCCACTTCTCTCTCTCTCTGTCCCACTTGTGTGGTGGTGGTTCACATGGTCCGAGGGGTGTGTGCGAGCGACCCCTCGGGAAGGAATTTGGTGAGACGTTGATTTCTCATCGGGGACGAACAGCGTTGATCTCTTTTCGGACGTATCGTAGCTTCTGGGTCGTGTCGGCTTTTATATTATTTATTTTAATAAAAAATTTTTGGTAAGAGAAACAAAATAATAGTAACAAAAAAAAAACCTCCATGCCACGTCGAAGTCCCTAGACTCAAGGGGTTGGTTCCTTACTTAGACCCGGGAACGGTACTTACGCGACTCAGAATTGGTGACCTGGTCGTCCCCTAAAGAGTTCTTATAAGAGAAATTTATTGCGTCGACAATAGCTTCAAAGTTAAGTATGAACTTTTAGTAGTTACTCTGGACTGGAGACAAGACTAATAATCTCCTGAAACCTCATGAAACATCTCAGTATCTAATCGTATGACTACTCCTATGTCAGAAACGAAGTTTAAATTTAAAAGTGGTCCGTCTTCCTTAATCCTTCCGTCTTCCTAAGTAAACCTTTCAGGCCCGTACACGAAAGTATTGTGTGGGAGGACGTGACGAAGTCTCTTCCAGTGCGCCAGCCCGAACACTTTCTACTTCTGCCTCGTGACTTGTCCCCGAGGATACTAGTGGGTTGTGCACTGCGTTGTGTCGGAGGTCTCCAGTCCCGAGCGCCCCGTGCTCGATGTGTGTAAAGGATGTACCTCATGTCCCGACCAAAGACACTGTCACTGTGTCTCCTTGTTTCTATGTGGACATGATTGGAAAGGGTAGGAGGACACGGTTCTGTGTGAGGGGGGATGACTGCGTCGGACGGGGGAGACACTACGCACCAAAGATAGGAGTCGGAATGAACGAAACACACACGTCGAGACGAACCTGCTGGTACTTACGTTGACGTCGAATAGATTAGACGTTACACTGTCAGTGTGACCACCAGCTTACGTTTACGGACGTCAGTACACGGACGACGGTTGACGACTGCGAACCACGGACGGCCACCCCCCCTTCCGACTTCTACCCCTCCCCGCCTTCCCCTTGTCTTTCGTACACAGGGGTCACCCAGTGCCCGTCCCTACCTCCGGGTCCTACACCGCAGGAGGGACTCGTATGCGTGTGGGAGTCACCAGAGGAGCCCAGACGGGCGACGAAGTACGACGACTTCGGTCCTTGTGCCGGGACGTCTCTGTGTGCTAGGTGTGGACAGGGTGTGGTGGTCCGGGAGACCGGTTCGGTGGGCGCCCACCACTCTCGTGGGTCAGGTCACTCGTCTCGGGTCTGACGTGAACAAGCCAACCAAGTCTGTCGAAGGTTCGGATGGGTCCTGGTCGACGAAGACATTAATAATTATTTACTCGTGAAAGGCCCTGTGAAGACAACGTGTGGGGTCCCAGTAGTGACGGGGATGTCTGTGCTAAGACCAAGGAAAACGGTTGGTCACTCTTAAAAAAGGGAGATGGACAATGGTGGTAGGTCTCGGGTCCACTGTCTTACACCTACACGTTTATATGGTAGACACGTTACGGAAGTCCCTTTATCCTTTACTACGCCCTTTAGTCCCCCTTTTGCGTACGACAAGTGGTTTGTTTCCCGGTTCATGGTCGAGTGGACTTGAATCCATGCTTAGATGGTACGTTCGGAGTCCTTCAGTAGACTCTCTGAAGAGTAGGGGGTCAGGGGGCGAATGGATTGTTCGGACTGTTGATGACATTACTAATCGATGGACCGGCTGAAGGTGCACTCTCGTGGTACCCTAGACGGGTCGATTTGACGGAAATTGGTTTGTGAAGGAAGGACATCTTTGCTGGAATAGTCTTCGTCCTTCTCTAGAGTCGGGACTTCACTGCATCTGACACTGTTTGATAAGTCAATGAATCGACGTGTAAGAGAGTTCACGGTTCTAAGTCAGTTATGTCCATCGTCCAATGACTTGTACTTGTCTTCCTTGTCTTTTCCCAAATTAAACATCTGTGGACCTATTGACGACTTTCCACTGGTCAGTCTTCGTGTGACCTGTCGGTAGGACTTCGGAGTGTCCCTCCTGGTCTGAGACGAGGGTGGTCTGTGCCACGAGACGGAAAGGGTAAGCCCAAGGTTCCCTAGTTCCTAGTGAGACAGGAGTAAAAATGATGAGGGTCTACGGGGTACGGAGTGGGGGATGGTAGTGGTGGAGGTGGTAATGGTGGTTGGAGTGGTAGTAGTAATGGTCGTGGTAGAGGGGGTGCTGGTGGTAGAGGTAGGAGTAGTGGTGATGGTGGTGGTCGTATAATGGGTTGCGGGTTGTGGTGTGGGTTGGGGTGGTAGTATAATGGTGGTGGTAGGGGTGTTGTTGGTAGAGGTGGTCGTAGTCGTCGTGGAGGTAGTGGTGGTGGTGGTGGTAGTGACAGTAGTAGAGGTGGTAGGGGTGGTGGTCGTGGTGTGGGTTTGGGTGGTAGTATAATGGTGGTGGTAGGGGTGTTGTTAGTAGTGGTCGTAGTGGTCGTACTGGTAGAGGTGGTCGTGGAGGTAGTGGTGGTGGTGGTAGTGATAGTAGTAGAGGTGGTAGTGGTGGTGGTCGTGGTGTGGGTTTGGGTGGTAGTATAATGGTGGTGGTAGGGGTGTTGTTGGTAGTGGTCGTAGTGGTCGTACTGGTAGAGGTGGTCGTGGAGGTAGTGGTGGTGGTGGTAGTGATAGTAGTAGAGGTGGTAGTGGTGGTGGTCGTGGTGTGGGTCTGGGTGGTAGTATAATGGTGGTGGTAGGGGTGTTGTTGGTAGTGGTCGTAGTGGTCGTACTGGTAGAGGTGGTCGTGGAGGTAGTGGTGGTGGTGGTAGTGATAGTAGTAGTAGTGGTGGTGGTGGTGGTGCGGGTTGGGGTGGTGCTGTTGGTAGTGGTCGTAGTGGTAGAGGTGGTCGTGGAGGTAGTGGTGGTGGTGGTAGTAGTGATAGTAATAGTAGAGATGGTAGTGGTGGTACGGGTTGGGGTGGTATAATGGTGGTGGTAGTGGTCGTAGTGGTAGAGGTGGTCGTGGTGGTGGTAGTAGTGATAGTAGAGGTGGTAGTGGTGGTCGTGGTGCGGGTTGGGGTGGTAGTATAATGGTGGGTAGGGGTGGTGTTGGTAGTGGTCGTAGTGGTAGAGGTGGTCGTGGAGGTAGTGACGGTGGTGGTAGTAGTAGTAGAGGTGGTAGTGGTGGTGGTCGTGGTGCGGGTTGGGGTGGTAGTATAATGGTGGTGGTAGGGGTGTTGGTAGAGATCGTAGTGGTCGTAGTGGTAGAGGTGGTCGTCGTGGTGGTGGTGGTCGTGGAGGTAGTGGTGGTGGTGGTAGTAGTGATAGTAGAGGTGGTAGTAGTGGTGGTCGTGGTGCGGGTTGGGGTGGTAGTATAATGGTGGGTAGGGGTGGGTCGTAGTGGTAGAGGTGATCGTGGAGGTAGTGGTGGTGGTGGTAGTAGTGATAGTATAGAGGTGGTAGTGGTGGTGGTCGCGGTGCGGGTTGGGGTGGTAGTATAATGGTGGTGGTAGGGGTGTTGTTGGTAGAGGTCGTAGTGGTCGTAGTGGTAGAGATGGTCGTGGTGATGGTGGTGGTAGTGGAGGTAGTGGTGGTGGTGGTAGTAGTGATAGTATAGAGGTGGTAGTGGTGGTGGTCGTGGTGCGGGTTGGGGTGGTAGTAATAATGGTGGTGGTAGGGGTGGTACTGTTGGTAGTAGTCGTAGTGGTAGAGGTGGTCGTGGAGGTAGTGGTGGTGGTGGTATTAGTAGAGGTGGTAGTGGTGGTGGTTGGGGTGGTAGTAATGGTGGTGGTAGGGGTGGTGCTGTCGGTAGTGGTCGTAGTTGTAGAGGTGGTAGTGGTGGTGGTCGTGGTAGAGGTGATAGTGAGGTAGTAATGGTGTAGAAGTGGTAGTGGTGGTGGTGCTAGTGGTAGAGGTGGTAGTGGTAGAGATAGTAGTAATGGTAGAGGTGGTAGTTGTGGTGGTAGTAGTAGTAGTGGAGGTAGTGGTGATAGTGGTGAGACGGGAGGTGATTTTTTTCTTTATTTGAAGGAACCAGTTTGTCCGAACTCTGTCTCCGGGAAAACATCTACGTCCGGGAAAGCGATCATGGGACGTTGGGACACCACTCCTTTCGAGAGGTGAAGACAAATGGGGTCACGATGCATAGTGGAGAATGATGGATACCATTTATGGTCTTGAAGAGAAGTCCGTTTACGAAGTACTTAAAATGTCAAGAATCAAAAGAGTAATATGTCGTGTATAAACCGTAGTTTTTGGATAACCTAACACTGAGGGATCGATTAAGTGAAGGCCATTATAGATATCATCGACGAATCGTTGACGTACTACTGACCGATTGTCAGAATGGACACACATAATCATTCGTGAGTCGACCCCACCAGCTCCTTGGAGACGGGGACAGAGGAGACTTAGTGATTCCTCCGATATACTGAGTGGGGTCATCTACGACGTGACTGGTCTCTACCAATCTCGTGTCTGCGTTTTCTCCTTTCGTTTAGTGTAAAGGATGGACTCGGCGGCGGAGGACGTAGAACACTTGTCGGAATCTTAGTTTGTTCTGAACAGACGGGGAGGAAAGTGTCAGGACCATTTGCTAGTCCGCTTAGAGCAAGTCCAGGTCGAGACTTGTACTGGTTGACACCTAATTGTTCTCTCTTTCCTCATCACAATCGCCGTTGTGAGTCCGACCAGTGTCCTTCTGCTCAGAGGGTCGGCCCTGTGTGCACGCGTACCTTCTATGGTCGTACGCTCTAGAGCGTCTGACCCCCGTGTGTCGGGACCGACGTCTGAGACTGTCGGTCACGGGCACTAGTTCCGACCCTCGCGACGACTCTATTATTTAATGACCTCTCTTTTTAAGAGGAGGTTTCGTTGAGACCCCTGAAGGGACCACCAGGTCACCTACTCTTAGACGGACGATCACGTCCTCTGTGTCCAAGCTAGGGATCAGGCCCCTCTAAGGTGTACGGAATTCTCGTTGATTCGGGCACGCGGTGTTGATGACTCGGAGTCACGACGTTGGGGACTTCGGGCGTACGGGATCTCAGGCACGCGACTCTGTTCTTCGGTGACGTTGTCCTTTGGACACGGGGCGTTGATCTAGGTCGTGTTAGTTTTTATTTATTTACTTTTGAAATTTTTTCGTTTGAGACGAGTTTCCTCCGTCCGTCCTCACCCTGTCCACACACCTCTGTCGATTTGGCCTACGGACCCAAGACCCCCCCGTCGTGCCGGCTCCAACCTCCCGGGTCTCACAAGGGTGGAGACGTGGTAGTCCGCCCTTAGAACTTCGGGAGCGAGAAGGAGAGGGTCGGTGGGTCAGAGTCCGGTCTGCCTCTCCTTTTTGTAGTGGACCTTGAATAAGAAAAGAAGATGACACCGACCAAGACTGTACCTTCAAACCTTTTGGTTCACATAGTGACGTGTCTTCGACTTAACGACTGTTACTGTTAGTCGGTATTTCCCTCGCACAAAAAAGGATTCGTTTGGTTTTCGGTGGCTCTGTTTTGCCGAGGTTTGTGTCCAAGGAAGAAGTCGGTGTTCACTTTAGTCTTGAGCTTCTGATTCTTTCCCGACGTGACGAAACCCGAGAAGTCAATGTTCAGACAATTAGGTAAACAAGTTGTGTCTAGACCCGTGGACGCCAGTGACACGAGGTTCGATCTCCAACTCGTCGACCAATTGATTCGTCCGAACTAGCGACGGGAGTCCCACCTATACCAAGTCACTCCTTATGACCCGCTCAGCAGTAGATATTTACACATTGATGTCTAACAGGTTCACGTTCTTTCTTTTCCTACACCATTCTGAGTATCAAAGTCCGAATTCGTCACCCCCTCCCGTCCCTTCAGGGATCCTAAAGTCCTTCTGTCTCGACCTCTCCGTCGACCCTCTGTCGTCCGGTCGAGTGGAGGCTCCTGTCACTCCCCGAGTCCGGTTGTCTAGGTATTTGAGTCAGAGGTGGAAGCTCTCCCACCAGGGGCCGATCTCCCCTTCGGTCCGATCCCGCCTCGTATTGATCTTCGTCCTTCCGGTTCCTCTTAAATAAGATCTCAAGTCCCGGAAGTTTACTTCACTACCGTTGATTCCGTCCCCTGTCCCCCCTGTCTGCGACCGCCGTCCATGTAGGTCTCCGTCTTGGCTGTGCCATGTCACACCTGCCTCCGGTCGCCCCACGGTCGACGACTGTCGTGACTCCATTCTCCCACCCCCTGTCTACCTCTTAATCTCCCGACCACCTGTCTGTTTCGTGTGACGTTTTGATTCTCTGCCCTGCCGTCTCGGTTCAGTCTGTGTGTACCAAAGTCTGAGTTTGAGAGACTCTAGGGTAAAGAGGTGGTCGTACGCTCGTAATTGTGGTTCGAGTGTGTCGACTTCGTCCCTAAGGCACTTTCACAAAGTGTGTCTCCGACTGTGTCGATTCGCGTGGTCTTGTCGCCTTTAAAGGACTTCTTGACAACTGCAGTGTCACAAAATTCCTGTAGCGATGTCACAGATCAGGGGTTGGTGTTTGACGCGTAGTGACCAGGAAAGGAAGAGTCCGGGACCATTATTACTTGTGCACGAAAAGTCCCTCGTCTAAACAACAGAATTTAGCATCGGGGGTTTCGTAGTTCAAGACCAACGTGGAAGAGTTGTTGGGCTCGAGATTCGTCGGTCCGGGTCGTAGCAAGGAAGATCAAAAGTATGTGGTACCGCTCAAACAAAGTCTTTAGAAAATAGAGGGTGAAAGTTAGGTCCGGACCGACCAGTCTGTGCAGGGGACTGGGGCTGGACCCGACGCGTCGACCCCGGACAAAAAACGGAAGTGCTCGACTCTCGGCTGGACTCCTGGCCCTGTGTCTTCCTTCTTCTCCCCTCAGTAGTCGGTCGGTGAGGACCCCTCGTGTCGAGGGTCTCGGTCAAGAGACAGTGGGGTCGGGTTGTTGAGGGTCACGGACATTGAGTTTGGTGTTATAAAATGTGTTCCAGTAATAATTTTTGTAGGAGACGTTAATGATTTTTGTGTCGTGTGTCCGACTTCAGTAATTTTCGCTTTTAACTGTTTCTAGATTAACAGAACATAAAAGAACAAGTTAGGTAAAACGGGGTTCTTGCTGTAAAACGGTTCTGTCGTAATAGTAAATGTCTCGTTGAACATTTAATAGTGATATCTCGTTGAACAAGTCGGGAATGAAGACTCCCCATTGTGACTGAGTTTATAGTTATTTTGACTCCTGTCGGGGAGACCTTCTTAATTTTAAAGTATTTCTGGGAACACCGAGTCGACCATTCCTTAGGTGGGAGTTACGTCCTCTGGTCCCAAACTAAGAACCCAACCCTTCTAGGGGACCTCTTCCCTTTCCGATGGGTGAGATCATAAGACCGGGCCTCTTAAGGTACCTGACATACATATCAGGTACCCCAACGTTTCTCAGCCTGTGCTGACTCGCTGAAGTGAAGTGAGAAACGCTGGGGTACCTGACATATCGGATGGTGCGAGGAGGTAGGTACCCTAAAAGGTCCGTTCTTATGACCTCACCCAACGGTAAAGGAAGAGGTCCTCTAGAAGGGTTGGATCCCTAACTAGGGTCCAGAGGGCGTAACATCCGTCTGCGAAATGGTAGACTCGATGGTCCCTTCAGTGAAAGTGATATTACGGGATATTTAACAAAGTACGATGAAAGATTAAATTTTTCTACTTTTCTATACCCTTCTTTTCTACAGACAGTCTAATAGGTTAAATAACTGGGTTTATGGAATTTTTCAAAAAAGATTTTATGTTCCTTTTGAGATAAGAGGATGAAAGTGTGCTTATAACAGTAACCAAATTGTGGATTAACATTAAGACTGTGAGGGGTAGAGACTTGAATCATGTCATCAGGGAATATATACTTGGAAGTTCAACACTTGAAAGTTTTCTACACTGATACGAAAGTGTGCAGGTCAGTGCATTCACTCAAGTGCATAGACCACATGTGACAGTGGACGTGCGTAAGTGACGTTCACCGACACGAAAACACATGGAATGACATACCGTGACATATCTCAATGTTATATAAATAGAGTTCGGGTCCTCCAAGTGTTCGTCCACATTTTGTCTTCACTCCATCGACCATGATGAATGACATGAAAAGTACCATGACATGACATTCTAATTTTAAAAATAAAACAAACAAAAAGTACACAAACACACTTTTCATAATATTTGGAGAGGATATATATATTATATATAATAATATCAGGTGATGTATCGGCTAACACAATCAACCGAATGAAACAACCTGAATTGTTTGTTTAACCTGAATGTTTGGGCGAAAATCTTGTCTTGAGCAAGTATGCAGGCACTGAACGACATCTCCCTTACTACCAACTCTCAGTAGACCCTGTTCTTTACGTCCTCCACTTTACCATAAAGTCCTCCTCCGGACCCCGGTGTGATGCCGAGACGTAGGGGACAGCACTCCTACACACCTTTGGAGGTCGTGGGGCTCCCGAGGAGGGACGGTGGGACCTCAATGGACACTGGTGATGGGTAGGTATACGGGACGTACGGGTGTGAGAGATGTTTGAGGTCACCGGTGCATCGGAGGTCCTCGTGGTCGACGTCGAGGACCGTGAAACGACTCCCACTGAGAGACGTCGTGAGTCCCCCACTTTTGTTCGGAACCCGGGAATGGAATTTTATAGACAGATCATGAAATTTCCGTGACTGAGACTAGTCTTTGTAAAACGACTTTTGTTCCCTCCTTGTCACGGGGACCGTAGTCCCTTGTGTCACCATGAACAGACGAATACCAGTGTCAACATTCTGGACTTCGTGTTTTTTCATTCTGACAAACAGATGGAAAAGGTTGACATTTGTTTTCCTGAATATACTTGGGAAATGTCAAACTCTTAAGGTCCTACGCTTTTAGACGCGTCAACCTGGTCCAAAATAGAGACCTTGACGTCTAGTTCTCGTCCTCCGCTCACTACTGAGTGGACTTTTCACTGTTCGTCATCATCAAGTTTACCAAGACTCGTCTCTTTTGTCTTAACACAAGGGGGGTTTCTCTACCGGTCTAGGATTAAGGACCATGGACACCTATACTGGAACAAACTTTTGTTACAGAGACGTCTACAGTGACTCGACTCCGGTAGGACCTGGTCCTACGCGGGAGTAGATTACTGTCCACAGGAGGACCCTTCTCCGCTTAGACCTGTGTCTGTGTTCCTTCTGGCGAGACACTACTGTCCTGTCTCCAGACTCGACACCACTGTTTGGGTCCCTTCAGGTCCCTACGACCGGGAGTCCCCCTGTACTATTTATTCGTTACAGGGACAAGAGTTCCTTGAACTTCTTCGTTGGTACACCCAGTGGTGTCTTTTGTTGTCCTGGTCTGTCCCGTGTCTGTCGTCCTCTCCTTGGTCCTCTGTTGAACCTTCTCGGTCGTCGACGTGGTCCCTTCCCTACTTCTCACGTCTACCGGTCCTACCCTTCACTAACACTCGCCCCCAGAAGAGTCCGGCCCTCGTCCCGTGTCTGTGTGTCGTCTTTCCGTGTCTTAAGTTCACGACCCACCGACCTTATGAAGAGAACGTTCTCCCGGCATGTCTGAACCCTTCAAATCCTGTTGGACTCCTCCTGGGACCGACCGAAGTTTTGGTGACCCGACTTGCGACAAAGCTGAAAGACTCTTTCACTTCCTGTGGTAGCCTGGACAGAATCCTCTCTAGATTTTGATGGACTCTTTTGGTGAAAAGACCTTGACCTCTCCCCGGGGTTGACCGTGTAGTCCCAAAGGTCCTTAGTTCGGTCGTCCCTGGTCCCATGCTCCACAGGCCAAACGACGTCGTTAAACAGGGGACCCTGGGTGTCGAACCCGTAGACTAAGGAGGGGACGTACAAATGTCCCTGGTCCGACCTCCACCCGAGTCATACAGGTTACCTTGGCGTCAGATACTCTCTTCCTGTGAAACCTTTACGAGAAGGAGACTGAGAGTGTGCTTCTTTGTTTCTAGTAATTCCTTTTCAAGTGTCCGTCTCAACTGTTTCTGTAGAACACTAGAGTCTTACACCTACAAAATTCTGAGTCCATACACCCCTGAAGGGACCCCCGCGTTACCTATTCTTAGGTGGACGGTCACGTCCTCTGTGGCTGAGCTAGGGACCAGACCCTTCTAGGGTGTACGGAACCTCGTTAGTTCGGGTTCCCGGAGCTGATACTTCGGACACTAGGTCTCGGGTCCCCGGTGTCGATGACGCGTACGCGCAGACCTCGGACACGGGACGTTGTTCGGTTCGGTGAGGTAGCTCTTCGGGCCCTTTGCGTCACCTCTCATCGGGGGAACAGCGTTGAACGCTTTCAGGTTTGTCGTTGTTCTGGGTCGTGTCGGCTTTTGTTTCCTTTGATAAAGAAATTTTTTCTGAGTTCATACTGTCCCTTGAAATTTACCAAGGTTTTTTCCCTTTTGCTTTGATATGTTTTGGTTGTTTCGGCTGGTTCTACTACTGTTTCCGACCGTTTGAGACAGGTAGGCGGGTCGTCGAGGGTCGTGACCCACGACCGAACTGGTCCACGGTACTCTCTGTGGTCCTTCTCTTTAGTTGTCCTAGCCAGGGGTGGAGTTTTGTGTTAGACTTCCCCCTTCCAGTTGCATTTTTGGTTAGTCATTACGACGACAGTGTCTTTATATCTGTTTGTAGGGATCTTCCTTCCTCTCCAACTCCGGCGGATCATCCCCACTCTTCACCCAGGTTCAGTGTCTACTGTACTACGGACCCTGTACCCAATGGGAAGTCCTTTCTGGCTCGAGGGTGGATCAAACCGGTGAAAGTGACCTCCACTGAAACCCTTTTACGATTGAGGTCTCGATTCGGGAAGGTTTTACATCGGGAATGGGCGGAGTGTTTCGACAACCCTTCTGTCTCTTATTCCTGCTTTCATGAACGTTTTGACGTCGGCTCTTAGTTTTACACAAGTCTATGGGTCAGGAAATCGACTCTAGGAACCCCGGTCTACAAAGTCTTAAGTCTGTAAAAAAAAAAATTAAAAGTTTACTGCAAATATGGTGTATAATACATTGTTGAAGAGGTCCCAGACTCGACATTAGTTTGGGGTTGTGCTTTGTTTAATTATAAAGTGGTCAGATTCACTGCTGATAAGTTGACCTAATAGCTCTCTGTTATTTATCAGAATATATATCAAGTCCACCCAAGGTTTCCAAAAGAAGTCTCTAGAGTCCTAAGTCCCTGACATCCTATTTTCCAACAACAGGTCACACTACGAACGGTACAGACTCCCATCCAGTCATCAGGGGGGTGTTTGGGGACCTATACTCACCAAGAACGTTCGACCGTCGACCCCTCCGACAACCACCGACCCTCGTACCAAGGGCGGTTCTATCGTGATACTTACTGATACGGCCAGTGTTCGAGTTTGGTGTCAGAAGTGGTCGATCCAAGGGTGTCGTTGCTGCCTTTCAGTACTCAGTAGCACGTCGGATAAACCCCGGATGTTTGTTCTCCTTTCTCTTGGGTCAGGGAGGAAGGACTCGAGTCCCAGTGTAATCTATCTTGAGACTTCGTCCACCTCAGACACACCACGGGTGTCGTGGCTGTGGGTGTCCGGGGTCGGACCCGGTGGGACGTACCGGAGGCCCGTCCTACTTCGTAGACTGGGGTCCGTTGGAGGAGTCGAGGTCGGACCTTCGGGGAGAAGGATTCTCTACTCGACGTCGGTCTTACTGGACGTTCGGGAGGCTGAGACTGTGTTTGGTAGATGGTCCACACGTCACATGTTTCATGTTGTCCACAGGAGAGTCGGTCTCTCCTGCTCTCTTTTGTTTTCGGTGGAAGTGACTGACTGGAAGTACTGACGTGCCGTGGGACCGGAAGGAACTACCCGAGACGTGACACTACCTCTTCGTCCGAAGAGTCGTGTTTGTGTAGAGATTGACTGTCTTACCAGGTTTTTACAACCGCTTTATACTTCCACTTTTCACGTTCAAGAGAGTTCCGATGTCTCTCATCCGTCCTCAGTGACTCCCCGGGACGAGGTCGGGCGTACGGCGGGCGGGCCGAAGGGTCTAAGACAATAATAATTGTCCCAGAAGAAAAAGAGGAGAAATTTTTGAATGTCTTAGAGATTGGTACTGAGTAAAAAGGGTTTTCCCAAGGAAATTAAGAATTTTCTCGCGATTAAGAAAAAAACATAGATCTTCGATGTTTAATAGACATAAAAAAAAAAACCATTTCTTCGAAACGCTAGGTAGGGGTTCGTGCGTAATTAAGTCATAAAGGACTCGATTAAGAAAGTGCGAGAACTGTTGTGTTGGGTTTAGTAGTTGTACGTAGAGACACAAAGTCCTCCCGACTCTACATTGAAAGTCGAGACGAGTCTCGATGGAACGTAGTTGTACTAACGTATAGAAAAAGACTTGCATTCCAAAGGGTAGGAGGGGAGGTGGGTCCCTTTGAGAGATGAGTATTGTCCATCCACTTACTTAAAGTTTGTCAGTTCCGTGTCGGAGTACATACTCAATAAGATATAGGTAAATTGAACGTGTGTCAATTCCTTTATTAAGAAAAAGGGATCTCCGAAGAGTTCCAGTTAAAAGGATCTAAAAGTCTCCGACTTTCATACTGAGAGGTATTCTAGAAAACAAATGTTTTACCCTTTCAGTTTTATTTGTCTTTGACAGGGATAAAACCCCATATTTTATAATATGGATAATTCTCTACCCATATCCACTCGTCCACCCCCTCGTCAGTCTCTCATCACGACTCCCGACCCGACGCCCCGTCTCCGGTTTTATTCCCTTTTCTCCCTCACCGTTTCTCTCACTCACTGTACCCCCCTCCCCACGATTGTGTGTCTGAGTGTATGAGAAACTGGGTCTATGGGGTGAACGTCCTTAATTAGGATGTCTAGTTGAGCGTAACCAGGTTTTGCCAATACATGGTTTTCGCTACGTGTCGTTGTGGTAAGTCTCGTCGGTTCCTGGTCTTGTTTCGCAGGCGCACCCTACCGCGCAGGGATACTACCCCCGATGTGCCTGTGCTGGGACTTGTCCCTACGAGGAGTCCGTCACTGTACCATACGTAATCCTCCGGGGAAATTGACCTTTCTTCTTCATAGTTCATGACACATATGTTGCGACGGTACACGTAAAGATTTTCCCTGTTTTGAGACTTAAAGTGACATATGGGTGTCTCAGACAGATCTTCTAGACATTGGCACTCTGACCACCATAGACCTCATCCTGCGACCACCAACTTTCTCTCTTCGTTCGCCCAGGGAGGGGTGTCCTGTGTCACTCTCGGGGCGTACGCTTGTGGTGGGGTACGCGGTCACAGTCCCGGTGTCTCGTTCCCCAGACGTCCGGGACCCGGCCCTCGGACCCGTGAGCGGGAACGGGCGGCGGAGGACGGGTGCGCCGGGTTGGGAGGGAGACACGATAGTCGTAGAGGTGGACCTCTTACCCCCACCGTCACCAGGGGTGGAGTACTCGCGACAAAACTCCCAATAGAGACGAATAGTGTCTCGGTCCGTTCGATAATCACACACGTCCATCCACGATTCTAAAGTACGAAAAATTCATAAAGTGGTACTGACGTGAGAGAGAACTTTTTAATTTTTATTACTTTGTCCTTATGTTGTCCTTGTGACAAAGAAAATTTTGGGTAGCTTCTCAGATCATAACAGAATTCTGTTTATTGGAATTACTGTCAAACGAGATATTTCGAAGACCATCGACTTCGGGCTCCGTCACCCACTTGAAGGTACCCCTTTGATAGAATGACTTAATATTCGTCAGGTTAAGCCAAGTTTATACATCAGGCCGGAACACACACAAGTCAACGAGTCGACAAGAGAGAAAACACTCGGGTACCTGACTTCGGGTGGTCCGTGGAGACAGGTACCTTAAAAGGTCGGTCCTCATGACCTCACCCATCGGCACGGGAGGAGGTCCCCTAGAAGGTCTGGGTCCCTAGTTTGGACACAGAGGACCTGACGTCCGTCTAAGGAATGGTGACTCGGTGGCCCCTTCGAGTGTCAGACCGGAATCTGTTACCGTAAATGACTCGAGGGAAGGGTCGTAGGTGTTAGTTGTGAAAGGACGGGGAAAAGTGGGGACGGAGGGGACTCCTGTCCTGTTTCAAAGGTTCTTTCATTGCGGGGGAGAGTAAATAGTTTGGGTAAATGTCCAAAGTCAAACGGTAATGCCAAAACTGACATAGCTTAACTAAAGGTGACATAATGTTTGACAGGAAAAAATGACGTATTAGAGTCTCGGATCTCTACGACCAAGGTCTTCAGACCAAGGACTTCAGACTCTGTGACTCGGGTCTTCCGGACTCAAGACCCACGTCTGTCCCTCCGGCCACTACTCTCGACGTGCCGTGTACTCTTTATGGACGGATTGGAGGAAGGTCTTCCATGGGCTCGACCGGAAGTGTTCACAGGAAGTGTCCACAGAACACAAGACAAAATGTATCTTCAATCCTCTGAACTTACTCCAACCTTGGTCATTCACCACTTCTACCTTCGGTTTGGTCACTCACAGAGGACTGGGGTTTAACACGAGGAGGTTACGCCGACCCAGTAATCGAGGTGTAGTGCTCGGTTGTTGAGCCCCAGTACACGAGACGTGGGATTTTGGAGGGAGACATAAAGGCAGACTCCCATTTTTACGTGATACAAGCTTTTTATTTTTTGCGACTTCTGTGTCACAATCCTGACTTTTTGTCTTGTGTCCCAATACATATGTCATGTTGGAGCTAATACATCTTTTTACACTAGTTCGTAAAAAATTTTCCAAGTGTTTTAGGTCGATAGTCGTCGAGTATAGTGTTTCCTAATTAGAGGGATTGTATATTTCTGATCAGTCTCTAGTTATTTCTAAACGTTTGGTTTCCTTTCCACCCGTTGCTTAAGTCTGTCAAATATCTTTTTGTTTTTATTATACCAGAAATTTGTATCCCTTTCTGCGATTAAGAGTGAGAACTTTTCTTTTTTCGTTTAATTTTTTTTTTTTGTGGTTTCCATTCTGTGGGGTGGGTTCTCTTTACGTCCACCTCCACGTTTAGCGACGCTGGGGTCTACCTCCCATTGATTAGTGGCGAGAATCCCAGGGGTCCCAAATATTGGAACCTGTGGGTTGGGGTGAAGACCTTGATTTGTCTGTGTTGGCACACTGACGTCGCACAAACTATTTTCGTTTTCTGACCTTTGTTCACCTGTCCTGTACCTACCCCTTGTAATTTGGGGAACGAGAGGCAGGTGGGGGACCTTGTGGTCGTCGACGGCGTCTGCCACCCACACACTGGCGTCGGTTTAGGTGTCCCGTCCGGACCTAGGACCCTGTCCGTCCGGCGGGAGACGTCCCCTTCCTTCCTATGTTTGACCGAATGAAGGTGTCTTTTCTTTACATTTTTCTATATCAAATACGTTTAACTTAAAAATTTTACATCCTTCTCCTCCCTATCAAGACTCGAGACTTCCGTTTTGAGTGTTCTTATAAATCAAGAGGGTCCCTTCCTCGCTCCAACCGAGTAATCCTCACCCTAAAACGAGGTGACCAAGACTTTCCCTCAAGGACTGGAATCCCAGGTGAGGGTCGACACCTGTCCACACCCTACTTCGTCTGTTAACTCTGGTCCTCGACGGGGGTGTGGAGGATTCGAACCAAAAATTAATATACCGGTTCTATCAACTACTCGACCGGACCTTTACCGACCCACCCCTTCTGTTCGGAACGTTTTCTGTCGTGGCCTCACGACAGGATCTGTCTGGCCGTCAACCATGGACTCCGGTCTTGCACGTTCTTACTGTGTCTTTCCGGGACTCACTCCTTCCCGAGCACCAAGTACGGATGACGGTGCTCAGGAGACACTGGGGTGCTGTCGTACCCCTTGGGACTCGGTATGCCGGTTCCCCCGACCTCTTTCCCGGGGACGATGGAGAGTGAGTGGACGGACGAGGCCCACCTGTGGGTCCTGGAAACGGATGACAAGGACCGTAGATTTGATGGGAAAGAAGTAATTTTTTGTCAGGTATATTTTTCCTCAGGTCGCCAGAAATCTTGTCGAGATCAGGACTCTCGGTTTTGGTAGGGGAGGGACTCGTTTGAGGTCCGGACTTTCACTTTCACAACCGACGAGTCAGACAAGTTGAGACACACCGGGGTACCTGACGTCGGGCGGTCCAAGGAGACAGGTACCTCGAGAGGTACGTTCCTATGACCTCACCCAACGGTACGGGAGGAGGTCCCCTAGAAGAGCTAAGTCCCTAGTTTGGGCCCAGAGGACGTAACGTCCGTCTAAGAAATGGCGGACTCAGTGGCCCCTTCGGGTACTAGTTATTTTATACTAGGTCTGATTTTTCCCTGCTTCACGTTAATGTACGGTCCTGCGTCCACTCAGAACTTTTATACTACCATTTACTTTTCTTCTATTGGTGTTTCGTAGCATACGACGCACTACGACAAATGTCCTTTACAGTCTTTATCCGTCTAGATATCTCTGTCGTTTAAGTAGCGACTAATCTTGGTAAACATCCCTCTGATCTCCTACTGTCGATTGAAACCACCCACCAAAGAAAATTCCAATTACTTTTACAAGACTTCAACTACCCCACTCCTGAAATGTTGAGACACCTGTGTCGTTTTCTGAAGTCTACCCACCCAACATACCATGTACTTAATATGGAGCTACTGTACTGACCTCTGTATTATACGGAAAAATAAAGGGACTTTTAATAGCTGACCTCTGTATAGTTATACTAAAATCTCTCACTATGTTAATATTAGTGACACACTTTCTACAATCTCGAATTTTCACTAGTTCACAAGTATTACGTTGATTACAAACAACGACAATAAGTATAAAACAAGACAATCCAAAAACAAGGTTGAAACACATATGACGTGTGTGTTCGAAATAACACATTTTTAAAAGTTTTTACTGTGTAGTGTTTTAACATTCACTTCTTCTTAAAAAGTCACTTAAAATACGTCCATGAAAGAGACTGACAGACTCACTGTATATTGATCACAGAGTCCTCTACTGTCAAGAAGTCTTATATCAAAACTAAGTCTACTACACTTATAATCTGATTGTTTTACTGTTTTTTGGAATCACTAACTAAGACTATGACTTCCACTTGTACTTTGAGTACTACGATCTCTTCTACGATGTCGACACAGTCATTTCTGAAATGTCACACATTGATGACTTGAATTATTGAGCGTTTCACAATCACTTTATTGTCTTAATTAAAGCCCGACAGGTTTTATTTTTAGAAACCGGTATCCGTAATCAAGGACGTCTTTAGGGGACCAGTCATTACTCAATTTTCTTTTACTCTAAGACAAAGGGGGAGGGGTGGAGGTTCTTACCCCCCGTCGTCCTACGGTACGTGACGACCACTCCTTCCTCTGCCCTGTGGGTGAGACCTCTTGTGACTTATGTTGTTCATATTCAGGATTTTGGATTTGAGGTGAGAAGACATCCGTGAGTGGGATGCTTTAATTACGACTGCACGTCTGTCCCGGTACTACTATTTAAGTGATGTCGTGACTAATATTATCACTTTAAACATTTTTTTTTTTTTTACTTTACGAGTACTTATCCGATTGTCTGTGTATTTGACATCGAATAAGTCTCTTACCTTACGATATGACTTAAGTCTTAATTGTTTCATCTCGATGTACCTAACTATGTTTACTTAGAGTTTTTGTAGGTCAACATATTTTTTTATTCGAGACTTTATTATACATGTCATACTATAGGTAAAATATTACAATTTATGTACATTGGGTCATAATAAATACCTATGTAGTATCGGTCATTATTCGAATGTCCACCGGGATCACCATTTCTTAGACGGACGGTTACGTCCTCTGTGTTCTCTGCGACCAAGCTAGGGGACCAACCCTTCTAAGGGTCCTCCTCCTTTACCGTTGGGTGAGGGTATAAGAACGGACCTTTTAAGGTACCTGTTTCCTCAGACCGCCCGATGTCAAGTACCCTAGTGTTTCTCAGCCTGCACTGACTCGTGGTATCGGTCATTTGTCGTCTATGCGTCTTCTTGTTCTTGGTAGTACAAGTCTACCGTCAATGGAGACCTTCCTTCTCTCCCTCCGCCTCGGGGTCCTTCCTCCTATCTCCTTTGTAGTGGACGAAGGGATTACCAGACCAAGAAAATTTTTTTAATATGTACACTTCGGTTTCACCGTTTTACAATTCTAAATTCTTTTGACCCAGTGCCAATGTGTACACCAATTATATCGTGTCGGACATGAAAGACATACTAACTTTAAAAGTATTGTTTTACTTTCACCTTTTCCCAAAAAATTTACTCGTCTTTTCTTAAACATTCTTTGATTATTGTAACTAATGAACTTACTCTACCTTTTCTTTTTTTTCTCCACCCCTCGTTGTTCAAAGGCTATCTATGAAAAGAAAACTTGGTTCACTTATATGTTAGAGACTTCTATATACCTATTTTACGAAAAAGTTTTGCAATTCCTTCCCTGAAGGGACCGTCAGGTCACCCGATTCCGAGACACGAGGATTACGTCCCCCGGGCCGAAGTTGGGGACCAGTCTCTTGATCTTGGGTGTACGGCGTTGATTTCTCAAACATCCGGTGTTGACTTCTAATGCACACGGTGATGATCCTGGGCCCGTCGGTTTATTTACTTACAAATTTATTTGTTCACTCCTTACTTACCACTTTCGTCGTTGTTGTTGTTGTTTTTCAATTCCTTTTTTGAGAATAAACATAGAAGATGCTTCGCTAAATTGGATACGTTCTACAATCCTGACCCCCGGAGGAATAGAGACGGAGTTCAAAGGGTCATCTCCAGTTAAGACTACTCTCCTGTGAAGAGTGACGAAACAGACAGGTGCCGAGGAGAGTCCCCTCTCCTTAGGTGAGACTACCTGTTAAAAGGAAGGGAGAAACCGTAGGTGGGTGGACGTCTCGTCCGCAGCTGGACCGGGAGTCGAGGACCGTAGTCCATATGCCCTTGACAGGACACCCGCCTCCGGTCCCACAGGGTCCTATGTCCCCTGGTCCACCCGCCTACCGAGCCTGAGACTCCAGTTGTCAGGTGCCGGAGACGACGATGTGTGCTGTGACAAAGGGTGAATGATTGGTTGACGAGAGAGAGTTAAAAGTTTAAGACAACCCCTTCCTTTTACCCAGAGGAAGTTTAAAGGATGTTCCTTGTAGAGGTTTCTTTTAAGAGAGTGTTCCTTTGACAGTCTTTAAACTTGTTTCTATCGAACAAGAGACGCAACATTGTCAGTTTTTGATTATTTACAATTATAGGTGATATCCTGTGTTGGTTTCACAAACTCCAACAGGTAAGTCCTATGAATTTCTTCAGTAATTTTTGACAGAATTTTTGTAAAATTACTGTACCACTTTCACAGTAGCATATTGTGACTCACTTTTTTGTCTAATATGTATGTATATTATGTGTATGTACCAAGTCAACTATATTACGTCGAATATAGGTGGATGGTTTTTCCTGACGTTCTTTTGTTTATTTTAATAATTATCATCATTTTTAGACATACTATCGTGAGAACCATTCAACCCAAAAGTAAAAATATAAACGAACGTAAAGGATTTACGAAACATTATTTAACATAATAAAACTATTAGTCTTTTTTTAAATTCTTTTTATAATTTTTATTCAAATCATTGTTATATCTCCTTTTTTACCTCCGTAAATATGTCTTTTCCTCTTTCGTCGATCGGACTGTACTTACGTCAGTACGAGACAATTTAAAATTATAAAGTATGTGACCGTTAATTCACCTTAAATTTTTATCTTTTGTGACATAGTAAATATAGTCGGGGTTTTTCTTTAAGAATCCATATTTAGATTGTGTTATGGATATTCTAGATATCCTCCTTTTGATGTTTTGAGATTTTTTTTTCTTTAGTTTCCTCCCTGAAGGGACCGTCAAGTCACCAATTCTACGGTGCGAAGGTGACGTTCCCCGTCTCCAAATCAGGAACCAGTCCCTTGATTCTAGGGTGGACTGAACACCATGTATTTCTCCCTTTCTTCCTCCCTCCCTACCTCCCTTCTTCCTTCTTTAATTGTTTCTTCGGTTCTTTAGTTCTTTCTTTAGTTTCCTCTTGATTTATCTGTCTCAACACGTATCTGTCTCTCCCAAAAAAGAGGATTTATTTATCTTCTGAGTCCTACAGTCAAGAAGGGTTCGACTAGATATCTAAGTTACTTTAAAGTTAGTTTTAGGGTTGTTCAACAAAAGATCTGTAGTTGTTTGACTAAGACTTCAAATGTGCCTCTCCGTCTCCTGGGCCTTGTCGGTTGTACTGTAACTTCCTCTTCTGTTTGCAGTCTCCTCACCGTGATGGACTGAACTTCAGAATGATGTCAGTGTCCTTTGTCCTGTCACACCAGGCCCACTTTCTCGTCTGTCCAGTTATTTCCTCTCATCTCCTGTGTCTGAGTCTCGGCGTGTGCGAGCTTGGCTGGAAACTGTTTCATTGTTTCTGTTGTGTTGCCTCTGGTCCCTGTGTCTGAGTCTCGGCGTGTACGAGTTGGCTGGAAACTGTTCATTGTTTCTGTTGTGTTGCCTCTGGTCCGTCAGAAGGGTGTTTACCCCGGTTTGTTCACCTGTAGATATGCGGTTTCTTTCTTAGAGTTGTGTCGGGAAATTAGGAAACGTTTTAAAATCTAGACTGAGTTTTACGTTTTAATATTTTTAGGATCTTCCTTTGTGTCCTCTTTTAGATCTACCAGGACTCGTGCCTCTACTGTCGTCTACTTACGTGAGGTTTCCGTGTTCGTACTTTCCTTGTCCACTATTCGACTGGAGTAATTCAAATTTTCGAGACCGGGTACTCTCTTTTGTTCTCTTCTGCTGTTCGGAGTCTGACGCTCTTTTATAAACGTTTGCTGTTATGACTATTTCCTGACCCTAGGTATTATATGGAGTTTGAGTATTTTGAGTTTTATTCTTTTGTTGGGTTAAATTTTTAACCGTTTTCTGGACTTATCTGTCTCTTGTTTTCTGTCTTCGTATACTTTTTATACGCGGTGTAGCATACGGTAATCTCTTTATGTGTAACTTTGTTCTCTCTCGTGGTGTGTGGATAGTCTTACCGGCTCTCGGTCTTGTGGCTTTTTGTCGCTTACGATTCTCCTACACCTCGTTGTCCTTGACAGTGAGTGACGACCACCCTTACGTTTTACCGTGTCGGTCAGGTCTTCGACCACCAAAGAATGTTGTTTTGTTTGAGAATGGAATGTTGGGTCCTTCGTGTGCGGAACTATAAATGGGTTTCCTTATTCTGTATGGGTGTGTTTTTGGCCGTGCACCTACAAATGTCGTCGAAATCAGTAGGGTGACAGTTTTACACCTTCGTTGGCTGTGTAGGAAGTCATCCACCTACCTATATGTTTGACACAGATAGGTCTGTCACCTTGGAATAAGTCGTGATTTTTCTTTACTCGATAGTTCGGTACTTTTCTGTACCTCCTTTGCCTTTACATTTAATGATTCACTTTCTTCGACTAGACTTTTTCGCTACATGACAATGTTAAGGTTGGTTTCCTGTGAGATCTTTTCCGCTCTGATATCCTGTCACTCTTCGAGTCACCGACGGTCTCAACCCCCACCCACTACCCACTGTCCTTATCCGTCTCGTGTCTCCTGACAGTCCCGTCACTCCGACGAGACATACTTTGATATGACTACCCAACAATATCAACAACAAATTAGTGATTTAACACAGACTGAGGAACGTTGGAGTACCTGATGCCGGGTGGTTCAAGGAGACAGGGTCCGTTCTTACGACCTCGCCCATCGTAAAGGAAGAGGTCCCCTAGAAGGGCTGGGACCCTAGTTTGGGTGTAGAGGACACAACCGTCCGCCTAAGAAATGGTGACTCGGTGGTCCCTTCGTATACCTACCCATGTGCAGGAATATGCAAACAGGTTTGGATGTCTTGTTTGTGGCGGTTCTTACTTGGAGTTTACATTTCGTGTCAAACCCCACTCCTACTATACAGTTAACGTCCTAAGAGTCGACTTTGTGTGTATGGTGGGACCACAGTCTACGACTCTTGTCCCCTCCACACTCCCACCTCGTCCCTCTCTGTCCCCGAGACAGGAAGTCCGAATAAAAAGTTACTTGGATTTTGACGAGACTTTATGTCAGGTAGAATTTTTTTTTTTTAGTTACAAGTTCCCCTGAACCTTTACATCCATGAAAACTCATTATTCCTGACCAAAATTTGAAACGATATCCTAACAAGAGACTCCTAGTAAATCGGACGATCTCTTAGAGGACACTGTTACTCTTGGTTCCTGTACAATAAACTCACAATCTACGTCGGTGACTTCCAGAGACAGGGACGAGTCGTCTTCACGTCCGGTGGAGGGGACCCCGGACAGGCACGAGCCGTCATGGGGGATCAGGAGGTGGTCGACAGCATTTTCGTCAACTGTGACTCCGTCATCAGTGACGGACCTCTCGTGTTGCCAATCTATGTTTCTTCTCTCCGAGGTTGTCGTCCTTACAAACAATAGTTCCTTTCCGGTCACCCATTCTGAGACCCCCTGCCCGTCGGGGGCGTAGGGCGGGTGTGGTACACGTGTCGACGTCGGACCTGGCGTTCGTGTGGACGCGGGTAAGTAGCGGGGTGCCTCCTGGCGTGCGGTAGACGTAGGGAGCCCGTGTCCCAAATCCCACGTGTGGTGCGTACAAGGACGGAACCCTAGAGCCATGAGTGAGGAGGGTGACGACTCTTGTACGAAGGAGTTTATGGGTGTGTCGAACGAGAGGTCTATGTTTTTTTGCTGGCGACTCTAGTAAGACTGAGGGCACCAACGGTTCCCTACAGGAGTGTAGACAGACTGTAAAGACCCAGGGTGACCAGGGACTGTTAGTCCTACGACCTCGATCTCCCCTGGGTCTGTGGGGTAGGCCACCGACGTTTGGACTGAGTAGTGGTCTTGGTGGGGTCTTTTTAGAGACACAAGTAAAAATCATTTGTTTCGAAGGGATCGAGGTGAAGGTCCTGAAACTAGGTCACCGAGACTTCACTCCGAGTCCTCGGACGTAAAAATTTTTGTATAGAAACCCCTTTAGTGAGTGGACTGGGAAGTCAAATTAAAGAAAATCTTCTTTCTCTTTTGTCTTTGTGCCTCTCTCCTCCGTTGCTAGGGCTTCTGTGTCACCCAAAGTCCCCTCTACTCGGGACTCTAACACTCTAGTTCCGTCTCTTCTAGGGTGAAGTGCCCGCGAACGGAATTTAGCCACGGTGTCAGATGCGAGAGTGCAGTCCCCACTCTAAATTTTTTACTTTCTTTTTTTGTGATTCACCTCTTTGATCGAGTCGAGATGGTTCCAAAACCAAAAAAATAAAAAAACAAATGGAAACCCCTCCCACTCTTTACTTTCACTTTTTTTTACAATGTGTATCACCCCCCCCCATCTTTTTCTGTCGTAAGATTAAGTGTAGACAAGACATTTCTGGACTCTCATCACCCGACAAAACCCCAAAAACAAAAAAAAAAAATTTTCGGAAAGATTTGATTCTTTCTACTCTCTAATTCTCCTCCTCGTTTGGGACGTTCTACATTTTCAGACTGACTGCCTACTTGTGGACTATACGTTGTAGGGTGTATGTGAACCCTAGGGCATTTCCACCCCCTCCCGACGGCCCTTAGGGCGGCCGACCCAAGGGAACCACTCACAACCAACCCTCAGATTAATGTCATAGTCCGCCCAGTGCCCAATGCCGAGAGTGCCTGAGGGCGGTCCCGAACGAAGGGGAACAAGTCTCCAATAAGTCGAAGACGATGACACTATTACTTTCCTACTCCGACTCGGTACCGAACTGAGTGTTTCCTCAGTGTCCTCTGGGTCCTCAGCACCGGTGAAGTAGGAGAGGTCAGGTAGACCGGCTCGTCTCGAACGTCCTCCGTCACCCCTGCAACCGCCCCTCATGGGAAGTAGCCCGTGGGTCGTGGACCGGACCCCCGGGGTCTCGGTTCCACGAAACGGAAGACGGACCTCGTGAGAGTTGGATGAGGGGATGTCACTGATTGTTGTCCCGAAATGGGACGAACAGGAGTTTTATTCTGGGTCTAGCTCACATTCAGTCAATCGACCGTCGCACCTTCGTCGTCGGGGACAAGGCTCCGACAGGACTGAGTGGGGGTTCTCTGCCCCTAGTCTCTTTTCTACCTGCAAGGGACTTGGATCCCGTTGTGCGGAGACGGGTCGTGGTGCAATGGTGACGTGAGGAAGGTGGCGGGTGAGCAGGAGCCTAATGTAGGGGTGTAGGGTTGGTAGTTGCCCACCTTTATTTGAGAGAAGAATTGCTCAGTTTCTCTTGAGGAGCACCGTGTCCTTCAGTCGACTTTCCCGTCCCTTCGTCCCGCGAACGTCACCACTGCGGGTCCCGCAGCCCTTCTCCTCGGGGCCCAGACGTCGGAGGGGCACCCCGACCAGTGGTCGTGCCCCGGTAGTCGACTGGCCCCACCCCAACGCGGACGTGTGCGTGAGTTGGACAGGTCGTCGAGTAAAGGGTTCGTCCTTCAAAGTGTGTCACAAAGAGTCACTTCTCACACTATGTTTGTGAGGGGCGGAGTCGGGTGGGACGGAATCTGAGGGGAAATCTTCGGAAAATGATTTTGGAAGTCCTTGAGATTGGTGAGATTTGTATCTGGCAACATACCAACACCAGTCGAGTAGAGGCACTTCGTACATGACCCCTTCTTTGTGGGGCCACATACATGAACAAAGAGGTATTCGTAGAAGGTGTTCGTTCGCTTCCGAGATAGAAAGAATTATTTTATCCAAGTAAGACTCTGTATAGTCTCTAGATATCAGTGAGGAAGAGAGGGAGGGAGGACGACCAAGATTTCGTCGGTGTCACCTAGAGGAGATTTGGGTCTACAGTTCTACACTTTGAAGTTCGTGGCAACTGAGACTTCCCGACAAAGTCAAGGAGAGGTGCACACCCCGTACAAAAACACAAAAAAAAAAAAAAAATTTGAAAATTAAAACTTAACATATCGACTGATTGTTAAAACACTATCAAAGTCCACCTGGTCGTTCCCTGAGTCGGTATATATTTGTACATAAGTAAGAGGGGCCTTGAGGGGAAGGTAGGTCCGACGGTGTATTGTAACTCCTCTCAAGGGACACGATATGGCATCCAGGAACGACCAATAGGTAAGTCCCCGTGTGAAAAATTCCGTTCCGACGTAGTTTAAAAGAGTATGGTAGTCTTTTTGTCGTTAAATATTCTAAATGTTCTATTCGATCCGTTCAGGAGGGTCTAAGACGTATATTTGTCGGGATACCTACCTAAATTAAACGACCCTTTCAAACTTTTCAGTTCAATAATCGTAGAAATTCTCTCGTCTAACCTTCGGTTGACGTCAGCTTCGGGGTGTAGCGTCAAGTGTCAAGGATCTAAAATTGACTCAAAGTCGTTCCTTACAAAATAACCGTTTGGTGAATTCTACGGAGTAGTTTGAAATGTCCAAACACGACTGAGATCTTAAAACACTTTATATAACTTTTGGTTAAAGACTGTAAGATCTCCAATTTCTCTCCTCTTCGTTTCCAGATCCACCCTGCTGAAGATAGGACTTTAGAGAGTAAGGTGTTTTTGGTGTCACCCTTCTAGGTCACGAAGAAAGACGTTGTAACACGGTCCAAATGTACCACGGTGACAATCCATGGACCTCGGAAAGGTGACGTAAATATCTTAGACTGAGAAGCGGAAACTGATTCACCTTTTAGTACTCGTTACTTTTTTTTTCTTTCTTTTGATGAATAGTCACATGAGTCGATTCTGTTGGTGAACTTTGACAACTAGATTCTATGGGTTCTCGTTTCGTCCGGGACCCTCAGTGTGGACCGACCGACGGTGGACTGGACCGGTGTGTCCATGGAGCACTCGTGAACCTCGGTCTAGGAACCCCGTATTCGAGGGTAGTTATTAAGTGAGGTGGGGTTCTGGCCGGACTGAAGATCTCTTTAAGTCCTTTTTTTTCGTGGTAGGACGTTTGTTGCCGGTGGAAAAGTTCTGATTTTTTCCCCCTTCTGTTTCACCTTTACCCCGGTTCTGTTAACCACACTGGTCTCTACTTAAGGTTGATTTACTGTGTGTAGTAGTGACATGTCTTAGATTTTGGTAGAGCCGTGGATTCTCCATTCAGATTTCCTTCAATTTTATTCCTTTCCTCTGTTGCGTGCCCTTTTCCAAAGTAATTCAAAGTTCACAGTAAAATTTTTCATTACTAATTTTAGTATTACTTTTTCTCGTTTAAGTGGCTCTCCCTCTTCGTCTTCGAGCATACCTTTTGAAGAATTCTTCAAGTCGTTCTTAACCACTGCGGGACTCACAGTAGAAGAGTACACCCACGGTGGGAACCACGAGGTGTATGGATGAGTCCCTTAGTTCTTAACAGACTTATTGTTTTTATCCTTAAGTCTTACAGGGTTTCGATAGGACATCTTAGAATCTCCTCTCTTAAAGTTTTCGTTAGACTTGGTCGATGTGTAGACTTGTCAACTCTTACTCTACGTTTTTTCGTCCCCTGGTCGGTCCCAATTGTGCCGGAGACCCGTCGTCTCGACCGTAGTCCTAGCCTAAACCTAGGTGTGGGTTCTACTGGTTCACACCTAGGTGGTATGAGACGACAGTGAGTCGGTAGGAAAGGTGTATCCTTTGTGGTGTCTACCACATTGTCACTCTAAGAATAGACTTGTCAGTGTAGAGATATGACTCATCTGTCGTGCCCCAAAGGTTGATACCTGTGAATAGGACGTCACTTGAGACATGGTAAAATAACAAAGGTGACTTCTTTATGGTACTAAAAATGTACTGTTTTTTGTATAGGACTAATAATCAGTTCTTGGTTCTTGATATAAATACCCCATTTGTCAACTACTCGGTACAATTACGACTCTTTTTTAGATATTCCTTTTTTCATTGTTATGAATTCACCTAAATCTTTTAATGAAAATGTGATTAGTACTCTTAACCTCGAATGGAAAAAGACCGGAATGACTTATGAAACCTTACTTTACGTTAAAGGTTCCATAAAAAGACAAAGTGACTATGCGTGATCTTAAGGAATTACAAAGTTGATTCTCAATAATGATTAATCACTTAAGAAGGTTTTACTTACTTTGTTAATTCATCGTTAATTTGTCATTAATATTATGTATAAGGAAACTACCCGACGTAATGTTTGTGACCAAGTAGGATTGTAGAAGGAAGGGTACCTTTCCTAAAAGGTCTTCCCCTTCGGACCTGAGAGGGAGTGGTGGGGTGGAGGTTGGTCTTTGTGGTGGTCGGTCTGACTCTTCACTCCGTAGGTCCGGGACAGACTGTTATACGACCAGGAAACCCCGACACGGACGAAAAGGGTCCCTCGGGACTCTAACGTGACAAGTTCGAAGGAGGGCCATGTCCGTCGTGGGTGACGAAGGACCACGGAGGTTGTCCTCGTTTCCCTCCAAGTCCTGGTGTACCCGTCGTCCTGGGTTTGTCGACGATCTTTTGTGGGTAGAACATGGAAAAGACATTTCCTGTCCCGAACAGACGTGTGGGTGGTTGGTGGACACGGACAGACGTTTGGGTTCAAAGTCTAGTAGTACTAAATGGAGGGACCACGGGTCACTCTTAAAGAGACTCTGAGACTCTGTCTTGTCTTCAAAGTTTGGACAACGACTCAAGGCCCCGTAGTCCCGAGGACGGCTGAGACCGTACGAAGACTCAGGAACA
Source organism: Capra ibex (assembly GCA_006410555.1). Lineage (NCBI taxonomy): Eukaryota > Metazoa > Chordata > Mammalia > Artiodactyla > Bovidae > Capra > Capra ibex. The sequence goes on along the minus strand of SJYO01018169.1, from coordinate 27,676,027 downwards.
CGTCTTTTCGTAGGACACGCCGGCGGGTAGTGAGTGTGGGGCCCGACGCAGGGCGGTCGGGGGGCGGACCCGACACCAGGACCGGCTCGTTGGCGTGTAGAGGGCCGCCCAGTCGGGAGAAGGTCCACCAAAACTGACAGGAGTACCTGAACCTTCCAGGATACCGACCTCCCCAAAGACGTCACTAGCCGACAGGGATACTATAGGCGTGAGGGACATGTCTCCTCCATCCACTGTGTTCGAAGAACCGTCGTTGGGAGGTTAAAGGAGAAAGTCTTCAAATTCTCTTTTTTTTTCCTTGTAAGTGACAATGCATTTGTTTCGGGGAACTAAATCCTTCAGTCTACGGACGGAGTGAGACATCTCGTCCGAGAGTCGTTTCGGTAATCTTAACCTTAGGTTGTTCAGGTTCGGGGTGAAGAATGAAAACAAGGACCCAAACACGAGGCCAATGTTTTCTGTTCTGAGAGTTGTCCGACTCACCGAGCCTGACTGAGTGAGACATCACCGGGCCGACCTCTAATACTTCATCGGTTAATTAACTAGTGTTCTAGAGGCGTGTGCCGAGTGTACCGACACCCACTTTGGGCCACTGAGCGGACGTCGACGTTCCAACAGGACTGTAACCGGTGGTGGGAGAATTACCGAGAGGACACTCGTTCACAGTCGACTGTCCAGAATGAGACGTTGGAACTTTTAGGACGGGTCTCGTTCACTCTCTGTCGCCGGGAGTCGTTTGGGTGGCGTCCCGAACTGCGTGTCCCCGTCTTCACCCCACTCCCTTCCCTATGTAGGACCGAAATTATGGTTACAGCTTAAATAAATACTTTTTTTTTATTATTACTGGCTCTTCGGTATTTGGGGATTTCGAGAACGTGACCTAAGAATTAAGGATTCACGGAGGTTTGACTCTCTCGGGACTTGGTCATCTTATGTTCTTTTTTCCGTCAAGTCAAAGATGAATACTGTACTTACATGACGTAAACATTTGACTCTTATTATACCATAATATATGGTTATACTATATCGACGACGACGATTCAGTGAAGTCAACACAGGCTGAGACACGCTGGGGTATCTGCCGTCGGGTGGTCCGAGAGGGCAGGGACCCTAAGAGGTCCGTTCTTGCGACCTCACCCAACGGTAAAGGGAGAGGTTACGTACTTTCACTTTTCACTTTCACTTCAGCGAGTCAGTACAGGCTGGGAGTCGCTGGGGAACCTGACGTCGGAAGGTCCGAGGAGGCAGGTACCCTAAAGTACTATATACAATTATATGGTGTATGAAGTTGTAAAGTACTATGTATAAAATATAAAAGTCAAATATAAAATACACTATATAGAATGTACTATATGTATGAAATGAATATAAAACATAAAATACTGTATATAACTATATCGTGTAATAAAGATACTAAAATACTTTGTAAAATATATAAATACAAAATACTATGTATGAATATATTTTACATTCATACGTATTTTACGTAAATATTTACTGTATAAAGGTATAAAATGTAAAAATACAGATTACTATATATACGATAAAATACACTACGTGTAAATATAAAACATACTATATGTAACTATATAGTATGTATAGTTATAAAAAGCTGTCATGATACTTAATTACCTACGCTAAAAAGAAAATCTTGTTTATTTTTCGTAACCAGCAATTTTGACCTGACAGGGTTAAGTAAAAAGAGAACAGTAGGATTTTAGTCCCACTTCTTTTATGATTTTCAAGAGTTTAGACTACTTGGGAACCGACCCAGAAATCAAACTAATTTATTTTAAGTATAAAGTACCGCTCTGTTCTTTTTGAATTTTTACGAGGAGACGGACACAACCGGAGGGGTGAGTGGAAGTCTCGTACCACTAGACATGGCTGTTCTGGAGGAGTCCTCTACTGTAAGGGAGGATTAGGGTACTCCCCAGACCTACTGAGAGTTGATTGAGACGTACACACCTAGACCTAACACGTTTGATAGTTGTGTAGTAGACTGTAAGTTGGTAAACAGAGTTTTTGTGTGGATTGACACGGAACTGGTGACTGTCCTACTACTACGATCTCGAAAGACTTTCTGGTATAGAGTCCAATATTAGGAGTCCAACCGAGCTTATTTTAAAAGGTAAAGAAAGAATCTAGTTGATAACTAATTAAAAAGTAGATGTCTGAAGTCTCCCGAAATTCACAGAGCTTTATACCGTCGGTGCACATAAGGTGAGACGTTACACTGTGCCAGATTGTGACGTGCCGTCTCCGGAGTCAATTGAATTCTGAAATGACACATACACTGAAATTTCAAGGAAACGTTGTTTGGGTGTCTTCTACAATTGGTGTGGGAGGAGACTCTCTCTCTCTGACATTACGTGGATGCTACCGTTGGTGGAGGAGACACTGTGTCCGAGTTTAGGGTTCTGTCCCGGTCCAATCCTCTTTCGTTTAGGTGAAGAGGTCCTTCCGTTTGTGTAAGACTCGAGTTCCAAGTTCAAGTACCGGAGTCACTCTAGTCCCCAAGAAACAAAAAGAAGAGTTGGCAGAACTTTTAGTGACAAAGAAGAAGTGTTCTCCTGGTCCCTCGTGGGCACATCGTAGTTGGACAGGGTCACTCGTCTCCGTCTTCCTTAGGGGAAAATGGTGGTACGGGTGGACTCTACACCCGTTCCGGGATCCAGTTACGGAAGTTGAGTGGACCCCGAACCGAGTGGAACAGATCATAGTGTCACCTTTGCTTTCGTAGTACGATGCAACTACCCCACCTCGGAACTTTTTCTGGTTCATTGATCTAAAATATTTTATACATCTCGTTTGTGACGTCCTTTGTGTTGGGCGAAAAATACATAATTTTTTGTGTAAAGTGCAAATTTTGAAGTCAGAGACTTTCTATAAATAGATCCGGGACTCCTTTCCTGTGTTTGGGAAACATTGATACATAAGACATATATGTGGAAGGGTCGTCTATCGACGTTTCGACGAGTTAGTAAGGTTGTAAAATGTAGAAGGGTTCCGAAGTTTGTGACAATTTTGTTACGTATACATAGGCGTTAGGTTTCCTACTACGCTTGTAAAAATTTGCTGTTCTTATCATTCTCTTCTTTTACTGTTGTACCAATACTTCCTACTTTGTTCCTCCTTGACGTAACCCTTTCTTAAGGGAGGTTGTCTTTGAGATTGGAGAGTGAGTCGGACATTGATTGTACGTTCCTACTCCTTCTCCTCGTTGATTCTGTCCGGGAACATCGCAAAGATAGTTCTGAACTCGACACAGAAGTTCTCAGTCACGAAGAGGGATTTAAACCAGTCGTGTCAAAAATCGGAGGTGAAGGGACCGTCCCACCACGAGTGTGAAATATCCGAGTGTTTGTGGGTCCCGATCCGGTTGGTAGGGACGGGGGTGTTAGGCTAAAGACTAAGTCGCCAAGACTAAGACCCGATTTTTGACCCTTACACTAAGAGTGATCAAGGGTCCTGTGTCGGTGAGGACCGGACCCTTGGTGGGCGACCTCTCGGTGAAGGGGTCACTCTTAGGGTCGGAGGGGTACTTCTACAAGACCCGGACTTAAGACGTACTAAAAGATTTTTGTGGGAAAATTGTGATTGTGCATGGAAGAAAGGTTATCTCTTCATATGCGTAGAGTGCTAGGATTGGTCTTTAAGACTTCTATTATCTGACCCAGACCTACAAGTGAAACACGTCTAGAATGTATACTGGAAAAGTAACAGAGTCATAGTGACTGATAAATGGGATTTTGATCCTGTGCTCCCTGAGGGGGACGACCAGGTCACCGATTCTGAGGTGCGACGGTCATCACTCAACAGGGTTAACTAACAAGTGAAGTGGATGTAATCTTGATCCTGTACTCCCCGAGGGGGACGACCAGGTCACCGATTCTGAGGCGTCAGGGTCACGTCCCCCGGGTCCAAGTTGGGGACCAGTCCCTTGACCTACGGGTGTACGATGTTGCTTCTCAAATGAACGACGTTGGTTTCCATCTTTTCAAGGGTACACGGTGTCGATTCTGGGTCGTGTCGGTTTATTTATACATTTATTTATAATGGGTTTGGCGGGGGACGGGGCGGGGTTTTTTTGTGGATCCTGTACTTAGGCGATGTTGTTCGGTAGCCGGAGAAGGTCCCACGACGTCTCCCATGAAGACGAGTTTGAGGTTTGTGGGAGAAAGAGGGAGAGAGAGTAGATGATGTCGTGTTCCAGAAAATCTTCAAAATTGTAGAACACAAGTGAGGTTAGTTGTACTGAGTACCATAAAATTGTAAAATACAAAAGAGAGACAAGGGGGGATTTATTGGGATTAAGGTGTCAAATTTTGGTCTAGCATACATTATTTCATCCCCATATGTAGTTTTGGTGGTGGTGACATGAATTTTTCCTTACGGACAGATACCGAGAGTTCAAGGAATGTAAATGTACCCTCGAAATTGTAAAAAAGTCATTTACCTTTTTGTTCATTATTACTATAATAGTGTGGGTAAGAAGTTCGGTACGCTCGTCACCTACCTCACCCACTCTGTCCGTCGTAGGGCAAGGGGTGGAGGGAACTGGAGACAGAAGAAAGGACTTTACCCTCGTAGGAGAAGATACCCGAGGGGGTGTCGGTGAACAATTGTGTGACCGACTCGCGGTTTCTTGACTGCGAAGACTGGACACCACGATCCCTTATGAGAACTCTCTGGGAACCTGTCGTTCCTATAGTTTGGACAGTTAGGGTGTTCTTTAGTTGAGACTTGGAAATAACCTTCCTGACTACTACTTCGACTTCGAGATTGTGAAACCGGTGGACTATGTTTCTCTATTGAGTGACCTTTTCTGGAACTACGACCCTTTCTAACTCCCGTCCTCCTTTTTCCCCACTGTCTCTTACTCTACCAACCTACCGTAGTGACTGGTTACCTGTACTCAAACTCGTTTGAGACTCTCTACCACTTCCTGTCCCTTCGGACCACATTCCGTCAGGTACCCCAGCATTTCTCCGTCTTTATTGAGTCACTGACTTGTGGTCGTGGTGTGACCTGTTCTGTAGGACGAGTAGTCGACATTCATGATGTGTTCTCTGGTGAATAGTACCCGAAAAGATCGTCAGTTCGAGAGGTAGACGGGTACGCCAGGTCGACGTGAGTGTGCGACCCTCTTCCTAGACTCCAGTGGTCGACCGAGGGTACCGGGAGGACTTCGAGGTGGGTGACCTTCCTTCACCCCTCACCTCACCCCCGCACTTGAGTCCCGACACACACTTCTTCCCTCCGGGGACCACGTTCAGACATTCGACATGGGTGAAGGTGAGAGTGTCGGGTCCTGACTCGGTGGGTCTTCTCGTCTTCTCGGTACACCGGGTACACTCCGTCCATGGACCGTGAGGTCTGGGGGTGACTTCGGGAAGACGGGTCCCGGTCCTGGAGGGAGGACAGGAGGGTCGTGCTACGAGGTCCCGGTGGAGACTGGGTATCCTACACCGCCGACTCCTGTCTAGGTGGGGGTAGGGACTGAGTCTCAACCCTCTTACTTCCAGTCCTTCAAAGGTCCACCCATAAACACGCAAAGACGTAGGGATTTGTCGTACGGGCAGTCCACTGTTTTTTGTCACTAGTGACACATATTGTTTTTTAGTTGAGTTTGGTGTCGACTCTCTACCCAAGTCTCTCTCTTTTTCACTTCCAGATGACGTCGAGGGGGTCTTTAGGTCAGAGTACTGAGAATAAATCACTCACAGGGAGACGGAGCAGTACGATGGGACTACATTTCTTTCATTCTTAGTTGCCTCTCCTCCCCCGCCCCAAGGTCTAGGTGTCGTGTCTGGGGGGGAGACTACCCCATTGAGGAAGGGAGGGACTACAGAAAGGGTGTGGGTCCTTACTGACTCTCGTTCGGAAGGATAGTCCCGAAGAACTTCCCACCAGGGGTCGTCCTCTGTGGTCTTTTCAATGCCTTCCGACCATTTGAGACGAAGGACTGGGGTCGTGGCGAGTACACTTGCACGTCGTCCGTCCAGTACACGGGAAAGGCAGACATGTAGGAGTAAGTTGCGCCTGAACAAATTTTTCCGGAGGTTGTCCGTGTACTTTTCTGCGAGGTATACCGATTAATAACTCTTTGCCTTTATTTTTGATAGTACTCGATAGTGGAGTGTAACCAGTCTTACTGGTAGTATTTTTCAGATGTTTATTGTTTACGACCTCTCCCACACCTCCTCCTCCTTTGGAGAATGTGACAATCACTCTTACTTTTTAACGACGTCGGTGATACCTCTTGTCATACCTCCTAGGACTTTTTTAATTTTTGTCTTGGTGGTACACTAGGTGGTTAGGGTGAGGACCCGTGTATAGATCTCTATTGAGATCAAAAACTTTTCTACGTACGTGGGGTCATATATATTGTCGTGATAAGTGTTATCGACTCTGTACCTTCGTTGGATTTACAGGTAGTTGTCTACTTACCTACTTCTTCTGTACCATGTATATATGTCACCTTATGATGAGTTGGTATTTTTTACTCTATTACGGTTGACGTCGTTGTGCCTACCTGGCGCTCTAATAGTGTGATTTACTTCACTCAGTCTCTTACTGTTTATGGCATACTATAGCGTATACACATTTTAGATTTTATACTGTTTTTACTCGAAGAGACACTTTGTCTCTGCCTGATTGTCTATGTCTTTTATGTGAATACCAATGGTTTCCCCTTTTCCCCACCCCCTCCCTATCTAATTCTCAGACCCTAATTAATCTTCGTGTGATACTATATATTTTATCTATTTGTTCTTGGAAAGTATATCGTGTCTCTCGAGATCAGTTATAAAACGTTATTAGATATTTCCTTTTCTTAGACTTCTGCTTATATATGTATGCATACATATTGACTTAGTGAAGTGACATGTGGACTTTGGAAGTGTTGTGTCATTTAGTGGATGAGAAGTAATTTATTTGTTTCAATTAATTTCTTAGTTTAAACTTTTTTTCTTCCGCGGACGACCCGATCTCCTGTACCTGAGTCCGTTCCCTCACTCCGTCACACGAAAGCCCTTTGTCCGAGACTCCTATCTACGTCCTACCTCTGGTGCAGGGAGCCGCGAGTCGGGAAACTCGGATGCGTGCAGGAATCCTGTCGCCAATCGGGTGTCGGGGTGGGATTGTGGTGTCTTCGGGTGGCCTGTTCGGACGCGACTCCTTCCGACCGTCTCGGGTCTGTCCGCGACCCTGCCCCACTGAGCGACCGACTAGTCAGAGTGCTACGGTGCACGGCTCGTGTCGAGATCGTCGAAAGACAGTCAGTACCTCGTCCGCCGTGACTAGAGATCGTCTGTCCTTCTTACCTCATGTCCGCCCGGCTCCCTGGTCCGAGTGGCACCCCTCGCGCAGGCCCGGCCCGGCCCTGAACTCCGTAGGGGCGGTCACTGTCCACTCGGTGTGGTGAGTGGGGTGGACTCCTGACTGGCCCCTCTTCGTCCTCCACACCGTCGACCTACAGTGACCGAGTAGTCAGTTCAGGTTCAGAGAGGAGGCCTAGTTGGTCTCCGATGGTTGTCTATCGGAGAACAAGGCACGTGGTGCCACCGGTCCAGAGATTACCCAGGGGAACGGACGGTACTTGACGGGACGAGAGGACTGGTACGGGCCGACTCCGAGACTGAGGATGTGTCTCCCTGAAAAACTAGGCATGTTTCATTCCACTTTGTCTGTTATTTTAGCTGGGTGTACTGACGAAACTAAATTTTACTCCCGTGTGGACTCTCTCTTACCTCGAAAGTCTAAGTCTATTTCAATGAACTCTCAAGTACCACTACGCACCGCGACTAGTACTAGGTCCAATGGTGGGTAGGGCAAAGGTCCCTCAGACTCCGTGACTTTTCCGAGAGTCCTGAAAGGACCATCAAATCACCCATTCTTAGACGGACGGTTCACGTCCCTTGTACCCAAGCTGGGGACTAGGTCCTTTTAGGATGTGCGGTGTCTCGTCGATTCGGGTACGAGATCTCGGACACGAGGCGTCGTTACCTTCGGTGGTGCTCTTCGGGTTTGTGGCCGCGCTTCTCGTCAGGGGTGAGTGCCATTGATCTCTTTCGGGTGTGTGTCGTTGCTTCAGGGTCGTGTCGGTTCTTAGTCGGTTAGTGATTTTCCGAGAGTCGTTGACTTTCTTACTTACGTACAGAGAACAGGAGTCCTTTAGACACTTTGTGTCTTCTGAAGAATACGATATTTCGATGTTATGTTCTACCACATACGAGAAATTATTCATGACACGAAAAGTTTTTGGTCTTCATCTTTTTTCTTGTTCTTTCTTTGTAGTCTTACAGAGACGTATCGTCCTGAATTGTGCGAAAAGGAAAATTTTAAGAGATAAAAGGTGAAAAGCTGTTATCGATACGTAATAAATGTTTGGTACCCATTTCTCTGAACAAATATTTAAGAACGACGGTTCGGTCATTACTAGTGAACTGAAGAAACAAGATATTGTTAAGACGTCCGAAATACCATTCCTTTAACAGTCTCAGGTTTGTTAAAGTCCGTCGACCTTCCTTTTCGTTTCGTGCGGGGGACATACAAGACTTGTATCTGACGATACAAGGAGTGTCAAAAAGGAAGTCACTAACGATAGTAATTATAGATGTGTTTGGTCGTTTTCATCTCTCGACGTCGATGTCCGAGACAATTTTGTAGATTGATTTTTATTCTGGGGAGTTAAAGGGAAATAAACCTCTGAGTCGAATCATGGATCGTCGTTGTGTTGTGCGTATTGTTACTCTTTAAAAAAATTGTTTTAGTGATTGTAAAATAAACTCAATCAGAATTTAACTATCTAATTGAACAAAGTGTTATGACTATCAAATCGAAAAAAGTGTTATAATTCTACGGGGTTCCTTAATCTATATAAAAAGACGATTTGTAAAAAACCTTAATAAGATTTCGTAAAAGGTAAAGACAAGGTTCACGCCAATCGAAAGTAACAGGAGAGGACAAGAATGGAATACTTTCAAAAGTTTATCGACTCGGTCTGTGCTGACTCGCTGAAGTGAAAGTGAAAAGTGAAAGTACGTAACCTCTTCCTTTACCGTTGGGTGAGGTCACAAGAACGGACCTCTTAGGGTCCCTGCTCCCTCGGACCACCCGACGGTAGATACCCCAGTGTGTCTCAGCCTGTGCTGACTTCGCTGAATCGTCGTCATTGTCAGAAAGTCAAGTAAGAGTATTTATCTGACCCTAGCCATAAACGTTAACCTATATAGAAGACCTTATATTGATATAATATATCTTGTAGAGGACGTTTATCAAGTTGCAAAAGGACGGAACAAAGGTTACAAGGAACGAGGAGTAAAGAAAAAGTAAATAAAAATTAACCTCCTATTAAGGAAATGTTACAACACCAAAGACGACATGTTGTTGCACTTAGTCGATGTTCGTATGTATGTTCATATGAGGGAGGGTGGGGGACGGTGGCTTCTCCTATTGTGAAAAAATTTTTCTTCACGAGAAGTTTCAGATACATGGATTGGTTCATGTTCTACGACTGTTGTATTTCTATTCCTTTCCTCTCTGCTCTGAGGTCCTCTGGGGATTCCATCATTCACTTTTCAGAAGAGACTCCTCCTCCCAATATCGTTCCGACCCCGAGATTGACGAAGTATAGAGTCGAAAATGGTCCTCTTCCCCACCGGTCCGGTACGCGTGATTACGGTCCAGCCTTCCGAGAGACCCTACCAAGAGGTGGACGTTCCTCATGACGAACAGAAAAGTAGGGACTCTTTACTAAAGAAATAAAGACCTTAGTCGATCTATTGGTCATTAAATCTATTTTCGAAAAATCTGGAGTTAGATGTTAGGAAAAAGGGATACTGAAGGGTCGTGGGTGGTGTACGATGAGGAAACATTTGAAGGTCTTCGACCTTTGTATAATCGCTTCTAATGTGTTGGACATTTCAAATTGAGACTAGAGCCCAGTCCGACAGTGACCGCACACCTGGACTCGTTTCACGACCGTCGGGTCCCAGCCTTTTCTCCATTTCCGGACTCGGAGCCCCAACCCGGTAACCGAGTCTTAGCAAGGGGGGTTTCGTACACTGGTCCGTATACCCGTCGACGTCCTTAGGAACAGGTCGTGCCGCCGAGTGAGGTGGATAGACTGACTTTGGTCGAGACGCCCTGTCTCAAAAGTCCCGAGGGAGGGTAGAGGGACAGTTTTGACCGGGTTAAGAATAGGTTTGACACATTGAGTACTCTTTGTTCAAAGTTTTTTATGGATCCTTTACTGAACGTAGATACAAGGAGAGGGAAGGTAGACTTGTATTACGACTTGAAAAGACAACTGCGAAACTTCGTCTACGACCCAACGAGTCTCGTGTTCGGGGCTCAGACGGTCCTGATAACGTTGTCGAAAGAATGGCCGTAGGGAGAGTAAGAACCGGCCAATGTATAGGTAAGTCACGTTTTATTTCCAGTACTCTCAATAAGTTCCTTTAGATGATCTCCAATCCGATTGTCAATGGAATCACTGATACCCGAGGGTTACTTCCCCTGAGCGTAAGCTAGAGACCTGTCCCTTGATCGAGAGTGTACGGTGTTGATTCTCAAGAGTACGGCGTTGGTTTTTAGGGTATACGGTGTCCTTCTAATTTCTAGGGTCCACGACGGTAATTCTGGGTCACGTCAGTCTATTTCTTTATGTAAAAAATTTTTCTCAATTGAATCACTGTCTTTCACAAAGAACGGCTAAGAAACCAAACCAACCGGTCTCTACTTTGTCGCTATGGCATTGTCTCTATTTTACTTTGTGAAGAGTGCATTAACCTAGCGACCGTTCAATGTACGTGTTCGGAGGAGTTCACGAGACTCTCGAGATGGTCGACGGCTGATTCTCCCGACGAACCGTCAGCTGTCTTCAGTTAATACTCCTCTCTCGACCTGTTTCCGACAGTCGAGACTGAGTCGTCGGACAGCAAGGAGACTCAGTCGAGGAGTACTGCTCGACCCCTGGTCCTAGGTCCTCCGTACCGTCGACCTGGTAGAGTGCTCCATTCCAGACGCCCCGTCTCCCGACACAAGTCGACGCCGAAGTAGTGAGACCCGGTGTACTGAGACACTCGAACAGAAGAATCGACCTTTATTACCACTACGACTGTGAGTGAGATGAGGATCCTTCCACCGATTCCTACGAATGACATGGTGAGTCTACCTATACCCCACAGGATGAAAGATGTACGGACGGGTTCTCGTGAGTGACAGGACAGACCCGCCGATTCGAGTACCTACTGACGTGACGTAATAAGTTGTACTTCGTTTCTACTCATTGACACTGGTATTACTGTAGACCATTTAGTATCAAAATAGGTTCTTTCAGTCAGCGGAAGGACTTGTCCCGGTTAAGGGACCTTCGACGTCCGCTAATTCGGAAGGTTTCGTTGAGTGACGTCTTGGGGAACCCTTGTTATTTGAGATCTTGTTTAATCATATTGTCGATCTTTTACTTTAGATACTAATTAATCGAAACTTCCCTTGTATTCGGTAAGAAAGAAGATACCTAGTTCAGGAAAAGGTGGAGGATCCAGGGAGGTTGGTGTGTCTGGCGGGGAGGATTGTCTCAGTTTAGGTCGTTTTCGAAAATCCTGGGTTTGGTTCCTGGTAGATAGGACATTTGCGAGGGGTATTCCTGGGAAAAGGATTCCTATGAAGTTGTTGGTGTGTCCTTCTGTCCCGCCTGAGTCACTGTCATGGGGACTTTCTCCGATAGACAAAGGTCGTCGAGTCTTAAAGAGGGTATTGGAACGACGTTGGTTGGGAGTCGACGTAGTACTTGGTGTCGGGGACGTAGAGTGTGTCCATTGTCAGTGTCACGTCCTGTTCTCCGAGGTCGTCGCGCGTCAGGGGTAGTCCTTGTGTGTCCGTTCACCACGAATTGTTCATTGGAGCCTAGACGTAAATCGACAATCTCAGTCCATAATGAGAGAGGAGGAGGGTACGTAATCCTATAATTGGAACCGGTGCTTGAAGGTTTGGTCCACTCCTTGAGAAACTTTTCCACTTGTCGTTGTAAAACAAAGAAAACACAAAATGAACACCTCGATTCGAGTGTGGGTCGTCCCTCTTCCGTCGACCATTCACGAAGACTTCAGCCTTAATTTTTCTTAATTGGAGAAAAGACAGCTAAGTGACTCCGATGGAGTGTGTGGCGACAAGTATGTCCAAGACTTTTGTCAGTGAAAGAGTCCCTGTTCTTTTGGAGTAATACCGAGTTTGGTCGTGTCTCAACCCACAAGGACACTTTTTATTAGTGTGTAAATACCCTGAAGGACCACCAGGCCACCAATTCTTAGACGGAAGATCACGTCCTCTGTACCAACCGTAGGGTCCAGCCCCTTGATTCTAGGGTGTACGGCTCCTCCTGGATGCGGACGCTCGGGGTTGCTGTCTCTGTGGGTACACGGCGTTGTTCCGAAGACGTACGGTGTCGACTCTGGGTTTCGTCTGTTTACTATTTATCTGTTCACCCGTTTGTCAAAAGTTTTCATTTTTTATTTCGGAAATTTCTTATTAATGTGTAAATTTTTAGACTGATTTGAATTCATCAGGTTTTGTACTCTGTTGTGATTGGAAATGCAGTCAAGAATTTCTAATACAGTCAGTGCCACGTAGATCTTGTTGACAGCACTTAGAAGTGACAATGTGTCTTAATGTGTTCTTAAAGGTGTTTCTTGTGTAAAGAATCCCTCTTCAAAAGGGATGGTCTCTCTTAAAAAACATGAGTGCTGACATGAGGAAAACAAAGGTTGTCGATGTGAGAAGGTGACTTCTCACATGTTGAAGGTGCCTTAATTGTGTTCACCTGGGTTCTTAGACCAGAAATCTTCATCATGGTGACTTGTCACGAAAGTTTAATGCAGGCTCTTTAAGTTTCCCTCGTTACTTTGTGACAGGACATCTTTAAATACCCTTCGACCCGAAGGGACCACCGAGTCTACATTTCGTAGACGGACGTCACACCCTCTGGGCCCAAGTTAGGGACCCAACCCTTCTAGGGGACCTCCTCCTTTACCGTTGGGTGAGGTCATGAGAACGGATCTTTTAGGGTACCTGTCTCCTCGGACCATCCGATACCAGGTACCCCAGCGTTTCTCACTCTGGGCTGACTCGCTGAAGTGAAAGTGAAAAGTGTATACATTAAATTTTAAAAGATTCTGAGTGTAAAGTTTTTTCGTGTTTTCCTTGTCTACTTGACTTAAGTTATTAGGTGGGACAGGGACCTGAGGTACCACCTAAAATGTGAGTCGTGGAGAGACAAGTCCGACCGGGGCACTGGCCACCACACGTGCACAGACTGGTCGGTGAGAAGGTCGAGGTTGAGACTCTTTTCCGTCCTTTGGATCAGGTTCTGTGTCCCGCAAACCTTCCGGTCCGAGTACGCCCTTGGAGAGTCTGGTAGTCTCCTTCGGTAAGTGGGGGTGGGGAACGTTCTCTTGGCTCTCGTCGACCATGGAGACATGCTTGGTGTCACACAGGCGGGGGTCGGAGGTGGGTCTGCCAGTGCCCTGCTCCCTTGGTCCTTGACGTCCCGACACCCACGACCCACTCGTACTTCCTTTGACCATCACACTCGAGTCGGACGAGACGTCTTCTACCCCGTGGGACACTGGACCAGGTGTAAGCGCATGGTGGGAGGAAGAGAGGGGAGGGACTTATATTGGGTATTTGGACCGACTAATACCGAGGGGTAGGACACGTCCACGTTTCCCCTGAACATTTGGTCTTGTCGTGTGGACAGATAAACCCCTTTTGGCCAGTGAGTAGTCCGTGAACGTCGTCAGAGACGTGTGGGCACAGATGTGGGTCTGAAAGGCCAAAGGAGTAGAGTAGAGTCTCGCGTGCCTCAGAGTCCCTTACTCGTGTGTCGGTTGTACGGACCCGTTACAATGGTGGGGACGGGTCGACCCCGAGACGGAGGAGACCGTCGGAATGTAGACGGGACGTCAAGGGGTCCTCGGACACGGACGTCGGGACAGGAATGTCGGTGGGGCAAGAGGTTCGGACGGGAACCTGCTACCATAGAAGGTCCCAGAGGGACATGTTCGGGTTAGACCCGAAATGACAAATTAGGAAGTTCGGGACGTTTCGGTACCGAGACTGGGGTGGAGTAGTCAGGTTGAGTAAGATCTTAGACCCCGGGTAAAAGGTGGAGAACCACACCCTCTAGTCAGTAAGTACCATGGACTCGAGATATGTCCGAGGTACTTCTACCTTAGTCAATTACTATTTGTCGACGAAACTCTTCTTTATGTCCCAATCCACGGACGTATGGAGACCGGTTTTCTAAAAGTAGTTGACTAGTCATAGCTTGAAATGAAATACACACAAAGACGATAAATTATATGTGGCAACGAAGTAATTGTGACTTGGGTGACGGTTGTCGTGGTCTCGAGTACCGACGCGCGTCGAGTGGATTGTGTCTCAAAGAGGTAGTCCGTGTAGTTTCGGCAGGACGGACTCCTGAACTCTGTCACGAGTCCGTGTTACGTGTACCCGGTAAAGCTTGTCGTTGTAGTGGTTACTTTTCGTGTTTTGACGTTTCCTCCTTTTTTTTGGGTGGACCTGAGAGAGTTGACGTGTGAAGTACACAGACGTCACGGACAGGTACGTGTCCTATCGTCCTCTCGTCCGTCCTTTCCGTTCGTGACGAAGTAACCGGGAGTCGCCCCTTACGCGTGTGGCCCGTCGACGTCCTAAGACGGTGGGACGGACACAGGGGTCTGTTGGTCTTTTTGTAGGACTCGGGACTAGACTTCCGATATTTGTTCAAAACCGCTCGTCCGTTCGGACGTGTGTACCTTAGGTTCTCGCTACTCCTCGCTGACAGGACCATGGGCTACACCGAAGGTACCGGTGGGGGAGACGAGGGGTGCTCGAGCTCCGTCGAGCACAGAGCCAGGAGACACGCAGGGACCCTGATCGGCCCACACCCCGCTTACGGACAATTGGTGTCGGGTCGGGTGTGAGTGGACGCGGAGGAGATGACCTTCCTTTTCTGACCTTCCGAGACGGCAGCCCCAGAGTCACAGGAGACAGTGGACGAGTCCGAGGTAGTCTCGGGGGGTAGGTGGGTGTGGGTCGAAAGTAGTGTACGTCGTGAAGACGCATTCCGTGGGTCTCTCTTCCCTGCGCTGTCTGTAAACGTCGGGGGCGAGGTGTGTCGTACCCCACCCCCGCACACCGCGTCTCACGCTTCTATCGATGGCTCCGGTGCACGGTTCACCCCGATCCTCCGGACCACGGGGCACTTGGGTACCCTCCGTCACTGGAAGGTTTTCGTAAAGGACGTAGACTTAACAGTGTCTGATGTTGATCGTTTTAAGGACCATAGCGTTTGTATGCTTGTATTCTTGAGGAATGTCCAAGAGTTACGCTTTCTTTGTAGACTTCGGACCCCATAGACCCCCAGGACTTTTCATTTTGTTCCAATCGCTCCCCTGACCTTCGTTGCGTGGTACTCCCCGACCTCTCTTTGGTGTTTCAGGACGTCTTTTGCGGTTCAGGGTCCGGTGACGGCGCCGGGTGGATTGCGAGTGGGGGTGGGCAGGTCGGGGTTCAGTCCAGACGTCCCTTGATAGGTGTCACTTGCGTAAGTCTAGTACTCTTGAGCCGAAAATGAAAATCTGTTAGTAGGTGTCTATTCTACCTTCCTGTTGTTTTTAAATTTTTAATACTCGAGTTCGTAGTTTTACTGAATTTATATATATAAGTCATAGATTGAGAAGTTTACCTTTCTATTTTTTGGATATTTTCACGAATTTTCCTTTTTTGGTGAACTTTTTACTTCCTTGGAAGGTTCGAATCTCTGGAACCCATTACATTCTCAACAAATAACCCACGAAGACACTCCGGGGTCAGAGACGAGAGACCGTGTGACACTTAAGGACAATGTTGTCTTGGACACATTATTTGGAGGTACCTGACTTGTCGAGTTCCGTCCTACATGGAGTAAGTGAGGACATGAGATTGGCAAGTGGCATGGACTTTATGCCTTCTACTCCTTGTCTGTACTTCGAACGAGGACTCAATTGAAAATCTCAAGCCTTGTGTGTGTCTCCGTAGTAGTATGTCTCACCAGTCCCGTGGACCAGTAGGATGTTTTGGGTCCAGTGGGATCCTATATGGGTAAAAAGACTATTTACGTACTTGATCGATAAAAAGTATTGTCTTATCGTAGAATTGTAGAATTGATACACTTTTACTGAAGACTCACCATTCTCGGACGACAAAGGGAGAGAGAGAGAGAGAGTGTGTGTATGTGTGTGTGTGTGTGTGTGTGTGTGTGTGTGTCTCCGAGATCACTAACGATGTGTAGGGTGGAACGAAAGAAACCTTTCTTGGTCCGGGGGCATACTTGTTTGACATTTGTCACATGGGCGTGGCCTACGTAGGTGTCCTGTCACCTCACGTACCGGGTGGCGATTTCGACTAATAATGACGGCGAAGTGGTCGCGTCTCGTCCACCTCCTTCCGACATTGGACAGGAGGTTGACTGACGGGACCTTCGGGACAGACCTCAGTCAGAAACGACAAGTGGTGACTCGGAACTTCTAGGTTGTACGGAATATCGTTAATTAGTAGGTCTGGAGGTTGCCGGAACTTGTTTCCCTAGTACCGTCGGATCGTTCGGGGGTGGAGGGGGATTCTTTCCGCGAGACGTGGCTCTTGTGGTCACCCCGACGGCGTCATTTGATAGTGATGGGGACCTCGACTTTTACGAAGAGAGGGCAATGAAGGTAGGTCTTTGAGAAGAGGAAAAACGTATTCGAAAGGGAAACGTAACGAAAGTAACGACTGATTTCAGTTCACCGAAGACCCGATATGCTCGTGGACTGTTGACTGTCTTCGACTTTCACTCTTTGGGACGTTCAACCTGCCCCGCCGGCACTGGGGTACTCCCTGTGGGTCGGGACTACGAAGAGAGTCTGGGGTGACATTGGAACCGAAGCTCCTGTGTCGGGGAGAGGACGTCCGGACAGGTACACGTGGCGGAGAAGGAGTCCCTTGTCCCCGGGTTTTGTCGTTTCAGGGTTGGGGTCTTCGGGGGTTTCTTAGGGTCCGGGTTGGTCTTCGACCAGAAAAGATAGTAAAGAGAGGAGTAGGTTTCGATGGTTATTTACGATTCTGCTAGAAGTGTTTTCCCTTCCTTCCGACTCCAGTTTCCATAATCTGTTTGTCCCGACAACGAATAAATGACTAAAGGACTCCCGGATGCTTACATGTTTACGTGACCCGTGACAGGAGGGGCGGGGGGTGGTGGGGTATTTCCCGTACTTGGTGGGTGCCCACGTCGTACAGGGGAACTGGGACGCCCCAGTGCCGTCTTAGACCGTGTCCTTTGGTGTGGGGTTACCCTACCCCACGACTCGCGTCACTACCCGTGCTGCACCGCCCCGACACGACAGGGGACCCCACCACCAGTCTCGTGAATGGTCCCTGGTCCGTGCCGAGAGTGGGACGTTCCCGTCGGGGTAGACTCGGAGTACCGGCGTGGTGCTTCGCCAACACGACTAGGGTGGTCCGGTCGTTCCTTTATCGTCGGGTCGTGTCGTTCCGAGTCCTTTCGTGGTTCTGGTGTGTCGACACACCGCCACTGTCGCAGCCACAGTGTCTCGGCTTCAGCCCGACGCCTCGGGTGCCGGCGAGGATGGGACATGACCCGTCGTCGGGCGTCGACTCTCCACCTCCGTCCTCCGGTCCAGGCGGGTTTCTCTCGAAATGTTTCTCTTGCGAGCTTTCACGACCTCCTTGGCTCTGTCCAAGTGAGACTGACCCCATTCTTCCCACCCCCGTCCCCTTGTCGCTCCTCTTCGTCCTGGTCGGGTCGGTGTGGGTCTTTAGATCCGGACTTAGGCTTCTCAGTGTACAATTGTCGAATCTCGTGGAGTTATGGTCTTTTCTCGTGTGTAGAGTACAAGTTCCTGTGTGTTTTCTTATGGGTAGGTTCTATTAATTTTTTGTATTTTACGTAAAATCAATGTTTAAGTATTGTTAAAAATTGTTCACGTTTCGTTCCCTTGAATGTTTGTTTACGACCTCTCCCATACCTCTCTCCCTTGGGAGGATGTGACGACCACCCTTACATTTAACCACGTCGGTGACACCTCCTGTCATACATCCAAGGAATTTTTTTAATTTTTTTTTTTTCTAGATGGCAGATAGGGGTGAAGATTAGGATGAGGACCCGTGTATAGGTGTCTTTTAGTTTTAAGTCTCTCTACGTACGTGGTGTTACAAGTGTCGTCGTGATGAATGTTATCGGTTCTGTACCTTTGTTGGACTTACAGACAGTTGTCTCCCATCCTATTTCTTCTATGCCATGTGTATATGTTACCTTATAACGCGTCGGTATTTTTCCTTTGTTACGGTAAACACTGTACCCACCCGGATCTCCACTAGTATCATTCACTTCAGTCTGTCTCTCTCTGTTTGTAGTATGGTATGGCGAATGCGAATCTTAAATGTCCGTACTATTTATACTTGAATAAATGTCTTGTCTTTGTCTGAGTGTCTGTATCTTTTGTTAGAATACCAATGGTCTCCCCTTCACCCCCTCCCTGTTTAGTCCTCAAACCTTACTTATGTATGTGTGACGATGTGTATTTTATCAATTAGTTCCTCCTGGGTGATATATTGTGTCTCTTGAGGTGAGTTATGAGATATTTTTGGACATTCCCTTTTCTTAGATCCTATCTTATCAATGTGTACATATATATATTGACTTAGTGAAACGACATGTGGACTTTGATTGTATTATTACATATAATTGATGTGAGGTGTTATTTTATTTTTAATTTTTTTTTCCCTGGACCGGTTTGAACATCCCTATTTTTGACCGACACTCTGCTACGTCCTCGGGTCTCTAGTCACAGGGGTTGGACCGAGTGCGACGTGTCCGTGGATGGAGAATCAGGTCCTCTAGGTACAGGACAAGACACTTTAAGTACACTGGTGAAACCTTTTATTTTAGGTGCACTTACACTTGATAATGTTAATTCAGGTAGTAGTTACTAGGAAAGAGACTTTGTGACCAGAATCAGTTGTCGTGTAAATTGGTTATGAGTGGAGAGAGAGTCGTACTAAAAATCTTTTCTTTAGGTGCTCCCTTTGGCCAAATACAGAGCTACACTAAGGATTGACGTCATAGGATTGGGAGGTCGCACCGAACAATGATAAGACTTTGGTAGTGGTGATGTAAAGGACCCGATTTGTACAGGAAGAATCAGAAACGGTTCCTTCTCTCTACTAAGGTAATTGTCCTGAAGTACCGCCCTGAAGGAGCTGTAGTAGTTTCGTGTTCGATGAGGTTAGGGGTTGCCCGAGAGCGGGGATCCGTAGACTCGGGTGTCCACGGAGACGGAATCCACGTATCTAGTTTAGTGTCTACCCCTATTTTCACTGGAATCCCGGAACTCGTCATGAGTCTTTTATTAGAAAGGGGGAGCCCGGAGGACAGCGGTATGGGGTGATTCTTTAGTGGCGTAGACTCAATTAATTACACCGTTTAATTCCTATATCGTAATCCTCCTCCTTTGGTGTTTTTTCAGTTTTCCTCTTCACTTCGGGACTTCTAGTTTTGACGTTGAGGAGACTACGACGCATTGAACAGTGATTCTCTGTCCCCCGTTATGAGAGTACCTTATTTCCGACGTCTCCCACTGATGACCTCGAAGGAGGGTTTGATTCGATACAAGAAACCCTTTAATTTCACGGTGTAATGGTATAAATTTTATTTATTGGTCTCCCTTAAACGACATACAGAGTTTTTCGAGTTTAGGTCACGAGACTCTGTTGGTTCTTCCTACCCTACCCCACCCTCCATCCTCGTTCGAAGTTGTCCCTCCCCTGTATACACCGACTAATTGCAACTACCTACCGTCTTTGGTTGTGTTATAATATTTCGTTAATAGGAAGTTAATATTTAAATTTTTAATAAAATTTTTTTGAATTTTTGGTAACAGTTGAGAGTTGTGGTATACTTTCGTCGGTGTTAAATACCCACTTTATGTATTGAGAGTTCAGGATCAGTCGGGCGAATAGAGTTTTGACTGTAGGTGTTTTAAGCTTACCCTTCTTGCCTGTAGACTCTCGGGGGACTTCCACATTCACATACAGTAAGTACGTGTTCATTTGAATCCACCGAAGAAAAAAATTTGATACTGTACTCTTTGGCTTTGTTCGGAAGTAAATAAGTAGGCTCAGACTTAGTGGTAATTGTAGAAGTGGGATACCTGACGTCCATAGGCCAGTGAGCAAATTACTCCTATTTTGTCGTACTTCGGTTATCTTATAAATAGAACCTGTCTCTAGACCTAATCCTGGTCTTTTGTCTTCATCCCTATTCGTTTGTAAAGAGACCTTCCTCTTCACATTTATCACACCAGAAAAGTCACTACCCACCTCTCACTTGAGTTGGAGAAGTACCGACTAGATCTCTGTCTGTCGGTCCCTGTCCCGGTGTACAGTTGTCGTGGTCTGTAAAAGGACGACTTTTACAGGTTGATTTCCCTTGCTTGTGTGTGACTCGAGAAAGTCCAAGAGACTTGTAGTCTATTCTTGTACTCAAAGTCAAACTCGTTTCCAGACCAGTTAAATCCCTTACTACCGCAAGTTCGACAAGACTACTGTTTGGGTTCGAGAGTTTTTTTCATAGAAGAATTCTCTTATGTAGTATATAAAGAACCACTACTTGGAGTCTTTAGATTCGACCTTGATCATATCTTTTTCTATTTTACCAGATATCTTTTGTCAGAGATTTCAACTTCTTTTTAATTTATTGGGACATTGACCTTTCTTTCTTCTCTTTCCCCATTTGTGTCTGTCTCTGTCCTATTTGCGTGTATGACCAATTTAAGACGTCCCCTTCGTGCCCCTCTACAGGAATCTTCGAAATCTCTCCGTTCAAATACGTGTCTTTGCTTGAAGGTATCTTACCGAGTATTTAAATATAGGGAGATTCATCATTATGATCGATTTTTTTGGGTCCGAACTGATTCATGTAAATTTGTGACTGACTCGAGGTTAGTCGCAGGAGTCAAGACACGACACACGATGTCCCTGTATACTACAAGGGACGTGCGTGCCATATTAGACCAGTACAGACCAATTAACCTTTTGGTCGACCATCTTACAACAGTCATCGTATTTCTGGTTTGTTTCTTTGTCA
The DNA here is from genome assembly GCA_006410555.1 of Capra ibex. Classification (NCBI taxonomy): domain Eukaryota; kingdom Metazoa; phylum Chordata; class Mammalia; order Artiodactyla; family Bovidae; genus Capra; species Capra ibex. Next base: position 27,654,834 of record SJYO01018169.1, on the reverse strand, counting down.
TTCACGTCCCCGACCCCCCTCCCCACACGGGTGAACCCTGAGTCGTTTTGACAGTTCCTTCGTAAACTTGACCCAGCCTTTCTTGTTTGTCTTAAACCTGTTTTCATTAAAACTCCCTCCCCGATCTTTCTCTTTTCGGAGTCCTGTGTCGTACCACTGATGTCAAGTACGACATGACGTATAAACTTTCAATGATTCTTTTATCCAGAATATTCAAGAGCACTATCCTTTTTTGTAAAAACACTGATGTACTCGACTGTCTGCAATTGATGTGAATAACGCTGACGGAGTGGTATAAGTACTTATAGTTTAGTGCTACATGTGGACTTTGATTATTTTACAATATATGGTTAATATGGAATTAAAAAACCGGTACTCCGTACACCCTAGAATCAAGGGACTGGTCCCTAACTTGGGTGTGGAGAACGTAACCTTCGTACCTGATGTCCTGGTGCTCCCTTCAAGGAGTTACAAAAATTAATGTTTTCTTCTTTCTTCTTTTCAGAAGTCTCTCTCGACATCTAAAGGATCAGGGGAAACCGTTTATGACCGGATTTTATAGGGGACTGTTAGTGACAGAGGACTCGTAGTACTGCCCATAAGTCGACGTGGAGTTCAAGTACATTTTTTTGTTTGTATGTGTAAGGAAAAAAAGTTCAGTAAAGAGGCGAACGTAATTAATACGATGGTAAGCGGACCCAATGAATCCGAGTTTGGGATGTGCAATACAATATACAATGAGGAAAAATTCTTAATGAATGAGAAAAACAACTGTTAAGGGACAGGGAAAGTGTAGCAAAGGGAAAAGGAGACTTTGTACGGAGTTCGTGTAAGGAGGTACGTATGGTCAGTCCAGGGGGACCTTTGATGCACGTCTCTTGCGTCACGTTCTGTCTATTCGGGTATTAATGAACGTTTGAAACTACGGACTAGAGTCGGAATTTAGGACCCTTCGACCTAACGCGGCCCGAACCTTGACGTGTCCTCGACTACCTCTTTTGGAAGACACGCCTAGAGTCCCGGATTTGGTTACATCCAGTCGCTGGAGGAGGAGACTGGGGTTTTCCGGTACACCCTTAATTAGACTACCACTCCTTTCTGGGAGTAACTCTTACAGTCGGTCGTTTTATTTTTTTTAATTCTTCGGACGAACAGGGTCACAAGTCCCGTCTCTACTAGTTCCAGGGTGTCGAGTCTATAAAGATCCTACTCTTCTTTTCCACTTAGAAGACTCGTCTCCCCACTATTGACTGTCAAATTGTTATGAAACCTAAACAAGTCTACCCCTCCTCGTTAGGACAATAAAATGGGAGTTCCTATTGACACGGATGGGGGTGGGGGTGGTCATGAAGACTCAGGACCTCGGGTTCCCGAGACGTGTGTTTCCAAAGATTTTGTGCCCCTCTCTCGTTTCCAGATTGTGTCTTGTCCTGGAGGGAGGTCCTACGATGGATGGTGTCAGACGACTAACCCGGTACTGTTAGGAATATTAGGTCACGAGTGACTCTTGGAACGACAATTTTGTCGATGGTTTGTACGATCGCCAGTTCCGTTCGAAGCCTGTTGAGTGCACCGATGGCGACACAATTTGTGTTATAACTGAAAATACCAGGTCTGACATTTGAGGTAGGACCGACGTCGTTAACCTCCTCGTCCGCCAGTAGTCGACTCTCTTGTTTCAGGTCGTGGTGGACCCACCCTTCCTCCACCGAACCTTCTTCCTTCTGTCCTACGGGTTGTCCGACACTTAACACCCACCCGACGTAGAGGTCCGTGGTCCATCGGACATTGTCACAGTCGACCTCCTCCGTCTCCCGCGCCCAAAAACTGTGATTCTAGGGGTGGTGGAGGTGGTGGTGACGTTAATCCCAGTCATAAATCGCGAAGTCAATCCACTCTAATATCTGTTGACCTTCGAAAGGGGAACAGATCAAAGACTCTGTTTACGGAGACAGAAAGGGGAACGGGTAGGGAAAAGACAAACATTTTTAGATTGAGTACAAGTTTACGTTAGAGGAAGGGACCATGTCCAGACATTAAAATCCTTTGACAAGTCGAGAAGTCTTTTGAACCTTTTGGTGAATCCCTTTTTTTTTTTTTCCTTGAGAACCCGATACTTTTCTCTACGGACCCTCACCCTCCCCCCTCCTCTTCCGTCTCGTGTCTCCTAAAATTCTGGTACTTTTATGGGACATACTACAATGTTGCTACCTTTGCACAGTAATGTGTAAACAGGTTTGAGTGTCTCGTATGTTGTGGTTCTTACTTGGACTTTCAATTGATTCCCGAAACACTACTACCACCCACCTCTACCCAACCGGGAACCATTTTTTTTTTTTTGGTGAGCCCATTTCACCTTTGGAGACCTGGAAGGAGAGTCAAAATGACATTTGGATTTCGACGAGAAATTTTTCGAAAATGAAATTTTCCCCCTGCCACACCGAGGGACTAACAGAACACCAATTCTTAGGTGGACGGTCATATCTCCTGTACCACACTAGGAACCAGGTGATTCTAGGGTGTATGACACCCCGTTGATTCGGGTACGTGGGACTTCGGACAGGAGGAGGAGTTGTTTCGTCGGTGGTGCCACTCTTCAGGTGTGTGGTTTTATCTCGTCAGGGGCCAGTGACGTTGATGTCTTTCGGTATTCTTCGTTGTTTCTGGGTTCATGTCGGTTTTTATTTGATTAGAATTTTTTTTTTTTTTGATGCACTCATTGTCTAAGAATTCTCAAAATTTTTTTCTCTCACTTGAGGGATGTACATACCTAAGACGGTACTCGACCCTCGCCTTGGTATTTCCCCTTGGGACTATAATGGCGAACATAGGTAAAACGAGAAGGGAAGTCTCTACTCTTCGGACCCCGACCCCTACGCCCCCTCTGATTCCTTATAGTGTGTGTCATTTTGACGTGACTAGACCTAGGCCGTGGTTTTAAATTCACTTTCATAAACACGACGCAACGAAGTGGGTAGCGACGAGTATGGACGTCACCGAGGGGTCACGAAACCCCCTTCCTTGTGGTAGAGGACTACTTCTGTTCGGTGGACGGTGAAGGGGTGTCAGACCTGTAGTGGGTCTCAGCCCTAATTGTGTCCCTTCTTCGACCTCCTTGACCTTCGTCTTCGTCTGTTGTGACCTCAGACTCTCACTGTTCTGCACGACACTTACCTTCCGGACTGTCCACGATTCACAACACATCGTCCACATCGACTACACGCGAGAGATCAGGAGTCCTGGGACGTTCTTTTCGGTAGAATGTAAGTAAAATGACTTCTTTTTTGGTTCTGTCCACACGGGATGGTATATTCACCCCCCTCGACCGAAACTTGAGTTCTTATGTTTAGGTGTTGCCTAAAGGACGAGAAAGATAATCGGAAGGTTCATGTCTAACTCCTGGAGGTGAATAAGAAACCCCGGTGGTTTTAAATTTTGACTTGTATATATATTACGAACGTTCCGGAACGTGCAAGACCGGTCACCTAGGACGGAGGGTCTTTGTGAGATTGAAGTTTCTTAGACCAGGTAAGTGATTGGGTCCTTGTGGCGGCTCCACTGCGTGGAAGTCGGAGAGGTCGGGACTCAGGATGGGGAGTCCAGAATTGAGGACCCACTTCGGCGGAGATTCGTCAGTCTGATCTCGGGAGTCAGGATGGACGGTGGACTTGTCCTGTCATGTGAACCAGGACGAGATGAGTGACGAAACGTGGTGGTCAATCGAGAATTTGAAACCATAGACAGTAACGTGTCAATTTACCCTTCGAGGGATCTTTATAGTCTGGAGTGTGAAGGAATATTTGGAGAATCCTTGAAGTTTACAATTGTACATCTCTTCCTTATGTCTGGTACATGACTTTACCCAAAATTTAAGTGTCCCGGTGATCGATTGGTCTGTAACTAGAGGTCGTTCGGAGTCAAAAATAGACATCTAATAATGTTGAAAAATAGATTTTTGATGGATTATTTTATGGGTGACAGTTTCCCATTGACGTTCTCCCACATTCGTTTCTGTTCCGTCGTGCCAAGGATCACGGGTCCTTTACCAGGGAGGAGGTATCTGTGACCCCCGAGGAGATTGTGACGTCTCTTCGTCGATGAATGTCCGTTGAACTTTCTGACGTCTGTGTGGTGAATGTGACTATCAGGTATCAATTACTCCAAATCTTATGTTTTTGTATAAAAATTTTGGTGTTTACCGATAAACGTAATATTTTCTTAATAAGAATTAAAAATAAATAACGGGTATGATAAAATATTATCATTTACTTAAAAAATTTTTCTTATAAATGGATGCCCAGTAATGGGGAAGTATAGTTGAGAACATAAAAAGACAAAAAGAAGATTAGGAACCAGTATGTAAATGTATAAAATGATTATATAAGTATAACATCCTTGGTTAACTAAAACTCTAAAAATAAATGGTATAGATTATAAACTAATATTATTATAATTGACATTGTAAAATATACATATAAATATATTCATATAGTGATAAATACATATAATACATCGTACACAATATTAGTTGTACTATATATAAATCATAAAATACATAAACAACGATATAATTTATACGTAATTATATAAATTATATAACATAATTTTATAAATTAAATTAATATAATTATTTCAGGGGTATTAGTAAATTAGTAATATATTACAGGATACTTCGATTGTAGTGTTAAATCGATGAAAGGTCGACAATCTGTTGTTAGTATTAAGAAAATCTAAAAATAGTAGTATTCTTAGTACGAATTTCTTGTAGAGGTCCATACTTTCCAAAAAAAAAACAAAAAGAAAAATTATGGAAGTGTGGCTCTTGTAAAAAGAAAATTTAGTATGACCGGGGTTTCGTGTTCGATCTGTCTCCCAGTTGTTGAGGGTCCATCTTCCATGTCAGGTGGGTGCCCGTGCCAAAGAAGTCCCGTGAAAGTTAACGGAGGTGATCGGTCGGTGAGGTCACAATGTGTGTCAATGTGTCGATCCTCACATCCGTCTACGTCGTAGAGGTCTCTCACTACACCGTCTTTAAGGTGGGACCTAGGATTGGGATCTTTCTATGAACTCGAAGACGTATTTGTAGAAGACTGGTCCTGTCAGTGGTAGAGATTATTTTTTTTTTTTACTGACTTTTGTTAGATTTGTAAGTAGTTATCTCCCGACACATGAACTGGCGTGTGATTTTCATGGAAACATCCCACAAGTATTTCTGTTTGGTATCTGTAGGTCCCAATTACTTTAACCTTAGAGCCTCTTACCAGACCCGTAAATTTAGAAAGACCACGGGACATTACAGGTCGGTCTGTCTCTTGGTGACCCAATTTATTTCAGAAGAGACACGTAAGTCAGTCGCCTTTGATTCGCCCATAATCGTTATACGACGTGCCACACATATCGTTGATGGTAAAGACACTTACTTTCCCCTACAAAAAGGAATACAGACGTGTCTTATAAAGGTCTTCCTATTTGATTTTCTTCGACCATATTATCCCCATCGGACCTGAAGGGACCACCGAGTCACCATTTCTTAGGTGGACGGTCACATCCTCTGTGTCCCCACACTAAGGACCGGACCCTTTTAAGGCGTACGGTTCCTGGTTGCTTCCGGTGCACGGTGTCGATGTCTCGGACACGTTGACCTCAGGTCCTTAGGCGTGTGTGACTCGGGTGCACGACGTTGGTGACTTAGGTCTCGTGGGACCTCGGGCACGAGACGTTGTTCTTTTCAGTGGTGTTACTCTTCGGGTACGTGATGTTACTTCTCATCGGGGACGAACGATGTTGATCTCTTTTGGGTACATCGTTGTTTGTGGGTCGTCTCGGTCTTTATTTTTCTTTATTTTCATATTTTTTATTATTCCCATCGGAAACCTTTCTCTCTAATCCCCACACTTCACTCTTTGAACATAAAGTTACATATGGTGAAATATGACAAACTAAAAATTAGTCCACGTAAATTTTCGATTGGAACTTGTGTTAGCATTAAATTAGACGCTCGGCAAAGAGTCCTCGAGCACCGTGATTCACCGTGTGTCACAAGGTCCAGTCCCGACTGGACAAGGTCCAGTTCCACAAGGATCCCAGAGGTGTCCCGGGACACGTGTGCCTTCTCTGGTCCGTCGAAAGGACCGGGAGACGCCCGAGCACGCCGGGACCGTTGGTCGCGTGGTCGGATTTCGTTTGTCGTGACGGACGATTCGGTCCCTTTACAAACGAGCACCGAAGGGAGGGGTGAGTGACTTCGGTAACGGTTACTGTGTAGTCAAACCCGGTAGTGAAGGATTTCCCGTACGGTCCACAAATTTGGGTAAAATTTACTCAAAAAGTCGACCTTTGTAGTACGTACCTTACGTTTCTTCTACGGTAGAAAAAAAGATTTCGTGAATGAAGGACGTCGGACGTTTGTGGTAGAGACTCCTAAATCTTATGGTTGTAACAAAAATCTTAATTCAAAGGATCACCGAGTCACCATTTCTTAGGTGGACGTTACGTCTTCTGCGTCCTCTGAGTCCAAGGTAGGGACCCAACCCTTCTGGGGAACCTCCTTACCTACCGTTGGGTGAGGACATAAAAACGGACCTCTTAGGGTCCCTGTCTCCCAGGACCACCCGATATCAGGTGTCCAAGTGTTTCACAGTCTGTGCTGATTTCACGGACTCGTGTACACGACATAGAAGACAAACTTTCTCCGTGAATCGATTAAAGTAAGATATTACATAAAGTCAAAATGGTTCGGTGTGTTTTTAAGTTATTACGATTTATCGTATCCTATCAAAATATCGTCAAACGATCATTAAGTCTCCAAATGTCTAGGACAATTTATGAAAAGGATATCCGCCGAAAGTTGTCGATACTTCAAAGTATTGATTCAGAGTCTACATAATGGATTCACAGTAAAACTAGTAAAGTAAATAAATGAAAAGCCAAACCGACGTGACCCAGAAGTGACGATGTGTCTGAAAGAGATCAACATCACTCACATCTCACATCCCGATGTGAGATCGACGTCACACCCGAAGAGTAGCAGTTCCGAAGAGAACACCTCGTACCCGAGGTCCCGCGTGTCCGAAGCCATCGACACCATGAACCCGAGTCGTCGCCAGGGGCCCGAGATCTCGCGTCCGAGTTATCAACACCACGTATCCGAATCAACGAGGTACAGTGCACCTTAGAAGGGTCTAGGTCCTAATTTAGGCACAGAGAACGTAACCGTCCGTCTAAGAAATGGCGACTCGGTGATCCCTTCAGGGAATTCACAGAAAAAATACAAAGAAACAAAAATTTCCTCTCCCGTCCAGGGAAGTCTCATGGATGGAGTAATAAAAATATAGTCTTTTTCTTAAGTAAGTATAATTACCTTTCTTCCTTTGGTGTAACAGATATTGTTCTAGGGAAACTGTTTACTGTTTTGTGTATAGTCTTTGTAGTTCCTTTTTTTTTGTCAGATAGTTCTCTAGTTCAAGACCTTATGGTCTCTTAGAAATTCCTAGGAGACGAACGTTTTCAGAGTAAGTAAGTAAGTGAGTAAGTAAGGAGATTGTTCGTGAATTCATGTTGAAGGACGGTCCGGGACGTGATTCGTGATGTCGACCCTGTCCTCCCGATCCTAATCTTAAGGGTATAGATTGGTGTTGTACCTACGAAAGAACAAAGTAAGTTAATGAGTTTACATACGAATTTAACCGATTTACTATAAAAACAATGATAAAGAGTTAGGACAAAATCTTCTCTTGAACTCATTTACTCCTATCAGTTTATTCTCGATCTACTTTAGTTTGTGTGAGTACAGAAGGGTAATGAGGTTTCCAAAGTTGGTATACTGTCTTGTTTTGTGAGGTAAAAGACCCATGTGGTCCCTTTCCACCAACCGTTAGACGTCATGCACATTCCACAGTTTCCGTCTTGACTAATCTGACCACTAAAACGACGAAGAAGGATTGTGTAGGATTTAGTTGTGGACAAAGTAGAGACTCCTTATACGTCCAATTGTAGATTCAACAGAGGTTGAACACTTCTTTGTGTCAACGGTACTGTTGACTTGTTTTTCAAATCACTCGTTTTAAGTGGTTACTTTACGTTTTTAGGTTTAAGGTAGATTGACTGTATACACATGAACATTCGTTTACGATCAAAAGACAAACAATTTGGTAGTTTTATTGACTTTTATACAAGACACTTTTCAGGGTACCTATGTTGTAAATTTGTGTGTGTAAAAACAGTCTCATCCAGTGTTAATTTATTTTACTTTGTCACTAACAAACTGTTCATTTAGAGTCGTCACGTCGTAAATCGTAATATCCCAGAGCTCATGTGAAAGAAGTTCCTTTTGATCTATGAAGATTTCAATCATATAAAGAACCCAACACGATTTAACAGTTCATTTAAGTACATATATAAGGTAAAGATGACTATAGGTAATGACTATAGGGGTTAAAGGGTCTAGATTACGGATTACTAGACTCCAACTTGACTACATTATTATTATCTTTATTTTACGTGTTATTTACATTACACGAACTTAGTAGGGTTTTGGTAGGGTATGAGGGGACCAGGTACCTTTTTGACAGAAGATACTTAGGGTAGTGACCACAGTTTTTCCAACCCCTGACGACCTAATGTGTTACATTGGATCCCATATAAGTTTATTTACCTGATAGTTAAAGGGATCTTTTTAGGAAGATAGTAGTTGTGTGTCAAATGAATCCGACAGGTATACACTACCTACGCACCAATGTAATAATTATGGGTTGTATGTTGATAGGAGTGATCTTTGAGCCGACTCCAAGGGTGGTCTATGCGTCCAAACGGGAGTTGGGGGTAGTCGAGACCCCCTACTTAAAGATGACGGGGTCACTGGTGAGACGTACTTGACCACCAGTAAAAGTTCATCTGTAGGTATATAATAGTCTGTGATCATCAGTGACTAAATTTTCACATAATGGAGTTTATGTCTTTACGAGAATATACTACTACTTTTACTCAATTCACACCACTATTTTAGTAGAAGTATTTCGTCCGTGGATAGAGAAGTATTGTGTTGTGACCCACGTTTAAGGTCTCGTACTAGATGTATACTTCGTTCTAAGTCCCTGTTTATTGATCTTTTTATAAGGTTTCCATAGATACTTACTTTTCGTGTGTCTCTCTTTGTACTATCGCCCCCTAGGTCTGAGTGTGATTATGACTTTAGAGTACATTGTCTTTCATGGACGGTAGATTGTGTATGGGGTTTGTAGTCTCATAATTACCAATGTAAATAACGTGAATTATATAACACAATAAAGTCGTGTTTGTATTTCACGTTATTCTTTTTATCGTACTACACACTCTACCGTGTAACAGGAATGGTCCTCAGGTAGTGTCTCCGTCGACTTGTGAAGACCGACTTGTGTCTCCCTGCCGTCGGGTGGGGGAACGTGGGGGTAGGACGGGGGTGGTCGTATGCGACGTTTTCTCACAGACACACCGGACTCGTCACTCAGTACCTACAATGTGAACGTCTGTCCCACCCCAACTCCCTTCAGTGGTAATGTACGGGTCAATCGACCTTTTCAGGTAGGACAAAAAGGAGAAAATATATTCTTAGTAAAGAGTGTTTGGACTCTATTCTTCTTGTGAACCATTCATCCTTGAGTGGTCTATAAAATCGTAAGAATAGGTGTTTCCCTTTCTGACTGAAAATGTCGGTTCCTGCACTAGAGTACCACGTCCGGACTAGCAAGTACGGTCGTTCCCTGAACCTGTTAGTCCTATTTTGTACACAAGAAAACACGGGTGTGGTTCTTTTTGTCACAGGCCCCTTTAACGTGTCGTGTTCAAGAGTTTAGCCTAAGTGGGTGGCCCTCAAGTGTGGTTGTCGGTCTAGTAAAGTCCTCGTGTTCCTGTTAGAAAATGCTGAAGGAAACGGTTCCTTTTTGTTGACGTCCCCGAAGGAATCCGACTAGACTACCCGGCTGGTACCCTTTGTGTTGGGTTTAGGTGCCACCGTTTTTAGTCGGGGAGAAATGGAGATGGGAGACACGAAATTTTTTGGAACTCGGGCCGGGTAGAGAGTCTGGTGGACGATTCAGTTTACTGTTGTACATTGTGCTGGTAAAGTGTAAGTCTTGAATTTTAACATTGTGTAAAGAGTCGAAATTTTTGTAGGTTAGGGTCGGGGAATTTGAATGAGTTCGAAGGGGGTTTAGATTTTTCAACACAATGAAAAAAGGTTTGTGTGAAGTTTATTTAGAATCAATCTAGAGAGAATTAGGTCCACTAGTGGACCCCTGGACCGACGTCGAGGACTCGGGACCACCTGTGGTACGACCGACTCCAACCCCCTCCGTCCTTTGAACGGGGTGATCATTTTTAACACGTGTGTTTATAGTGGAAGTTAATAGTTGAAGTGGTTAATTTGACCGGAGGATTCCTAGTAGTTCTTGAATCCACAATTCATGTAATTTTAAGTGTCGTATAATGAGAGTTATTGTCCTTGATGGTCAATAAAATCGTTTCTTCTCTTTTAGATATTTCTGAAAAAAAATATGTTTAGCTCAAAGAGTCGTTTAGAATGTGAATTAGGGATGGAGTGTTACCTTTTATGGGGTCTCGGATGAATTGTAAACTTTATTGAATTTAGTGTTTTCATTGTGTTTAAGCAATCTCGTTTTGGGTTTTATGGTTGGTTTATATTTTGTCTCTTCTTAGTTTATTTTTAAAGTGGGGGACCAACTGGTGACGACAATTTTAGGACCATCGTCCTGACGAGTGGGAGAAGGGTGCACACACCAGGGTGTGGATGGAAGTCATAGTAAGTGTTCAAATATAACAAAAATGAAAAAGATCTCTTGTGGAAACGTACGCGTGTATGTGTGTGTGTATGTACATGTGTCTCTCTCAGTTTTTTATTTCTAAACCGTCGACGTCTCACGGTAGGCGGTCGGTCGACATAGTGAAGTGGATTGTTTAAAAAGGAAAGGTGATTTATTCTAAAATTAGAACTATCCTTTTTGAACATTTATTAAGACTTTTTGTATGGTGTGAGGATTTCGGTTAGGACTGGCGGGTCGGTGGAAGTAGGTCTAGGTTACTCCCAGAATCGTGAGGAGACTTTTAACTTGGACAAAGTACTGGTTGTGGTAGCTCCATTTTTTCTCTTCATTATTGTTCAACGAAGTCGAGACAGGGTTCATGGGGTTGATTAATTTCCTCTTTAGTCGGAGACTTTTTGTCGAGTCAAAAACATTTCGGAGTTATACTCACTATGACTTAAGGTGCTCAATTCCCCGGGAACCATTATGAATTTTAGCAAGACATGACGTAAAATGAGAAAAGTGTTCTAAAAGTTTATATAATGGAGGGATAGCGTTGGGATAATGTTTCCTTCCCACGTTAGTGGAATGAATGTTTACTGTTTTTGACTCCGGGTCTCTTTGTCTCTCTGTGCGTCCAGACATGCGTGTGTACCACCGTGTTTCGTCCTACTTTGACTACCGGAGGAACTGACCAGGAGGTCCACTAAACTTACCTTGGGTGGTATACTCGACCTGAGACTGGGGTTTAAGAATTGTGGGAGGTCCCGGGTCGAGTCCTGGTCCGTTACGTCACCCCACCCATATGACTGTTTAGCATACTAAATACACAGTGCACAGAATAATTTTTCTAGTAATTTGTACACCACATCACCTCGACACAAAAAAGGTCTTATAAGACCTTTTTAGAGTAATCCTTTTACTCTTTCCTTTTAGAGTAATCTACGATCGCAGGACCCTCGACCACCCGCCCGTCCCCCTTCGGGAGGACGATCTCCCTTCTCATTGAGGACCGGACCGGGAGTCAGTGTCGTTCCTACTCTTGTCACACAGGAGTCTCTCCATGAATTGCGTTCTCACACGAGGAATAGTTGCATACTTAATAGAAGGACAATGTCAAAGGTCACACAAGAGACGACGACTACGTACAGCCACATCCTGGACGACAGGAATCTACAGGATGGGGTCATACATGTCCACCTCGAGTTTCAGTGTGTGGGTCTTCGATTCGTAGTCTGGGAGAGTCTATTGCTATTCACCTAATTTAATATGATTGGGACCTCGTCCACTGAATTTGCACCTTCTGCACCTAATCGTCCTTGACCCGTTACACTGGAGTTTATAAATCCTGACCTTCCCACACCCCCACCCCCAGAGAAGGGTCGGGAATGTGTCAGTCACCGGTTCGCCGACTCTGCGAGAGAACTGGGGAGTGTAGGGTCCTCTGTGTGTACGAATGAAGTAGATGGACCAGGGTTTATTCTGTGACCTATTGGGTACTATAAAAGGCGGAGGTAGAACGTGTGTGTAGACACCGCCTTTGACCAGGTGATTAAATGGTCTTTGTAAAAATTTTTTTCTATTTTAAAGTTTGAACTTGGTCTGTACGTTCTTCAACCACCTGTGTAGAACCGAAAATTTTCAAGGATTTTACTTGTACGACTAGACTCTGCGTTCCGTTGGTCCTTAGGTTAAGATAAAGAGTAAACTCGACGGTCTGTGTATTGGAGTAAAACAAGATTAAATAGGAAGACCTTTTTTAAGTCTTCGCACACGCACACACACACACACACACACACTTAATCAATTTTCACTTTCTTTTTTTTTTAAGAAAGTTTAAAGTTCTGGTATTACGTTGAAATATTGAAATTTACCTCGAATGTTAAGTGTTTTTGGTATTAGTATTAAGGAAGAGAGTTTGAATATTTAAGTTAGAGAAGACTAAGAAAAGGACAAAAGGATCGTTCGAGGAAGGAGTTTCGATACTTTTCCCGAAGGACAGTTCTAGGAGTTTCTTGATGTGCATTCTGCCTTAGAGTTTACACTACTAAGAAACGTCCACCTTTGGGTCCTTCATGTTTCTAGACTTTTTCTGGACGTTCCATTCGATGAATGGGACCAGGAGTTTCAAGGAGAGATTATTTAAGGTCTCTTGGCCTCCCTGTATTTCTGTCGACCCTTCAGTCCCTGCACCGCTCCGGGTGCCAATTGTGTCGTGATGGGTCCCGTTCTGGCGTCTCCTCACCCCTTTTCAAATTTTATTGATCACCTTCAGGTAGTGACGTTCTTCTATATCTTTTGGAGATTTTGTTTTTATACATATAGATATTTGACCTGGAATAAAAATGAATCCAAAAAGGGGTTTATATATCGTTAGATGTCTTGACGGGGGTTTCGGATGGACTTAGAAGGAAAGGAAGAGTTCTAGATGTTCAATGGAGGACATTAATTTGTGTGACTTTTTGTGATTTAAGTGTAATCCGCACGATCTCAAAATTCCATTCCAAATGTGGAATTGAAGACCTTTAGATATGTTGGTGTCTCGGGGGTCCCCGTCGAGTAATGGACAGACTCCATGGGCAAGGGGACTTTCGTGTTCGGTAGAGGATAAACCAATTTAGAATATGTCCCGTCCTCACCCTGTGAACTACCGAAGTGTCGTAGACTCTCAATTCAGTCTACTCTTTCGTCCTCCTTTCTGAGTGGGCCCACGGGGCCCAGTTACACTGTACAGTACCAACTAAACGGGAGTAGAAGGACTCAGAACAGAAGTGGAAAAGGTTCCACTCGGGTGTCGTCTGTGTGACGGCTTCCCAGGACCCTAGTGGTTAAGAGAAGTTGTGTAAATGGAGGTTTTGAACGTCTTTTAGGATTTCGTCAGTTGTTTCTGTTTTGGGTATTGGTCAGGAACCGGGTTAAAACACAAGAAGTGATCTGTGACTGTCCTTCAGTCTTGTGATATGACTTTTACAAGGGTGGTTCAATCTTAGTCAAAGGGATTATACCGGTCCCGGATTTATATCGGTGTCATAAAAAAACCAAGTTTTATGTGAGGTTACGTCAACACCTACCTCCCTTTGTGACCACCCGTTCACTCGTCTCTCGTACCGTTTGGCACCGGTCCGTAAACCCCGAGAGTGTGGGATCTGTTCCCGACGAGTTCGTTTCCGTCAACATTGAGTACGGGACAAGGGAGGTCGGAAACGGGGGGAGGTGGTTCAGACCCAATGACCCTCCTTCTCTTCTTTAATGTGTGGGACTCGGACTTCATTAAGATGGCGAGGGTCTTCGTTGTCTCGTAGTGATCCTGGGTGTCGTCACTTTCCGCATCTTACGGGATGAGCTTAAAATTGCTAAGTCAAGTGGACGTCTTGTGCCCTCTTAAATTGCTTCTACACAGTTCAGAATTGTTAAATGGAAGGTTTGTTGTCGTGTGTGGGTGTGTGTGTGGTGTCTGTGATTTATGACCATTATAAGTCCATTGACGTTGGTCCCCGAAACACGCGAAAGTCACTCACCTTAAATTCTTTTCGTTTTAGATCTCGTATTTTAAATCAGGTTTTACATAAGTTTCAAAGTGAATTTTGAAAATTTTCCGAATAATGTGATTCAGATCTGGATCACGTGTCTCTCCTTCTGAAATTTGAGAAAAACGTTCTGTAAAATCGGCTTTCACAGTCCTAACCTTCATCTACGAGTGATTTTATGAACGACCTTTTGTTGTCAATGCCCCTTTCTTTACTTGAAGAGTTGCATTCGCACGACTTTTCGTTATATTCTTCCGGAGAAAATTTTCCCGGGAACTTTCGTCTGCTCGGATCTCTAAAGTCTGACCTGACAGAGCAGTGTGTTGAGCTCACTTTATGTTCAAGTCTGTGGTCTGTTCGACGAGCCAAGGGACGCTGAAATGCAGACGGGCCGACATTTTACCCTTAATACCAGAAACGGCGGCGTGCTCCAACAGCCCCTTTGCTTGGTCTCTTTAGTTGGATTCCGTGGGTTCTACGGTCGCGCGGGGGGCCCGCTCACCGCGCAGAGGCCCCCGCGGACAACCCTCCCGTCCAGGCTCGTGTGTGCGGGGTCGAAACAATCGGGGGGAGGGAGCCGATGAAGAATCTCGTAGAGCCCGGGGCGTGTGTGGTGCGCGGCGGCCGGAGAGTTCTGCCTCTTTGCTGTGCAATGGTAGGTGCGCAGGCTCTTGGCCAGGGGGCTGGTCCCTCCTCCTCCCACGGCGCGAGCACGGCGGCGCGCGAAGGTTCAAGTCTCGTCTCAGTGCCTGTGTTATCCCGACTTCGCCGCGGGGCCGGGGGTGGCGCCGGGGGTCTGGGGGCCCGCCGTGGTACCCTCAGGGCCGGCGGCGATCGCCCTTCCCCCGGTCACTGGCGCGCCTGGTCCCGGACGCCACGGCCTCCGCCCCCGAAGCGCCGGCCGCCGCCGCCGGACCCTCTGGGGCAGGGGAAAAGGAAAGGGGGTAGGGGAAGGGGAGGCGGAGGGCGGGCGGACAGGGGCCGGGGAGTGGACTTCCGACCGGGGAGGGCCCCGCGGGCCGGGCCCCGTCAGCGGCGGCGCCTCGGCGGCGGCGGGAAGGACAACTTCTCGGAGACGTCGTCCCAGCCCCGGTACCGCGACGCCGAGGCGACGCCGACGCCGAGGCGCCGGAGTCGGGCCGAGTCGCGCGCCGGCCCCCGCCGCCGCCCCGGTAGCGCCGCGCTCCTCGACACGAGCCGCGGCCCTGGCGGCCGGCCAGTATACTGCCCCGACCGGGCGGCGGCGGCGCGCGACTGTCAAGAGGGGCGCCCTCCTCGGCGGCGGCCGCGCCCTCCTCGCGCCCTCCTCGCGTCGGCGGCGCGCCGTCGGTAACCGGGGCCCTGGGGCGGGCCGGGGCCTTGGCCCCCCGCCCCCGGCCCCTGGCCCCCTCCCCGCGCCCTCCGCCCCCAGAGCGCCCACCCACCCCCGCGCCGCGAATTTCCCCGGCCCCGCTCCCCCCCCCCTCGCACCCTCCGCCCTCGGAGGTGCCCCACCCCGTGCTGCGAATTTCCCCTGTGTCGCTTCCTCCCCGCGTCGCGAATTCCCCCTTCCCCCCCTGTCAGCCCACCGCCGAGTCCACCCGGCCCTTCCAGCTCCGTCCCCGCGTCCCCCGCCCCGGCCTCCGCCCCGGGCCTCACCTCCGCCCAACCACCATCACCGCGCGACCCCCCCGCCCCGGCGCCCCCCCCCNCGCCTGTCGCAGGGCACCCCCACCCCGCCCCCATGCGCCGAGACGCCCTACGCCCCCAAGGGCTCCGACGTCCCCAGTCAACCTTCGGCGACCTCTCGACGTCCCGCCCAGAAACAACAAACCTCTGTTTCGGGGACTTGAACCCAGGACGGACACGTCCACGCGCCCGAGCAAGGGGCCTCCGCACGAGACCCCAAACTCACCTGAGAGTGGTGTGGGTCCCGTGACCTTGTAGACGGCATACCCGAACGAAAACACTCAAAAGAAAAAGTAAATAAATTTTTTGACCCAGCATATTAAACGACAAACCGCAGAACCCGGTGGTAAAGGTATCAATGTATTTTTCAACGTGCACTTTAATTTTTCGTGCACCTTAAGTGATGTACCTAAATCCTTAAATGCGATAAAATACTGTTCCCTGACGTGAGGACCATAAATTGTCTGGTGTAGGATCAGACAATGGTTGCCGTCTGCTACAAACTACACCCCTTCCCTCTTGAATTAGTACCATGGACTCAAAGTAAATGGAAAGCCGGGGTGGACCAGAGGCACTCGTGAGGTCGGACCCCGACACTTCCTGGAATCGGAATATTGCGACCGAGGTGTCGAATTTTTTTTTTTTTTTCGACTCTTGGCTGAGACGGACGATGCACAGGAAGCACTCATCGTCTGAGACTCACGAAGTGGAGTCTGAACAAACTCCCTCCTGGTGACCTCTGAGTTTTTCCGTTTACATAAAGGTACTTATCTTTATCAAGTTTTATAGAGAAGACCCGGGTAAAATCAAACGTAATAGTTAAAAATAACGTATCCAAAAATCGGAACCACTCTATGATCGACACTCACTTCTACACTACTTTAAAGTGTTTCCATTCCCTTTCCACCATCTTTAGCTTTGAACAAAAAAAAAGGAAGTCTAAAAATGGTAATTTTACCACCTAAGTCACAAGAACGACCAAGTAGGAAGGGGTGGTACCTCACACGTGTCTGGGGACTAAACGTCGAGACGACAAGAGAGACAAATAACTTTCGTCCATGGGGTGTCCTGACGGTCATAACCAGTCATAGACCATAAGGTCCATAACCAGAGTAGACAATGCTGAAATAAAATTTCTGTTCGAGACCCAGTATGTATCGGACGTTTTGTGGTGGGAGGGAATGGTACAGGAACCCGTCTTTTTCAGAAAATAAGAAAAGTTAAAAATAAGAAAATCAAAATAAAAACTGACGCGACCCAGAACCAACGACGTGTTTCCGAAAGAGATCAACGTTGTTCGTCCGCGATGAGAAACAACGCCTGGACCTCGGAGAGTAACACCACCAAAGAGAACACTTCGTTCCCGAGATCCGAGAGAACGAAGTCATCAACGACGAACTCCCGAGTTCCCGCGTCCGAGTCATCATCAACACCACGTCCCTGTATCTACGAGACGTCGTACACTCTAGAAGGGTCTGGTCCCTTTCGACATAGGGGACGTAACCGACACACACGAGTCATCGGAGACTGAGAAAGGGTCGGGTACTTGACATCGGGTGGTCCGAGGAGACAGGTACTCTAAAAAGGGTCGTTCTTATGAGTTTACCCAACGGTAAAGAAGGAGGTCCACCGGAAGGGGTGGGTCCCTAGCTTGACCTCAGAGAACGTAACCGTCCACCTAAGAAATGGTGACTCGCTGTCCCACCGAAGGATAGGTGACCTGGTGGTCCCTTCAGTCAGTCAAGAAAATAAGAACTTTCATTTTACACCTGTGAGACCACACGTATCGTCGAAAACATTGTCGTATGGCATCTCCTTAAACCGTACTGGAGGCAAGAAGTGAAGGATCCCGACAAAGACAGGGTCGGGGTAGGATCCCACGTCCTTGTGAGTGGTCTCCGTTAATTTTTGAGTCGGACGGGGTGGTAATAGAAGTTAAAACCTGGACTAACCCGTCGAGATTTTCTTTTTCACACGCAAATTTCGATAATTCCTGCAAGAGTCCCCTCTTTTTTCCTTGACTTTACCACGGGAAAGGAGTGAAACGAAGGAGAGTTGTGGTGTAGCAAGGAGTAGGATCAAAACCGGTGTGGAGAGAACGGAACCTAAAATTTTACAATATTTTTAGGATTACTTGACTCAAAACCCTCCGTTGAGACCTGTCGAGATCGTGGAGTGAAAGTAATAAAGAGGAGAACCGGTAGAGCCCGGACAAAACTTCAGGTATACGGGGGACAGTGGACACCCAGTGACCGAGAAGGACTCCGAACTGTAGTGGGGTCCGAGGTCGTGACCAGGAAGATAAGTAGAGTGGGTGGGGTGGGATGAGTGAGGCAAAACCTTTTGTGTAAGTGACCGAGTAGGACATCCGTAGTCCTCCTCCTCCTTTAGTTTGTTATAGGACTTGCAAACCTCTAGGTGTTGTCGTGATTCCACCTGTTCCGACTGAAGAACAGGATCAGGTAGGACTCAGGACCACGCGTAAGGGACCGTAGTCACACTCAAGACGTTTAACGAAGTCCACACAACGAAGATGCTGGTCTGACAGTAGCGGGGAATCGGATGGGCTATGGACAATCGGTAAGAAGGGTTATCTTCGGGTCAGAACAAGTCCACAGACAAGGAGAGGGCCGGGTCCCACGGAGTCCCGTTCGGTTGACACGGGTCTGACTCAGACTTACTAGATGCCCATTAGGGGAACGAAAACGTTCCACTCGATCACCCCCTACCCTCCGATAAGATCCGTCCTCCGTCCTCCCCTTCCTCGACCGTCTCCTCTGTAAGACCTTCAGAGGGTGAGAAACATCTCTCGATATTCCTCTTTCCACCCCCCAAAAGAAGGAAACCTACAACACACAGACGTACATTGCGATATCGACAAGACGTCAGACTCGTACCTTGGTCGGTCTCGTCTCTCCACACCGGGAGCCATTGTAATGACTCCGTGTCAGGAACATGGAGTAAGCTACTCTACTATCAGGGTTGGAAGGGGGAGTAAACTACTCTATTACCAAGAACATAGACTTCGGTTTTCGTCGTATATTCTCTCCCAGGACAAAAGACAGGACCTAACGAAGAGTAAACTCTGTTTTTTTTTTTGGGATGGACGAATTGGTAACCACATGGTCTATTTTGTCAGTAGTGGTTACCTGGACAAGACAGAAAAAGTATAAAAAAAGTATTAAAAAGTTTAATAATTGTCCTCCATTCTTATTTCCTTATCATTATTAAAACTTGATTTAAAATTCTATTTAAATTTCTATTTTTTCAGTTGAAAAATAAGGTGTAAAAGGATTTAAACCTCCTTATCATGGGTTTACCTGGGCCAGGGAACTTATGTTGATAACTGTCTTGTCTCCTAATACCTAAAAACGTGGAGATCGAGGTAAGCACCTAGAACACTCTATCGTCCGCAGTCTGTACACCAAAAAACTTGTTTAATTTACATTTTTGTAACTACACTATCAAAATGAAGAGTGTTCTACGAAGGAAGAAGGTTTGAAATTTTTCTGTCGAAGAAAAGTCTATTATGAATGGACGAATAATTACGGAGATTCCACACATTGAAACTAGGTCGAGGGTTATTTTCGGAGAATTTAGTTTCGTGAAAAAAGTCTAAGACACCTGAAATAAAGTGGAGATATCCACTCCAGAACCCTCTCTATATCTTTGGGAGAGGGTACGCAAGTAAGTGCGAGTATGTGTCACGTATTTTAAATCTCTTACGTCCTTTCATGTTTCTACTTATATCAGTACAAAAGTAGGCCGTTGGACCCATCTATCTTTATCGATGTGTATTATATAAACAATGGAAGGAAGGAAAAAGAAAGAAAAAAAAAGGGAGAAAACAAGTAAACAAACAAAGTCTCCCTAAAAATAAACACCTAGACTACTCGCGGATTCAGTCATTAAGTTGTTTGTCATATCAAACAACAAGAATTTAGTAATTAAGATGTCCTTAAATAGATCAAGCACATCAATCGGTCATCAGTAGGTCGAAAGGTTATGGTGGGTACGAAATCGGTCACAAACAACGTGTTCTTAAATCTTAAGACGAATTTGAACACTAAACGGGTATTTACAAAACGGGATGAGGGGTCAAAAAGTTTCGGGTGATTTTACTGTTTCCACTCGGTTCCACAACCAGACGTTCCTTGTTCTTGTTTCCCTCCCTCTCTAAAGGTGTTTGTAAACCGGTTCCTGCTCACAAACTTCCACCTTTTACCTACTTCCTCCTCATTGATTAACTAGTCTCCTCCTCAAGTTTGGGTTCTTACTTCTACGGACAGTCAGGGGGGTCTCTGAGACTTCGGAGACGGTAACCCTCCACTTCCAGGGACTTCCTACCCACTCCCAAAGGTGTACTTGATCAATCTGGGGTCCAGGAAAGACAGGAATGGGACGTGGTGGTCCGGGACAGGTAGGTAGGTATCTGGTTTCTCCCCGTAGTTCACTCACGGAGCGAGTGTCTCTCTCTACCACCGTCTCTTTTCGAGAGGACTGTAAACGCTACCACCCTCGGGTCACCTTCCGGTCGCAAGAGGATCTTGTAGACGAGAACCTAAAGTGTTTAGTCATGAGGTGTGGTTGTTAGAAGGCATTTTACAAATCTCAAAGTGGGAAGTCATACTTGTCTTCAGGTTCTTAGTGTTTGGCACACCACTTGTGGACGTTGTACCATTCCTTTTATGTCTTCGTTTTTTCGCAAGACCCCACTTGTCTCTGTTACGTTCCTCTACGTCTGAAGTTTCGACATTAACCACCCTGACGGGACCACCGTGTCACCTTTTTTCAGACGGTCTGTTACGTCCCCTGTACTCAAACTATGGACCAGACCCTCCTAGGGCGTACGGAGTTTCGTTGTTTCGGCTACACGGTGACGACGACTCGGGTGTACGATGTTGATGCCTTCGGACGGGTTGGATCTCGGACAAGAGATGTTCTTCTTGGTGGTTCGCTCTACGAGTTCGTGTTGTTTCTCGTCGGGGACGAGGAGTTTGGATCTCTTTCGGGAGTCTTTCGCCGTTTCTGGGTTACGTGGTTTTTCATTAATTAAAAATTTTTTCCGACACTAACTACTTATCGTACACTCCCTGTTTCCTTCTATACGGACATTATGTTTTTACTGTTCGCTACTTATTTTCTTGTGAATTGTTCTTCCACGAGAGTTTTTAATTTATATACTACTACATTTGTTTTGTGAGTCATTTTCCTTGACTCCACATTTCAACCTTTTTTACTATTTAACTTTTCTATTCTGCTCTTACAATGTATTAAGTAGGTCCTTGGATGTTTATCCTGGAAATCGTTTCTCTAGTCTGTTTTGTCTCCCCTCATTTAATGGGTTCTTTATTATTTTAAAGGGTATTGACTTCCCATTCATTCACAATCCACGAGTCAACACGGGCTGAGACGCTGGGGTACCTGACGTCGGGTGGTCCGAGAAGACAGGTACTCTAAAAGGTCCGTTCCTACGACCTCACCCAACGGTAAAGGAAGAGGTTCCCTAGAAGGGTTGGGTCCCTAGTTTAGGTTCAGAGGACGTGACGTCCGTCTAAGAGATGACTGACTCGATGTTCCCTTCGGGATTGACTTTCCATCCGTAGGGGTATACCTATTCCCGGGTGGATCTTGTTATGTAAAAAGAACCTAGGATGAAGTACCGTATCGCAGTATTCAAAGTCTTGTAGAACCCATTCCTCTTTTTAACATTTTTGAAAGTCTCTCTTTTCGATTAGGACTTTTTTACCTCGTCCTAAGTCTTATCGTAGTCTCAGTAAGGACCGGCGAGAACTACCACCGTCTGTCGTTTCGGGGTTGAATTTGAAAGTCGCCCTTCCGACAAAAGTAGGATCCTGGGAACTGGTTTGATTTGGTATTGAGTCATACACACATCTTATGTGTGTAAAAATCTATGTGTTCGAGAATTTGTACCGTGGAGGTAAGAAAGAGTCCGTCTACTTTCTCCAGACAATCGTTTTATCCCTCAATTTTGTTCTTTTCCTTTCTATTCCGTTCTATTACGATCCTTCTTTCCGTCATTCCATCGTCCTTCCTCACTGGGTCCCGAAGATCTTTTGTCGGTCCGGTCCCTGTTCTTCCTCTTCCCTTCTCCGTCGATACCTTTTGTCTTGTATTTATAAGGTCGTATCCTTATATAAGAAAATTTTTTAATGAATAAATACATTTACAAATAAATAAACTGGCACGACCCAGAAGGAACCGAAGAGAATAACGTCTTGTATCCGAAATCCCGTGGGCCTGAAGTCATCAATGTCGTGTGCCCGAGTCATCAATACCGGGAGTCCGAATCAACGGTACACCATGTACCTTAGAAGGACCTGGTCCCTAGTTTGGACACAGGGGACGTAACCGTCCGTCTAAGAACTGGTCACCTGGTGGTCCCTTCAGGTCCTTATATAAGAAATATTCATACACGTGTCTACGACCTCGTAACCCCTTTTTACTTGTTATCCATCGACCTTTTGGTTTGTTCACTATTTTACTCCGTCAATAATTGAAATCTTTTTCATACGAACCCGTCCTTTTCTTTTTCACACCGACGTCACGAAATGAACCGACAACCAGTGACTCACTTGTCATAAACACATCAGGGTGATTTCATTGCAGTCGATAACTAAATTGTCTTTAATACACACTGACACAACCCCCTCCCTTCTTTTTTTCATCTCAACCCCATTCCCCGTCTCTCAGTTAAATAAGTGTTATCGTCCTCCAGTTCTCTGTTTCAGAATTTAACCTTTTAGTTCTTTATCACTGTCTCGTATAGTAAAAAAATTCAATATGTCCTTCTATAGTCACTTTGATCGGTCTTTTCAACTTCCGGCGTCGGATATGCCGACCTGGACCCACTCCCCTTCCCACCTCATCCTCCGACGACCCAAAATAATATTCGGAAAATTATGACAAACTGAAAAATTTACTATGTATACTTACACAAACACACACACAAAAGGAAACTAATTTTTTTATTTCAAATAAAAATTTGTCAGAGTGAACACCTGTAACAATTACAGGATAAAGACCCGGACTAAGACACTCTAAGGTTAGATCACTCTCACCCTGAGTCCTTTACTGGAAATTTATCTTAGAGTTCCTTAAACCTACATCTCCCAAACACCTGTTATGAAACTCTTTGTAGTGAGTCTAGGGGACTTTACGATGTGTCAAAACGTTCTTATACGTAAAGAAACCCCCTCTCAGGGATGAAAAGGGTAAGAGAAACTACGGGGGTTTAGGTTTTCTCAAATTCGTAACTACAAGAGACAGACAGAAGGAAGGTTTTTATTAACTCTAAGATAAGTAATAAATTCCAGTTTTCGTGTCGATTCCCTGAAGGGATGACCGGGTCAACAATTCTAAGACAGGTTACGTCCTCTGTGTCCAAGCTAGGGAGTAGTCCCTTAATTTTAAGGTGTATGTTACCCCGTTGATTTGGGTGTATGGTGTTGATGGCTCGGCAGGTCGGTATTGTTTTTATAGAGTGTACCATGTTGTTTCTAGAGTACACGGGGTTCATTGGGTTATCGTCGGTTTATTTTTCATTAAACTATTTTTCGTGTCGATTAATAACAACATCACTCATTTTGTGAAACATTTTGAGTAATTACCATATCTGACCTTTCGTGACCGACTTAAAAGTCAGGTAGCGTCCAATGGTTCCTCTTGGGTCACGAAATGATAACGTCATGTAACTTATATTTAACTCACCGAACTATGTAGACATTGATTGTGTATTATATCATTTAGTCGATATGAAGTTAATTGTTTTGTTTTGTTTTTTGGGTCTTTTGATCACCGAAGTTTTTCAATTGTACCTAGGTAACCGTGGAGGGTTACCGTAACTGGTTCGTGCATCAATTTAAAATAAGTCAACTTTTTCGTACGGATACAACAGTAAGTCACAATAGAAATATATTATTACGGTGTATTTATCATGATCTCAGGTTGATCTTTTAAATTACGTCCACTAAGCTGCTGAAACATGAAAATAAGTCATAAAATCATTCAACTGTATTCGGTCGGAAGGAATTTAAATAATATGGAAAATTAGAAAATTTTTAACAAAAACAGAAATATTTTACAATCTCCGCAAGTACTCAACACTAAACCTAAATCAAGTCAAAGTCAAAGTCAAGTTAACGAGTCAGCACAGGCTGAGAAACGTTGGGGTACCTGACGTCGTGTGGTCCGGAGGGACAGGTAGTGGTCGAGGACCTCAAATGGGTTTGAGTCCAGGTAAGTCAGCCACTACGGCAGGTTGGTAGAGTAGGAGACAGTAGGGGAAGAGGACGGGAGTTAGAAAGGGTCGTAGTCCCAGAAAAGTTTACTCAGTCGAGAAACGTAGTCCACCGGTTTCATAACCTCAAAGTCGAAGTTGTAGTCAGGAAGGTTACTTGTGAGTCCTAAGAGGATTACACCAGGTGACCTCTTCCCTTACCGTTTAGTGAAGTCATAAGAACGGAACTCTTGGGGTACTTGTCATACTTTTCCGTTTTTCTATCCTGTGACTTTCTACTTGAGGGGTGCAGTCATCCATGGGTTATAGGATGACCTCTTGTCACCTCTTTATTGAGGTCTTTCTTACTTCCCTACCTCAGTTTCGTTTTTCTTTTTTTTTTCGGTGGATCGACACCTACACTGACCACTACCTTCGTTTCAGACTGCGACATTTCTCGTTATAACGTATCCTTGTACCTTATAATCCAGGTACTTAGTTCCATTTAACCTTCACCAGTTTGTCCTCTACCGTTCTCATTTGGCTGTAAAAGTCAGTCAAGTCAAGTCAAGTCAGTGAGTCAGCACAGGCTGAGAAACGCTGGGGTACTTAGCGTCGTGTGGTCCGGAGGGACAGGTAGTGGTTGAGGGCCTCAAGTGAGTCTGAGTGCAGGTAGTACAGTCACTACGGTAGGTCGGTAGAGTAGGAGACAGCAGGGGAAGAGGAGGACGGGGGTTAGGGAGGGTCGTAGTCTCAGAAAAGGTTACTCAGTTGAGAAGCGTAGTCCACCGGTTTCATGACCTCAAAGTCGAAGTCGTAGTAAGGGAGGTTTCTTTAGGGTCCCGACTAGAGAAAGTCTTACCTGACCAACCTAGAGGAACGTCAGGTTCCCTAAGAGTTCTCAGAAGAAGTTGTGGTGTCAAGTTTTCGTAGTTAAGAAGCCACGAGTCGAAAGAAGTGTCAGGTTGAGAGTGTAGGTATGTACTGGTGACCTTTTTGGTATCCGAACTGATCTGCCTGGAAACAGTTGTAAAATCCTTAGTCGTTTAATTTTACCTGTCCTTACCCACTTAAATTGAGTCTACTGGTAATATAAATAATGACACCCGTCCTCAGAGAATCTTCTTTACCTTATCGGTAGTATCAGTTGTTCACAGGCTTACGTCATGAACCTACGTTAGAGTTTTTATTGTCTTACTAGAGACAAGCAAAGGTTCCGTTTAGTAAGTTATAGTGCCACTAGGTTCGGATACGGGGTTGGTCATTAAGATTTCTTAGACTTCAACTTACCAAGATACTTCTGGATGTTCTGGAAAATCTTGATTGTGGGTTTTTTCTACAGGAAAAGTAATATCCCCTGACCTTACGTTTTTTTTTTTTTTTCCTTTTAAACCTAAGTTGATCCGTCATTTTATACTAAAGTCTAATTAACGACCTTCCTTAATTTAAAACTAAACATATAAAAGAAATTTACATAATATGTAATTCGTCAATCTCTTCAATGAACAAATAAAATCATCGATACTTCTCATATTTTCCGTGATGGGACCACCAGGTCACCGATTCTGTCATGAGGGTTAAGTTCCCCGGGTCAAAACTAGGGACCAGTTCCTTAATCTAGGGTGTACGGTGTCAATTTCTAGGACGCACAGTAGGACTCGGTGCCTAGCTTGTATTCAGAGGACTTAACGTCCGTCTAAGGAAAGACAGACTCGGTGGTCCCTTCGTGTTATGGACCATGTTGGTTTCTTTATTTATCTCACTTATAGAAATTTTTCATATTTCGTAAAGTTTTTCTACGTAGTGTATCTGGTTGTGTTTGGTTATCGGTTCAATGATAATTATAAACAACTTATTTATTATTGTATATCGTACCGGTAATAATCAATAAATTCGTCTAACATGTGGTCAAGTGTATAGTTTATAAAGAATAATTTTCTAGTCAGTAGAGACTATGAGAATCGACACCGTGTGATAAAGAATTTCTATTATCGTTCAGGTAGGTATTGTGAATAACACAGGGTCTGAGACAGGATTCGTGGAAGGACAATGATCGAGTAAATAGGAACCGTTGTAGGGACACTCCCTTCAGTACAATAAGGAGGGTAAAATGTCTACTCTTTTGACTATGTCGACTCATCGACTCGTGTCGATTACATGTTGGAGTGTTACTAACCTTTGGTGGTCAGACCGTGACCTTAAAATAGAAAAATTGATGATACGATATCAGAGTGTTATCCTTGATAACATCTTTTTTTCGGTGTCTTAGTTAATGTAGTCATATGTTTTTTTTCTTTTACTTTAGATACAGGGGGTTTATACTGTGGAAAAGAAATTGTCGGTTTCTGGAACATAGTAAGAAACTATAAGAATTTGATTATAAAGATAAAGTGAAGAGGGTGTATTAAAATAGAATTACATTTTGTAAATAGGAACTTTTGTAAACAAATAAGTTAGTGATATGATACATTGTTTTATACACATATTTAAATTTACTTAATAGACCCGATTATGTTTTAAATAGTTATACTGTCTAAACACAGAATTTTTTATTTTAAGACGATATGTACACAAAGAGTTACTACGTCTTTCCATTCTAAGTCAAATAGGTCAGAATACCTATTTTTAATGAGTAACGTACTTATTCTGTCTAAGTTGTAAGTTGAATGAAAAGTGAGTAAAAATATCTACATTTGTGACTCTTTGGGATAACTGTATTTATTCATCCACTCTTACCTTCCTAAAAACAATGTCGTAATATTAACAAAAGGTTCAGTATAAAAATTTTTAGTAACACAAGATTTGTAATTTTTAATCTGACTACAGGTGTACACTTTTTGAGCGATAATCTTCAATCGTAATTGAAGGTTGACCAAAATTATCAGAAAGATCAGAGAAGATACGAAAAAAAAGGGAAAGGTCAGTTAGTACTGTGAGAGTAATAATATGACCTAACTGGTATTTCAAGTAAGTCAATCACTTATGTTACAAGTCACTTCAAGAAGTACTTTTATTCTTTGTACAGAAAATGAAGACGAATTTTGTCTTAGTTGAAAAATCGGTTGAGTTATCTAAAACTCCCATAAAACCAAAAAACAGTTCCCATTCAGGGAGTGGGAGTAAAAGGATTTTTTTTGAAAAAACCGAGGATAAATGAAAAGGATTTAGTTCCAAAGTACTAGTTGAACAGTTAAAACATTTTTAGACCCAACCCTACGAATGACGTCATGTGACTCAAAATCTACTTAAACCCGTATAAACTATACCAAGGTTATGACTCAGGAGGGTAGGTCCTTGAGTCGTGTGGACAGACAGAGACGTTCCGAACAAAGTACAGCGTGTCACTTCAAAATGTCCAAGACAAAGTATCCAAAGTGTACCCAAAGAAAGACTTGAATTCTGTATATAAAACTGGTGAAAGAAAGAGGGGAGAAGGTTTGAAGGAAGGAGGAAGAGAGGAAGGGAGGGAGGAAGGAAGGAAACAAAAAAAGGAGAACGGTAGGTTTTATCTAACATTTGGGAACGGTTTGACCTTTATCTGAAGGAAATATTGGAGGATTCACGGCTCCTACTTCGATACGACCTTGGCAACGATTCCTTTCTTTTGAACGACTTATTTATTTACTTACTTTCTGGACTAAGTATTTGGTCTTCGTGTTGTACTTCTTAGTCCCCATCTAAGGACCTTTTCTAAGTTTCCTTAATATCAAGGAATTTTGATCTACTATTTCACACCGAATTAATATGACGTACCGTCCAAACTGTTCGACAAACTAAAAAAAAGAAATTGGTTTCTCTTCTGTTTTACTGGACCGATAATTTGTCTAAGAGGGTCATACCTAAGTGAGTCTCTCGGTCTCCTCTATTTAGATACGAAGACTAAAGGATCCCGGGACTCTTTTTACGATTTTAGAAAGATGAACACTCCTAAGGACTTTGTGATAAAAGTGACTTGTAGTTCCTAGAAAATTTAAAAAGAAAATTTTTACTACACACCTAACAAGGGACCACTAGGTCACCACTCCACTCCTCAACCGTGAAAGTAACGACACCGAGTCCCAAGTCAGGGACCAGTCTCTTGTTCTAGGGTGTTCGGTACGACACGTCGGTTTTTTTTTTTTTTTTAACTATTACTTTTCTTACAGATGACGGACTTACAGTTCTTGAATCAACCAGAAAATTTATTCCTTGTACAATTTGTGTTTCTGATTGCCACCTCACCACTTCCTTAGACACTCACCTCCGGGACCCAGGTAGACAGACAGAGCGGTAGGGGGGTCCGAGTCAGGCAACGGACCTCCTGGAAGAGTCCGCCTCCGGGCAGGAGAAAAGGGGTGGAAGGTGGTATCACCTGTGCCAGTCCCAGTCCCTCCGACCACCCGCAGCGGCACTTAATCCTTGGTCGGGCTCGGAGACGTGTGACACACACACACACACACACACACACACACACACACTGTGGGACCAATCTCACCTTCCTCTGCAGGTCCGACGTGTGACACACACACACACACATACACACACTGTCTGGGGACCAGTCTCACCTTCCTCTGAAGGTCCGTCGTCCTTGGGTAAGGCCCTCACACACCCCTGGACTACTAGAACCACCTAGGCACAGGAACCACCTAGACACAGGAGTTAGGGTTTCCCTCCGACCCTTCTACGGTGGTTTAGGAGTCACTGACACTGGGTCCTCAGCTTCCTCTCGGGGCGGGAAGGAGCTCTCTCTCGGTAGGTGAGAGACGTCCCACGAGTCCCGGGGGGAAGACGGTAAAACCCCCGTCACAGTCCTCGATTCTCCGCCGGGGCCTTAAGAACCTTTCTGGAGTGAGAGGGATGGGCTCCGCGGGGTCCAACGATGGGACTTTGGCATCCTAAGTAGGGTACTAGGGAAGGATGGACACATAAATGCAGTTACGGTGTCCTTCTGTCGTCTGGGCGTCCAATGCTCCCCAGAGTGCCTGAGACTAGGGGTCCGTCGAGATTCGGTCCGAGGGAAGGGACGTGGGTGGGGTCACGAGTGACACGGGGGGAAGAGGACGCGTTGGGTCGGGCAGGGAGGCGACGGACGACGTGGGTTTGGACTCGGAGGGTCCCCTGACGTCGAAGGGCTCGGGAGAGGGACCCCGGAATAGAGATGGGACGGGAGACACGAGAAGACGGACGTCCACCTCAACCCCAGAGGAACGGGGAACTCCGGTGAAATTTTCACGAGGGGAGGGGTGTGTGTCAAAACTTAGACTGCAGTAATCTAAACAGAGTGACAGGGAACGGGAGTAAAGTGTCTCTAAAATCGTCGACGCGGGTCAGCAGAGGTTCTCGTCAGGACAGTATTGACTTCAGTAAAATTACAGGTAAACCGAGTCGGACGTTGAGGGATCGGGAGTCGAGGAACTGGAAGAAACGAGACCCTAAAACGGAAATAGTTTCCAACTGGAGTGGACATTGTCGTTCGGGAAGTATAAGGGTTACCGGTCGTAAGGAGACCATGGTGGGGACGGTGGCGGCCAGGGATTGTGGACAGTAACGTGACTGGGTGGTGCACGGGGAACTGGGTGGATCGGAGTAGGGGAGTCTTGGACAATGAGGAGGATCGAATCTACGTGGGGAACCAGTCAATCATATAGTGAGGGGACGTGATACAACATTAATAGATGGACGACACAGGTAGGAGAAAGAAGGTTTTACTATCTTAACATCTACTCGTACATCAACCGGTGTGTGTGATGTAAAGGACCCGAAGGGACTAAATTTACACCGGTGTCCTCATTGTAAAATGGTTACCCTACACCGAAGGGTCCACCGGGCCACCATTTCTTAAGAGAACGGTTACGTCCTCTCCCACCAAGAAAAGGACCCTAGGTCTTCTAGGGGACCTCTTCTTTTACCGATGGGTAAGGTCCTAAGAACGGACCTCTTAGGGTACCTGTCTCCTCGGACCGCCCGAGGTTAGGTACCCCAGTGCCTCTCAACCTATGCTGAATCACTGATTTGTTCTTGTAGTTTCACTCGGATTCACTACACGCCAGGGACGTCCGATCCGGGACTTTCGTTCCCGTCACGCAGGAGGGGCACGAAAGAAGGGGGAGGTACATTGTCTATTTGTACATGGACGAGGAGTCAGAAGTCCTAAGTCTACCCTTATTTCGGGACAGTACTTTCTATCTGCTCTCTTCCGGGGAGGGATACGGGGATTTCCTAGTGGACTTCGACTCCGGGTCACTGGACCTTACCAGTGAAACGGACAACGGACTTTATCTTTATTTTAGACGAGATTCAGTGTCTTAATTACAACCTAACGAAACAACGTCGTCGGATCGAACCGAGACTTCTTATGTTGAGAGTTACGGGACCCGAGAGGGAACGTTGAGTTATGATTGGACCGTACTGGTGTTCAGTCCTGTAGGATGGAGAAGGAGGGGACTCGAGTAAGTACCTTAGATCGGTCTCTTTTCCCTTCAGGGGGTCGGAGTGAGAAAAAATTTTTTTAAAATTAACCTCCGAATATTGAAATATTATAACACCACCAAAAACGGTATGTAAGTGTACTTAGTCGGTACCCACATGTACACAAGGGGTAGGACTGGGAGGTAGGGTGGAGGGAGGGGTAGGGTAGGGAGTCCCAGTAGGGTTACGTGGTCGGGACTCGTGGGACGGAGTACGTAGCTTGGACCTGACCACTAGATAAAGTGTATACTATTATATGTACAAAGTCACGATAAGAGAGTTTAGTAGGGTGGGAGTGGAAGAGGGTGTCTCACGTTTTCAGACAAGAAATGTAGACACAGAGAAAGTGACAGAGTGTATATCCCAGTAACAATGGTAGAAAGATTTAAGGTATATATACGTAATTATATGACATAACCACAAAAAGAAAGACCGAATGAAGTGAGACATATTATCCGAGGTCAAAGTAGATGAAGTAATCTTGACTAAGTTTACACAAGAAAAATTACCGACTCATTGTGAGGTAACACATATACATGGTGTCGAAAGAACAGGTAAGGAGACGACTACCTGTAGATCCAACGAAGGTACAGAACCGATAACATTTGTCACGACGCTACATGTGACCCCATGTGCACAGAGAAAGTTAAGACCAAAGGAACCACACATACGAGTCGTCACCCTAACGACCCAACATACCGTCAAGATAAAGTAAAAAATTCCTTAGAGGTGTGACAAGAGGTATCACCGACATGTTCAAACGTAAGGGTGGTTGTCACATTCTCCCAAGGGAAAGGAGGTGTGGAAGAGGTCTTAAATAACAAACATCTGAAAAACTGTCGTCGGTAAGACTGACCACACTCTACAATGGAGTACCACCAAAACTAAACGTAAAGAGACTATTACTCACTACAACTCGTAGAAAAGTACACAAACAATCGGTAAACATACAAACGAAACCTCTTTACAGACAAATGAAGAAACCGGGGAAAAAACTAACCCAGTGAACAAAAAGAACATATAAAAAATCTAATTAAGAAACAGTCAACGAAGTAAACGATAATAAAAGAGGGTAAGACTTCCCACAGAAAAGTGAAACGAATATCAAAGGAAACAAGATGTTTTCGAAAATTCAAATTAATCCAGGGTAAACAAATAAAAACGAAAATAAAAGTAATGAGACCCTCCACCCAGTATCTCTTAGGACGATACTAAATACAGTCTCTCACAAAACGAGTACAAGAGGAGATCCTCAATATATCAAAGACCAGAATGTAAATCTAGAAATTGGGTAACGGAGTGAGAACCGACTACTGAAACGTAAGATAAAGTAACTCCCTCGACTTCCGAGACCTTCCCTTAAAGTTCCTCACGGATGGAGGACAGAGAGACACGGCGTGGGGGGTGGGGACCGGGCGGGGCACGACGAAACGGCAGACAATGAATCCCAATAGACAGGTAAAAAGGTGAAAACGTGATCTGGAGTAGGGAGGAACAGATAAGTCTCTGAAACGTGGTCGGTAGGAGGGAAGAGAGAACGTAGTAGTCTAAAAGAGAGAAACGAAGTGGAAGGGGTCTCGAATGTTCATAAAAAAGTAAAGAAGGTGGAACTTTTTTAGATTTTTAGGAAAGTTCACAGGAAGGGAAGACCGATAGTAAAATAGAGAGACGAGGACAAATAGATATAAAGAACTTAAATCGAAGACAGAAGAATTTAATAAAACTTTTTATATTCGTATGTGTTTTCATCTCTCTATCATATTACTTGGGGGTATATAGTAATGGTTCAAAGTTACTAACATTTGTAAAACAAGTAGAATAAAGTACGTGAGAGGAACGTATTTAGACCTTTTAGAATTTGGTTTTAGGGTCTGTAGTATAGTAAGTGGACATTTATGAGGTCTTATGTAGAAATTATCTATTATTGACAATTTTTACGGTCAGTGTTGCTAACATTTTGTTTAGATTTTTGTATTAGTCTCAAACTTAAAGGATCTAACAGAGTTTTTATAAAAATTTATTATCTAACTGAGTTGAGTCAGAGATTTGTGTAACATAAATCTCCGTCAAAAAGTAGAGAGTGTCAAAAAGAGGGAGGGGGAGAAAGTACGGTAAAGATTTAAAAAAACAAAACAAAATGTTTCCAGTAAAAAGGACACCTTCAGGGGCACAAGACATAAACTAACGGACGTAGGAGTACTGAAACGGGTCAGACAAGGAAAGAGTGGACATAAAGAATATTCGACCATCATTATTCGTGAAAAATTTGTTAAAAATTTTCAGTTTCAACTAAATGTCACAACACAATCAAAGTCTATATGTGGTTTCCCTAAGTCAATATGTATATTATATTCATAATCAATATGTATTTATAATACAGTGTATTATTTTTATTTATAAGAAAAAACCTAAGAAAAGGTAACATCCAGTAATGTTCTGTAACTTACATCAAGGGAAACGATATGTCATCCAATAACAACCAATGGATAAAATACATACTATGATTTATGGAGAATTGGGATTTGAGGATTAAAAAGAGAGGGATGAAGGGGGAAACTATTGGCATTCGAACAAAAGATACAAACACTCAGATAAAGACAAAACAGTTATTCAAGTGAATATTGTGATAAAATTTATGATGTATATTCACCATAGTATATAATTATAAACAGGAAGAGACAGACTCAATGAAGTGAATCGTTAGAGATCCAGTCAGGTACGACGAGTTTACCGTAATAAAGTAAGTAAAAAAAAAAAAACCTACTCACCATCATTGTAGAACTCCGAACTAAGAGACGAAAGACCTTAGGTAGTGTCAGAGTACAAATGACATAACGGCAGGGTCTGACACTCGCCAGTCCAAGGAACTACTGGACACAGTGATGCTCCATACCTCCCCGGGTGCGAGTCCGAGGAGAAGGACGAGGTCGGGGAACCCCCGGAGGAAACAGACCGAGTGGCCGGAGCCGTGACCCTAAGGTGAGAAGGGATGAGCAACGAGGAAGGGTCAGACGAAACACCGAGGAGACTGGTGAGGATGAAGGTGAACGATCTCCTAAGAAAAAGTAAAAAGAAGAAACACACGTGATTGAACCACGAGAGTAGGTCAAGAGTCCGTAGTTACCGGTAAAATATACACGACTAAAGGATTAACATATCGAAACCGGTCTAGAGAGGTTTGGGGTCCAAGTACATCGGTCGACAACTCGACCATAAAGGTAAAGACACAGATCGCTCGTGGAGTTGTATCAGGACAGGCACTAAACTGTAGACTCGAGGAAGGAGTGGACAAGGAGGCAATCTACGGAAGGAACGTCAACTATCGTTACGGAAAGAAAGGTCAAAAAGTCAAGTTTTTAGAATCTCAGTAAGATCTAAGAAAGACAGCTGGGGTTTATCTTAGACAGTGATTAGATCCGCTGAGATGGAAGTTTTATATGGATGTAAGACCTAGATAGGGTGTGGAGAGGAGGACAGTAGAAAAAAAAAAAAAAACGAGAAATAAAAAATAAACAAATAAAAAAAAAATGAAATGTTATGACATAACCAAAACGGTATGTAACTGTACTTAGGACAGTAGAACTAAGTTGGGTACAACAGAGAATGGAGTGTGGTAACAACGATTGACGAGGTAGGGTGAGGGAACAAGAATCGTGCCGTCGAACTCACTCCATAGTTTTCACATCCAGTGGGGAGTGAGGTCAGTCTTACCGATACTAATTTTTCTTGTCTTTAACGTAACAGTTTCTCCGCCTCCTTTTCTTGGGTGGAAGTGACAACTAACTTTACATTTAACTACGTCCGTGAAATCTCTTGTTATACCTTCTAGGTTTTTTTTTTTTGATTTGATTTTGATTTTTGTCGATGTTATACTAAGGCATTAGGGTGAGGACCCGTATATAGGTTTCCTTTACTTCTTATGGTCAAACTTTTCTATCGAAGTGGGATTACAAGTATTGTCGTGACAAATCTTATTAGTTCTATATCTTCGTTGGATTTACATTTAGTTGTCTACTTACCCACTTCCTCTACATCATGTATATGGGTTACCTTATAATGAGTCGGTATTCTTTCTTACTTTGTTACGGTAAGTGTCGTTGTACTTACCTGAATATATACGACTTAGAATCTTTTACTATGTTTACTTGAATAAATGTTTTGTCTCTGTATATTTTGTTAGAATACCAATGGTTTCCCCTTTCACTCTCTCCCTATTTAACCCTTAAACCCTAATTGTATATGTGTATTGATATATATTTTATCTATTTGTTGTTCCCGGATCACATATCATGTCTCTTTATATGAGTTATAGAACATTATTGGATTTTGCCATTTCTTAGACTTTTATATATTTATATTATATTATATACTATACTATACTATACTATATCACTATCGAATACTACTTGGTACAACTTAAGTACTTGAGACTTCTTCTAAATCGAAACACTGACACCTGGTCAGAACTAGTAAGCTCTCGAAAACATATCGTCTCAAAATAATTTCACTTTTACCCTGTCTCTTTTGAAGACTGTATCTGTAGTCTTCACCCTACGTCTCACGGGGGGTGAGTGATCAGAATAGTTCCGGAATATATGAAAATGTCCTGGGTAAGAGTGTTGTATGTACAATTTAATTGTTCTAATCTTGGTTGTTATCTTTACAGAATGGTCTGGGTGAGGGTGTCGTATATAGGACTCTATGTTTCTAATCTTCCAGGAACAATTCCTCTTTGTACAGGAACTCGTTCTATGTGACAATATTACTGGTTCTGTTCAAGTCAAGTCAAGTCAGCGAGTCAGTACAGGTTTAGAAACATTGGGGTACTTGACGTCGTGCGGTATGGAGGGACACGTAGTGGTTGAGGGCTTAGTGGGTTTGAGTACAGGTAGCTCACCCACTACAATAGATCGGTAGACTAAGAGACAGCAGGGGAAGAGGAGGACGGGAGTTAGGGAGGGTCGTAGTCTCAGAAAAGGTTACTCAGTTGAGAAACGTACTCCACCGGTTCAATGACCTCAAAGTCGAAATCGTAGTAAGGAAGGTTTCTTTAGGGTCCCGACTAGAGGAAATCTTACCTGATCAACCTAGAGGAACGTCAGGTTCCCTGAGAGTTCTCAGAAGAGGTCGTGGTGTCAAGTTTTCGTAGTTAAGAAGCCACGAGTCGAAAGAAGTGTCAGGTTGAGAGTGTAGGTATGTACTGGTGTCCTTTTTGGTATCGGAACTGATCTGCCTTGAATCAGCCGTTTCATTACAGAGACGAAAACTTATACGATAGATCCAACCAGTATTGAAAGGAAGGTTCCTCATTCGTAGAAAATTAAAGTACCGACGTTAGTGGTAGACGTCACTAAAACCTCGGGTCTTTTTATTTCAGATTGTGACAAAGGTGACAAAGGGGTAGATAAAGGGTACTACACTACCCTGATCTACGGTGCTAGAAGCAAAGGACTTACGACTCGAAATTCAGTTGAAAAAGTCAGAGGAGAAAGAGAAATTAGTTCTCCGAAAATCAAGGAGAAGTGAAAGACGGTATTCCCACCACAGGAGACGTATAGACTCCAATAACTATAAAGAGGGTCGTTAGAACTAAGGTCGAACACGAAGAAGGTCGGGTCGCAAAGAGTACTACATGAGACGTATATTCAATTAATTCGTCCCACTGTTATATGTCGGAACTGTATGAGAAAAAGGATAAACCTTGGTTAGTCAATAAGGTACAGGTTAAGATTGACAACGAAGGACTGGACGTATATCCAAAGAGTTCTCCGTCCAGTTCACCAGACCATAAGGGTAGAGAAAGTCTTAAAAGGTGTTAAATAACACTAGGTGTGTCAGTTTCCGAAACCGTATCAGTTCTTTCGTCTTTATCTACAAAAAGACCTTGAGAGAACGAAAAAGCTCAACCGTTAAACTAGAGACCAAGGAGACGGAAAAGATTTTGGTCGAACTTGTAGACCTTCAAGTGCCAAGTACATAACGACTTCAGACCGAACGTCTTAAAACTCGTAATGAGATGATCACACACTCTACTCACGTTAACACGCCATCAAACTCGTAAGAAACCGTAACGGAAAGAAACCCTAACCTTACTTTTGACTGGAAAAGGTCAGGACACCGGTGACGACTCAAAAGGGTTAAACGACCGTATAACTCACGTCGCGAAAGTGTCGTAGTAGAAGGTCCTAAACTTTATCGAGTTAACCTTTTCTTTCAAACAGGAAAAGAGAAGGAACTCTTGAGGTCTGGGGAAGGAAGGAGGAGGAGGAGGAGGAGGAGGAGGAGTCCCTGGGACCTGAAGAATAGTTGGATGGATTCTTAACCGAGAGTTATAGTATATACTGTAAATTATATATAGACTCATTGAAACTAAATGTGGTCTTTAATTGTGTTGTAACATTTAGTTGAAGTCGATTTTTTTACATCCAAAGTAGTCCAGTGAAGAGACGAGTCTCATAGACTCACTAAAGGGGTAAAGAAATGTCAGTTTCGACTTCAGGAATTTTCCTGGACACTCTAGGAGACACAGGACGAAGAGGTTTTGAGGAGACGGTGCATGGGATATAAGAGGGGTCGAACGAGAGAGGTCCGACCGGTGTGACCGGGAGGACCACAAGGTGGTGAACGGACGGAGGGAGAGGGGTGGGAGGAGAGGGCGGGAGGAGGTGGAGGAATCGTCAACCATGAGACGGAGTCTACCAGAAAGGTGACGTAGTTATATCGAGTAAGGGAATGAAGAAATCCGCAACGGAAAGGTACCTCACGAAAGGACTGTCGAGAGACGTCTTGATGTGAAGGAATCTTCATCTTGACTACCCATTTTCTTTTATTCGTAAACTCAAGACTATTTATGACCTTATACTGGTTTAATGAAAGTGATTATTACGTATCCCGAAGGGACCACCGAGTCTCCAATTTCGCAGACGGACATTACACCCTAAGGACCCAAGTTAGGAACCCAGCCCTTCTATAGGACCTCTTCCTTTACCACTCGTATGTGCAAAGGGTATCTCGGACCGGTTACCTCCGATAATTCTCGAAAATTTAGAAAGCTGTTAGTGTCACAATAAATTAAACNGTCCAGTGAAGAAACGAGTCTCATAGACTCACTAAAGGGGTAAAGAAATGTCAGTTTCGACTTCAGGAATTTTCCTGGACACTCTAGGAGACACAGGACGAAGAGGTTTTGAGGAGACGGTGTATGGGATATAAGAGGGGTCGAACGAGAGAGGTCCGACCGGTGTGACCGGGAGGACCACAAGGTGGTGAACGGATGGAGGGAGAGGGGTGGGAGGAGAGGGCGGGAGGAGGTGGAGGAATCGTCAACCATGAGACGGAGTCTACCAGAAAGGTGACGTAGTTATATCAAGTAAGGGAATGAAGAAATCCGCAACGGAAAGGTACCTCACGAAAGGACTGTCGAGAGACGTCTTGATGTGAAGGAATCTTCATCTTGACTACCCATTTTCTTTTATTCGTAAACTCAAGACTATTTATGACCTTATACTGGTTTAATGAAAGTGATTATTACGTATCCCGAAGGGACCACCGAGTCTCCAATTTCGCAGACGGACATTACACCCTAAGGACCCAAGTTAGGAACCCAGCCCTTCTATAGGACCTCTTCCTTTACCACTCGTATGTGCAAAGGGTATCTCGGACCGGTTACCTCCGATAATTCTCGAAAATTTAGAAAGCTGTTAGTGTCACAATAAATTAAACACAAAGAAAAGAGTACACTCTTAAACTTATAGTCATATTCTCGGTAAACTTAAAGGTAAAAACTCTTGACATACAAGTATAAGGCGTAGGTGAAAAGATTTTCATAACCGGACTAAGAATAACTACACATCTTTGAGACATGTAATGTCTTTACTCATGAACCAAACACTAGTATCGATCTTAAGAGTTGATGTTTAACCGGGAAAAATTGTTCCCAATATAGTACACGACGACGTCGACAACTGGAAGTCGTGAGGGACTTTCCTCAGGTCACACCTCTAGTCTTTACTCCGTGAGAGACACGATCCTTTTTGACCGTCTTTTCCGGAAGTCTCTCAATTTATAAAAGTCCTCTACTAAAATACTCGGGCTACCAACGTAAAGCATAGATCTTTTCGCGATTTTAGTAATTGTCTCTATAGACGAAGAACACTGATCGTCATTGGGAGACGGTTTTACACACGAACTAACACATGGGAAAAGGTGGTCTCAGCATATACTGTGACTGGCGAGAGGGATGCAGAAACCTAGTCAAAGAGTCTCGATAGAACGTACGAGAGAGGGTCCGATATCAGAAGTAAAACGGGGTTTATTTTGAATGGAGCGTTGAGAGTGTAACACATAAAGAAAAGTCAGTTGTTTTATTTTATTGAGGTCAAATAGTAAACGAAAAATGAAATGAATACCACCCAAAAAGATATGTCTTAAAAATTTTTAACTTTCAAATAAAGTAATTATAAAAGAAAATACCCAAGACTCATAACGCAGTATTTTCGGGAGAGGGTAAACTCCATTGAAAAGAAAAAGAAATGTACATTTAGAAAATATGTAGACCTTAAGTAAACCCATATTCTACATTCTTTCTACAGGCTGAAACAACAAAAAGATCTACCTGGGGACAGACGGAGGTGTGGTAAATCATTCACGAAGAACAAAAGAAACAACTGTACTTTGCGGTGGGTCTTCTAAGATCCCGTCTGAAACCACGAAGACTCGACTCCAACTCCATTATCACAAAGGAGAAACGCTTTGGAGAGACCCGTCCGTCTCTGGAGTTTGAGTGTGACGACTCTTGACGTTTGTTCAGTCTGGACAGTGTGCGACACTCGGGTGTGGGTCTTGCCCGTGCACACTACAAAGGTTTAACGTCGGACTTTGCGACACTCGTGTACTAAAAGTAGATCAACCAAAGAGGTGGTGTGCGTGTCAGAGTGATTATTACAGTCTTCAACCGTCCCTTATCAGTGCACCAAAGTCAACAAGCAAAACGTCTGAATGTGGTAGTTGGACACTCCTTCTGGATATGAATTTGGACGGTTCATGAGACTCGATACCTCTTCTTTCCATAACACCTTAGGAAGACGATGGAAAATCTAAGGTTCGTACAATAACACTGTAGTTGTAAAATCCGAATTACTTCAAAATAAAGTTAAAAATATTTAATTAAGGAGACACAAGGGTGACTCACACCTAAGACTCCCGACTTCAAAACCTCCTACCCTACTTTAAAAAGTACAAACCACTACCGTATACTCTGGTGACTTCGGTCAAATGGACCGTAGATAGGTGTTCCCACGAAAAATTTGGTCCTGTTATGTTGATAACAAGTCACTATTAATATAGTTATTACGACTGAGATTCTATGATACTATAAGACGAGATGGAAAAGTTAATTCAAGACTTAGTAGTTTTTACTAATACTCTTTATATTAAATTCAAAATTCCAATAAATAACCGAACACTAGGAATTCCCAATCCTCAAAACAAATTCTGTGTCTTTTCTCACTCAAATTAGGACTAAGAAGGTGGAAAATAGACTCATTGAAACTCGTTCATTGGGTTGAAGGCATTCAGAATTAAAGGAGTATATGTTTTACCACAATCATTATCATGAATAACAATATCCCTAATTATTCTTTTAGGTAAATTTCGTGTTTATTCCATGAAGAAAGGATAGACTAACCGTTTGTAGTTCTTCTAATTTTTGTGGAAACCACCACTCTCAGACCACCTCTGTCTATGAGAGTATGTAACGAACCCCCTCACATTTACATAGGTTTGTGGTGTATTTTGTTAAATCGTTATAGATTGTTATAAATAGTTTATGTATATGTATGGAGACTGTTCGTAAGGAGATCGACCTTAAATAATTTATCTATCTATATAAACATTTACTCGTTTGACTATTGACATATGTTTATAAATTATGTCGTGACAATATTATTCTTATCTCATGTTTTTTGGATTTAAAGGTAGATATTTCCAAACAAGACTACCTGAGTACGTTAGTTTACAGTACGACATTATTTATTGTTCCTTTATAAACACAGTGGTTTACCCTATAAACGTCCTATATGACGATTAGTCTTCGTTGTTCTACATCTTGTCATACATTTTTGTCCTACCTTTATTTCTGTGTGTGTGTGTGTAAACAAACATATTAGTGTTTTTTCGAGTTCCTTTTGTGAGTTCTTTTCTTATCGTAACTAAAGGAGATTTCGACGTTAAAGGACCACCTTTAAAAATTTCTTAAAGAACTCGCAGGTCTATTGAAAAGTCATTTATAGAAAAGACAGAAAACTAACATGAGAAACTTGCACATTGAATTAAAAATTTTAAACAAAATTAACTTTCTATTGACGAAATATTATAATATAACCAAAGACGGTATATAGTTGTCCTTAGTCACTATCCATATGTATTTAGGGGAGGGAGAACTTGGCGGGAGGGTGGGGAGATCCAACAGTGTCTCGTGGTTCACACTCGAGTGACGTAGTGTGTCGTTTAAGGGTGACCGATAGATAAAATGTATGCCCTCTACATATACAAAGGTACGATGAGAGAGTTGGTTAGGGTGGGAGAAGAATGGGATTCCACGGGTGTTCAGACAAGAGACAGACGGAGAGGTAACGACGGAACGTTTATCCAAGTAGTCATGGCAGAAACATCTAAGGTATATATACGTAATTATATACTATAAACAGAAAGAGAAAGACTGAATGAAGTGACAAATTACACGTCAAATGAAAAATTTTTCATTCATTTCATATGCCTTGTGAACACTGTGTAGTCGTACGTTGTTTATAATCACGAAAAAATTTTAAAGTTGAATTACCGTTAACTAATAGAAGGTCATTTTATTTCGTTGTACCTACCTGAATGTCTAACAGTATAACTCACTTCATTTAGTCTTCCTTTTTATAGTACACTGTAAGGAATATACATCTTAGATTTTTCTGTACTATGTTTACTTGAAT
Source organism: Capra ibex (assembly GCA_006410555.1). Classification (NCBI taxonomy): domain Eukaryota; kingdom Metazoa; phylum Chordata; class Mammalia; order Artiodactyla; family Bovidae; genus Capra; species Capra ibex. Next base: position 27,613,178 of record SJYO01018169.1, on the reverse strand, counting down.
AAATGTTTTGTCTTTGTCTGAGTGTCTGAATCTCTTACTTGTAAACCAACCACCCCCCTTCCTACCTTCCTTCCCTATCAATCCCTCAATCCCTACCTGTACTGTCTGACGATATAAATTTTACGTATTGGTTGTACCTGGATGACATCTCGTGTCTCCTGAGACGAGTTATACACCGTCGGACCTACTTTCCCCTCAAACTCCTTTAACTAACTCTGATAACTCAAACTCTCTTAACTATGTACATATACATACCGACTCAGGAAAACGACAAGTTGACTTGATAGTGTTGTGACAATTAACCGACATGAGGTTCTGTTTTATTTTTCAATTTTGAAATAAGTAAATTTTTTTATTTTAAAGTTAAATTACAATTAATTGATAGAAGGTGATTTTATTTCTACGGGTTTCTTAAAATTTTAGTCGACAAATTTTAAAATTTATGATGTTTAAAGTATTATATGTTTATTAAGATTTGTTATTTTACACGGAATGATATTTAATGCTTCCACGAAGAAAATCGAGTACTTCAGGGTGTTAGACTCAAGCAGTAGTAAATGTAAAAAGTATTTCAACAATTTTATAGACCAATAAAAAAAGGGGATTTAGTAGTAGTTATATAAATAAACTCCCTCTTTCCCAGTTTAGAATAATCCTTGAAAATATATATATAAATGAATCCGACACGACGCAGAAGTAATGACTCGGACCCGAAAGAGATGAACACGACTCGGTACCGATGAGAAGTAACTTCACGTGCCTGAAGAGTGACACCTCCGAAGAGAAAGACGTATCTCGCGTCCGACATCAGTGTACCTGAAGTCGTCAACGCCGTGTGTCCGAATGACGAGGCGTCGTACACCCTAGAAGGGACTAATTCCTAACTTGGATACAAGGGACGTGACCGTCCGTCTAGTGAGAGGTGACATGGTGGTCCCTTCAGGGTCCTGGAAATGTAACCTATCCTGATCTCAGTGGTAGACGGATTGTGAACCCATAAGTGTTGACGTGCCCATTGGTATAGGACGTACTTTCCGTAGTGGTAATTTGTCTGTTCGTAAACTGCTCCGCCGGTATAAGACTCGTCAGTATACTAAAGGTAGGTCTTCCACGACGGTCACAACTCTTTTTATTTCACTCGAAGGTCGTTTCTGGACCTGTCCGACCACCGGAACACTTTCCCCTAGTGTCAGATAAATGTTTCATTCTCTCGTTTCCAGGGTCGACCGGTCGTCCTAGTCTCGGCCCCGACTACGGTCTCTACACTTACCCCCTCCTACCATGGACTGGAGTGTTGGGAAACGGGTAGGTTGAACCCGGAGGTGTTCGGTAAGAGACCAGGGGACGTGTTCTGTCTGAATCCTTTACACGTTTCATCCCCTAAGACGGGGTTAAGGGGTCGGGATGGGGTTGAAGGGCCCAGATTGTCAGTAGTTAGGTGACCAGCGTCGAAGTTGGGGTGGGTTGGGACGAAGGTCTCTTCGTATCCCCCTTATATCTTTGGCCTCAGGTCGGTCAGACCTCGTGAAGATCCACGACGAGGCAACGAGACTGTCCACGGACCTTTACTAGTCCGGAGTGGTGTCACCGGTCCGAGTCTGTCGTACCAAAAAACCCACTAAACACTTGACTTGACTTGAGACAAACAACAGTAACAATGAGTCAGTGAGTCAACACAGATTGAGAAACGTTGGGATACTTGTCGTCGTGCGGTCCTAAGGGACAGGAGGTGATAGAAGACCTCAAACGAGTTTGAGTACTCAACCACTACGGTAGATTGGTAGAGAAGGAGACAGCAGGGGAAGAGGAGGACGGTAGTTAGAAAGGGTCGTAAGGTCACTCAACCGAGAAGTCGACTCCACCGGTTTTATAACCTCGAAGTCGAAGTCGTAGTCAGAAAAGTTACTTGTAAGTCCCAACTAAAGGAAATCCTAACTGACCGAACTAGAGGAACGTCAGGTTCCCTGAGAGTTCTCAGAAGAGGTTGTGGTAATAAGTTTTCGTAGTCAAGAAACCGTAAGTCGGAAGAAATACCAGGTTGAGAGTGTGGGTATACACTGATGACCTTTTTTTGGTATCGAAACTGATATGTCTTGAAACAACCGTTTCGCTACAGAGATGAAAAATTATACGAAAGATTCAAACAGTATCAAAAAGAAGGTTCCTCGTTCGCAGAAGATTAAAATACTGACGTCAATGGTAGTCGTCACTAAAATCTCGGGTTCTTTTTTTCAGATAGTGACTAAGATAAAAAAGGGGTAGATAAACGGTACTTCACTACCGTAACCTACGATGCTAGAATCAAAAAACTTATGGCTCAAAATTCAGTCGGAAAAGTGAAAGGAAAGTGGAAGTAGTTGTGTGAGAAATCAAGGAAAAGGGCGAGACGAGATTCCCACCACAGTAGACGTATAGACTTCAACAACTACAAAGAGGACCGTCAGAACTAAGGTCGAACATTAAGTAAGTCGGGTCGTAAAGTGTACTACACGTAAGACGTTCATTCAATATTCGTCCCACCGTTAATGTTGGAACTGCATGAGGCAAGTGTTAAGACTTGGTCAGGTGACAAGGTACAGGCTAAGATTGACAACGAAGAACTGGACGTCTGTGCAAAGAGTCTTACATCCGTTCCACCAGACCATAAGGATAGAGAAATTCTTAACAGGTGTCAAACAACACTAGGTGTGTCAGTTTCCGAAATCGTATCAGTTACTTCGTCTTCAAAAAGACCTCAAGAGAACAAATAAGATACTAGGTTACCTACAACCGTTAAACTAGAGACCAAGGAGACGGAGAAGATTTAGGTCGAACTTGTAGACCTTCAAGTGTCAAGTGTATGAAAACTTCTGATCGAACTTTCTAAAACTCGTAATGAACGACGATACAAATTACTCACGTTGAGACACCATCAAACTTGTAAGAGACCGTGACAGAAAGAAACCCTAACCTTTCTTTTGACTGGAAAAGGTTAGGACAACGGTGACGACTCAAAAGATTTAAACGACTGTATAACTTACGTCGTGAACTTATCGTAGTAGTAAATCCTAAACTTTATCGAGACGACCTTAAGGTAGCGGAGATGATTGAAACAAGAAGCACTATGAAGGATTCCGGGTGAACTGAAATGTGAGTGTGACGTCCTGTAGACAGAAATCCACTCACTAGTGTGGTAACACCAATAGACACAGTAATCATGGAAAAGACATATCAAGAAGACACATAAGAACGGTGGAGAAGAATTATAGAAGACGAAGACAATCCAGACATGGTAAAGACAGGAAATAATACGGGTAGAAACTTACTTTACATGGGAACCATATAGAGTAAAAGAACTTCTCTCGCGATCAGAAAGGGTAAGATCACAAAAAGAGATAGTCAAACTTAACAAGCGAAATTCTTCCGGAAGAATAAAGAGGAACGATAAGAAACCTTGAGACGTAAGTCTACCCATATAGAAAGGAAAAGAGGAAACGAAAAACCAAGAGAAGAAAAGAGTCGATAAACATTCCGGAGGAGTCTTTTGGTAAAACAGAAAAACGTAAAGAAAAAGAACCCTTACCAAAATAGTGGTGGAGGACATGTTACAATACTTGGAGGTACGTATCAAGAAGTCCGTGAGACACATAGTCTAAATTAGGGAACTTAGATAAACAGTGGGGGTGACGTATTAGTATTCCCTAAACTAAATCCAGTATGGACTTTCCGGATCACCAAAAGGGATGAGAAAAGTTATATTCAGACTTAAAACGTTATTCCTCAAGTACTAGACTTGATGTTAGTCGAGGACCAGAACGAAAACACTAATATCTTGAAGAGACAGAAGCCGACGTTTATATTGGTTAGACTAAAACCATGACTGGTAGAACACTACAAGTACATGTTTCTGCAAAGAACACAACAACCTTGACCACTATCGTTGTCACGAACGATAGTGGTCACGTAACAGAACCCTTTTAAGACAATCCCAAACGGACGAAGTAAAACATAAGGTTCCGGTTTCCACGAACAATGAGGTCCATAGAGAAGAAGTGAAGGACGAAAACATAAGGTCAGAGGATACTACTTTTCCTGTAGACAAAAACCACAATCAAGATCTTCCAGAACATCCATTCAGAAGTATATTCGTAAGTTGAAGTGAAAGAGGTAGTAATCACCAACCCTGTATCTGAATCTGATGAGACTATAACTTACCAAACGGAACCTTTACTTGTCTCTAGGAAGACAACAAAAGTGTACTAAGTAAAATGAAGTCCTGTTTCGTGCTAGGACTACGGTGGGTCGTCTTTTCGTGTGACCTCGGAGTCTGCACGACCGGAACGTGTGAGTCCAGGAAGATCGTCACCCAGGTCCTAACCCTGTGACCCCTCACTCGTCCCTTGGACCGTACGTTGGGTGTCAGTAAGTGCCGGTACTCTAACGACTCGTCGTCCTTCCCCATCCAGTTGTACGACTGACTCTGGGGGTAGTGTTTAAATCCCACCGAGGTCTACCGGTCCCGGACGGACTTGACCCTTGGACCTAACACCAGAGTAACGGGTCAGGAGAACCCCACAGGGAGTACGTCAGTGGGCGGTCCATCCGTAACTACTTCACTGGTCGTCCAGGTATCCTTTTGCCGTAGAGGGTCCTCAACTCCGCAATTCGGGTCTCTCTTAGGGTCGTCGGTGAGAAGACACTTTTAGAAGGGACACCCCGAGTTGAGACCCGACAGGAACCGGGAGGCAGGTGTCTTGGTTGACACGTCGAGTACCTCTACTATCCGTCTCCCCGTCCGGTCGTACGCCCTGGGCTGGACGTAACCACAGAGATCCCCAGAGGAAGTGGTGAAGACAAGTCTCTACAGGAATACAGTAGACACGACCTTCGGTAGAGGTAGAGTCGGTCTCCTCTCTACCTCTATGGTAGGTCCAGTAACACCCCTCCCACCGTCTGTAGTCGGTCCCCGAGTCCGGACCCTTGTCGGAGCGAAGGGTAGACGAACGTGTCCCAGGTGTCACATCTACTCCTTCAAAACACCCGTCTCCTGGAAGGAGGGACCGTACGACCAGGGTTGCCACCCTGGTGAGCACTGGATAGACCTATTCTCTGAAGTGCATCTCGTCGCCCAAGGACTAGTGACGGAATGGGTCGTGACCTTTTCTCGGAGTCACCGGGCCCACAAAAGGGACCTCGGGTCGGAGTACCTACGTGGTGTCCAGACCCCATACACGACCCCACGGTCACCGTCTACCCCTCGGACCCGGACGTAGGTGAGACTATGAGACGGAGTCGAGAAAGAACCCGAGAGGTGGAGGGTATTGATAGACCATTGACTCGTGTCTTCTTAACTACGAAAACTTAACACCACTACCTCGTCTGAGACCTCTCAGGGAACCTGACATTCCTCTAGTTTGGTCAGTTAGGATTTACTTTAGTTGGGACTTATAAGTGACCTTCCTGACTACGACTACGACTTCACGGCTAAGAAACCGGTAGACTACACTTCTCGACTGAGTAATCTTTTCTGGGACTACGACACCTTCTAACTTCTGTCCTCCTCTTCCCTCGTTGTCTCCTACTCTACCAACTTACCGTAATGACTGAGTCACCTGAACTCAAGTTCGTTTGAGGTCTTCTACCACTTCCTGTCCCTTCGGACCGGGCGACATCAAGTACCCCCAGTGTTTCTCAGTCCGTACTGAATCACTGATTTGTTTTTGTTGTCAAAATTTTTAGATGATTTACAGGTGACTGTCTCCTTATCTATGTCTTCTACACCATGCATATGTGTTACCTTATAATGAGTCGGTATTTTTCTTACTTTATTACGATCCGTCTCTTTCTGTGCATGATGTATTATAGTACATATGTACCTAAGAAATTTTTACCATGTTTACTTGATGAATGTTTTATCTTTATATCTTTTGTTTAAATAGTAACGGTTCCACCTGTCATCCCCTCCCTATTTAACCTTCTAAACCTAATTGTATATGTATGATGATATGTATTTTATCTATTCTTGGACGGCACATCGTGTCCCTTGACATGAGTCATGGGCAATTACCGGATATAACCTTTTCTTATATTTTCTCACCTATGCACATATACGTATTGACTTAGTGAAACCACATATCGTCTTTGATTATGTTGTAACATTTAGTTGATAAACAACAAACAACAAGTCAACGAGTCAGTACAGACTGAGAATCACTGGGGTGCCTGACGTCGTGCGGACCGTAGGGACAGGTAGTGGTTGAGGGTCTCGAATGAGTTTGAGTACAGGTAACTCAACCACTACGGTAGGTTAGTAGAGTGAAAGACAGCAGGGGAAGAGGAGGTCGGAAGTTAGAAAGGATCGTAGTCACAGAAAAGGTTTCTCAGCGGAGGAGCGTAGTCCACCGGTTTCATGACCTCGAAGTCGAAGTCGAAGTCGTAGCCAGGGAGGTTGCTCATAAGCCCTGACTAAAGGAAAGCCTAGCTGTCCATAACTAGAGGAACGTCAGGATCCCTGAGAGTTGTCAGAAGAAGAGGTTGCGACGTCAAGTTTTCGTACTTAAGAAACCCCGAGTCGGAATCAACACCAGGTTGAGAGTGTAGGTATGTACTGATGACCTTTTTGGTATCGAAACTGATATACCTGGCAACAACCGTTTCATAACAGAGACGAAAAATTATGTGACAAATCCGAACAGTATCGAAAAGAAGGTTCTTCGTTCACAGAAAATTAAAGTACCGACGTCAGTGATAGATATCACTAAAACATCGGGTTCTTTCATTTCAGACAGTGACAAAGTTAAAAAAGGGGTAAATAAACGGTACTTCACTACCCTGACCTACGGTACTAGAATCAAAAGACTTACAACTCAAAATTCGGTCGAAAAAGTGAGAGGAGAAAGTGGAAGTAGTTCCCCGACAAACCAAGAAGAAACGAAACACGGTATTCTGACCACAGTAGACATATAGACTCCAACATTCAGGAGAACCTCCTCCAGGGACAATCGAGATGACATCTCGGTGACTCGACTACTAGGTGTTTGACCTCTTGTTAATATTCTTTCTCCAAGAACGGGACAACCTTTTCAAGATCCCGGGTGTTGTGTAAAGGGTTGGACCCTTAAGCCGTTTCTCTGACTCTTGGGGGTCCCTTAAACTGAAACTTCCGACCACCCTAAACTAAAGTCTTGAAGGTGTCCTGACCCCTTTGTCTGAGAACCTCCCGTGTCGTTTTGGAACACACGTGGTCCTGTGTCTTCTTTCCTCGTCACTGGGGTGTCCTCTGACTCGGTCTGAACGGACACTCACAAACCCTCAGAGGTCGTTTCCACACCCGCTGTCACCGGACGGTGCCCCAGTCCCCGTGACTGATGCTGTCAGGACCCTCGACGTCACCCGACCGTATTCAGGAAAACTTCCTTCAGCGGTAATGACGGTAACGGGGATGATATCAAACCGGAATCCGGTTTGATGTCCCTCCCTTGTGTCCGGGTGGGTACTCGTCTTTTAACCTAATTTCTAAATGACTCGGGTGGTCTCGTTCTGGGTCAACAGGGGTGTCGGTCAGGGAGGGTAGTCCTTCGAAGGTATTTGGAGAATAGGAGTAGGTAGTCTCCTGTCTGTCTTACTTTAGTTGATATGAGGTCATTTTTAATTAATAATTTTTTTTTAGAGGAATCCGTTTCTCGTACTGATCTTCGTTTTCAAAAGGTGTATGTTTACTTTTAAAGAGTACTCAATCAGAAACTTGTTAATTCTCAAAACCATAATAAATTTGAAGAGAGTTTGTAATAATCTAAAACCTCTTCCTTACTTTTATGACACACATGAGATTTTAATACATAAATATATATCGGTTCAAAACGAATATCAACACTCAAAACTCGTTTAGACCCACTTTAACACTCATGAACCTCTTAAGAAAAAGACAAACTGAAACTATATAAATCTGGTAGTATGACGTGATCAAAAAAGGAGTTACTTGACTCGTAGATCCAGAATGAGAATAGTCTACAAGACGTATAATTGGAAGGGTACGAAACCCTTATTGTCGAAGAGAAGAAAGAGACCGAAAATTAAAGAGTTTACCTTTAGTAAAAATCCGGTACGACATACATATTATAATTGTCCACAGGGGTCTGAGACCAGAGAATCGGACCACTTCATAAAAGACCTTAAATTCTTCTGAATCTAACTTAGCGTGGAGGGGATATTTTAACAATCTCTAGAGATTTCAGATTACAAGGTTAAAAAAGGGTGGCACAGAACTCATATTATGTATAATAATACATATACGTAATATATGTATTTAACAAGTAGATAATAGTACTAAACAGAGAAAATCTTTTGTCACTTGAGGAATTTTTGTCGTTGACATAACAAGAATATTGATATACGATCGGGTCGTCCATAATCCATGAGTCATTACAACCGACTTATTGCTGTCAAAAAAAGGGTCATCTACAACATGACGATTACCTTGATGAAGTCGTTTATAATAGTGAGATAATATAGACTCATAGAATAATCGATATTTTCATTTAGTTTTCTTATCTCAGGAGTAGGTTGTACATAGTTCTAAGACTCATGTCTCCTTAAGATAAAAGGATCTAGATCAACGTTAAATCGATACATGATCTATTAATACTAGATTTAAGAGGTAAACTTCGAATTTTCGAAAAAATAAAAAAATTACTGGACTTATGTGCCGGAGAAAAGTTGTCACACTAGGTTATCAGTGACAATTCCCTTATAAGTTCTTCGTTGACTTAGACAACCGAGTAAAAAAAAGAAAAAGAGTTTTCGTTGTCACTATTTTGACAGTAGCGATTACTGTTTTTGTTTTAACAATAATAACCGTCTATAAGGATTTGTAGGTCTATCTCCTTCTTGTTACGGGAACCCCTGGATCCTCCGTACAAAGTACCGGACTGTCGAACTGTAGTACCAGAAACCCGTGAAGAAATTACAGGACATGAGGCAAAGGAGGAGACACTTTTCCCTAGGTTTATGGTCGGAGTGTCAAAATATAATTGTCATTTTCGACTGGAAAAAACCTACTACGAGACAACGTACTTAAAGACCTCGTTAGTAGTCTCAAGGTCCTAAATTTATCTAGGTGGTAACACTAAACTTTTTTTTAGTTTTAGGAGAGACATTGGAAAGAAGAATCGTTCCACTCTATAAGGTCAAACACCCGTTTTCATGTTTCAGTCGAGAAACGAAGACCACACGTCAGGTCCCGTGAACTTACTGAGAAGAGAGTTGAAGTATCTTTAGGAAGGAAAGGGTAACAACGAACGGTTTAGAACTACTACTTCGGTGTCGTGTCGTGGTTTCGGATCGACTTTGGTGTTTTGTTAGTCGTCCTTAACATATTTCTTATACTATTGGTAATTTGGGATCGAAGTGATTTGTACTAGTTTAAGTTTCAGGAAGTTTAAATTAAGATCCTTGGATAAGGGAAGTTATCTATCATGATAAGACCGGTGGACATTTTTACTGTATTGTCATACAAGCAAATAAACAAAAACTCTTTCTTAAACCTTCATCAAGTAAGACACTAAAACTATAATAGTCCTTACGGAAATCAGTTTATACCTACACTCTCGACCTGCTATTTCTTCTGACTCGCGACTTCTTAATTACAAAAACTTAACACCAGGACCTCTTCTGGGAACTCCCAGGGCACCTGACATTCCTCTAGTTCGGTCAGTTACAGGAATTCCTTTAGTTTGGACTTATAAGTAACCTTCCTGACTACGACTTCGACTTCGAGGTTATGAAACCGGTAGACTACACTTTTCGGCTGAGTAAACTTTTCTGGGACTACGACCCTTTCTAACTTTCGTCCTCCTCTGCCCCTACTGTCTCCTACTCTACCAACCTACCGTAGTGACTGAGCTACTTGTACTCAAACTCGTTTGAGTCCCTCTACCACTTCCTGTCCCTTCGGACCGCACGACGTTAGGTACCCCAACGTTTCTCAACCTATGCTGACTTACTGGCTTACCGTTGTTGTTATTGAATGTTTTACATATCCTCGGATTTGACGAAATATTATAGTCCAGTTTTGACTCAATACGTTCTTATTTGGTTCAGGTTGCGATTGCAGTACTCCTCGAGTTCCGGGAAATGTATAGAACCACAAAGAATGTGTTATGAATTTTGAACATCCAAATTTCTATCTCACAATCCAAAATGGAAAGATCATAACCCAACCAGTTTTACAAAAAAGCAAAAAAAGACTTCTACCGAGATCTTCACGAATCAACAGAAATTGAAGTAACTTTTGTTAAAACAATTTAACATAACACTAGCGAGAGTATAATCGTACGTAATTTTTTTTGTAGTTTTAACCACTTAAAAACACATGGGTAAAATTCTAACTTCTGCCCTCTTTTTTCGTTGTAAAACCGTATTTTCGTATTTTCGAAATAATAAAGTTCTTTCGATTTTTATTTTGACTTTGTGTTTTTTTCTAAACACATCACTTACCTCTTCCACGACACTGACCAGTTTGTACAGTTTTCACCAAAAACTTCAAAGTACGATCTCTAAAGAGATATCTATTGTGAAGTACCAGTCCATTCGGTCAACTTCAACTGTCGTTAGTTTAGTAATTAACTCTTGTTAGTTATAATATGGTACGCCCTCTGCCGACTGTATGAGTGTCATAGGTTTAGTTCTCGACTTTTAGTAAACGTGTTTGAACCAATATAATAATTATTAACGAAACTATAAACCAAAGGTGTGTTCACTTTTTTTCGGAAGAACTGACATAAAGACGTACGCTAAGAGATGAATTTCCATTACTTTTACAAGACGAAAATTTTATATAACACTACCCACTACTTTTCACCTGTTACGTGTATTACAACACTTTATCACATAAAGGACGGTATAGACATTTATTCATACAGTATCGGTAGTCGATAGGAATCGGAAGGTTTCCATTTAAAGCCCCGGACCTCACGGGGGTCCTTCTTGTTACGGACGATACACCGTCGGTCGCTTGGTGGAGTTCGACGGTGAGGAGGATGTGGTTTGCTCTTTGATTTCTACATTTTTTAGTCTAGGGTTCTATGACTGGGTCTATTGACTCTATGTGCATTTTCTTTACTAAAGTCATTCCGGTCTGAACATGTAGAAGGGTATGTATTTTTTGGGTGATTTAATGAATTGAACTTTATAGACCAAAAGGAATTAATTATTAGAAAAAAATTTAAAAAATAAAAAAATAAAAAAATTAAAATTTTAGAAATTAAGAATGTACGCAAGGGTTTGTACTTGGGGGGAGGGTGGAGGGAGGGGTATTGTAGAGACACCCAGTAGGGGTACGTGGTCGGGGTTCGTACGACATAGGACGCAGTCTGTATCTGACCGTTAAGCTAAGAATGTACTATCATATGTACAATCTTACGGCAAGAGGGTTTAGTAGGGTGGGAGAGGGAGAGGGAGACTCAGGTTTTCAGGCAATATGTGTAGACACAGAAAAAACGACAGAACGTATGTCCCAGCAGTAACGGAGAACAATGTTTGAAGATATATTGGACTAAGTGGGATGGGGACGCAGGAGCCTTGTTAAGAGAGTCCCAGTGAACTTTACGACAGACAACCCCAATTTCAGGATTTTAACGGTGGTTTATTTTGTATTGAGTGTTGTAAATCCAGAACTGATAAAAAATGGAACCGTTACACCTTATACCTAAGGGACCACCAGGTCACTAGGTTGATGACTCGGGTACGTAACGTCAGTGACTTCGAAAACGTGGATCTTGGACATGAGACGTTGTTCTCTTTGGTCGGTGGTACTTCTCTTCGAGTGTGTGGTGTCGCTTCTCAAAGGTGGTGAACGGTGTTGATCTCTTTCAAAAACACGTCGTTGTTTCTGGGTCGTGTCGGTCTTGATTATTTTATTTAAAAATTTTATTACACCTTGTCTTCTCTAACACTCAATTCGTTTTACTTTGTGGTGGTTGGTGTGGTTTCCGGTCATAAGTAGATTTCTTCCACTATAACACATATACCACCCTAACTTTCCCTCAGGAGATAATACTTGAGGAAGACCTTCTGGTTTTCTAATTAAGGTTGTTCATGATGGGAGTCTGGTTGACTTCCGTGAAGTACTTTGCACAGGTCTTCATCAGTTGTCTTTTGTGTATTAGAAGATAGTCCTATTAAGTTCCGGTGCATAAAGAAACTACTGGTCCGTTTTTGACAATGTCGAACCGATGCTTAAGTAGGGGACATAAGTTACTCGGAAATTTAAAGGTAAATAAAACCAAAAATGTTTTAAGAGAATTACCTTTTTTGAAGTTAAGGGACCTTATGACATTTTCCGTGGACCATAATTATCAGTGAGTCAACACAGACTAAGAAACACTGGAGCACCTGGTATCGGTCGGTCCGAGAAGACAGGTACCCTAAAAGAGTCGTCGTTATCACCTCACCCAACGGTAAGGAAAGAGGTCCCTAGAAGGATTGGGTCCCTAACTTACACCCAGAGAGTGTAACGTCTGTCTAAGAAATGACAAATTCAGTGTCTCGGGACCGAACGATAATTATTAAGAAACGGGTTATTCTCTCTTTCAAACCCCTTTTACCTTAATACTTCAACTCACTTTTCACTGTTTTCCATCACCTTGGTTTGTCACTTATATAACAAGTTATTTCAAGAACCAATTTTACTTTTTACACAGAAAATAAAAATGAATTTTTTGGTTTCCTTGAAAAACTGGTTGGACTATGTAAGACTTAACCGAAACCTCAGTGTGACCCGTTTAAAACACTGGAGTGACCGTGAATAAACAGACTATTATCCTACAATTATAGGGGATACTGTGTCAATTCAACTTCTGACTTATTGTAACAATACATTTCGTGAATCGTGTCTCGGACGGTGTACCGTCACTCGTCATCCACGACCAATAATAAAAACACTATTAACATTTTAGGTACAACTCCTTCAGGAAAATCTATTTACATTTGACCTAAAATTGTTACCAAAAAACCCAAGTGTAGTCGCATAGATAGTAACCAAGACCAGATAGTCTCTTGATGTGTAAAACGTTGACTTTTATCAATTTAGAATAAAGAGGAGTCTTTTCCTTGTCTGTATCGGGAGAACCACAATAACAGTTGACTAGTAGTTATGACAAAAACAACACAGCGGAGGTCGTGGATCTTCTTCTTACAGTGTGACCCTCAGGAGTCCGGGCCTCAGGGTCCGTGGTAAAGACAGACACCCTACTAAAGACGAGTACCATCTGAGACGACAGGGGACCACCGGAGACGACAGAAGGTAACCAAGGTACAAGGTCCAGTCTTTTGGTTCAATAAGAATATCTCAGTATGTATATCATCCGTCTCGGACATATAACGAAAAGGCAAGAACTAACAAGAACATAACCTTAGCCGGTAAAGAGATACACCAAGTCTCGTCCCCGGGATTGAGTCATGAGAGAGGGTGTGTAATGGTGGAATAATTATGGTCGGGAGGGGAGATCCTCGTCTTAACACGACAGAGGAATTTCTCAACGTACAACTGGTCAAGGCTAAAACGACAGTCTCGGACTGAAATTTGTAGATTCTAGGACTTCGAAAGAGGGGTTTGGGACCACAGGAAGGACTAAAGGACAGAAACTGTTGCACGAACCCACAATGAGGCTTCAACAGACACAGGAACAGTGTCGGATATTGGTACGTTTGCATATTTGTGTTTAAATAAAAAACTATTGAGTAGAAATTCAAGTTAAAACTTAACAGATAAGGTTTCCCAACCACTATGGTATTAGAAACGGTTAAAGACCATAAGGGTGGAAGGGGGTGGTGGTCCCAACCTAGATTTAAACTCTTACAGATCACACCGCCGTTCAAAGCCAACCCTGGAGACCAAGGGTTACGGTAGACAGATGTACCCGTATGTCACTCTTTGAGTCGTAGGATTGGGTCAGTAACCAAGAGGGTCGGAGAGGACCCGAGTCTCAAGGAAAGACGTTCGAGGGTAGATTCTTTCTTCCACAGAGGAGAAGGTCCTCCTCTTTTCCCGTAGTCTCCTACTCTACCGACCTACCGTATTAGCTACCTTACCTGTAGTTGAACCCGTTTGAGGCCCTCTACCACTCCCTGTCCCTCCGGTCCACACGACGTCAGGTACCCCAGCACTTCTCGACCTGTCCTGACCCTCTGACTTGTTGTCGTTGAAGGTCCCGTGTGACTGTTTATGTCCCTACAACAAAACGAGTGAGAGGTTCAATTCCTGGTAAATGTGGCCAGGTAAAGATGGAAAGGAGAAAGAGGGGTGAAAGATGGTAGGTGTTGGAGGAGAAAGAGGTCGTGTTCCCCCCTCAAACAAACAAAGTCAAAGAAGACACTCACCTTTCGGTTCGAGCATGTCTTGTACAAAATAGGTGAAGAGAACGAGGCGGTCAAAAAAAAATCAAGGACATTCGGTTCGAAAAACGTCATACTTTCGGTCCTGCCTGAGGAAAATAAGGAAGGAGACAAAAGAAAAGAAAGAGACGTAGAAAGGGAATTTCGTTATTTATTCGTGTCCTACGGATCGACGAACAAACCCCACCTCAGTACGTGTTTTTGTGACTTTCTTCTATTATGACCAATCCCCTCCGTTAGACAATTATAATAGGATGGTGTGATCCTTGTCTGTCTTTGTCATTATCCCGAGAATCCTTATTATAGGGAGGGAGAGAGGCTTACTTTGACACAGGAATCGGAATTCTTTATCGCGTATCAGTTGACTCAGGAAACCGACAGGTGGACTTTGATAGCGTTGTAACGATTAGCCGATATGAGGTTATATTTTTCTTTCAATATTTTTAATATATGTGTTATATAATATTATATATTATCATATAATTATATAATAATTATTAGTTAGTTATAGTTATATTAATATAATATAATATATTCTTTCAATATTTTATATAATTATGTTACTATTATATTATAATTTTATATGATACAATATAATTATATATAATATAATATACTATATAATAATATATATTATATATGGTCCCGAAGGGACCATCAAGACTCCAATTTCACAGACAGGCGTTATACCCTCTGGGTCCAAGCTAGGGACCCAACCCTTCAAGGGGACCTCTTCCTTTACCGTTGGGTGAGGTCATAAGAACGGATCTCTTAGGGTACCTGTCTCCTCAGACCACCCGATGTCAGGTGCCCCAGCGTTTCTTTACCTGTACTGACTCGCTGAAAAGTGAAGTATATATATATATATCTCTCTCTCTCTCTCTTTATTAAGTATCAGAACCGAGACAAGGAAGGATGTGTAACCCGTTCTGAAGTCTTGAGTTCTCAGGACAGAATTCCTCTGACTGTTACTCTGTCCAACAGACGATCCCATTTCTAAATAGTCAAGACCTTTCTAAAAGTTTCCATCTAAGACAATTATCTCAACCAAGATCCTTATACCGTCAAATATTTTTCAACACTGAAATGACACTTTTTAGATCTGTCTCACTCTCATTGTAAACCTAAGCAGAAAATGTGGGTCTTTGGACATATTGTCTTTCTTAGTGCAACGTAAAAGGCTGTTACGTCTCCGTAGGAGTTTCGTTAAACGTAGAAAGTAAAACTTCATAATAAGTTTTAACTATAATCATTCTATAATCATTAACGAGATTATATCATAAATCATTATAGTTGCAACTATAATCATTAATATTATTACACTTTCACTTCAACGAGTCAGCACAGACTGAGACGCTGGGGTACCTGACATCGGATAGTCCGAGGAGGCAGGTACCCTAAAAGGTCCGTCACCTAACGGTAAAGGAAGAGGTCCCCTAGAAGGGCTGTG
This sequence comes from Capra ibex, assembly GCA_006410555.1. Lineage (NCBI taxonomy): Eukaryota > Metazoa > Chordata > Mammalia > Artiodactyla > Bovidae > Capra > Capra ibex. The sequence goes on along the minus strand of SJYO01018169.1, from coordinate 27,597,358 downwards.
TCCTTAACTTGGGCCCAGAGGACGTAACGTCCGTCGACGAAATGACACCCTCGGTAGTCCCTTCGGGTTAATATTATTTCATAATCGATAAATACCAATTAGTAACGAATGTGAACTCATGAATGATACACAGACTTTGATTTTGTGGAATTTATTGGATAAATGAGGAGTATTTTTGAATCTTTTATGCATAATAGAATTGAATGTATATTCCTTTGATTCTGTGTCTCTTCGATTCATTGAAGTTTTTAGTGTTTGACGATAATCTCTAAGTTGGGGTTTCAGACTATCGGTTCATCTTCACGAATCGATACGACGGATCAATTACCATTACTATTAGTTGGTATTATTGTCTTCTAATATCACGTATTTTCTGATGAAAACCTTATTTGATTTTCGACTAAAATTCGAGCATCTAGTCTTGTTTTTAAAAATGAATTAGTAAACTATAAAAACTCTTTTTCAGATTCGATGGTTAAACATCAAGACTTTACTCTGACCAAATTCCTTATTAAATAAAACTGAGAATAGTTCGCCGGAATCTCCAATACACGATTCATTAAAGAAGACCTAGAAGTCCCTTGGTGTTGCCTATTTGTGGTACTTTGACTTCCGGTGGTTACGTATTTTCTCATTGTAAAATGTAATTGAAATTACACGGCCTCAAACTTTCCTAGTCGTGCTCCTCGACTATGTCCTTGAGAAGAGCGTAACATGTATTTCCGTATACTTTTACTTTAAAGAACTGTAAAAGTATATTTGTAAGAGTCCCGGACTGTGACACTCTTCACAACTCCAATCTTTTTTCTTGTGGGTTAAGGACAGAAGCACCTCAAATTGCCGTCTTCTGTCTGCTTATCCAGTTATTTGTTAATCTTATAATACTTCACCATTCCTGGTATCGTGGTGAGAAGAGGTCTTAACTCGAAATAGTTCTTCATTCACACGCCCTCAAGTGAGAAGAGGCCTTAATTCGAAATAGTTCTTCATTCACACGACCTCAACCACTACCTGTCCTTCCGGACCGCACGACGCTAAGTACCCCAGCGTCTCAGCCTGTGCTGACTCGCTGACTTGACTTGACTTGACTTCACACGCCAGTACGTCGCTTTAGTCTTTGAACTTATGTCGAGGAGTCCCTTTCGCCCGTGGGATGTTCCGTCGACTTGGTCCTTAGAAGCCGGACCGGAGGACGGTGGCGAGTGTACCGGTTCATTCTCTTAGCTAAATGTTGTGCCGGCGGTGGCGTGTCCCTAGTCGCTGAGCGGCGCCGAACGACGCGGCGGTCCGCCCACGACTCCCGGTAGCAGAGGTGGGAGACTGCTGGGGGTTGCACTCGCAAAGGTCGGGGCAAAGGGTCTGTGTGCGTAAAAAGCTGTCGGCCGGGGATCGGACTGTCGATTCGGGGCTCCACCTTGCCCCACTGTCGGACTGTTGCGAGAGGGTTTTGTGATCGCTCTCCTTATTTTTGTTGACCCGGACGTCGAAGTCACTTGGTCTTTTCTCCTCTTTGGGCCGACTCTTTCGCGTCTCGGCTGGTGATCTCGAGTCCGTGGTCGCCTGAGGTTCCGGTCGCTTCGGCCTTCAGCCCGGCGCGGCGTCCTTCAACTCTCCGCCGCGGCCTTTTAGTCGGCACAGGAGGCATGGGGTCGGCCTTCGTCGAGTGGTCGCGGCGGCAAGAAGCGCCCGGAACACTGAAATCCCAAGGTCGAAGTGCCTCTGGTGCGCCACAATCCTCCACCAGCATGTGCGCGGGATTTCGGTGTTACAGCATAGGTAGGGGGGTCCGATTCGGAAGGTTGGGGTCATTGGGAGCTCAGAAGAAGCTGCACCTGTAGCCTCCCCTCGCTCCACTCCTCCGCCCCGCGGGCCCCAGCCCCCGGGGACTCCGACCTCGCGACGAGCCCGTCCCCCGACCGGACTCCACCCCCGGCCGACGGGTGTGACCCTGGACGTGACCAGGTCCGGAGACCCGACCCAACGCGGGCGCTGGAACATGGCCACGGCACCCCGCACCTCTTCAAAGACCTTTAAAGACAAGCTCCTTACGACCTTCGAAAACCCAAATAGACAGGGCTGAACCGGCGTGGACGGGCGGTGGATCGTGGCACTTCAATCGTGTTTTGCTCTACTAAAACAAACATCCCGCTTTTGGACAAAACTTTTGGGGTCCAATTCGCAGACCACCCGAGGGCAGTGGGACACAGAAAGCGGTGCACTACATACAGTCGTCAACGGTACAATAGATATTTAATTTCGCTGAAAACGCACAAAAGGAAAAAAGAAAAAATGATGACTAAGAAGAAATGATGACTAGGTAAGTCTAACCACCTGTAAAAGAGGCAAAACCGCACCCCTTTTACTCTAGACACACCGCCACACCAACGGATCCGATGTCATCGTCGAACCTCCGCGGAGTCCAGAACACTTAAGAGTGTAACGAAACATCGAATTAACGAGGACAAGACCTTGTGCAATGTTGACGAAATTTCCTTTTTTGAGACAGGGAATTCGGACCCTGTCTCATAGAGTCGAGACAAGTTTCTCTACTCCTTCCTCAGTTCCATATATCCTCAAAAACGTTGTTTCTGGACCACCAGCCTTGTAGCTTTTTTCTAATGACAAATAATTTCTTTTGGTCCACAGAGATCAATTCCTCACATCCCGAAAAGAGACATACCCTTCTACATTCTTAGACCCGAGTGACTTTAGTAAGTAAACTACACGTAGAGTCGACAGACCCCGGTCATAGGACACAAAAGGGTAGGAATCAGAGGAGTCCCATGTGACAAGTCCCACCGACGTCGTTGACTGACGATCCACCTGAACCTTTACCCGTCGGACAAACAGAGGTATGACTCAAGGGAGGCCCGAGAAGCCGACGCAGTCCAGTCGTATTACACTACCGAATTACCGACGTTGTCAGAAACAAATGACTCTTCCGTCCGTTTGTGTGCGTCCCTCTGAATCCACACACAAGTAAAACAAAACTTTAAATCACGACCCAAATAACGGACGTAATCCTTAACAGATCTTACCGTTGAAAAAGTCCAAAACGACGTCTCCGTCGTGATCCGTCCAAGGTGTCTCGTGTCTCTGGTGTCGACGTGAATTTTGAACCGGTCGGACTGGTGAGTCTCCTATAACATAAAAGAAGATAACCAGTAAACCACTAAATTTTAATACGCGTGTACAGTCTTTTAGTTAGTTTACTACCACAGGAAACAACAACAAGACAGTGATTCAGAACAGACTGAAACACTGGGAGACTTGACGTCGTACGGTACAAAGGGACAGGAAGTAATAGAAGGCCTCAAACGAGTTTGAGTACAGGTAACTCAGTCACTTGGGACTTATAAGTCACCTTCCTGACTACGACTTCTAGGTTATGAAACCGGTGGACCACGCTTCTCGGCTGAGTAACCTTTTCTGGGACTACGACCCTTTCCAACTCCCGTCCGCCTCTTCCCCGGCTGTCTCCTACTACCACAGGAATATACGACGACTAGAAGACCGATGACAAATACTAGAAAACATTCTACATCATTTCATCAACAAAATTTCAGTAGACCTATGTACTATGAGTTAAATCCATCTGACTTAATCTTATAATCTTTTTACTGGTTTTTTTCTTTTGAACCATAAAAAGTCAGTGGTATTAAAATGGTAAAGAAGATAGTACACGAATAAATCAACAAAACGTATGACTGTGTTAAAATAAAAAAGAAAGTCAACCAGCTTAACAGAGTCTTAACAAACGTCTATAACATGGGTTTTGACGTCTTTTAAAAGCACGTAATACATGGCCTCTTTTTCCGTAACCTGGGTGGTGACCCTTTGGAGAGGTAAAGTTTCCTACAGGAAAGGTATCTTCATACATATGTAAAACACTTAGACTAAGAAGAATCTTCAGTACTTAGGACAAGGAATCCCTCAATCCCTTCTTTTGTGATTCCTCTCCCACTCTCAATTTTTAATGATAATCAAAGTTTTCCTACGAAATTGTAGACTCTGATATGGAGTCAAAGTATCTACAACCCGACACTTTCCACCTTCATTAATACCGTCCCAGGATTCCAAATAAATAACTCTTTACCCAATGGGAACAAAGTGGTTCTACACCGGTACTATTTGTTTATCTCGAACCCATCGAACTGACGGACCACTGTTTTTCCATACGGATGAAGAACCCGTCCTAACGAACCCTTCTGATGTCGACTGAATTTCTAAGGTATAAAACCTAGGGACCACACTGTACACTACTGATCCACTGGAAAGTGACACAACAGTATGAAATCAAATCACTACTAAACGACCATGAGGGGTACCTCATCGAGGTATAAACTCCTTGACGTAGAAGAGTGGTAAAACAGGAGTCGTAGATCATAGCAATGGCTCATCCGTGAATTATAAATAAATTACTTATTTGTTTATTCAATTAAACATCAATGTATTCATAAATTTCTTTGAACTAATTCTTTTTTAATTGTAACTAAAATCTAATGAATTTGACATCTAAATGAAAGTACAAATTATTTGATAGTTTTATGTTCGTACACACAAACACGAATCAGTCTAGGTTGAGACGCTGGGGTACCTGACACCGGGTGATCCGAGGGGACAGGTACCTTATAAGGTTCGTTCTTATGACCTCACCCAATGGTAAAGGAAGACGTCTCCTAGAAAGGTTGGGTCCTTAACTTGGAGGTAGAGGACACAAAGGAGGAACCGTCCACCTAAGAAACGGTGATCGCGGTGAACCCTGCGGGGTTTATATTCGTATGGTCCCTCTATGACGTCCAAACCAAGGTCTGATGACGTGATTTCACTTACAACATTCTCTCGTTCAATGTTTCAAGGTCAAAGGATCACGTATATTTTCAATATACACGTCCTATGATATCAGATAATTTCACGTGTCATCGTAACATAGACCTCTTTTTATGTATAGAATTGATTATGAAATAACGATTTTTTTTTTACGGTCTTGTTAATATCATCATTGTAGTTTTTAGTGACCAGTGTCTAGTGACATCGTTTATTATTACTTTTTCAATCTTTATGACATTGTTAATGGTTTTACACTGTCTCTGTACTTCACTCGTGTACGACAACCTTTTTGCCGTGACTACCTGAACGACTACGTCTTAACGACGTTTGGAAGTTCAATTTTTTGTTTTGGGTGTCATAGACGTTTCGTGTCATTTAGTTCCTCAACGGACATAAGATTTTTTCACAGACACCTGTTCTCAAGTGTAACGTTTGGACTCTGACGACAGTATTTAGATGAACGTTCCCACCTTAACGGACTTCAGTCTCGTGAAACGGTAAGAGACTTAGCATTCCACCGATTGAGACGACTCTGACATGTAATACGACTTGTCAACGAAAGGAAAACTCCTACACCACCTTAAAACCATAAACGATCCGTCTCTCATGGAAGTACTACTCGGGGACATCTTTGGAACCCACGACTCAAGGAGTTCCCGAAAGGACCCCTCGTTGTAACATGTGCACAACGACGTAAAAGAACCGACCCCCTTCTTCCGTGGGACACTGGAAAGGGTAGTCCTTTGTGTACCTAAGAAGGTCCGAGACGGAATAGAAAAGGGAAATAGCAGGTAGACACAGAGGACTGATGTACTCACAGTATGTTCGTCTATGTCTCAAGACCCCTTAGACTTACACCACCGTGACAATTCATTATTGTAAACGTCTTCATTAAGGTTATGTCACATTGTCCGGAGAACCCTTATTAACCAAATAAGTCATCCGTAAAAACTCATTGGTAATACACGGGTCGGTACGTGTACCAATGGGACCTTCTTTTTGCCACAACGACAAGAATTGACAAACGATCTTCTCTGTCTAACAATACTAGGTATAATATTTTCTTTCCATCTCATTTCCATGATACCCTCTTTTTAATCATCTAGGTCAGAACTCCAAACTGTCACAACATCCCCTCCACGATATGCTTGATTAAGAGACTCACAATCACCCCTAAACCTAACCCTTTTCCGAAAAATTGTCGGACCTCAACACGCATATCCACCTCTCTCGTCCTCTCTTCAACAGAAATAACAGTGTGTAAACAATTGTAACGACATCAGTAGACATGACATCAAAGATTACGACTAAAAGGAAAAAAAATCAATAATTCTTTAAGTACTAAGTCCCACCTCTGAAGAGTTTAGTCTTACCCTGTCCACCTCTTTCGTAAATACCACTTTTTAAACTTCTACTTTTAAAGGTAATATTCCATTTCATCTGTTTTTACACACAACGATTGTAATTTCTAACAGTACACAGACCCTAAGAACAGTTCAATCCTATTTACGGAGTCTACACGAATCTAGAGGAAATAAACACTTTCCATAGTATAAATATTTATATGTAGAAATTATACTTTTTTTTTGGAGTAGGCCGTTACTAAAATAACCGTTTTTATGTTGTTGATAAATCACACTAAGTCCAAATATGTGACGTCATTTCGGTCACTCAAAAGTACCCACCGGTCGTATACCGTTTTAACAAAGGTCCTTTTTACAAGGATAATCTCCCTACCATTCAACACGTAGAAATACGGATTTAAACTTCTCGTCGTTTTGGTACCGATTACAGGCCCCACAGTCCCGTAAACGCCTGATCGCCTAGACCAATTACAGGTCCGAGGATTCCCTGGAATCACTGCGGACACGGACGAATTAAAGTCACTGGGACCCCAGTGCCAGTCCCACACCATAGTAAGTCAGTACTGTTACCTGTAGATTCTCGTTTTCATTTGTACCCAAAAACCTTTACCCTTGTCCTCGTTCCACAAATCCTAGTAAACTCTTATTTACAGTAGTCACAAAATTCGTCAAATAAAGGACATCACTTATGTCAGTGACCGTGGTTTCTCAAATATTTTTCCTTTCTGGAAGTACTATTCCTTATTTTAGAACGGTTTTTCCGTTCTAATTCTGTGTGTCCCGTTGACATATTACATTGACTTATTACATTATTTTACGTTCATTTACGATTCAACTGGTTCTGGACACATATGATGTCCTCTTTCCATACTGAGGATACCAGACCTAATGATCCCTTCTGTAGTTCCCCCTTACCCACGCACTCGATCCGTCTGACCTGGAGCGGTCCACCGACTCTAAACCAATCTTCCTTGATTTTATGTCTACGGAAACTCCCTCCCTATACTCACTCCTTCCTTCTTCCGTACTCCTCCGACTCCTTTATTTCAACAATTATAAATTATAACACCCCTTTCGTGGTCTGAAAACCTTCCCTCTTTCTTTCATGGTCTTCCTACTTTTGAGTCGAATACACTACCTTTTCAACTAGTTTTCTTTCCCCCATCTAAAGGGAGCACCACGTCACCTATTCTTAGGCGGACGGTTACGTCCTCTGTGTCCAAACTAGGGACTGCGCCCTTCTAGGGTGTACGGTGTCTCGCTTATTTGGGTGTGCGGGGTTGAGGACTCGGGGTCGAGGACTCGGGGAGACGACATCGATCGCTTCGGACGCGTGGGTCGCGGACACGCGACGTCACTCTCTTCAGCGGTGGTCCTCCACGGACGCGTGGAGTTGTCTTGCCGGGTGAGCGGTGTTCTCTTTTGGACGTGTTTTCGTTGCTTCTGGGTCCCGTTGGTTTTATTTTTATTCTAAAATCTTTTTCTCCCCGACAACGTACCTGTGTACTAAGAAGACGTGTGAACCACCAGAACTCTCGACCTAATCTAAACCCAAATCCCCATTTTCCGTAAAGTCCACCCTCCCGATTGTACTCACAATGTGCCCACCTCTCATCCTTTCCTGGATTGAAACGACTGCACACTTCTCTCTTAGTATTGCATCCGGGCTTTCACCCTTGTGACAACTCACGGAAAGTCTTTTTACACGGAGTCAGTATTCTTTCCCACTTCGTCTTAATGATCTGAAGGAGGACACCGTAGAAGTAGAACTACTTCAGGTTCGTACGAGAGTCACACTAGCGAAATCCTCGTGGTGGGGACGGGGGTGACAAAGTAGAATTAAATCAAAGTATTCGAGAGGAATTTCAAATTTTTCACCAATTCATGAGAGTACAAAACACTTAATTTCAGTGTGAACTATTACTTCATTTTAGTGAGATGTAATACACGAGATTCACCATAAGGTCGCCGGGGGGGAAAAGACACTTGCCAACCATCTCGTCTCGCCCTTGAGAATGGAACCAAAAGAAATACCAAATAAGTGCGTCGTACTGTTCCTCCCTAACGACTCGTACCGGTTGCGCCCGTCGTTGTGGTTGCCGAGGGTCAAGAAGTAGTGGTGGCAACGCTGAGGCGTAAACCTACCCTTCGTACATCACAAACCGGTTCACTAATTTCCTTACCCACACCGTTTCTAAGACCTTTTACACCTCCACTTTCCACTTTTTGGACGGTTTCACTCATCGTTCTACCATTATAATAGAATCGACGACCTAATCTCTTCCCACTCATTTTCCCACTAATGACCGACTTTTTACAGGTCTTCCGAGAACAGGATCTTCGGACCTGGACGGCGAAAAAGAAACTTCGACAAAAGATGACACCCTTTCTACTCCCTTTTTCTCTGAATAATAAAATTGAAGTCAGAACGACTAAAACTATTGACTTCAGAGGATGCGGACATCTTGAAACTCAACCACACTGATGCCCACGTCTCATGTCTCTCCCGTCCTTTGGTCCTCAGGACACCAGAGGAGACGGTACATTGAACATCAGATCGGAACGAGAACACTAAAGTGAAAAGAACTGGACCAAAGAGTAGGACATATTTAGTGACTTCCCAAACCTGATCTAGGACAGTGACGTTTCTAGGAACACAAGGTGTACAGACACCTAGTGGTGTCGGTAGTGTCTGTGGGACGTAGGTGTCCCAACCCTCACCCGTGACCTCTCAGTCTGGACGCCCCCACACGACAGTGAGTCACACGCTTCCCTTCTCAGTCAACTTTCGTACGCGTTGTGGACTCCCTTGCCACTTTGACAGGTGAGTGCGACATGTGACTCATGACCGACGTCACTCACGCAGGTGTCATCCCTAAACGACACGGGGACGGTCACACATTTCACGCAACGACATCAGTGTCGTCCACACGACGGTCCTTCGCTGCATCTGTCACAACGTGTACTGAACGTCGGCATCTCGAAAATTTGGGTCTGGAAAATTTTTAGTAGTAATTACGTCATCACGTGAAGATGTTAACTCCCAATAAAAATGTCAACACGCAATAACGTCTTACGCCTCTTGACTTTCTTCCTCTACTAACCCCTTATAAGGGTTTCCTACCCAGACCACTGTCAGTGGGTCTAAAGGGGCTCCTACGTCTACACCTAAATTTTCTACACTCATTAAATTCTAAAACCAGAAAGAACCACCGAGTCTACCATTTCTTAGACGGACGTTACGTCGTCTGACCCCAACCTATGGACGCAACCCTTCTAGGGGACCTCCTCCCGTACCGTCAGGTGAGGTCATAAGAACGGACCTCTTAGGGTACCTGTCTCCTCGAACCAACCGATGTCAGAGGAGTTTCTCAGTCTGTGCTGACTCGTTGATTGTTTGCGAAAGTCTGACCGGTTTGACGATTTCTTTTAAATCATCATTTTAAAATTTTTAAAATGAATAAATAACCAGTACGATACACCGTGCACCGTAGGACCGAAAGGCTAGTCCTCACCTTGGTGCGGGAGACGTCACCTTCGTCTCAGACCTGGTGGTGGTCCCTTAAGGGTCCCGATTTTAAAACTCGAAAAAAACAGTCGGACAGAATTTCTATCTTGAACCTTGATTTGACGTAATGTATGAGTTTAGGGGGTATAAACATAAGAAAGAAAAAATGTCCATCTATTTTAAAATAATTATAGTCTTCTGAATTTTTTGTAACCTTTATGTAAAAAGTTTAGGGTCTTGACCCTCTACCGGTAATTTTTTATGTGTTTTCAAAATTCCATTATTTTGTAAAAATTATTTAACGTAAATTCTTGAATATTTAACTTAATGTTTCACTTTAAGTCCTCAACGAAAAACATAAAAACCGGATAATGAACGTCTTATTGGTCCATATAACTTCAAAATCAACGTAAAAAATCAACGGATGTCTAAGAATTAACTTTTTAAAGTCTTATACCTTTTTAATTCTTATCATGTACTTATGAGTACATGGAAATAGACGTAAGTGGTTAAAAATTGAAGACGGTGTAAATAAAAACGTCTTAGTAAAACTTTTCTTCAACATCTATGGTACTGTGAAATGGGAAGTTATGAAATCGTTCATAGTCATAAGGGGGGGGGGGGGTTTACTCCTGTAAAAGATGAATCGGAACTACGTATTTTTGTAGAGGGTTTATATCTATGTGACAATAGATGATACATTAGGTATACGTTTCCAGTGGTCAACAGTGTTTTAAAAAAATTGAGGTCATAGGTAACCTAGTAAACAAAAATACAGAGATTCCGAAGAGATTAGAAATTAGAAAATTCAGTAAAGGTAAAACACCTCAGATCCGGTGAACAGTATCCCTTATAGTGGACATATAAAAATAACGAAGGAGGTCTAATCAAACTCCAATTTCTATCGTNGAAATCGTTCATAGTCATAAGGGGGGGGTTTACTCCTGTAAAAGATGAATCGAAACTACGTATTTTTGTAGAGGGTTTATATCTATGTGACAATAGATGATACATTAGGTATACGTTTCCAGTGGTCAACAGTGTTTTAAAAAAATTGAGGTCATAGGTAACATAGTAAACAAAAATACAGAGATTCCGAAGAGATTAGAAATTAGAAAATTCAGTAAAGGTAAAACACCTCAGATCCGGTGAACAGTATCCCTTATAGTGGACATATAAAAATAACGAAGGAGGTCTAATCAAACTCCAATTTCTATCGTTCTCCTATCTACTACACAGACATAGGAGACATAGTCCAGGACTTCCGTGTTCCGTCAAACCGAATAAAACTCAAGACCGTGAACCAATTTCACCACAATCAGTACACAGAGATAATATTTTCATGGAAATGGAAAATTTATTTATTCGGCAGGAGACACGTTACCCCGACACTCTAACATACTGATTCAAAGATCCTTAAGTAGGTCACCAGAGTCGTAGTGACTTCTGGAAACGGAGTTAGTCAATGATCGAACTCCGAACGTCTTGACACTAAAGACTAAAATCGTCGGTCAGACGTCAATGATCGACAGTAAGAAGACAAACTTTCCTGAGGAATGGGGAAAAAATCATAATGATATCTAGGCACCTAATAAAAAAGGTCAAGTCGGATAATATGACAAGGGTAGTAAGAAAGACCACGACGTTCCAAAGCCTAAACGGGTCACCTTCGGGGAACCGTCGTAGACTGTACAAGGAGAATCAGACACCCGTGAACGGACGAAAGACGGTGTTCTACCAGCCCCGAGTGGAATATACATTGGAGGACAGGTCTACACTCAAAGAGAGTCCTTGGGTCTAGGAAAAGTGACTCCCTCTGATCTCTGATCTGACAGCCCTGGTCCATGTACGTAACAAAGACCCGGGGAAAGTACCCTTGATGTCATTTCGCACTCAGTCTCAATGGTGGCGCCCGAAGGAGTGGAAAGGGTCAGGTCAGGGCGAGGACGTTACTGTCGGAATCAGGGTTTGGATGAATGTGACCTTTCACCAACGATTTTAGAAGTAAAATGTTTATCTTTTCACAATTATCATATATATTAGAAGTCCAAACCCCTAACAAGAATTCAACCACAGAAAATTGTAAAACCCCTTTTTTTTCAACCTTGGTTTTTTTTTTAGAAGATTTCCTTTCCTAAATTGGTTTTCTACCACCAGTAATTCTTATAATTATGATCGTAGCCACTTGAAAGTATAGTTTTGACTGTTCAATAGTCACTCAGTGTCCGTCTCACAGAATTACCCCACAACGAACGACGAACATACCCCGACAAGAGGTCCATACACCTTCCGAGGGCCCGACGACGACTCCTGCGTCTACCTCGTTTCGACGTCGGACAGCGAAACTCAACGCACGACTTATAACCGCGAACGTTTGACTTCTACAGGCTAACCGTCCCGCGTCAGCTATCGACAAACCTCCACTCAGACAACTACAAGAAGGTAGACTTATAAAACCTAGAGTCAAGAAGGAGAGTTTAGTGAGTAAATCAAATATTATACGCTAGTGAATTGAAGGGTACTTCTATGACAGAAAGGGTCGAGTAAATAATTGAGAACTCGTGGATAATACACGACCTGTAACCTTCTATTTGGGTCCTTACTAATTCTTGCACCGACACCTCAGCCAGTCGTCTGTACCAAAAAGAGAATCTGGTGACAGTGAAAAACTAAAACTCCTCCAAGAATTAAAATCTCAGAATTAAAGAAACACAATTCACCTTTATGACGAAAGGAGGACCCTGACAATTTTTCTGACACAATACACACATTTCGTAAAATTCGCGTCACAACCCGTGTCTAATTCGTCGACTATCCGCGAATCCACAAAACTAACTTTCTGGGAGGGCAGTTCCTTAAATGAACCACCCTCTCCCTGAGGCAAAGTCAAATCCCAACAGTCCTGAGAAGACCCCCCTACTCACGACAACCTTGTGTGTCCTTCCGACGGACGGAAGTACCCCTACAGTCGTCACGACTGCCTCTCTCGACCTTTCACCGGGGTGAGGGAGGATTTCGTATCATCAATCCTGTCACACAAACTAGTCCAAAAAGTTTACTCTTGTATATAAAGTCTTTCTGGTGGAGGTCAGTAAAAATACATATAACGGGTCATTAACCACATGTGTCCAGTCGATACGGGTTCGTTCATCTTTACTTTACTCCAGGGTCAAATACCCCATCCACCTTATTCCACATTCTCACATAAATCTTCCCTCATCCGTCGTCTTCTGTTCCACCGAGAAGTGAGACCTAACGAAAGAACTGGAAGCGCTCCGTTCATTATATGGGAAAAGTCATTTTAGACTCACGACTGGAAATTTTCTACAATTTATTTATTTATATAATAAAAATTTTGCAAAGTCTCTTCGGATAATTCAATGAGTACAAGGACGTTTTTTGGACCTACAGTCGAATTTACTTATATATGTTTAAAAATAAGTCTTATAAAAAAAGATAGTCGATCCCGGGTTAGTCTTCGATCCATAATGTGTCATTAAAGACATCTCTTTCAAATGATATTTTATCTATTTTCCCCCTTAACCTTATTACCTCCAACCGATCATTTCTCTTGGGACTCCTTATACCGTTGTCGTCCATATATACATAAATATACACGTAGACATACATATTGTATCCTCACGGGTGAGGGAGACCCGACCCGACTCTAGGTCTCAGGGACGCCTCCCCCACCGGAACGGAGCGACCTACCGTCCCTCCAACCCACGAACTCCTCGGGCGGACGTCCTCGGACCTTTCCTGTGTCCAAGGAACGGGCACAGGGGAATCGCGGGAGACGACTGGTTTGTTGAACAGTCGTCCGTCTCCGCCGAGACCCAGATCGCAACAGTGTTTCGTCACTTCTTAACTAAACCTCGACTGTCATTTAACTTTAGATCCTATATATAAATCATAAGTTACAAACCTATTTTTTTGACTAAAATATTAAAAAAACATCCGGGAACTTTATCTGGGTAGTTTATGGTTTCGTGACATGGCATCTCGGGTTCCTACCGTTCCTAATTTTCTTATACTAGTTCGTAACCATTTTGAAACAAGATTTAAAATTAATTTTTTTTCTTTGTTTGACGAAAGTACTTAGTATTAGACAATAAAGAAAAAAAAGGAAAACAAAGAGAGGGTTAATTTCCGACTAGAATTCTTTCGAGTCCTTTATCGTGGTCTTCTATTTCCATTCAACCGTCAAAAACCTCACTTTCAAGTGAAAGACAAAAGTCTTAAATAGGAACACTCGGTGACATGGGAAACGGTAATTTCTCTAAATAAACAATTCGTCTACGATGTCTTCCGGACAATACCCCGGTCCCAGGTTAGTGTGACGTTACTCCGTCCCGGGGCGGGAGTCGAATCAGATCAGAGACAGGTCTTGTGAATAAACGTACATAGACCTGATAAACGAAATGACAGGACATTACGATCCACTTCCTCGTCGTAATCTTCCATCATAAATACCGTCTAAATTAATTACAAACCCTGATAATTCGACTTACACCTGTATGGGCTTATCGATGACCTATACAACATCCTTTCAAAACCTTTCGACACTGTTTTTATTCGAAGAAAGGGTTATTTGGTTGATGTTTATCACTAGTAACCAGATCTATAACTTTATATAGAACTCAGAAAACCATTTACTTTGACCCCTCCGTGAAATCTCGGCGGAGATTTGCCTTCCCTCTTCTGTATAGACGCACATTAACAACCAAGAGAACCACCTGTCAGAAGATTTAGTACGAGACAATTGTCCCGAGTCAATTGAGAAGTCCTCTTCTCCAAATAGAAAAATTGACATGATTTCGTAGTTAAACCAGTTGGACTAAAAAACCTACAAAACTCTTTATTGAGTATGAGGTATAAATAAAATGTCGATAGGTCCGTCTTAACGACTTCCAGTTCGTTTTCTATTTCCGTGTCTTTCTATTTCTCTTCCGTCGAATACGTTTTTACAAACGAACTACTCCTTAAGTCAAAACGAATTCGCACACAACTAACATACTCGCTCCTTCTGTCAATTTGTCAAACAGACAAGCCACACTAGGGAGGACACGAGGCTATGAAGCCAAGGGACACAAATGTCAGGTCCTTATACCTATCCTTGAATGACAAATTGTGTGGTCACAATGTTTGAGGTCACCGCAGCTAAGGGAGAAGTCACTGAGAGACGTAATAAGTTTCCTTTTACCACAAAGGTCGAACAAAAATTTGAGGATTTGTGTAGCACAAACTTATTTGTCTGTTTTCGGACTCAGACACATAACAAAAAGAGTCAAGAAACTACGCAGACAGACGTCATGTCCGAGACCCGACCGGCCGTAGAGATTTCCCAGTCTGTAATGACAGAGTCGATGAATCAAGACGTGAACCTCGAGTCTTCGTCGGTGACTGTCGTACATTTGGTCCTCCGCAACGACCCGAGACAGCATGACAAACATTCTTCTCACCACCCGACCTACGGTCGGAGACCAGATGTTGTATTATGTATGAAATGTACTTCACAACTTGAACTGTTCAGTTTATTTACATGTAATGTCCGACTACCACATAGACGAAAACCACGACTTAGAACCTTCTTAGCCTCTTCATTTATCTACGAAGTCGTGAATTGTTTCAAAATAAATTCTCTTTATAAGTATTAGAATATTTTACTAAGGTGACCATTAATAATAAACTTATGACTAGTGATTGTATAACATTCTATAAGACTGTGGACACTTGAAGGTTTAGGACCTTCAATCAAACGGTAGACAAAATCTCTGGAACTTCGGTCGACGTCAAATGTAAGGCAACATACGTCCCGGAGGAGGCGGAAGTCCATGGTGGGTCAATTACAAGACTGAACCTAGGAATTATAGTGTACAAAATGTCACGTGTGTCAAGACTCGTAAATAGACATCGGCTTTAGGTAGTGGAACAAGGTGTCCCTGTTTAAGTATCTGCGGACACTCCTTTTTATCTGTTGCACCACGTCATCCATTGAAGTCTCATCTTCGACTCCAGGACCTCTTTGATCAGTGTCTTTGGGTGCTCCAAACGACTGCCTTGTAAATGGGTGTCCCTTATAATGTTTCTAGACCGACACACGGAAACGATAACAAAATTTAGTCTATACTATTTTCGTCTTCCACACCGTCGTGCACCGACTCGACCACATTCATTGTTCCCTTGAGAAGTAACCCGTCAAAGACTTACACTACAATATATGTCCGGACGTGTCCTCTGTGGTGTTATGTCACTTTATCTCACGTAGTACCCCCAAAACAAGGGTCACATACATCGTCAATATCACAATGATAGACTCGGAAGTCCGTCAGTGTCATCATTGTAGCCTCTAGTGACTAGAGTTATATATTACTCTTTCACCTTAAAAAATTCTTAAAGTACACGGTACACTTCACTCGTTTACAACCCTTTTACCGCGGTCAGCCGAATAAGTTACGTACTGACGGTGTCTGGAAGTTAAAAATTTTTCGGGTTGTAGGTGGTTCACGTTATTTTACTCTAGACGAGTACTTGCACCGATGTCGACGTTTCTAGTTGAGAATGGGAGTTAAATGTTCGGGCACTCTACTGTCCCAATCCTCGCTTTCAGTCTCTACCAGTGTAGGAAGGGGGACAGGTCTCATGTGACCAAAGGTGTGTGGACTCATGACAGACAGAGTGGTGGTGACCTCTGGTGAAGGATGATAAGATCAACTTTCGAATCGTGATTTTCTATGTCATAGGTACTATCTAAATTTCAGATCTTCGTAAAGGGAGCCGACGTACACCGGTTTTAGATCATAAAATCTTATGGATGTATGTATGGTATACACATATACACGCACACATACAGTCGTATCTTTGGTCAGTTAGGATTTCCTTTAGTTGGGACTTGTACGTGACCTTCCTGGCTACGATTTCGACTTCGAGGTTATGCAACCGATGGACTACACTTCTCGACTGAGAACCTTTTTTGGAACTACGACCGTTTTCCTCTTCTCCCACCGTCTCTACCAATCTATCGCAGTACCTGACCTACCTGTACTTAAATTCGTTTGACCCTCTGTCACTTCCTGTCTTCGGACCACACGACGTAAGTTACCCATTGTCAGTCTATGTCCAATCGTTGATTTGTACTCGTATGTGTGTCCTCGTCGACACTGTTTTTACTAAATTCAGCGTACTTATACCTCTCTCTACAAACCACGAAAAAGGGTGTTGGGAGTGGAACCCGACTCCCATTTGCTAAAAAGACTCTTTACGACAGATTTAATCCGAATTCTCTAGGGATGAGATTTGACGATTACTCTCATTCTTGGCATTCTTATTACCAAAAGCTTTCCTTAGATCTACATCCTCAGTAAATGTCAAAGATTCGTTATCCTCCTCTTTAAAGAATTTTATTGTCTTCGGACAAAAACTACACAATTTCGTCTATGAACCTCGTGTCCACCTTTACTTGCATGATTGGACGTCCCGTCTTAGCGACGAGCCCGGGCAGTATATACCTGTCCAAAGACAACTGTCCGTGCGACAGCAGAAAGTTCCAGTCTACACGACCGACCAGCACAAGTACCAACCATGGCGAGTCTCGGTGCCTACTGTCTTCCAGCTTTGACTAGACGGGCAGACCAAAACCTATGAGTTACCCACACGTCAGGAACCGACCGAACTCGAATAGACTCAGTCTGGGAAGGTTTCAAAACTCCTTCTAAAAATCATTTTTATCTTAATTAAAATTTCATGAAGGAATCTGTAAATTATTGAACATTTGTAATATGACTTCTTCGTTCTAAAATCGGGAGAATTTTGTTATGGGACAAGAGAACTGTGACTTAATTAAAGAGAGTATACCGTTCAAATCTTGTCATTTCATTCTTTCAAGGGGAAGAAAGGTGACTGACCTAGGACAAGGGCTCAATTATTGATTACGAGTACGAGTATCCCCGGTCTTAATGGAAATACAAAGTCTCAGGTCCCGAGGTAGGGGGACTTATAGGTCATCTTCTAAGGTCACATTTAGTAGGGAGGCATGTGTGGGTCCTACGACACCGTCCTGCCAGCCTACAAGGACTGTCTTATCTCGAGAAAGGTGTGGGTGCTGAAGAAGTTTAACAGGAGCATGAGTCAATGTAGTTCGGGAAAAATAATTTTTTTTTTTTCTTTATAACACAATTTAACAGAGTTTCTCAGAATGACAGTTCCATGAACCGATGGTTTTATTCACTACGTAGAATGCATTAATGTTTTTCGTCCACCAGTGCATTCTGATGTGAACTTCTTATAAAATATGTGTTTAAATATGTATTTAGTGGGGTTTTCTTGGGTAAACTACACCACAATTGTCCGTTCCGTCATTCCGGTTTGACCATCGTACCCTTTATTCAAAGTTTTAAGTCACTTGGACTTTTCCTTCGATTCTCTCGAGTACGATGAATACTTGCACTCTTTAAAGTCTTGACTAGTCACTTTGGGAGGATGGACGATACCCAACGTGACATGGGTGGGGCTCTCCGTAAAACTACAGCATTGGGACTCCACAGAGTCTGTCCCAGTGCGACCCAACAGAGTCTACCTCAGTCTTATCCACATTAGCGACGACCACATTACTCAATTTTGCTCCAATATAACCTCACCTGACCCGGGAGGAACCCACAAAATTGTTCTACCGTGTGTGTCTCTTCTGAAGTCTCCTTCGGTCCCGTCTCCGACCTCAACGACACGATCGTCGGTTCTTACGGTTGCCGAGGGCCTTCGACCTTTGGTTGGACCTCTCCCTCACCAGGACGGTTGTGGAAGTGAAGGGTAACGGTCGCACCCCTTGAGTCTTGTTCGTTCGGCGGGTTAGACACCACGAAACAACACTATCGGGAGCCTTTACTGTTGCGGACTGTTACGGATTTCGAGTCCCGAACGTAAATTGGAGATCGTCCTACAGAATCAAGACCAATGGAGGACACTCGAGGTACCACTCGTCGGGGTGACGAGGGGGACCAGAGCCACTGGACGAGTGAGGTGGGAAGACCATACCTTGGGGCACACGTCACTCTCGTGGGGACCCTGTGTGGGAACCACTCCTAAGACAGGGGACGTCGGGGAGGGGGAGGGGGGACGGGTCCGGAGGTGTGGAGGTCCTGTGGACCTCCATGTTGGATGATCCGTTCGTAGTGCAATGACCTGAGACACCTCATGCCGCATTTAGTTCTTGACTCAACGATGACAACAAACACCAAATGTCCCTTACTTCGGGGACGAGAACTAAAAGGTAGGTCCTCCGTCCTCTATTTCAACTAGCTAAGACGACTTTCCACCTTTTATGGTATACCGTTCTCCCCGACCCCGACCCGCACGACACACACATGTACACACACACATGCACACACACACACACACACACGACGTCTAAGTGAGTAGTTGTACCTCGGTGGTCTCTCTAGACTCGTCTCCACGTCCCTTGAGTCCCCACGGACCGTGAGGGTCCTGGACCCTTCGTCATTGTCCTGGTCTTTCCTCTCACTTTCCTCCACTTCCGTCTCCCACCCCGTCCAGGGCGGTAAGAACCCCTCCTCTACTCTGACGGACTCTTCTCCGACAGGAGTCTACTTGCCAGAGGACTCCCCAGGAACCCGGTCCGGACACCTCGGACGTCGGTACTGAGGAGACGGACGGGTCCTTGTTTGTAGACCCCCGCACACACACTACACTACACCCCAGGAGTACGACTAGCACAAGGACCCCGGTCCTGTGGTGTCCGCGACGAGGTGAAAGGTGCAAGTATTTGATCTTCCACCGGCATTTTTGGAGCGAGTGACACTCACCAAAGGAACGGGTCGTGCGTAGAGACACGAAACACATTTCCCTGTCTGTGTCATTCGTAGAAGGTCATGGGTCACTTTATTTGTATTTCTGGTTCTAAGAATTAACATAAATAACAGGAGATACACGTGTGCCTCACATACAAATTTATCGAAGAAAAATTTACAGGGACACTTCTTGGACTCTTATGTATCCTTCAAGAATGGATAGCAGAAACTAACCTCCAAAAGTAATCAATCAACTAATTTTTATCTAAGACGACGGTTTTATGGTGAAAAGTAACGACACACTCACGGAAACTAGAACCCTTGTAAGTACTTTGGTCCCGATGTTGGTTATTCATTTGGGGGTCCCTTCCACTCGAAACCATATCTGACTCCTTTCTTTCTTTCACGTAAACAATCAAGTCTAAGTTGTTTGTGAGATTTTGATTTTTGAGGTGTGATGTCGGAGAAAATTTCGACATCTCTTTTTGACTTTTTTTTTTTTAATGTACTCTTACTTATATCAATTTCCTTTTTAGCCTCGTTTTCGTCAAAAAGGGGACGGTACTTTTACTCCTAGTCTTGACAGTGAGAAAAAGATAATTCCTAAAAAGGTAGAGGGAGGGGTACTGAATGGATGTACTCTTTATACATTCTGGTCTAGTTGTGAATTTATTTTACAATAAATATGTATAGGTACAGTATTAATTTTTATGAGAGATTTGGACTTTCTGATAATACATTTAACACTAGACGAAAATATCGGTAAGACCCATTGTGTCCTAAATGGTTCTTACAATAGAATTGAGATACACGGGAAAACAAAGTGGAACTACAAGTCCCTACCTTTGGATCTAACATTAGTACCGTAGTGGTGTTAATCGATGGTGGGATTTATTATATAAAATGAATTGGATTCTCATTTGACTTAAAGGCTTTATTTAGAATTCTGCTAACCTGGAGGCATATGTAAAGACTACTTTTTGTTACATTAGTTTCTACCACTACAAAACCAAATCAGGGTCTTACATCGTCGATTCAACACCTATCAATCGTGCCCTTTTACATGACATTAGATTAGATGTCTCATTTTTACTTTTTCCTCTGTCACCGAGAAAGGAGCCGTACATTATAAAGGAAGAGACCTGCGAAGGATTTCATGCGGTACTCAGAGACGACTCTTTTACCACCCACGCCCTCTACCACTATCTGTCCCTCCGGGCCGCACGACGCTAAGTACCCCAGCGTTTCTCAGCCTGTGCTGACTCGTTGACTTGACTTGACTTGACCACTGTCAGACGGTCTACTTCGAAAGATTAATCTTTCGAAACCACGTCTCCTTTCTCTTTATTTTTCAGTACATTATAAACAATATGAGTTTTATTGTGAACATTATGAGTTTTATTTTAGGTTACAAGAGTTAAAAACGCAGAATTCCCAGAAGTTTTTGAATTACCCTCAGAGGCTTAAAGACTGATTAATTTAGTCTTTTCAAATCCATTCTTCACACGCACACACGTCCCGCCCCCGCCTAGTAGAGAAGGACGGGTAGATTTCTAGTAGGCCCCGCAACTTCACTTGTCCGTCTACTACATTTATGCTTAGACATACATGACGACTCATATGTCTTCGGAAATATGATCTTTACTTTCTCATCGTAATCCGACCGTCATCGATAACACCTGTAATAAGTTTTCTCAAATTACCCGAACTTGTGTCCCTTAAATTGTTTTTAATGACGTGTACTCATTGATGAGATCTTTATTTTTGGAGTACTCACCATTAGGACATCGTTACCTTGAATCCCTGTCACAATAAAATCTTGAGATCGTTAAGGTAAGTATTAAATCAACACTAAAATGAACTGAGATACTTACATAAATCTTGAAGTGAATTCCAATTCAATTGAAAAGAGTTAAAAGATACTAGATAAACAATGAAAATGTTATCTAATTTTTTCTATGGGTTAAAGACTTCATCAAGATTAAAACTTGTATATGATGTTATCCTGTTTATTCCCATTTTTGAATTGTCTCCGGTGAATTTCCCGTACCTATAATGATCCATCAACTCTACTTAATTAATGGAAACGACTTTTGATGATAACAGGAACTGAAAGGACCGTCGATCGATTCCTTATTTCCTCTTCTAGAACAATTTTAAAAGACCAATTTTTGTTTGGTTGTTTGTTTTTTTCCGGGTACTTAAGAAGAGAGCTTTGTTCATATAGGAATTTTGGTTTAGGTACCATATTAAATAAATTGATACCACACCATCCATGTCAGAATATTTGTGATCCCACGAAACGAACCAATGAATTTAAAAGAGGGATACTCTATTGAAAGATAACAAGTGGATCTCAACACTGGAGTACAAAGCTACGACGTAAGGGGTTATGTCTTTATTCCTTATTTTTTCTTCCGTCTCAATGGACTTCCGGTGGAAGTAACTCACGAGACCGAGGTATCCGTTAGGAGAAGGGTGGAAGGTTACAACCAACCTACGACCCCACCACAAAGGTAGAAACTTTGAGAGATTTACCTGATTCCATGCCCAAAACTATCAGGTCTGGTTGGAATTTTACAAATATAAATTTAGTCTGTAACGATAAAGTTTAATATAGTTCTACTTCATACCCGTTAATAAATAGACTTTTGTATATGTAATTTTAAGAATAAGAGTTTCCTGAATTTCTTTATATACGTTACTAGGTTTAAATTAATTTATTAACCTTATTTTAAAGGAACCTTTTCTTCCCATTTGTTATGTATGGTACAAAAATATTGAACGTTTGAATTTTATGAATCTTGTATAATTATTTAATGACATGAGAAATTTAGTTTTAATTTTAATTTTTTATAAACATCCATCCACAGTACGTAATATACAGATGTTTTCCTCAACATTATTAAATAATAAGTAAATAGTTGTGGTTGAGATCTTTAGTTGATTATTCGAGATAGATCGTGTGACTCCGTTTTTAATTCTTTGGCTTATATTAGTATAAATATCTCTCCCGTTCTTTATAGTCTCCAATATAAAATGTACCATAATACTTCACGACTTTAATTATTGGTTCGAAAAAACGAGACTCTAATTTAGTGATATTTTTTATTTGTTTTCCTTACGTGACTTGTGTGGTTATCACGTGTTTAAATTGGATAGTATATGTTCAGATTAGTTGTAACTTGATATTTCGACGTTGGTTACCGTTCCACGTCACTGAGTATAGCAAAAAGGTAAGGGACATTACCAGTTCTATATTAAATAACGTTTCTACATTCACTGGTTCCCCCTCTTTTCCAAGGACAATTTTTCAATGTCCAAGTTTGGACCACACCTGACGTAAAGGTCACTACCGTACGGAACCACCTGTGTCCGAAGTCCATCCTGTCCAAACCCGCCCTCAGGACGGAGACAGTGAATTAACCCACACAAACCCTTCCAACAAAGCGGATATACTTGAACTCCAAAGGGTATTCGTTTTATTCCTACCTGTCTGAAGTACCCTTAGAATACCCTGTCGTAAGGGTCCCTTCGTGGGTCGTGTCCCAGACCGCACATCGTCTTCACCTGACTACAACTGTTGTCGGTATTCGTAAAGTACGTACCTATTTCGTCTTTCCTTCGAAATTCACTAGTCGGAAAGTGTCAGAGGTCTACACTGTGGGACCAAAACATTGTGACTCTTCGTGACTGAGAGTGGCACCTTGAAGGGTAGTACCCGTATACTGAGTGGTGTTTCGGTTCACGATGGTTCCCGAGGGGAAGTAAATCCACCATCTCCTTGCTCGGGGGTATCCACACGGACAGGTCCCCGGTCGGCTGCCACACTAGGTGAGAGGGTCCAAAGGTGAAGAAGAGTAGTTATTGGGTATCGAATTTTTTTTTTTTTTCCAGGATCACATAATAAATCTATAAAAATACAGTGGTGTACATGTTTTCGACGATTCAAAATACAAAATAAATACTTCGTTGTTCACCTTTTGACATTATTCTCTTTGTGTATCTTCCGTAAAGTTTGTAGGGTCGTTTGACGTCCCTACTTACCTTCATTTCTTTGCTCAATCCTTTAAGCCCTTACGAATTCTGTGATTGGTCCAAGAGTCTACCCATTCCACAAGTACAAACATCCTTTGCGGTATCTCCCCTACTCCACGACCATCGGTGGATGTGGACCTAGGTCCACCCCCGGTGCGTCCTCACGAACGGAGTATTTCACGTGACTCGGGCCGTACAGTCTCGACGATGAAATGTCCTGTCTACGATAAAAAGTCGTCTTTTTTCAAATAAAGGAGGACGTGACGGAAGAGGGGTGGACTTCGTTTAGCTAGTAGGACGAAAGTCTTCCCATTCCAGATTTAAAATATATGTCAAAAGTACACTTTATGATAGATTTTTAGTCTGAAATACACTGTAGTGTTTCACAATTCACGTTAGACGGTTCACTCCAACGAGTCAACACAGGCTGACAAACACTGGGGTACCTGATACGTCAGGTACCTTAAGAGGTCCGGTCTTATGACCTCTCCCATCGGAAAGGGAAGAGGTTCCCTAGAAAGGTTGGGTCCCTAGGTTGGGTCCAGAGGGTGTAACGTCCGTCTAAGAAATGGTCGACTCGGTGTTCCCTTCGGGTTCTTATGACCTCACCCATCGGATAAGGGAGAGGTCACCTAGAAGGGCTGGGTCCTTAGCTTGGTCCCAGAGGACCTAACGTCCGCCTAAAAAATGGTTGACTCGATGTTCCCTTCTTTAGGCGGTTTTGTTCGGGAATAAGTGTTATATTGTTTAGATCAATACATGTCTTAAACTTGGAAAGACTCAAAATGGGGGGTTTTATAAAAATTGTTTTCTTAATATTACTTTGAGAATACGATTATTTGGATTCCAAACCCTTTAGTCTGATCTTTAACCTATTTGATTCTTTTATAGGTAAATTGGATTATTCTTATATACGACGTGTAATTTATATAACTCACTCATGAGATATTTGATTCAATAAAAATGTAATATTAAAACTTATTCGTTAAGAATATCCTACACCAGTAGAATGTTTCTCGTATACCTATTGTCCAGTTTAAGATAATCCCTTTACCTTAATGTTACTTTTTTTTTTAATTACAGTGTTTATAAAAGTTTAAGTTCTGAATAAAGTTAGTTGTAAACTGTTTTGTTAATCTTGTACGTCTGTGTTAAATATATTATCACTTTAAACTAATCAATATAAGAAATCGGGGAACTTTCTTTCACTTCAACGAATCAGCACAGACTGAGAAACACTGGGGTACCTGACATCGGATGGTCCGAGGAGGTAGGTACCCTAAAAAGGTCCGTTCTCATGACCTCACCCGACGGTAAAGGAAGAGGTCCCCTAGAAGGGTTGGGTTCCTGACTTCGGCCCAGAGGACGTAACGTCTGTCTACGAAATGACAGATTCGGTAGTCCTTTCGGAGAACTTTTTATAGGGTTTATAAAAGTCAGTAATACTTGTAAAGACTAATTATTATTGATGTACTGTTATGTTTGTTCACATTCGAAGTAGAACGGTGTAATTTTAATGTGGTCGTTTACGTCCATGGAGGAAGTCGGGCTAAGGTATCCAGACTCCGAGCGTCAACCGGGAATTCAGCTTGAAGGACATGTCGACGAACCGGTCCACAGGCACCGTCGGGAGACGTTTTTAACACTGAAATCGTACATCAAGGTCAGGGGCGAGCTTTCAACAGATTCTTTATTCTTGTACAATTTAATGTTGTAAACTGTCAAAGATTTTACAAGTGTAAGACCAACCAAAACTTGACTTGTACTAAATCTATATCTTCTCTTCCATGTATATATATTAAAATCCTCATTTTGATTAACGACAATATTCACCTTAAATTTAAATATTCCGTCACTTAGTTATAGAACACAGAAATAATATAAATGAAAAAGTGAAGTTTTCATGAACTAACTTACCAATTCAAACATTCTTAATTTTGTTTGTTTGTTTGTTTGTCTCGTACGAGGCAGAAGGGTAATGGATGTTTACTCCCATGTCACTCTTCGCTCCCCCCTCCCGTTTTACCTACTTCCCGCAGTTGACCACTGTCCACCATTGGTCCGAACCCCACCGACAGTGAGAAGTCACATATGTCTACAACTTAATATTGTGACCTATGGACTTTGAAGATAGTAATTTCTTGTAAAAAATGGAGTGTGGTCAGTCGTCCCGGTAGTAGTTTTTCAGACGTTTATTGTTTACGGCCTCTCCCACACCCCTTTTCCTTTGAGAGGATGTGACAACTACCCTGACACTTGACACGTCGGTGATACCTCTTGTCATACCTCTAAGGAATTCTTTGATTTTCGTCTCGCTGGCATACTAGGTCGTTAGGGTGTGAACACGTATTTAGACCTCTTTTGAGAATTAAGTTTTCCTACCTTCGTGAGGATATGAGTAACGCCGTGACAAATGTAATCGGTTCTGTACCTTCGTGAATTTACAGGTGGTTGTCTACTTTCCTATTTCTTCTACGCCACGTATGTGTATTTCTTTGTAAAGAGTCGGTATTTTTACTTACTTTATTATGGTAAACGTCGTTGTACCTACCTGGGTCCCTACTAGTAAGATTCAAGTCATTCAGTCTGTCTTTTTGTTGGTAGTGGACCACGGTGACTATCCACCTTAGATTAAAAATTTTTTACTATGTTTACTTGAATAAATGTGTTGTCTTTATCTAAGTGTCTAAAACTTCTGTTTGGGTACTAATGGTTTCCTCTTTACACACCCCTCCTCCCCTGCTTAGTTAGTCCTTGACGGTAATGACCCTCACACTTGTGAAAAATGTAAACGACCATTGAGACACGAACAGAACACACAGTAGGTGTGCGTGCACGTGGGATATTTACTGAGACGAATCATGGAGACTTAAACGAAAACAGAAGGAGAATGATGTGAAGTGGTAGGTATTTGGTACAATTCTTGGATCGTACACCTCACAATGGGTTTATATATGTGTGTGGATACATGACTCTAGAATGTATATGTGACTTTGAAAAGACCAAGAACTACAGTGTTTTTATGCTAGTATATTAGGTTGAAAAACACGTAGAATAAAAGAGTGGTATCGGGAAGTACCTTTAGAGGGTTCACTGACACACCGAGTTCAGAAAGGTACACCCTTGTGGTGTCCAACCACGAAGACGACTATCCATTGTCTGTAAGTGACAAAGGTCAAGTGAACACTACTTGCCGCACAATATTTTGTATGTGGGACATATGCACGGGAATGTTGCAACCACGAAGACAAAGACATCCAATCCAAAGGTCCTCACCGTTACGAAGAGGACCTGTGTGGATGAAATTAAAATGATCGACAGGGTTCTTACAGAAGGGGTCTCAGACTTGTTCAGTGTAAGGACGGGCGTCATACATTCTTCTGTGAAAGGGATAAAGGTCGAGTACTGTCATACCCACACACACACGAGTCGACACAAACTGAGAAACACTGGGGTACCTGACATCGAGTGGTCCCGAAGAGGTCCGTTCTTGTGACCTCACCCCACGGTAAAGGGAGAGGTCCCTAACTTGGACGTGGAGGATATAGCGGTCCGCCTAAGAAATGGTGACTCGGTGGCCCGTTCGGGTATGGAAAAGAAGAATACAAAACGATTCCCATCATGATTGCGTAACGATACGATTAAAGGTAAAAGGACTCATGAGAGAAGTCGTAGAAAAAGAAAACCTAAGTTCTTGATAATTGACTTACGTAGGTCACATGGTCCAAGATACGCTCCGTGACCCCTTCTCTCCTGTCTTTTCGTGGTAAGGAAGGGACTCCACTCCGTGTCCCGGTCCTGATTTATAGTCATTGATGCACCCACATGTTGCTGGTTCACACTGACGTACGTACCTCCTCTCGTACCGCCACCGTCCCCAAGACCCCTTCTCGGCGTAGTGACCCCCTCGTCCTTCCCAGAGATACTCCTCGACCGGACCCTCGGCGTCTGGGACCTGTTCTCTGCAGATTTCTGGACGGAGGACCAGTCACGAGTGGACCTAGACGAGAAGACAGGTAACAATAAAAAATTCTAAGACGGACAAAAAGATTGTACAAGAGACAAAAAGAACAGTTACGTATTCACGAGAAACTATAATGACCGTGAGTTTGATAAAAGGGGTTAGATGACGAATAGACGTTATATGGTTTTTATGGCTTTTTCACGAATTAAAAATTCAGTAAATTTTTCCGGACAGAGAATATCCAAAGATTAAAGACAATATCCTACCGAATGGAATGTGGATCCAACATTAATATTGGATCTCAAGATTGAAAAGATTTTAACAAAATTCTTCAGTAGTCTTAAAAATATTTTACTTTCAGGTTGGGATAGACGAAGGTCTATCTGTACGTCAAATAGGTCGAATTGAATGCGGTGTTAAGTTAGAGTCACTTGATTTCATGAGGAGTCAGATAAAGGTGAAGGAGAATCTCCGTTGTGTGGGGACACATACGTTCTCCGTCAGGACCTCAGTATGGTGGAGATAAGGTTAGGGTCGGGGTGACGGATTGTCCCCAGACTGGGACCCGTTCAGTGAATTGGAGACTTTACACTGTTGTGGGTGTAGTCCTAAGTCTGTTCCCCGAAGGGACCACCGAATCGTCATTTCTTAGGTATACGGTTACGTCCTCTACGCCCAAGCTAAGGACCAGACACTCCTAGGGTGTACGACGCATTGTTGATTCGAGTGCACGGTGTTGATGACTCGGAGACGAAATCTGGGACCCTCGATGTCGAGGACTTCGGACGTACGGAATCTCGGACGCGAGGTGTTCTCTTCGGTGACGTTACTCCCTTCGGGTGCGTGACGTTAGTTCTCATCGTGGGTGAGCGGTGCTCTCGTTTCAGGAGTGCGTCGTTGTTTCTGGACCTCGTCGGTTTTTGTGTGTTTGCTTATTCTGAATTTTTTTTCCTTAACACTGTCATTCTTCGGACTGTCTAGATTCTAATCTCGATGACTCACTCGTCGACCTGTTATTAAGACCCTGAACCCCCTCTCCACAAATTTCAACACAGTGGTTTACTCCGGTGATCCCTCTTTTATGTCCATCTCCTTCTTTTATGTCCGTGTCACTTCGGATCTCGGGTCTATGAACCTCCTACCCGTCCCACCCCCGCCGTCTACTACTCGTCCGTTTCCGTCTTGCCCCGGGTCTTTGTGGTCTTTCTGGTCCTCTCCCACCTCACTTTTCGTCCTTCACAAAGGCCTTCTTTCAATAAGTCGACACGGTCGTACGGGTGGTCCTCCGGCCCACTGTCCTGTCTCTTGACCCAGACGAGCCGCTCCACAGACACTCGGTATTCTTCCCGTCCGTTTTCGGGTCGGTACAGCCTTATTTACTCGGCTTGTCGTCTCCTGTGTCTCAGGTGGGAACCAAGAAGGGGAAGGTGTGCCGGTGTTCTTCTGTCTGACTTTTTGAATCTGAGACATCGAGTTTAATGACTGTAAATTGACATGAGAAGAAACGACAATGTAGATATATATGTGTTATATATTTTATATTTTTACAAAAATGTTGATGTTTTGTGTCTTGTGTTTTGATATGTAAACCTGTTCATAGTGTCCTTGTGTGTGTTTTTCTTTCATAGTCTTACCCTCTTAAGCACACGAAGTTACAGCATTATAATTTTCATTTGTAAAAATTTCTGATTTACCGTTGATATTAATTGACTGGTATTATATCTTATCGGTATTGTGTACTTTCTTATATCCTTTTGTTATAAGACGACAATGATAATTCGGGGGAATTTTGATTCGAGGGGAAGAATGTGACAACCATCCTTACATTCGACCACGTCGGTGATACCTCTTGTCTTAGCACCTAGGAAATCTTTGATGTTTATCTTGATGGTATACTGACTTATTGGGGTAAGGATCCGTACGTGGGTCTCTTTTGGTATTAAACTTCTTTTGTGTACTTGAATCACAAATGACGTCGTGATAAATGTTATCGGTCCTGCACCTCCGTTGGATTTTACAGGTAGGTGTCTCTTTGTCTATTTCTGCTACGCCACGCATATGTGCTACCTTCCTTACGTTGACACGGTAGACGTCTCTGTACCTACCTGGATCTCTGACAGTGTGTCCCACCTCGGTCAGTCTTCGTCTTTGTTGGTAACATATAACTACGTATATACACTCTAGATCTTTTTACCATGTCTACTAGAGTAGTTATAAACGTCTCGTCTTTGTCTCTTTGTCTACTTCACGTGTTTGTATACCGGTGGTTCCTCCATTCCCCTCCACTTTATTTGACCCTGTAACCCTGACTGTATATATGTGACGACTATGACACATATTATGTCTATTGATTGTTCCCCTTCCCCTGCTGGGTCCTACTCTACCGACCTACCGTAGTGCCTGAGCTACCTACACTCAGACTCACTTGAGGCCCTCTACCACTACCTGTCCCTCCGCACCGCACGACGCTAAGTACCCCAGCGTTTCTCAACCTGTGCTAACTCGCTGACTTGACTTGACTTGACTTGCTCTTGGATGACATATCGAGTCCCTCGAGATGAGTCACGAGACACCACTGGATTTACCCTTCCTTTAGACTTTCTCTCCCCTATATGTATTTGTATATCCACTAAGTGATACAACGTGTCGTCTTCGATTGTAAAGTTCNTCTACCACTACCTGTCCCTCCGCACCGCACGACGCTAAATACCCCAGCGTTTCTCAGCCTGTGCTGACTCGCTGACTTGACTTGACTTGACTTGCTCTTGGATGACATATCGAGTCCCTCGAGATGAGTCACGAGACACCACTGGATTTACCCTTCCTTTAGACTTTCTCTCCCCTATATGTATTTGTATATCCACTAAGTGATACAACGTGTCGTCTTCGATTGTAAAGTTCGTTGACATGAGGTTATTTTTAATTTTTCCTTTTTCTGTTATCGTCAGTAAAGAGATGGTTTGATGCAGAACCTGTTCCGAATGAGAGAAAAGTTATTCAGTTATTTTTTATGATGCATGATGAATTTTTTTTCAACTTTTACATTTTTTTGGGTGTCTTTAGTCAAGGGATTTCGTTCAAAGAACTAGGTCTTAAAATAAGGGAAAGACAGTGGAGACTGGAGTGGGACACGAGAGACTTGTGGTTGGTTGGATGTCACTGATATTACTTTTATGGAAATTACATGATGTTGACGACAATGTCTAGGTAGTAATTGCATTTTTGAGTCCGACAAAGAGGTCACGTTCTACTTGGGTGTTTAGGACCTTCGTGTCTCGTGGATCGGTCTCTCAGTATTTGGTCTCTGTAGGACTGAGGGGTCAGTCTCCTTCGCCAATTAGGGTCGACGAAGAAAAAAGAGAACCGGTGTGGTACACCAAACACCCGAGAATCAAGGGGTTGATCGTTAACTTGGACCCGGGAGTCGTCACTCTGACGGTTCAGAATTGGTGACCTGGGGGTCCCTTAAGGGTTAGGATTAAAGAAGACGAAATTCTGTGGGAGTCGAGTTTCTGGTTCGACCCCACCTAGACTCCCCCCCCGAAGAAAGGGGTACGACGAGCCGTAGGACCTTATTTGGGAATGAAACAGTATTTGAGGACAAGAGTCTCAAAGCCGAAAGACACGACGTCCATGTAAGGTGTGAAGCTCTTCGTCCTACTCTACTGTCAACAGACGTTTGGACAGATACGTAGCCTTAGGGACCCCGGTCAATGTTCTGTCGAGGAACGGGGACGGTATCCCGTCCGACTCAGGGTGTTGGAGTGTACTAAGACATACCGATCCATTCGGTGGTCCTCCTTGTCACTCCGTGATCCTGAACTCTTGAACCCGGGCACGAAGAGAGATTCGTACGTCCTCACTCTTCGTTCTTCTGGACGACCCCCTTTACGATCTGATCTCCACGTCAAGACAACATATTACCCTCTTTTCCTGTTTGATCCTCCACTGGGTAGAAAGGACTCCGGGACCGTAATGGACCGTGACACGGTCGGAACCGCATTGGGAGGTACTAGAGTCGGAAGTTCCTCGGAAATGAGATCAACTCTTTAATTCTGTTATTTGTTTGTACTTATCTGTTCAAACAAATAATTCTACAATTAGACACAAAACGAGAACAATATCCTTTCCTTACAATAAAAAGGAACAGGAAAGGTTCCCTGTATTGTCTCGACTCTAAGTGCATAATTCTCGAGAAGAAAATGTTTAAGTTTTTATTACTCGACATTTTTGACCTTCCGGTAAGTCCGTATAAGACTTTCGTTCTTTCCGTTAGTCAGAACATAAATGGTTTTCTACAGTTTCTAAGTTAGGTGTAATGACTGTCATCACTACGTTTACTGAGAACATGTGTCTTCACCTCCCGACACCTCCCCTCGACTCGTCGACTGGGTGCACACATACAAAAAACTAAAAGGAACTTGACCGATATTGTAGAATGATTAAGGGAGTACTTATTTACTTACTTTATTATAGACACTGGATACAAGCAAAATATAAATATACTTAGTACAAAAATGGAAAATTCTTTTAACAAGAATTTGTACAATATAGGTGAATAGATTTATTATGTAAATTAAGTTTCTACAAATAAAAAATTGTTACTCTGTTTTAAGGTGTAATTATTGATTTGTGATTGTACGTGAATTAATTACACATCAGACGTCGTTGTCATCTAGTAACTCACACTCAATTAAAGTATAAAATGACAATCAGACGACTCGTGCTTGACAGGTGTCCGAGTGGAAACCACGTGGTAGGAAGACATAGGGATGCAGTAAACACCGTTAAGGAAAGTGTGACGGTAGAAGTACTTTTTCCTGGATTTTGTTTTTGTGAAAAGTAATAGTGGATCTCTGAGTATTGACGGAACGTTTCTTTGTTGTTTGCCGAAAACCAAAAATCTTCCACTTGAATAAGAGATCTAATATCTCTGTGTCCGAATTCTTACAAGTTCGTTTTTATTCTCTACACGAAAATTCTATGAGGGAAGTTCTAGTTGTCTTGAGTCGAGTTTGTCGACCTTTATCTCCTTTACAGGGTTGGACTGCTCCTTCTTACCCTCTCGATGACTCTTCTGTGGTTCCTCGGTCCTTCTACGTTACCCTCCGGTAGACGGTGCAAGTCTCCAGTTCCCGCACCTACGTCCCGGACCTACGTCCCGGACACTGTGTGACCTGACAGTCGACCCCCACGACTCCTGTCACAGTCCTTTCGGAGAAGGGGTCACTCGGGTCTGGGGTTTTGGTTTGTGAGCTTGTTCTGTTTTGGCTCACCCCGACTTCTATCGGGTCCCCACTAATTTTGAATAAAGACCTGGTGTTTCTTTCTCCCTTTTGACCAGTTTTCACACTAACACTCCCACTCCTCCTCGTTAAGAGAGAGAACGAGTCAAAGGCAAAGAAGGTCTCCTTCTACGAGAAACCTGTCCTTTCTTGATCTTGGAGTACGGTCCTTCGTACGATCACTTTTCCACTCTGCTCTTGGTCGCCGTTCCGTGTACTGTGGAACTTTTGTTTGGGTGCGATCCTGTCCCGACACCGGACCTGGACATCTACCGGACCCGTTTATCCCTTGACGCCTCCTCTCCTCTCGACGACCCCTGAGACTCTCTCTCACACACACACACACACACAAACACACACATTTGGTACCTACGGTGTTTGGTGGATGAACACCGGACCTATGACTAAGGGTAATTCTTGTCAAATAAGCCCTCTTTACGTTTGGGTTTAGGTGCACATGCTTAACCCTTGGGTCTTTGGTCATCGTCCTGCACATGACGGCTCCGGGTACACAAAATAAACCGAATGTAGATGACATTACCCTTTTTGTTTCTACCAAAATTGAAGTGACCACTGTTTTTCCTGTTGAGGGAGAGGATAGGTCTAAGAAAGTCGTAAAGGAAATCTTTTGAGCTGACATTTAAGAAAGACAGAGAGAATCTATATACCCTTAGTATATTTTTCGATTCGTTCTAAGGACCATCAAGTCGTAGAATCACAAAGAACCCAGGAGTCTCTGTGTAGACTGTATACTGGTGTCTCCTACGACAGATCAGAGGGACAGAGACCCCCTGTCAGACCCGATACACGGACGGAGGTGTAGCAGTGAACTACGGTTAGTTTTTCTATGTCCTGCGAAATAAAAAGGGAAACCTCTTTCTGCTAATTGTACATACATTACCTGACATAGACAGACCGACTCATTTTCCAATTCTCAAGAGAGAAAGAACCGTTGGAGGGATCGTCTACCGGACATTAACGAGACGTCAGAACCAAATTGCGAGTAAGTCATTATTTTGACGAAGTAAGAACAAATATTAAACATCTCCACTAAAAAAAAGACCGAACCGTCCTCTAAAATAAAAATTATTAAAGGGGTTGTTGTTGATCACTCTGAGGTATATCACTCTACATCAATGGTCTCAATAAAACTTCCTCAATAACCTTCGTGTCAAATATCTTACTTTTACCGTTGGGCGGAACGACATTGGTCCGAACTTCATCAACTAAGTGAGACCCACCGTTACTCTTATGACGTCGTTGAGTTTTATACATTGTACCACCAACATTCGTAACTCTGATAAATTGGACTTTTTTTTTTAGTGGTCTCTTCCACCCCGTCCTCTCGTCCCGTATTATTAACCTTTCGACAGGGACCCCCTCCCGTGTCTAAACAAGATGTGTGACATTCTTTCATTTCTTTACAGATGAGTTAAATGTCTTCTCTCTTAATGGTTGTTAGGTATGTAGTCTCCGAAAAAAGTAAGATCCCACTGGTCAGTGGACTACACCTTTTTATGGTCCTGAAGTTCATGAGAAACCTAACTAGGACGATTCTGAAGAAGACTAGAATGTTGAGATTATAGGATACCGAAAAACTTTTATAAATAGATAAATGAAGACATAGTAAGAACCAAATCAAAGTTTTCTTTTTCTCTGGTGAAGATAGTCGTAATCCTTCTCTCTCCGTGTTTGGAGCCGTCGACGCATCGGTCCCATGTGGAGGTGTGGGTTCCGAAGGCGGACGAGGGGGTAGGTCGAGTGGTCTACCGGGTCCGCGTGCTACATTAACGGCACTAACAAGTAACCCTCTGGATGTCTGTCTCCGACCTAAGTCTTCAGACTGAAGAACCACCCTTCAGCGTTTTTGGATTTATGGTTTAAATCTTTAAGATTCCAGATTAAAGACGTAATATATGTGCGTAGTAGAAGACCGGTATTAAAGTTAAAGAAAGGATTGTTAAAACCCAGATCTCAAGTTTGATAATGTAACTTTTGTTACAATGTCTTGATTTAGTCTTTAAGGACCAACGAAGTGTTCTGACAGAGTCACTTGGACCTGACCTTCTGTTTTTTCGTGACCCGAGACCAGGACGAAAGAAAAGGTGTTCGATCGACACATTAAAACCCGTTCAGGAAGTCCAGAGACCCGGAAAGGAAAGAGTAGACATTTACCTTTCCTAAATTGGTCTACTTTACATCCAGGAAGGTCGACACCTTAAGACATTCAGGTGTTATAAATAGTAAGAAATGGACCTTCTTAACCGTGTCCTTAAGACATAAAGAGACAATTTTAAGGTTTAGATAGAAGACAATGTCCTCACAACTCTCCCCGGACCTTTATTTTCCTCCTCTCTTTTCCCACAAGACTCAAGTATAGACATTCCTATTTGTGTTTTATCATTTTATTATACAGTTTTCCTTTCTCTTGACAGAAGGAGTGAAAAGAAGGCAGTGAAGGAAACCTTTTGGACTGTGACATTTGGGAAACAGAGAAAGTCTACGTACCCTTAGAAAGTTTTATGTTTTGTTCGGTCAAAAGTAGAGTCCTGACAGAAAGGACCCCCTGGACCTCGGTGGAAACTCACCGAGTTCCTCCGACCGGAGGACAGAGGGACGGAGACACCTCCAGTCCGATCTATGACCGAGGTCACGAGTTACGTGTGTCTTCTCTCCGAAATAAAAAGAAACCTATTTCTGTTACTTGTCCACACCTTACCTGACCTAGACGGACCGATGTACTCCGAAACTACACTTTTTACAAAAGATAATTATAATCTTAACGATAAAACAGTTATCATTAATTTACTACGGATAAAGACTTTATGTGACTTCTCTCTTTACTCCGTATTAATGTCGTACAGTTCAAAGTTCCTCAGACGATGAAATCTTCCTTCTCGTAACAGTGAACACGTTTAGGGGTCCAGCCGTGTGGGTCGGAGCCGTGATTGGAGGGTCGGAGCCGCGATTGGAGCAAGGTAGAGTCGGAGAGGCGGTCAGGAGCTCTCCACAGGAGGACCTTCGGGGCGGACCCTCCGCTGTCCCGGACTTTGTCACGAAAACGAATACTGAGGGCACGGGGTTGGTGCAAGACAGACAGTTTTGGATAGGAAAAGACGACGAGAAACCTCGAGGAAAGACAAACGATCTATCCCACGACGAGTCTCAGTGACTTACTTCGGTTAAACTGGAAATCTAAATGAGTCCACTTAACACAAACAATTGTCAAAAGTGTTGACAAATATATCTTATAAATCATAAGTGTCTATGATTTATAAGATTGGAACTTATGAAACTTGTCTTTACTATATCGAGTAGAGTGTCTTCTTTTTTCACTCTATGTGTCTCATATTCTAAAATTGGCTCCAGTATGTTTGCTACTCGTGTCATTCTGATCGTGACCCAAGAGACATTTCGAGCGGTCACTACACAGACGAATCTAACATTCAGAATGATTACATAAAGAAGTCTTTTAATCTAATTTAATGGGAGAAACCGAAATCCATATTTTTTTATCCTATCAATATCTTGTAAAATAATTCTTGTTACTATATTTGTGGATACCTCATTCGATCCTTTATGGGAGTTTTATTTTTCACTTCAGCGAGTCAGCACAGGCTGAGAAACGCTGGCGTACCTGACATCGGATGGTCCGAAGAGGCAGGTACCCTAAGAGGTCCGTTCTTATGACCTCACCCAATGGTAAAGGAAGAGGTCCCCTAGAAGGGTTGGGTCCCTAACTTGGACCCAGAGGGCGTAACCTCCGTCTGCGAAATTGGAGACTCGGTGGTCTCTTCGACATAAAATAAGTTTCTGGAAGAGTTCTATTACAGAAGAGTATTTAGGTCATGTGTTTGTGTTGTACATATTCCGTAATACACTTTTACTCAATTAAATTTTTAATAATTGATATAAACTACAATCAGTTAAAAAAACCGGCAAAATTTTAATTTTTGGATAGATGTCAATGGGAGATTCTCGATATTGGTCCACTTTTCCCAAGAGGTATAAAGAAAGTAGACCTGTATCTTTATGTTAGTTCTACTCTAAGCCATATTTATTGTTGAAAAGTATGAGGGAAGAGGAAGGTCAGACCCTTGTCGAGAACATTTCGAGCACCTAGGTCCGTACGGGGACTCTCCCACACTCGCGGATAGACTCGTCGAAAGAGGTGGTCTGTGTGCGCCTACAGGAAGAGTACGACCCGCCGGTCGACGAACTCGGCACGCCGACGCCTCTCGGGACGCCCGGGCCGTGGGTGTTAGTGGTGCAGGCGGAGGAGACGTTTGGCGAGGTACAAGTGAGGACCCTCACTTCTCCTAAATTTGTACGTACTGTTAAGACCCGACTGATGCTGGACTATTTTAGTGTTCCAACCCAATACTGATGAGTGGTAGGAAATCTCGTAATAAAAAAGAAAATTATTTGAAAAACAAAACATAACCCCATATCGACTAATTGTTACGACACTATCAAAGTCCACTTATCGTTTCCCCGAATCGGTATGTATATGTGTATTGGTAAGAGGGGGTTTGAGGGGAGGGCATGTCCGACGGTGTTCCGTAACTCGTCTCAAGAGACACGATATGTCATCCAATAGGTAAAATTTATCACATGCATTGGTAGGGTTTGAGGGATTGATAGACAGGGGGGTAAGAGGGGAGGGGCAGTGTGGGGGGTTTGTATTCAAGTAAGAAATTCAGACACTTAATGTCGTAATAAATATATTTAACGGGGAGACGAAGGACACTCTCGATATGTTTCATATAATAACAAAGTCGTCTTACAAGAGACAAACTCCCGTAATAGTATGAAGTCGAAGGTATTTAGTTGAAAATAATGACTCTAGATAATCACATTCAAACGTTTATAAACGAATAGATTTATAATTATACATTGTCTAAACTATCAATATTTTATAATCCACTAAAATACGATAGTACTTTTTATATTATAGTTATAAATGGAGATGTTTTACTATGTTTCAAAGATCTTTCTAGAGTTGTCAAAGTGTTTTTACTACTGAATGGAAGGGTAGCAAACAGGACTAGAGCCCCTATCTGTCATATCACCCATCATTAAGCTCCATGTTGTCTTCAACTTCTGGTAGCATATCGCGTGTCTCCATCCATTAAAAAGAATTAAGAATACCGTACTTTCGTGACTATATGACGTGTTTTTAATCTTTGTCATAATAAAAAAGTTTATCAAAAAAAGTTCTCATCAAACTTCTTTTAGAATCTCGCGTGTGTACGTGTCAGATCCCAGCCCCTAGACTAGACGAAGGACAAACGACGGCAAATCAGTGGTTCGGTACGGGTTGAGAAAACGCTGGGGTGTCTGACATTGAACGGTCCGAGGAGACAGGTACCCTAAACAGTACGTTTTTATGACCTCAAAAGACAATTAATCGGGATTTTGGAATTTCTTAGTGAGTTGACAATGTCCAAAGTCAAAGGAGTAAGTTTTTTCATTTCCCAATGGTCCACTAGTGATTCCATGGTGGAAAAAAAAAAAAAAAAAAAATTTCAGAACGGTGTGTCGAATATTCCAGAATCGAGGGACTGGTCCCTAACTTGGGTCCCGGTACCGTCACTTTCACGACTCAGAAGTGGTGACCTAACGGTCCTTTGGGGGGGTCATTCCATTGAACACTCAGGTACTCTACGGAAGAGAAACCTTCGGACAAATAGAATACCGATGTAGTTGTGACGTGTGTAAGTCAGTCACTTGTCAATTTCGATGTGACGTCTCGGGAATCGACCCCCTCTTGACTTCGCCTGACAGGAGAAAGGTTCCATTTGTTAAGTCAACCGAAAAGGAGTATTTCGTTACAAGTGTTTGATCTTGTAAAATTTTCGAAAAATTATTCGATTAAATAATTTAAATGGAATACAGTTCGAAGTGGATATTTATCCTACTGGTATATTAAATGGTGGATTTGGTCTGTGAACCTCTCGTGATGTCACTTTCACTTTCAGCAAATCAGTACAGGCTGAGAAACGCTGGGGTACCTGATATGTCAGGTACCTTAAGAGGTCCGGTCTTATGACCTCACCCATCGGAAAGGGAAGAGGTCCCCTAGAAGGGTTGGGTCCTAGCTTCGGTCCAGAGAGGGTGTGACACCCGTCTAAGAAATGGTCGACTCGGTGGTCCCTTCGGAAAGCACCAGTCGCGGTTCCCTCCACGATTACCAATGTGGCCCTGGTACGTCCGTTTACCACGACGTCCCAACCGAAGTAAAATTTAATTCCTCTGGGTGGAAGACCGACTCAATTACATATACAAGAAACTCAATCGTTTATTCTTAAAATACCTTTATTTGTGTTCACACGGTTCTAAATAGACGTTCTTACAAGTAATTTGAAGGTAACAGGAATTTGGACGTGGAGAGAGAGGAGGCACGGAATGGACTTTGGCTCGTGTCGTCCGGAGTGTTTTTCTCTCTTGATCACTCCACCCTTCACGAAGCCAAGGGCCGTTCTTCAAGATTTCAGTAGACACAACACAACCTGGAAACAAGTAAGTGAGTCCAATTTTATTTCTCTCCAGAAAAGAGAAGTACGTCTACTTAGGAAGGTGGACCTACTACTGCGAAAAGGAAGGGTAGAAGAATCCCTATAAGGATGAAATTTATAATTATGGGAGGAAATTAGGACCTAGAAGTTAAAGAATAGGGGAAGAGATCATGAGGAGAGGTGTCACTAGGAAGGGAATTATTATTGTTTTTATTTTTCTGTCTTAGGAAGGAACCCTTATCGGGACTTACGATAGTTTTGAATGTATACCTCGATACCCTCAGACAGTACCTTCTTCCTCATTTTAGTAGTTTCCTCGTCTTATCTCTCAAGTATTTTTCCATCTGATGTATATTCCTAAACCATATACCATTTCTACGAAAAAGTTTAGTCCTTCTTCTCTATCAAGAAGTAATTTACCAGTCTATGACCATCTTTCAATCGAGAAAGAATTATAGTTTTACTTAAAGTAAACTAGTTACTAAAATTATCTTTTTTCTCTTTCATATTTCCTAATGTCACTATTTAGGTGTTTAATAAACTCAGAGACGAAAACTCACACCAGACGTGAAGTCCTAGTCGAAGGTCATTCATCTCACACCGTTCCTTTTTATGATTGAAATGTCACCTCTCGGTACTGTCTGTGAAACTGGTTCACTGGTTCAAATGGTAATGACGTTATTCTATATAATCGTAGTGTACTACACTACACTACCCTTTTCGAGGAGTGGAGACACCGTGTGGAGGGGGTTCAGATGTCGGAACTAGATTAACACTCTTTAGTGGTCTGTTTGAGTCTAGTTCCCTGCAGGTTGTTTTGCGGGCTGGTCACGTGTGACTTCCACAGTTCCAGTACTCTGTGTTCTTTTCTGTCTCCTTCACGGTGTGACTTCATCTGCACTGTCCTCTCCTGCACTGTTGATTTCGTTCCACCCCTGGTCCGGACCCAGGGCTGGTCTTTTTCTTAGACCTATTTCCGGTGTCAAATCAATTATGACAACATAGTCACAATTAAAGAAACGTAAACTACTAATAAAATACCTACACTTCAATTCGACCTACTTCCAATATTATAGCTCTTAAGGAGCACGATAGTCTTTTCTAGAAATTTTCTCACATTTACGAACACTGGAACCTACTCCGTTATCGAAGAATCGATACTGTGGTTTCTTGTTCGTTGTTTTCTCTTTTGTCTATTTTACATGAAGTAACTTTAATTTTAGAAAACAAAAGTTTTCTATGGTAGTTCTTCCTCTTGTCTATTGAGTACCTTCCCCTCTTTTATACACGTTTAGTATAGAGACTACTCTCAGAACATAGATTGTATATGTTTCTTGATTAAAGATCATTTTTTTTTTTTTCTGTTTATTGTACTAATTTTTGTATGTTTCTTGGACTTATCGACGAAGAGGTTTCCTCTATTTGTTTACGGGTTATACGTGTACTTTTCTACGAGTTATAGTAATTGGTAGTCTCTTATTCTATGGTGAACTATAGGTGACCTACCAATATTAGTTATTCTATCTATTGTTCACACCCATTCCTACACCTCTTTGACCTTGGGAGGGGATGTGACGACCACTCTTACATCTACCGCGTCGGTGAGACCTTTTGTCAGACAGTGAAGGAGTTTTACAATTCGTATCAAAGGTACATTAAGTGAGAATC
The DNA here is from genome assembly GCA_006410555.1 of Capra ibex. NCBI lineage: Eukaryota > Metazoa > Chordata > Mammalia > Artiodactyla > Bovidae > Capra > Capra ibex. The sequence continues at coordinate 27,556,380 of SJYO01018169.1, read as the reverse complement.
CATATATGAGTTCTAGTTTCCTTTGTGCAGGTATGTTTTTGAAGACGTACTTACAAGTATCCATGTAATAAATGTCGTCGAGGTTTCACCTTTACTGGTTTACAGGTAATCGCTTACCTGTTTATTTTTCACTATGACTTTATGATAAGTCGTTATCTTTCTTCATATGTACCGGTCTGGAACGTTTGTAATTCGATTTCACTGATCTTCGGTCGGTGTTTTTCTGGTGTAATCCCTGAAGGGACCATCAGGTGACCGATTCTGAGGCACGAGGGGAACGTCGCCCAGGTCTAAGTTAAGGACCATTCCCTTGATCTGGGGTATTACGACGTTGATTCTCAAGTGTAAGGTGTCACTTTCGTAAGTGTACGACGTCGATTCCTAGGACGTACGGTGTTGATTCTGAGCCACGTCAGTTTATTTAAACATAAAAATTTTCTGGTGTATAATATACTAAGATACATATGTCTTATAGGTCTTAATCTGATTAAATATCTTTATCTTTTATTTAATCAATGGATCCCGACCTCTCAACCCTAACTAAAGATTACCCATACTCTAAAGAAGGACCCTACTACTTTTACAAGATTGTGACGCACTACCTTGAAACGTCTTGAAACACCTGTATGATTTTTGGTGACTTACCATATAAAGTCTACTACATTACTGTACCATATATTGAATGTAGAGTTATTTTGACAATAATACCCTTTCTATAATACCCTAATACCCTTTTTGTAAATATTAAAAATCTTTCTTTGAACCTAAACCTTTTCAAAAGGATTGATATCAATTTTTTTTAGAGTTTTTAGTATTTTAGTAAATTGATTTTAAAATTTGTAGATATACTGGTTTTCTACTGTATCTATCACAGAATAAATATAAGAGGTCCTCTATCGTATGAGGATAAATAAAAACAAAAACACACGATTTAGAGTCACGATCGGATATATATCCATATTTATAAACAACTCAATAGTCAGGAAAAACATAAGGAAAAATAGTCTCATGAATGAATACTGACTGAGTACGATAATAATTTGTCCAATCAGGACAAAATAACATTAAGAGACACTTTTCCGTCCGATCTCAGTATTTACTCTTCCTAATTTTCCGGTTGTTCTCCCTTTCTTTTCGATTCGGTATCCGACCCTCCTTTATAGACGTCTTTTGTATCGACTATTTCCCGACTGTATGTTATATGTGCTTTTTGAGTAAGTAGTGATTAAGTTGTTCTTTTATTTGTCGAGTTAAATTTTTGTCCGTTTTTCTAGACCTGTCTGTGGACCGGTTTTGTCAATAAGTCTACCTTTTATTCACATCCTTTTCTACGATTTGTGAGGCAAAGTAATCCCTTAACGTGTAACTTTGCTGACGTTCGACTTTGTGGATAATCTTACCGGTTTTGGGTCTTACACCTCTTGTGGTGACTCCTCCACCTCGGCGTCTCGAGTAAGTAAGGAAGACCCTTGCGTTTTGCCACGTCTGTGACACCTTCTGTCAAACCGTCAAAGAATGTTTCGGTTTTTATGAGAAAAGGGAGGAGGAAATTTGAGAAAATAATTCATTTATGAAATACTAGGTTACATTCATAATTTTATTGTGTTACGACTTATTTTCCCTTTCACTTTTACGGGGAAGAGTTTTACAAAGGTCTTATTTACTTACGTCCTGAAGGGACCACCAGGTCTCCAATTCTTAGACGGAACGTTACGTCCTTACACCCAAGCTAAGGACCAAACCCTTGATTCTAGGGTGTACGGTGTCTCGTCGTTTCGGGTGTGTGTGGATGACTCGGGTACACGAGACTTCGGGCACACGGTGTTGATGACCTCAGGTATGTGGTGTTGATCTCCCGGACGTACGGTGTCGACTCGGGCACACGGTGTTGACCTCTCAGGTGTGTGGTGTTGGTTCCAGAACGGACGTCATTGATTCTGGGACGACGACGACGACGATTCAGTGAAGTCAGCACAGGTTGAGACACGCTGGGGTCTGTACCGTCGGGTGGTCCAAGGGGGCAGGGACCCTAAGAGGTCCGTTCTTGTGACCTCACCCAACGGTAAAGGAAGAGGTTATGTACTTTCCCTTTTCACTTTCACTTCATCAAGTCAGCACAGGCTGAGAAGCGCTGGGGTACCTGACGTCGGGTGGTCCGAGGAGGCAGGTACCGTAAAAGGTCCGTTCTCATGACCTCACCCAACGGTAACGGAAGAGACTTGATTCTGGGATGTATCGGTTTATTTATTTAGACTTTTCTTTCTTTTTTACTCCGGTACGACACCAGGGGGGTGGTCGGGAAGGAGGTGGAGACGGAGGAGATGTGCTGGGTCCGGGAGACAGGGACTCTCCTTCGGTATAAGCAAGAGGAAGCGCCCGGGTTCCACGTCGTTACCGTCTGTCACCCCTGTGGATACGCTACCCGTCACCGTCACGCCCGGTCCGGAGGTGCCCTCGACGCTACCGTGCTACCCACGAGAGCCCTCGCCACCGGGGTAGTCGGGCCGGAGTCACGGAGAGCCCCTGGAGCGTGAGTAGTGTGAGTAGAACCTCGTCAAGTTCTTGGTCCCGGACAAACTGTCGAAGACGGTCCTGACGGACCGGATCTACCTGTAGTTCGGTCGAATGGTTTTGACCTCCGTCTTTCACCTATTAAAACAACAGTTGTGTAGACCTATTCACCCTTACCTTAGGAAGATACTTGTTTTTGGTCGACATTTTACCAGACTCCGTCTCACACCAAATCAGTCCCTACAACCTTCGACCTCACCTGTCTTAAGAAAGACTCCACCACCTAGGGTTTGATTGGGTATAGAAAACCGGTGTTTGTGTTACTCGTTAATTACTTAAGGACCACCGGGTCTTTTTTTCTTCAGCACGGTCGCGACGGGGGGTTAGAGGGACTCGGACCTTCGGTCCTGGGCGGTCGAGGTAGGGTCCGAAGGGATCTTGTACAGACTGTGTAAAACCTTCGAGGAAACTTAAATACCACTTCTTGACCTAAGTCAATGAAGTAAGTTGAAGTCTTACTTCTGTTCGGTTCCAGGAGTGACTGAAGTCGCAAGTTGCGACTGACACCCCACAAGTCTGTCCTCTCCCTCGTTCGTCCCGACATCCTTTCACTGACACACCCGGGGGCGTGCCACGACGGTAGACCGGTCGGACAGGATCCCCTACTGTGGGTCGTCTGTGATGTCGATATGATTCTTTGTGGTGTAGTGGAACCCCCAACAGGACTTTCATTGAAAACAATGAATTCTCTGACCCATTCGTCTTCGATGTTACTTACTTGTGTTACTCAGAGTTTCTACGTTAAATTTTCTTACTGTCATTTCCAACCGGTCCTCATCCATAAACTGTTACGAATAAACTATGACAAAGAGTTTCAACGTTTAGTCTCACATGTTCGATAGTCGTGGTCTATCGACATTCTAACAACGGTGGGAGTAATGTATTGAGACATCGAAGATGAAGGAAAGGTAACGTTTTCCCCAGTTTTGAACCCTGGGAGTTTACCTACTCCTTTACGTCTCAACCCACATCCCTTTTCGTAAACGTCTGAGAGACAGGTCCCGAAGAAGGATAGGACGTTCCCGATCCTTCAGAACTCACACAAATAAAATAAGAGTACAAACACAAAAAATTTCCACTTATTCACCGAATTCAAAATATTAATTTAGTAAACTATGAGACTTTTTTTTACTTATATTCTATTTAATATATGAGAAATCTTCTCGTATATTCTAGAGAATGATAGACTTGGGTCAAATAGAAAACTTTGATAAAGGGTCGTAATTAGATAATTTGTGTAAGGGTTTATAACGTAAAAAAGTGTCGTGACCCGGGAAACGAAGGATAAAACGACAAAAAAATTTTTTGATAATAATACCAGTTTATATGTATTGTATCCTAAATAATAGAATTAGTAAGAATTCACCTGTTGAACAATAAAAGAAACAGACCTTATAATTCTTTTTTTAAAAAAAAACCGACCCGTCGTTCCGTACGTCCTAGGATCTAGGGTCTGGTCTCTACCTTGGACACGGGGGACGTCACCTTGGCATCTCGAAATTGGTGACTTGACAACCCTTTAGGGGAGAAACGGACCTCAAAAGGAAGTGAAAAGATATGACCAATTTGAAGGAAACCTTTAACACTTTTGAGAAGAACCATCAAGATTGGGGGAGGAACGAGAACATTGTGTGACATGTCCTAACAGAATAGGAAGAGGAGAGTCGAGTACCCAAGGAGTTTCCGTCTCTCCCAGACTAAATAGGACTTTTGGATCACGGGCAACGTCCCCGACTTGTTTCTTTCACGAGGTAGTCGAGAACGATGTGAGGAGACATCGAGACTATGAACGAAGACTTCGATTTGTATGAGAATGGTGTCCTAGGTCGTTAAGGATAACGTAAACCGTAAGTGGTTTTACTCAACTTTTAATTTTTAGGTATGTTTTTAGGTGTTTGTTCTACTTGTTTGAGATCTCTAGATGACATGTTGTGACATGGATATCAGTCATTGTATGTAAATGTTAAAACAGGTTTCACACATACAGTAAAACACAAGAATAGTGTTATTTTATAGGTCTTAAATTTTCTAAGTGGACTTACAATATTCATAGCGATATTCGTTGAAATAAGTATTGATAGCTTTGGACCCTCTACAGGAAATTATCCACTCACCTATTTGTCTGACACCACGTGGGTATGTTACCTTACAATTAGCCACGATTCTTCATCACTTCTCTGTGACCTCCTTTACTTTTACGTATGACTTTTACGATGTAGGAAATACTAAGGTTGAGATACTGTAAGACCTTCTCCCTGCCATGTTCTAGTCACCCAGTCCGCAAGTCTTCTCCCTCCTTCCCTACTTATACACCTTTTTTCCCCTAGACACCCCGTCGTTCCGATAAGACATACTGTTACAATAATTACCTCCTATACACAATAATGTGTAAACAGTTTAGGGTGTGTTACATCCTGTGGGTCTCACTTGGACTATATTTGAGACTTGAAATTACATAGTTAGGGCCGAGGGGTTCACACTGGATACATGGTGTGGTTACGTTCTACAATCGTCCCTTACCCTCTTTCAATCTTCCTTTGAGACACATGAAAGACGAACTAAAAAAAATTTTAGATTTCGACGCTTTTCCTTATTGTCAATAATTGACTTCGTTGTTTGTTTTTTCTGTTTGTCTTATTCCGTCGCCGATTCACTTGTCTGAGACCTCAAACAGATCTGACACAAACTTAAGTCGTTCGATACTTGAGAGGGGTGAAGTAGTCGAGACTTCAAATAACAGTTGGAAACAGATCTTTTGTGATAACACGTCCTGGGTCATGCAGAGTGTGTTTCGTTCACTGATTATGTGTAAACAATTGGACTATCCATGGAAGGATTAATGTTAAAATTGACAGTAGGTCGTTAAACATTTAGAGACCAAATAAAAGGATTTTGATTAATGACCTGATATTACTATTGTTACTCCGGAAAGAGTCAAAAACAGAAATCTCACTTCGTAGATAGACGCACACTTACTCGAAGATTTGTACCTTGTTATTTATTTGTCATTTAGAGTTGTTTCCAAAAACATAAAACCTAAACCTCATATACTATTTTAAATATAAAAGTACCCGTATATCTTGTCAATACTTAAAAGTTAAAATAATGGTGTACCATAAGAAATACTGAAATACTCTGTACACCCCGTCGATGTTAGGAGTAAATGTCGTCTCTCTCTCTTTAAGTCTACTGGGGTCGGTTGGGTCAGAGATAGGAAGGTTGTGGTCAGTTTGAGACTCCGATGTTGACCTGAACTGGACCGGAGACTTCAATATCCTGGACTTTGATCGACAGAGGAAGGAGGGAGGGAAGGGGGAGAGCGAAAGGAAGCAAAGACTAATTTTCCTCTACAGTCGGACCGTTTCCGATTAATAAATATAGGAATTCGTGAGTTGACGTATTGACTAAATTAAAATACGAAGAAAGGTTATTTTACTTAAAAAAATTTTCATTTTGGATCGTAGTCTGTTAGTTAATCTAATACTACTTACGTCCTTCCCTTCTCCAAACTTCGTGACTTGGGATTTCGGAGAATTTGTGATCTTTAGACAAAAGGTTCTCAGTGAGAAAATAAATTTTTTTTTTTTCAGTTGCATAATTAAAAGAGACGAACGTTTGTCGTATGATTTTTGACATTATAACCCTTATTGAAAAATTTTAGATGAATAGGGAAGTGGAGATAATTTAGAATTTTTTTTGTCATTTATTTCTATAATATCCTCTCGAGTCAAGGTCTCAAGTTTATCTCATAATAGTAGTAAATTTTCTTGTGAATGAATAAATAATATTTTTTGTTAAAAAAACTACGTAACATTAACTCGTATGTCTTCAATAGTAAACTAAAACTTTAGACTACTAAACCAGGGTTTGTTTTGACGTTAAAGTAACGAATATATCGATTATTAAAAGAATTTTTATAGACCTTGACCCATTAGATTAAAGGAAGTCCCCCAATTTCTTTCAGTGTTGGAAATGAGGAAAAGACTTATGTTTTGACTGTGAATTGAAATCTCTAAATTTGTGAATCTGTGGAACCGATTTAAAACCATCTCTCCACTCCAGTTTTTCAAGTCTCTTGAGTACTATAGTGGTATCTTTTAGTGTGACTACCGTTAAGACCCAGGTAGAGAAGCTACAGACATCAGGATTGTGGTACGGTACTTTTGTCGTTACTAAATCGACGACGACGACGACGATTCAGCGAAGTCAGCACAGGCTGAGAGACGCTGGGGTGTCTCACGTCGGGTGGTCCGAGGAGACAGGGACCCTAAGAGGTCCGTTCTTATGACCTCACCCAACGGTAAAGGAAGAGGTTGCGTACGGACGTACGATTCAGCGAAGTCAGTACAGGCTGAGACACGCTGCGATACCTGTCGTCGGATGCTCCGAGGAGACTGATGCCCTAAGAGATCCGTTCTTATGACCTCACCCAACGGGAAAGGAAGAGATCGTTACTAAATCTCTGGGTTATTTTTGTCTTTATCATTAAAACCACCCTAAACCTATCGTGGACTGGGTTCTTACTAAAGTTAATTTAATTCTCCTCCCGTCTAACGTAGACTAATGAGACTTTAAAACTTTTTGTTTTAAACCTGTTTTTTACAGTGGACGATTAAAGTCATTTGTTTTCTACAACACCGGTAGTTCGCTAGTCGGTATCGTCGACGGAGGTTGTCATGTTGGGACTCCCCTAAGTCTTACCTCTTTTCGTTCCACGACCGGGATTTATCATTTCTACGAACAGTTCCTTATTGACATTACTCGGATCTGAGACCGTAGAAGGGTATGTCTCTTTTCACGATTTAAGTAATTAAACTCTACAGATCAAAAGAGATTAATCGTCATTGGAAAACTACAAGGTCGATGGACAAAAAAGGCAAAAATGAGGGGACCGGGATTTGAGGACATGTAGGACCGATAAGGGGATTGAGAGACCTTGTCAGGAAGTCTCGATAGAGTCTCCGACAGAGGACCCAAATTCACGAGTCGTAAAGACAACTATAGTCCGAAGGGACCACCAAGTCACCATTGCTTAGACTGACGGTTACGTCCTCTGTACCCAAGTCAGGGACTCAGTCCTTCTATGGGACCTCTTCCTTTACCGTTGGGTGAGGTCATAAGAAAGGACCCTTTGGGGTACCTGACTCCTCGGACCACCCGATGTCGGGTACCTCAACGTTTCTCAGTCTGTACTGAATCGTTGACTCGTACGTGAGTACAGACAACTTATGTTGTATTGAGAGTTGAAGATCCAAAACGAAGGGTGGGATGTGGGGAGTGATCGACTGGACTGATCAACCACTGACGTTTTCCTGGATTTCGACTGAAGAGAGGAAGTGGACTTGAGATGCTCCTTGCTCTCGGAACCATGGTCATCACCGGAGAAGACGAGTGGGTGGAGGAACCTGTCAGTTCTACTTAGGTCCACTGAGAAGGGACCAAGATCCTTGAAGTCTAATAACCAACTACTAAGACTCAAAATAGACCACTTCATATTATCCATGGATCGAGGGGTCGACTTTCTACAACTCAACTTTCGAGGGACCGACTTTCTGTGACTCACGAGACCTGACCCACTAATTTACTCTCCGACCGGATTATAGAAACGGGGACTAATTGTAAGGTCGATCCAAACGACGACGACGACCATTCAGCGAAGTCAGCACAGATGTATGTTTTGAATATGAAGGTTCTTAAATGAATTGACCCTTAATGTCCTTTAGTGCGGAACTTTTACTGATTCTACCCCAAGAAAGTAGCACATGTCTCAATTCAGTCTCTTTCGGTCGAACTATTTTGTAGAAAAGTCTTAAGGGAATTTCTCTATTTTCACGAGATCTTCCTTGAACGTAAAGAGAAAGACACAGAAGCGGATGAACGGATTTACGGATGAACTAGAAACCACAACATACCCCCGCCCCCCCACACACACAGGACTTTGAACCGGAGACGGTAGGCCTTCCATGTGTATACAACATGTAGACAGTCGGTTAGCTTGTCTGACTCTAAGACGTCAGACAACAGGTGACACGGTTGAGAGTCCCTGAAACGTTAGAATTGGAAATAACACAGTCGGAAGTAAAAGAATCTGATAAAACCCGTCATTTCGAAGACCTAGAACAAATCCACCGTAAGAGGTGTGAGAGAACACCCCTTGGGAGGACGTAGAATATCCAAACTCAGTGATAATTATATATCGAGTAATTACCGGTCTACTACTAAAAATTAACCTTTTTTAAAATTTAACCATTTAAAAATCTCTCGAGAGTATTGTTCGTGACAAAATAACCATGGGTACTTTTTGCGTTTAATCTCCCACACTTTTGTGTATATTACTAATTGGATTCTTGAGGAAATTTTGTTTGTTTCTTTTTTTCAAACCCTTCTGAATAAAGACCAGAGACGAAGGGGAGTTACCCAGAATATCTACGATTATTTTCGTAATCTTATGAATTATAATTCTACTTTCAATTTTTTTTTTTTGACTTTCCCTTCAGATGTCTGAAGAAGGGTTGTTCCACTTTTTAAAATTCCATGAACAAAGGGTTTTATTTCTTTAGATTTCTACCAATAATTGTTGGTACCCTACAATTACCCTAATTTCGTTTTCCTGAACTACGTTGTGATTCATTTCTACCTACTCGGTTTCCCTGTGGGACAACCAAGGGTTATAATTACTCGGGGTTTGTTCAGACGAGATAAATGGGTCAATTTTTTATATAAGGGAATTTTCCGACCCTTTTTTTAATATGAATCGATGGACTGTTTGATCAACGGTTAATCAACCCCGTCGTCAATCTGGATAATCAGTTCAATGTTCTGACTGTTCTCCCGAACATAGGGAACCGAGTCAGGGAGTGATCCCTAGACTCTTAGAAAATATGTTTTATCTATTTTACCAACCTCTTATTTTCTTTCCTTTCGAAGATCCTGAGGAAAATTCTGGTTTCGAACAACTGACCCAAGGTTACCCTTGGTTTCAATTTCCATATTTTCAACTGTCTTAAATCTACTTTCAAATATTTTTGACCATGTAAATTTATCCGAAATATATTCTACAAATGTAGAGAAAACGACTTAATATAACACCCTATCTGTACAAAATGACCCGAAGGAGAAAAACCATAATATTCTATCCCATATATTTAGACCGGGAATCCTTTATAATAAATTTATATCCTTTCCTTTGGTTATCCCAATGGACTCGGTTCTGTTATATTTCATTTTTGACCCTTGATTATAAGTCTCCGATTTCTTTTTTTTATTATCTGTAAAAAGAGACCCAGATTGGATACATGAGTCTTTCTTCCCGAAACATTACGGAATACGTTCAAAAACTTTCGTACTGTTTAATTTAAGATTTCAAGATATTGGACCCTGAGAAAAAACTAAAAGTCAAATCGACCTTTAGAGACTATGTTTTCGTTTAGTTTCATTCATATCAACCTGTTTAGTTAGAAAATTATAGTCCTCGATGACATGGAACGTTCAGAGATGTCTAGTCTTTACATTTATGTCGAGGGTCTCTTGACTCTGACTCGGATTAATCGAGTTAGTTTATTTTGGGTTTTACCCCCCCCTCCTTACCCTTTTTCTGGAAAATTCTGAGGTTGACAACCTTTCCAAGGGAGTGGGTTTGAGATTAAGAATCGGAGGAATTCCCAAATAGTTCCTGTTTATATTTAGACTTCCGGAAAGGTGTTTATCACTTCATAATTAGACTCGTTTGTTTAAATAGAATAAGGTTGACAATGAATATGTGAACACCCAAATATACCATTATAGACTAAGTATTGATTCAAAAATCTCACTTCGATACACTAGAGATCAAAACAGACAAATACACAGACCCACGTGTAGTGTATACTCTATAGAGATTGAGACCTTTTATACTTGTTTTAATTTGAATATTTTCTCGAGATAAATTAACTGAATTTCATTCACGAATGTTTGATTTATAAAGATTTATATTTTCTTTGAACAACCTCCCTTAAACCCCGAATGTACCAGATCTTTTATAAGTTATAATTTAATTATAGACTATAATTTCAATGGAATTCGAGTGACCAAATCAGTTATGTCTGTGCAGAATGAAAATAACATGGATTCAAATGCCTTCCAGTCATTCAAGTACAGTAAAGACAATATCTCAAACAGTTACACTTTTTTTTTAAATTGAACTATACTAAAATTCAATTGGTTATTTCCATTTACTCTATTCTTAAAAGACCACTTGAGAAATCTTTAAGAAAACAATCCACAAAGAGTCTAAAAACCATTAAACTTAAAACCATTCAATTTACTACCCTTTAGGAACTTATAGGTCCAGTAAAGTTTATTCTATTTTATGACCTTGTAATTAACGATTTGTCCAGATTTAACTGGATGAAAACAAAGGAGTGTTCTCCCTTTGGTTTCTAGAAACCGAAATAACCTGTATAGAACATAGTGTATCTTATTTCTTTAATACAATACTCTTCTATATGCAAAGATCTTCAATATCTTATAGGGTTTACCCTTTACGACCAAAGTGTTTGTCAAGTGTTAGTGAACAAGGAAAATCCAAAGACGATTTCTAATTCCAAAAATTTCCAATTTTGATATTATACATTAGTTTCGATGATTTTGATAGTTCCCTTCATCAAGTCACATATTCGTTTCATCCTACATACAAAAGCCGTTTTCTTCTGACTTCTTATCTTTACTTGGACAACCTTGACATTCCCACGAAAACAGGATCTCAGTCAATAAAGACCTATTTTTTTTAATTCCTTGTTTGATTATTCTTATCTCTTTCAACACCTTCCAGTTATCTTTTTTTCGGGACTTTTTCCTCAAAGTTTTTACCAGTCCGATCCTAATCTAATTTAAATCATTACATTTACCTAAAACATTAATTTTCATCCGACCTCATCCTGATCAGAACCAAGGAGAGAGACAATTCTCTTGTTTTAAAAGGGACGAAAACTATTGTCTAACTCAAAGACACGGAGATTTACTAGACAAAAACGAAAACTTTATAAAACAGTGAAACCAATTCACTTATTCACAACAAAGTGTTACTGGATACTAGGATGAACTGATCACAAAACTTTGGAAAAACTATAAAAACTGTTTGAAGGGTTTATCGTTTAAGATTGATTTCAGGAAAACTGGAAGTTAATTGAGACCCTATGAAGTTTCCTTGGGACTATAACGTTTCTCTCTATAATTTGATTAGTCCAAACAAATAAATACAATTACATGTACCCTTTGTAACAGTGTATTCACCGCCATTTCGGTAAATCCCAATCTACAGTAATTATGTCTATAAGATTTTAAATATTTCTTGAGGGTCTTCAGACCATACAGGACAATAGTTATATTACGATAGTTAGTATTAAGATCAATAATAGAATTTTACGACAGACAGCGTCTTTATAGGTTCAAAGAACAGTTAACGTAACATTAGTCTAGAAATTGGTGCAGTAAAATTCATAAAACAGTAAATATCTATTAGTAACGAAGTGAGACTACGAAAACATTTTACTTCTAGAAGTTCTAAATATTTTTACTGAAAAACCGTTTATGTTTAAGGACTATTGAAAGTCTAGTATAGTGACTTGACTTTTTGGAAAGGAGAATGTGAGTGGATGTTGTTCAACTATTTCATATGGAAACATTTACTTCTACTTTGTAATAGAAAGAGAAATGCACTAGGGAGGTTTTAGACCGAACAAGTCGACCAAGAGGACACCTAACCTATCGAATAAAGTTGGTCTGATGTTGATCAATATGACTAGTAACAAAATTAAACGGGAGAACAACCTAAGTTTACTGAATATTGAACAGGGAGAGAGACGACGTGATACTGGAATAATTACAATAATCGACTTAATGAATATAGGAAAGATAAAGTATTTTAAAGGAAACCGTAGTAGGTTACAAATTGGTCCGGAGGTTGTTTTAATTACCGAATTCTGTTAAATGTATGTCTAATTGAGATGTGTCTTATTAACATTGTCACGTTGAAGTCTGTACCCTTATTTGCTGTACCCTTTTGTAGAGGACCTAGTATTATTTGATCACTCTGTCCGTGAGGTCTCTTAAAATCTAATAGTTGTCCTGGACTAGGTTTTTATTGTGTAACCCACCGGATAGTTGTATTAGAAGCGGACTAGATCCTTACTTGGAAGGATCGTGGTTCCCTGTTTTTGACCAGTACTTTACTGAGGGTTTACAACCAGTTTAAATACTGAATCTCCTCCGTGACACCTGTTTCTTATAGTGGACGACATAGTCATTTGTTTCCTACAACACCGGTAGTCCGAGAGTCGATGACGTCTGCAGGGACTGACACATGAGACTTCCGTAAGTCCTACCTCTTTGCGTCCTGTGACTATCTATCTATCACCTCTATGCATAGTTTCCTTACTAAAGTTACTCGGGTTTGAGAATGTAGAAGGGTATGTGTCTTTTCGTGATTTAAGTAATGAACTCTATACAAAAAAATTAATCGTCATTAGAAAACTACAAGGTTGATGGATAAAACACACAAAGTCGAACAAACAAAAAACGTTTTTGAGGATATATAGGACCGAAGATGTCTCGACAGAGAGTCTCGATAGAATTCCCCGACAGAGGATTCGCGAGGGACACGGACGACTCATTTTGTGTTAGGAGTTGGAAAATCCGACACGTAAAAAAAAGTCAGTTGTCATAAATGTGTAATCCACAGTATTTTGTACGTGGTATTGTCTTTGAAATTTAAGGTTAATAAATTATGTACCACCTGTTTAGACTGTTTTAAGATGAAAAAAACTTTAAATGTGTTCTTATGGGCACTTAAACGTTATACATGTGAACAAATAAGATCTTGGTTTTAAATTTATTTGATGTCTTTTTTAATTCAGTCAAAACTCTCTATAGAACCTCATTTGAAAAAAATATGACAAAAATTCATTTTGTTTGTTTTTGGCAGGTTACTGTAGTAAGATGAAAAAAAGATTCCACTTTCCCCTCCATTACGCCATAAAATGGTTTAGTAGTACTACCAAGATCCCCGTTGGTATTGTGCTATGCGACATCTCAATTAAAATCTGTTGTGTCTTTTTAAGGGCCGAGGTCTCTATTGGACTACTGAACCCATGGTATATTTACAGTTGCACTGTCTTGTCTCAAGTTTAAGAATTCTTTCCTCATCCTGCCGACGTTCTGCGTTCAGTCCTCTCCTGGTTCCTCTTTTAGACACATTATCGATTAAATGGGTAAAAGGTTGTTCCGACAACGTTCAGATCCTGTTGTAGACCCGAAACCCTCCTCCCAGTCGTGGTCCCAAGCCCCTTCTAAGGCGAGCCCTCGGCGCAACTGTTCAAAGGAGACGGGCACTGGAGACGGGATCAACAGTTGAAAAAGTTGTCCCTGTTCGGGCCCCTCCTTTGGTCCTAGGTGGACCGCGACTAGCGCGCGGGAACGGGCTCAAGAAGGGATCGCTCCGCTCGGGCCTGACGGGGCGCTGGAACGAGACAGTTGGGCGCGGGTGTCTGGGGCGAGTGGGCCCGTCCGGTTAGACCGGTCGTCGTGGACGTACAAGTGTCGTCTGTCTGTCCTGCGACCGGCTGCGGCCCCTCCTCCAACCCGAACCGAGCATACCCGCGCCCTGGAGATTTGGTGACCCCCGCGGTAGCGGCCGGCTCTGCGTTCGTCAGTGGTGGACGGACGAGGCGGCTTGCCAGGTCGAAGTGGTGCGAGGGCGGACAGAACGACACGCGCCCGCGGTGCTCACTGCGCTGCGCTGCGGGCGTCGCAAAGGCCCAGTGCCTGGCTTCCCCGTGCCCTTCCCTGAGTTTCAGGGTCGCGGCGGGCGCCGACGTCCGACGTGCCGGAGAGTGGGCCGCAAGCGACTCTCGCGGCCTTACCAACCCCTCACCCCTCGCCCCCCTGGTGTTTAGGGTCCTACTTAGCGCGCGTCTCGGGGTTCTGCCACTCCGCATCGCCGCGCGTGCCGTGGAACCCTCGACACCAGAAGACAAGGCCGCAGACCCTTGGGCGACCCTCCAAAAGGGGGCCTCGCCTCTCGTCGGAGTCCGCTTGAGTAACCGTAGACTAACCGACAGGGCTCTTTCACTGTTCCGAAGCGCCAGGGGCCGCTTCTCGGCTCTCCTCCGCCCGGGCGACCCGAAACCCGCGCTCGCCAACTTTCTGCCAACCATAACCAAGCCGGAGGGTTCAGGCCAGGTCAGCGGGTCGACGCGAGGTACCGCTTGGGACTGCCCGACGTCCAAAGGGGCGGCGGTGGCGGGGGAAGAAGAGGAAGAAGAGGTCTGTGCAGAAGTCGTAGAAGGGGGCCGTGGGGTCCCCCAAACCCGAACGGACAAGGATCGTCCTCGTCGCCGGCTGACCACCTGGGCGACCTTCTCCACCTCGACGTCTAGCCTCTGCACTCACGCCGGCCGCCCAGGCCCGGCACAGGGCGTGCATAAGTTCTCGGCGCAGCCCTCAGGTCCCGTAGGGAGAGGGCGGCGCGGGCGCGGCCCAGAAACACGGACCTCCAGACCAAGGCGAAAGCGCCACATTGGGCTTTGCCGCGTCAAGTGTTTGGGTGGCGGGACGGAGCAGACGCCCCGACTCCTGGTCTGTCCCTAAGGAGACGACCCTGAACTAGGCAGAGGGAGGGGGAGCGGGACAAATCAACCGGCGGACGGGTCTCGGACGACCCATCCGCTAATAGGAAGACTCGCCTGGGTCAATCCTTCCCAATCAGGGGCGGGGCGCCAGGTCTAGCGAAGGGGATTGTCATGTTTCTGGGCAGGGAGACTACCGGCCCTAAGGACCAGACCTGCCGAAGACAACTCAGAGGTCAAACATCTGCGCGCGCATGTGAGTGTCGGTGGGTCGGTGTGTCAGCCCAAAGAGCTAAATTCCAGTTCATTTACTTCAGACATCCCACAGCAGAATTGGCCCTCTAGGAGGACACGTCTAACGTTTGGCGCCCCACTTGAGGCAATAAGAGAGTAAGGAGTCGTTCATAAACAACAAAATTTTTTTACCGACTTTACGACTGTGTCGAAGTAGAAACGACTTGGTCCGACAAGATTTACTCGCACATCTTACGTCACGACTATACAAACAATGGGTCCTTGTAACAATAAAATATGCCACCCACTTCTTTCGTAAACTAGTTCTTTACTCAAAAGGTGGTTCCAACGTCACAAAAGACGTACCCACAACAAAAACAACCACAATTAACACTCGAGTCTCACAGACAAGAAACCAAGTATGCCAAAGTACCAGACGTCACAATTTGTCTACTTTTATCGCCTCGTTCAGCGAGGGAGGGTAGTCATTCTCGACATAGTATTCAGGAAGTTTATGAAGAACCACAGTTGCCCGGGTTTAGCAGAACAACTCGATTTACTCTGATCACATAATAGTGGGCTTTTTCTACGACTGACCAGTACAGAGTATGTATTACATATAGAAAGATCATCTGTATACAGGAGTTTCGAATGAATTACATCTGTTAAAAAAATCCAAGGTGATTTCTCGACCGTACAGCATCAAACTTCTAAAAATTGAAAAATTTCTTTTCTTGAACCCGTAACCTAAGATTCGATAAAAGACGATCCAAGTATTTTATCCCTCTATTAAAATTTTTATTTGTATATCAAAATGAAAAAAAAAAAAAATTAAAAGTCCGTCGTAAAAGTAATTGGTTTGAAGACCTTCGGTGTAGACGTCATAGTCGAGTTCACCTTCTCGAACGGAAGTTTACATGTCTTTTACGTGCAAAGGAATTTTGTACCGCCCTGGAGAACTTTCTTCCGATACTAAGGAACTTCGGACTACTGACTAAACTGACATTATTACGTATGGAGGAGTAGATACTACAAACGTGTACATGGTACCTCTGACCTACTAGCGTGCCAAGACCTATGAATTTCTACTTTTAAAAGAACCAAAAGAAGTAAAACACTTTTGTCTTACGACTACAATAAAAACTCCGACTAAGTATAAAAAAATAGAAATTTGTGAAAGACAAGAGACTTGAAAGTTTCTGAGAAAATACTTTCAATTAGTCATCCATTATTACGGTGTCACAACGGTCATCGTTTGATCCACTTGGTAATACGAGAAGATAAACGTTCTTCTACGGTTCTTCTCGTCTTAAACTTTAACTCGAAATAAATACCGGGTTTCTTTCATTTGAAAGTACAATGGTTACAATCTAAATCGAAGTGACCCGATTCAAGGGATCTTGGTTACTAACACAGAATCAATGAATGTATAAAGGTCGTTGGATTTTGTGACAATGTGTTGTCAGTGATTTACAAACAATTTATTCTCAACCGTCGTATTAATTTTCGACGAAAAAGAAAATTGAAATCGTATTTCTACAATTAACAAAGAACTTTTTCATAAACTCAGTCTTGAAGTGACTGAGATTCCTTTTACAATAGAAAGAAAAAAATTTGTCGTTAAACTTGAAACTATTGTTGAAAATTTTTATGTACTATTTATAAAAAGTGGGGGACACTACGAAAAGTTTTTTTGAAAATGACTTCGGACAGAACTTTTTTATGCATAAAAAAAAGGGGAGATAAAGACTCCAATTGACGAAAATACCTATAAAGAATATAAGTGACAAAATATACAAATTAACAAGAGGAATTTCACGGAATAGTTTTAATACCGAAACATCATAATGAAAACCTCGAACCGTCCATTATTAAAATTTAAGACTCACATTATTAAGATTTGTTCATGAAATTTTTTTACGTAGTTTAAATTTACTACATTAACAAAAGTATAATAAACTAGAAGTACCGTTACGAGACAAAATGAACAGAGTATACAACACGTGTGCGCGAGAGAAAACCACTCAAACACAGTATACATAGCCACTAATTCGGTGGATTAAGAGACAACACACTGAAGACCTGTATAGACTGCGTCGCAGAATTAAGAACATCGACACCTCCATACGTGTCTTGATGTGAAGGTTCGGGGTGTTACCCGGACACTTTCCCCTGTGTACCTACCCGTTTCCTATCACAATAAATCGTATAATTCAGTGTCAAGAACTAATTAAAAAATACAATTTCTATTGTGAACACCACACAACGATATGGTTTCTCTACGAATAAAACTACAATCTTTTTATAAAAAGAATCCACAGCACTTTTAACGTTAAAAATTTTAGATATTTTTATTCTAACAAGTTTCGTTTACAATAAAAGTAAAGAAGTCCAAGGAATAAAATTTTGAAATGACTTTATAAAGGTTGGATTCTCCTTTCCACTTAGTGAATTTCTTGTGGGTACATAAAGGCGGTACGTCTAAATTATTCACAATCGTAAACCAATACAAAAGAAATCTAGATACTTATATAATTATACATTCACAATCTAAGTAATCTTTGAATAACATAATGGAAAACTAAGGTAGGGAAAGAGGGGCCTCTATTGGAGACAGGATCTCCCTGACGTATAAGATCAAACACAAAAATACAAAAATTGTGTGTGTACACAATGGTTTTGTGATGTTTCATGACAGAACTTTGATTATAATAACTGACATACAGTTTATTTTTTTATGATAAAACACACACATCATTGGTCGGAGGTCTCCCGGGGTTACCAGAAGACTATAAGTAAAGAATATCTATCAGGGGTGACTTATCACGACGGAGCACATTCATGTCCTATAACTCCTTTACACCACACTAAAGCGTCCGCTATGGAAAACGGGTAAAAAGACCAAACAGAAAAGGAATACCTAAATATCGATAATGTATAAAAACTATGATGTATTACGAGACAATACACACAAAGTTGACAGAACTTCAGACACATAGGAACATAAACTAATATCTTAGAAGAATTTATTTGTGACAATTAAAATTACATTAGAGTGGTCAGAAAGTATTATCACAAAAGACTCAGAATAGATCGTTTGCAGTATTTCTATGAGAGGACATGTAGAAAGGTTTTCAAATTTTTTTCACAAATCACACAAATCACAAATCTACAAATTAGGTGGACTTAAAGAAAAACGAACACCAAATCAAGAACCCAAAACAAAATAAATAAAAACATACACATATCGACAAGGAGGTTTATGGTACAAAGTCTACGATATACAGTAAGTCAATGGCATATTACTGAACCAAACTCAAGACGTAAGTAAGAAAACTAGACAAACGAAGTAGAGTACGATTCTAAGAGACATTGAAGGGGACCGAATCGACATAGTATTTACACTAGACCTGATGAAACCAGAAACACACACACTCAAGGAGAGGGACCGACGGGGTGGGGGTTGTATACAAAAAGATTCCATCTTTTTAGTACAATTAACTAAAGATTAAAATAACTTAACGGTAAACGAACCCAATTGGGGGTTAAAGTCCGTCACTCGGAAGACTCCTGTAATTTAAGGAGAGGGTTTTGAGTATCGACGATAACAAACCTCAGGTGTCCGGGTATCAAGTCGAGACGAGTGTCAAAGACAACGGTACACACCAGGTGTCTCTTCAAGTAGAATAAAAGTTCTCACTGAATTTTTTTTAGTAGGGAAAAATATAAAGAAAAACGAGACGAAGTACCCTCTCTACCCCTTCTCCAGTTTTACATTTATAAAACAGAATGAATTTCTGTTTTTAAAATTTTGAATCATCAAGTAACGGTCTGGATGTATTTGGAGTCTCCTGTTGAATTACAAGACTAACTACATTTTAAAATTCTCGGAGTTCTCCTACTGCAGTCATTTTACCTTAAAAATTATAATTTTATCACACAAATCAAAGTTTTTAAGACTCTTACTTTATATACGGTTTGTTACAATCCAAATATTTGTAATAAAGTACATTGGTATAATCGAAAAACTCCTTTCACTATAATAAGGATAGACATCTTATCTTTTGTCCGGTTCCACTTTATTGAACGGACTCCCAGAGGTTGTGGTTTTAATTATACGAACAGATATGATACGGAACGATGAATAGAGAACCAATTGGAATAATTATAAGTTCCGACACTAAAATGAATCAAAGGGGTATACACTATCAAATACACAGTTGAACTGACCTAGTGTCCCATGGGTATACAAAACAGTTTGTAATTCCCATAAACACACTCCCACAAAAACCCACTCTAATTGTTAAGCCAATCTGACTTATTTTGTATAACGGCAGGTATTACACTCACCCGGAGTACATTAGTCATCTTGGTACCTAGAAGGACGGACTACTGGAAACTTGACCCGGTAACCGAAAAGGACCGAGATATCATTGAAGACCGGAAACCTGAACTTGACCCTATAACCGAAACGTCCAAAAACCTGAACGGTCGAAGGTATTAGAGTACTCGGTTAAGGAATATTATTTAGAGAAACGTATACATTTATATATATAAAAACAACTTCCATGCTGTAAGAAGTACATTTTTTACATAAGCATAATAAAGTACATTCTTACCTCTTCCGTTACCGTGGGGTGAGGACATAAGAACGGATCTCTTAAGGTTCCTACCTCCCCGGACCACCCGACGACAGGTACCCCAGCGTATCTCAGCCTGCTGACTTCGTTAAATCGTCGTCGTCGTCGCACATTCTTGTCTTTCCTGAGTCTAGACCGAAGTCATTACTACTGTATATCCAAATCAACGGGGCGTTGTACACCCCAGAAGGGTCAAGTCAGTGAATCAGCACAGGTTGAGACGCTGGGGTACTTAGTGTCGTACGGTCCGGAGGGACAGGTAGTGGTTGAGGGCCTCAAGTGAGTTTGAGTGCAGGTAGCTCAGCCACTACGGTAGGTCGGTAGAGTAGGAGACAGTAGGGGAAGAGGACGGGTGTTAGGGAGGGTCGTAGTCTCAGAAAAGGTTACTCCGTTGAGAAGTGTACTCCATCGGTTTCATAACCTCAAAGTCGAATAGGAAGGTTACTTATAAGTCCTGACTAGAGGAAAGCTTACCTGACCAACCTAGTGGAACGTCAGGTTTCCTGAGAGTTCTCAGAAGAGGTTGTGGTGTTAAGAAACCGCGAGTCGAAAGAAGTGTTAGGTGGAGAGTGTAGATATGTACTGGTGACCTTTCTGGTGTCGGAACTGATCTACCTAGAAACAACCGATTCATTATAGAGAAGAAAAGTTATAGGATCCAACGAGAATTGAAAGGAAGGTTCCTCATTCGTAGAAAATTAAAGTACCGACGTTAGTGGTAGACGTCACTAAAACCTCCGGTTTTTTATTTCAGACTGTGACAAAGGTGACCAAGGGGTAGATAAAGGGTACGTCGCTACCCTGGTCTACGGTACTAGAAGCAAAAGACTTCCAACTCGAAATTCGGTTGGAAAGTGAGAGGAGAAAGTGAAAGTAGTTCTCCGAGAAATCGAGGAGAAGTGAAAGACGTAACCGTCCACCTAAGAATTGGTGACCTGGTGGTCCCTTCGGGAATCTTGAACAAAAACGGGTTCTTCAATGGGACATGAAGAGTCCATAATAGAGAGGTTGGGGAGATGGGACTATTGGAGACTAGATGAAAGACAGACTTAAACGAATAAGATCCATAAAGTACATTCACGTTAGTATATCAATAAAGTTGAAAAACACAGACCGAATAAAGTATAAGTAAAACAAGATCGTACACAGTCTTAAGAAAGGAAAAACACCAACTTATTATAAGGTAACACACACATGTGGTGTAAAACAATAGGCAAGTAGTCAACTACCCGTGAACCCAACGAAGATAGAAAAACGTTGATACTTATTACGATACTACTCATAAACGTTTGTTCATAGACTTAGGACAAAAGAAAACCCAAATATGGGTTCTCACTTTAACGACATAGTATACCCTTAAGACACTATTTGAAAACACCTTGTTGGTTTACTAAAAGATGTCACTGACGTAGTAAGATGTAAGGGTGGTCGTTACATCCCCGAAGGGTCCACCGAGTCACCCATGTTTTAGACGGACGTTAAGTCCTCTGAGTCCTTTACGCCCAAGCTGGGGACCCAGTCCTTCTAGGGGACCTCCTCCCGTACCGTTGGGTGAGATCATCACAACGGACCTCTTAAGGTACCTGTCTCCTCGGGCCGTCCGATATCAGGTATCCCAGTGTCTCAGTCTGTACTGACTCGTACGTACGTGTTTGTTTTGGTCGTGACATCTTTCCAAAGTCAGCGTTGTAGGAACGGTTACGACCAAAAAAAGGTAAAGAAATTTTTTTAACATTGGAGGATCATCCGCATCACAATAGAATATCACCAAAACTAACATAAAAGGATTACTCTTCATTATGACCTGTACGAATAACCGGTAAACATATAGAAGAAACTTCTTTATAGACAAATTCAGGAAACTGGTAAACTTTTTAACTCAACGAACAGAAAACAACTCAACATTCTCAAGAAATACATAAAACCTGTAATTTGGGAAGAGTCTATATACTAAACATTTTTACAGGAAAGTAAGACCTTCCAACAGAAAAGTGACACAAACAAATACAAGAAACTACGTGTTTTCAAAAACTGAATCCACCTCAGGCCAAATAGGTAAAAAAGGAAAAGAATGAGTACGAAAAGTACAATATAGATTTTTAGGTGACAGTTTAGGTTCCAAAACTTCTAAGGGGTATACAAAAGAAGGTTCATTAAATACAATACAAATATAGTAACTAGACAAAACTCATTTATAAATATATATCATATTTCATCCCCAGGTTGAAGTAAGAAAAAGTACCATTATAGGTCAACATGACCTTAGTAAATAACTATTCTGACAAGAAAGAGGTAAACTAATAGAATCGTATAGACAACTTGTAGTTAACTGACATTTATACTCCCAAAATAAAGACATGAGAGTCAAGACAAGGTGAATAGAGTAAGATCGAAAAGACTAAGTAAGGAAACGTTATGAAAATAGTGGAAAAATGTTAGAGTATATTACCACGAGTAAGTTTCGTTTTTCTGTTGACCCGGCCTTTAACTATCTTTCCACGACAAAACTCAATAGAAAAAAAGGTATCCTTATTTACACATAACGGAGAGTTCACATACTTATGAACTTCTCTCCATTTTACTCAAGAATTTTGTTTTATAGACATAAAACGTTTATTACTCTGTAAGAGAGACTACAATCATATAACTAATAATCTTTTGTAATTTGAAAATAAATTTTCACAGGTACTAGGAATACAAACGTTCTGTCCGTTTCGACATGGAATTTGATTCTCAACGTCCACTTGAAACATAATTATATAAGAACATCAATATGTTAAATTGTAACGTTCTAAAAAATAATAAACAAGGGTCCTTAAATGGTGTCACGGTACGTGTATCACCCATGAGTCATTTCCGTACGATTATCTTGTTTACTTGGAAAGACTTTATATAAAGACAATTAAAGGATAGGTTTTATATATGATTATGTATGTATAATAGTTATATTAAATAAATGGAAATGTACCCGTCGTCAGTAAAACTAAAGAGGGTTTATTGGAGTACAAGAAGATTCGTTTAACTAAAATCGGTAATAATATTTAATAAAACATCGTAAATCAAATATGAGTATTTAGGTAATACTTTGTAGAGTGTCATAAGACACATCTTTAACCATAGGCAGTCAATACTTATCCTCAACTCAAATCAACTAACTCTTTATTCACTATTAAGTCTCCTCAGACACTTTTCTTGACCGAGGCAATTGAGTCTTCCGTAGAGGACGTACCCGGTGTAAAGATGGGTCTACTTACTGCCCCGTATACAGAAGGCTGAAGGAAACGACAGATATCTAGAAGAGACAGACATCAATATGGTTTTGACTACCTAGTAAAGAAACTTACCAGAACACCATTCTCATATCTCTTAGCCCAAGTTTCGTGACAACTATCCGTCTTATTTTTAGTGATGGGTTCTTCAATACCATGGACCTTCTCTTTTTACTTTAAGCAACTCAAAGACACCTACAAATGTTCCATACATTTGTAGAAAAGGAATCAAGAGGGGATCCACAGAAAAATCAGAATTAAAGGGCGGGGACTACAGTGTATTAATTTATGGTTCAGATGTACATCGAGGTCCTACAAAAAGGTCCCACAATCATAAACTCCCCCACGACTGTAAAGTGGGACATATAACAGTGGGACGAATAAATTGAATATACGTCTTATGTAGTACATTTAAGACCCGACCTACTTCGTGTTCGACTTTAGTTCTAACGGTCCTTTTTAAGTTATTGGAGTCTATACGTCTACTGTGGTGGGAATACCGTCCTTCACTTCTTGATTTCTCGAGAACTACTTTTCCACTTTCTCCTCTCACTTTTTCAATCGATTTTCGGGTTGTAAGTCTTTTGATTCGTACCGTAGGCCAGGATAGTGAAGTACCCTTTATCTACCCCTTTGTCACCTTTGTCACAGTCTGAAATAAAACCCCCCGAGGGTTTAGTGTCGTCTACCACTAACGTCGGTACTTTAATTTTCTGTGAATGAGGATCCTTCCTTTCAATACTGGTTGGATCTATCGTATAATTTTTCACCTCTGTAATGAATCGGTTGTTTCTAGGCAGATCAGTTCCGATACCAAAAAGGTCATCATTACATACCTACACTCCCAACCTGATATTTCTTTCGACTCGTGGCTTCTTAACTATGAAAACTTGACACCACAACCTCTTCTGAGAACTCTCAGGGAACATGACGTTCCTCTAGATTGGTCAGGTAGGATTTCTTTTAGTCAGGACTTATAAGTAACCTTCCTGACTACGACTTCGACTTTGAAGTTATTAAACCGGTGGACTGTACTTCTTGACTGAGTGACCTTTTCTGGGATTGTGACCCTTTCTAACTTTCGACCTCCTCTTCCCCTGCTGTCTCCAACTCTACCAACCTACCGTAGTGACTGAGTTACCTGTTACTCAAACTCATAAGAGACCCTGAACCACTA
Organism: Capra ibex; assembly: GCA_006410555.1. Taxonomy (NCBI): domain Eukaryota; kingdom Metazoa; phylum Chordata; class Mammalia; order Artiodactyla; family Bovidae; genus Capra; species Capra ibex. Next base: position 27,531,887 of record SJYO01018169.1, on the reverse strand, counting down.
CCTGTCCTTTCGGACCAAACGACGGCAGGTACTCCAACGTTTCTCAGCCTGTGTTGACTCACTGACTTGACTTGACTGTAAAGTTCCTTGTCAAAAGGCCGATTCATTGGAGGACTTATGTAGTTGTTTTCTTAAGATCATCGATCTTTACACAAAAACAAAAAAAAAAATTGGTCCACTAATGTATAATGAGACTACACTAAGTTAAAATCCTTTTTGTTATAACAAATCATAAATTCAGTATGAAAACGTTCACGAAATTAATAATCCATCACGTACATCATAAAGAATCTTATATATCTGAATAGGAATTATATAAAGACGATAAATAAACCAAACTTTTTGACCATACGTAAAAATCCGAAAACTGATCTATAAATAAAGTTATTTTTGTAGAAACCGATTTGAATAGAATTTTAATGATATCATATATACGTTGATGGTTTATGAGTCCAAAAGAAATGCTAAATTAAATACGATACAAAGGAGAAAATGAACATTTTACATTCCGTGATAGTGGTGATTGGTACCCTTTTTCGTTTTAATTTTAACATACAAATATTTAAAAATTTGACACTCACGTATAACGTTATACGGAATGTCAATTGTCCTAAAATATGTAAAAATAACACCATTAATATATATTGTATTTTTAAAGGTAAAATTGGTAAAAATTCACATGTCAAGTCACCGTAATTGATGTAAGTCTAACAACACTTGGTAGTGGTGGTAGGTAAAGGTTTCGAAAGAACAGAAAGGTGTGACTTTGAGACACGGAAATATGTTATTGGGGGGTATGGAAGAAGGGGGATTAGGGACTGTTGTCGTAAGTGTTTTAAAGACAGAAACACTTGAACTAATGTGATCAATGGAGTATATTCACCTCAGTATGTCATAAACAGGAAAACACTGACCGAACAAAGTTATCGTATTACAGAAGTCTTAGATAGGTATAACATCGTATATAGTCTTAAAGGAGGGCAATTTCCGACTTATTATTAGGTGACACACACCAAATTCGTAAGTAGGTCACTACCTGTGAACAACAAAGTAAAGGTGTAAAACCGCAGACACTTATTACGACGGAACGTGAACCCACATACTTACGTACCAAGGGATTAAAGTCAAGAAAACCCATATATTAGTCTTCATCTTAAAGACCCAGGGTACCCTTAAGATACAAATTAAAAAACTCCTTGGTGGTATCACAAGAGATATCGTCGACACGGTAAAATGGAAGGATGGTCCTGTTCTCAAGAGTAAAGAGGTGTAGGAGTGGTCATGAACAATAAAAGACAAAAACTCTTGTTGGTAGGATTACTCACACCACGTGGAATAAAACTTTATAGTTCTCACGGAATAGTAGTAGAGAGTGTGAGAGCCCATTACAAGGAATTTAACGATACATCAGGTCCTTATTTTTACAGAATACAAGACCTTTTTTACTTCGTTAATGAACTATTAGTATAACCGGACACAAGGAAAGACCAGTAGAGTTCGTACCTTAATAATCTTAAAGTTGTGTGACTTTCATTAAATAAACTCGTTAATTATGTGATCTCCTATAGTTACCATCTAACCCACTATGCCTTCTTGGACCTTCTGTCTTATCATATTTAGTGGGTTAATCTTATCGTTCTTCTTTTTTATTAAAATTCTTTACTCCTATCAAATTTCCTGAAGACTCTGTTCATATGTTTATAAACGTTATCCCCAGGGTCTTCCACTTTTCTCTGTCCTTCCCCCTTTTACATAAACTAATTTATTACCGACTTTTAAAGGAAGTGGACTTCTTCCTTAGTCTATAGGTCTAGGTCCTTCGTGTATTTCAGGGTTTGTTTTACTTGAGTTTCTCTATGTGTGATTCCGTATGTTATTAATTTTACAGTCCTCAATTCCTATGTCTCTCTTAAAATTTCCGTTGTTCTCTTTCTGTTTCTCAACGGATGTTCAACTAAAAAGTCTTCTTTGAACGTCCAGTCTTCACCCACCGTACTACACAAAGTTCACGACTTTCTTTTTATGAATATTTGACCGATACAATAGTAAGTCTTAACTTTCTCGTGACTTCAAAGGGTTCTTCTTTTTTTTAATTTTTAAGTAGTGATGATTCGGTCGGAATATTCTTGACAGTTTCCCTGAAAAGGTTCACTTTTTTTCCGGTATTATTTTTTTATTATATATACTCCTTTTTTAGAATATCTATTTCCATTTATATGTCTTTTCCGTCACCTAGTTGATAAATTTTCTTGATTATACTTCTAATTTTCTGTTTTCATATTGAATTTGTCAATCACGACATTTTATCTGTAGTTTTACTTTGAAGTGTCCCTTTATTATTTTACTTCTTATTTTTCATATATATATACACACACATATATATATATATATGTATGTATGTATATATATATAACCTTTGATGTTTGGTATTTGGTTGTTGTCTATGTGTGTGTGTGTATGTGTGTGTGTGTGTGTGTGTCTTTGTTTCCCTTTCCTTAGGTTTGTATTGTGATTTCTTTTAGTTCCTATCTACGATTTTCTGTTTTTCCTTTTGATATTTTTGTTGGTCTTTTGTTCATCATTTTACCGTTATTCATGTATTGATACTTAGTGAAATTACATTTAAATTAGTGAAATTTACATTTATCTGATTTACGAGGTCTTCTTTCTGTATCTCACTGACTTACCTAATTTTTTATTCGTGGTAGACATACGATAGATGTTCTCTCGGTGAAGTCTTGTTTCTCAGTGTGTATGACTTTTATTTCTCTACCTTTTTCTATAAGGTACATCTATTTTTCTTTCAGCCCAATCGTTATATGTATAGTCCGTTGTATCTGAAATTTCTCTTCAGACTTCGGTTTCTGTTTCTTCCCGTGGATATATTACTTTTCCCCATTTGGGTTCTTTTCCTATATTGTGAACATTTGTGTATACATGGATTGTGTCTTCGTGGATTTATATATTTCGTTTATAGTAGCCTGTATTTCCCTCTTTAACTGTCATAATGTTCTATCATTCTCTGTAATTATGGGGTGAGTGTAGTTACCGATATAGTAGGTCTGTCTTTTAGTTATTCCTTTGTCACCGAAATTCGTTGTGTAATATAGTCTACCTGAATTATTTATAGATGTCTTATAAGGTAATTTTTGTCTTCTAATTATTAGAGTTTATACGTTTATTGGAAAAGATCCTATTTAGTGTACAATCCGGTGTTTTGTTCAGAAGTAATTAAATTATTCTGACTTTAGTATAGTTCGTAGAAAAGGTTGGTGTTATCATACTTTGATCTTTGGTCAATGTCCTTCTTTGACCTTTTTGTGTTTACACATCTAATTTGTTGTACGATGATTTTTGGATTACCCAGTTGTTTCTTTAGTTTCTCCTTTATTTTTATAGAATTCTACTTACTTTTGTCTTTGTGTTGGGAGGTCTTACATACCTGATGTCGTTTACGTCAAGATTCGCTTTCAAATATCACTAAGTAGTGGTGGAGTTCTTTATTTTTTTAGGTTTATCTGTTGGATTGAAAGATTAATTTCCTTGATCTTTTTCTTGTTTGTATCCGGATTCAATCATCTTTCTTCCTTCGTTATTTCTAGTCTCTTCTTTCTTTACTTTATCTCTGATTTTTGTTATCTTTTCTTGTCACTTTAATTCTCAAACAAAAACTTTTTTTATAACTATCTAGAAATCGGTCTGAGTAGTTCTTTTTTCTCTCCTTAGTTTTGCCTATTTTAATCTTTACTGTTTCATCAATGTTAACTATAATATATTCATGTTCGTTAGTAGTCTCTTCTGATGTTTGTCAATTTTCGGTTGTTTAACCCGGTAGATGTTCTTTACCTATGTAAGGATCTTCGTATTTTAGAATATTATTCTCACTTAGTCCTTTTTATACCTTTTTCCATAAGGCATGTTTACCTTTATTTTTTTTTCGGTCTCATTATTATAAATATAGTCTGTTTACTGAAATTTTACCTCTGACAATGTTCGTTGTTTCTGAGAATGATGGATTATTACTTCCCTAGTTTAGTTCTTCTTGTATCTTGTTAATATATATGTATACGTAGGTTATATCTTAGTAGATTTATATATTCCATTTATAATTACTTGTATTTCCGTCTTTAGTAATCATTGTGTTATTGTCATCCCCTAAAATTTTAGAATATAGTTACTCGTCTAGTAGGTCTGTCTTTTAGTTATACCTTTGTGACCGGGTTCACTGTGTAATCTGGTTTACTTGAATTAAATATGTATATATATATATATATATATATATATTAAAGTAGACTTTCGTCTTAAAAAAAAAAATTCACGTGTACCTTGTAAGACGTCTAGTGTAAGGTCCGGTGTTTTACTCGGAGTCATTTAAATTCTTGTGACTTCAGTATAGTTCATAGAAAAGACTGATACTACGATACTCTGATCTTTAGTCGATATTCTTTTTTGGACGTTTTTCGTTCACCTCCGATTTGTTACACGATGATTTGTTGGTTGTCTAGTGACTTCTTTAGTTTCTCCTTCATTTTTTTTATGGGTCTCCGTTTACATTTACTTTTGTCTACCAGATTTTAGAGACCCTACGTAGTTTTTGTCGAGATTCTCCTGTCCAATATAGTTATATTCGAAACAACAACAACAAATCAGCGATTCAACATAGACTGAGAAACACTGGGGTACTTGACATCGGGCGGTCCGACGAGACGGGTACCCTAAAGGGTCCGTTCTTATAAGTTCACCCAACGGTAAAGGAAGAGGTCTCCTAGAGGGACTGGTTCCCTAACTTGAGTACAGAGGACGTAATCGTCAAAGAAATGGTGACTAGGTGGACCCTTCGGGTCGTTACGTTCGAATGAAGTCCTTTATTCCTTTTAGAATTTATTTGTTGGATTGGAATGTGGATGTCCTAGATACCTTTTTTTCTTGTTTTTTTAAGTTGTAATCGTCTTCTTTTACTTAGTATTTTTTGTCTCGTCTTTATTCACTTTATCTCTGATTTATATGTTATCTCTTCTAGTTATTTTGATTTTAGACCAAGAACCTTTTCTATTTGTGTTGACCATTAAGAATTGGACTGAGTATTATTTTGTTCCTTCTCCCAGGTTTAGTTGTTTTAGTCTTTACGTTTTCTTCAATGTTGACTGTAGTATCTTTATGTTTCTAGCAATTTGTCTGTTGGATTTTCTTTACCTGTTTATGAATCTTTCCATGTTAGAGAGTTCTGACTTGATCCTTCCTTTTCTTTTATTCTTGTCTGGTTAATGTTCATGACTTTAACTTAGACACTAATTTTTAAGGATTGTTTTCAGGTCCTGCTCTACATATAAAAATATATGGTTAATACTTGATAGTCATCAGTTCTTTTGGTAGGGTGAATGTGAGTTTAGTTTTTCCTATTTTATGGATCCTTATTAGATTGTTACTTCGCTTTCTGGACATAAGACTTTTGACATTCTGTGATTACTTTTTTTTACTTCTATTATGTTTATGTGCCTTTCTATATGGTAAAAGTACCTAACCTTCTTAATTATAACAGTTTTACAGGTATAATGAGTCAAGTTAGATATCTAAGTTACGTTAAGGATAGGTTTATGGGTACTGTAAAAAGTGTCTTGATCTTGTTTCTTATGACTTTAAACATACCTTGGTGTTTTAGGGTTTATCGATTTCGTTAGAACTCTTTCTCTTTGTCTTCACCTTCATAGTATGAAGTACTAAAGGCTGATATGATGTTTCGATGGTACTAGTTTTGTCGTACTCCTGAAAGGACCATGATGTCACTAATTCTTAGATGGACGACCCTGAAGGGACTACCAGGTAACCAATTCTAAGACTCGAGGGTTACGTCACCCGGGTCCTTAATCTAGGGTGTACGACGTTCGTTCTCAAACGTACGACGCGATCCTGAACCGTGTCTGTTTATTTATTTTTTTTATTTTCTTAGATGGACGGTTCCGTCCCCTGTAAAAAAGTTAGGGATCAGGTCCTTGATTCTGGGGTGCACGGTACCTTGTCGATTCGGGTACGTGGTGTTAATGATTCGGACGTACGACGTTGATGACTTCGGACGTACGGGATCTCGGGTACGAGGTGTTGTGTCTTCGGTGAAGTTACTCTTCTTCAGATATGTGTCGTTGATCTCTCATCAGGGACAAGTAACGTTGATCTCTTTCAGGTACGTGTTGTTACTTCTCGGGCCCGTACTTTTCGGGTACGTGATGTTGTTCCTGGGTCTTTTCGGTTTTTATTTATCTATTAAATTTTTTGTTTACCATACCGTGATCGTGTTTTGTTTCTGTGTCAGTTACCTTGTCTCATCTCTCGGGGTTTTATTTGGGTGTGTAAATACCAATCCATTACATACTGTTTCCTCCGTTCTTATACGTTACACTTTTTCCGTCAGAGACGTTATTCACTAACAACCCTTTCCACGTGTCGATGTGACTTTTCTTATTTTCATCTTGTAGGGTAATGTGGAATATGTTTTTATTTAAGTTTTACCTAATTTTGGAATTTATAGTCTGGATTTCGACATTTTGATCTTCTTTTGTATACGTCATCTGAGAGACTGTAATCACAATCGTTATAAAAAACCAAAGATAAAGGAGTCGGTTCCCTTTGTTTTTTAATTGTTTACTCTGGACTAATTTGATTTTTCGAAAACGTGTCGTTTTCTTCGATAACTGTTTTATTTTCTGTTGATGACTTACCCTCTTCTATGAACGTTTTCTACACTGACTACTCCCCATTATAGGTTCTATGTATTTCTTGTTTATGTTGAGTTATGTTTTTTTTAGACAAATTTTTTATCCTTCTTCTGGACTCATCAGTAAAAAGGTTTCTTCTGAATACCTACCAGTTATCCGTGTACTTTTTTACGAGTTGTTGTGATTAGGAATCTCTTTACGTTTAGTTTTGGTGACACTCTATAGTGGGGTGTGGACAGTCACACCAATAGTGGGTATTCTGTTCTTTATTGTTTACAACCACTCCTACACCTCGTTTCCTTTGGGAACATGTGACAACTATCCTTATATTTAACCACATCGGTGTTACATTTTATCATACCTTCAAGGAGTTTTTTAATTTTTATCTTGATGATATGTTAGGTCACTAAGGTGAGGAACCATATATAGGTTTCTTTCACTTTTGCGATTAGGTTTTTCTATGTATATAGGGTTACAAGTAAGGTTACGACGAGAGTCATCTGTACTATACCTTCGTTGGGTTTTCCGGTAACTGTTTACTTACTTATCTTTTCTACACCATATATTTGTGTTACCTTACAATGAGTTCAAATCATTTTTTTTCTTAATTTAAAACAGTAAACATTGTTGCACCTACCGGGACCTCCCATAATCCGTATCACGTTATTCAGTCTGTCTCTTTTTGTTTATGACATACAAAAGTGAATATACAACTTAGATTTTTTGTTTTGGTCGTTTGTATATATAGTTTTATTTTATATAGTTTTATATTTGTTTATATATAGTTTATAGTTATATAGTTTTGTTTATATAGCTTTGTTTTTGTCTGAGTACCTATGTCTCTTATTTGATCACCATTGGTGTCTCCTCTCCCGACCCCCATCCTTTTTTATTCACTTGCTATAATTTTCCATACTTGATGGTCAATATTCTATTTATTCAGTGTCTCTACATATCGTGTCCATTATATCAGTCATAAAATATAAATGAAACTTACAACACATTAGATATTTTTATGACTTAACGATACAGTATGTCGACTTTGATTACATTATAACATTCAATTGGTGTGAAATTGTGCAACTTTTAAAATTTTTCTTTCGATAAATTAAATTCTTTCACAATCAGTGAGTCAGTACAGGTCAAGAAACACCGGGGTACCTAACTTCGAGCGGACCGGGGAGACTGGCACCTTAAGAGGTCCGCTCTTATGACCTCACCCACCGGTAAGGGAAGAGGTCCCCTAGAAGGACTGGGTCCTTAACTTGGGCCCAGAGTGAAGTAAATTCTTTTCTTGAATTAAATGTTCATTTATTGTAATTAGATTTTTTTTTCCTTTACCGAATCCTTTTTTTCTTGATTCGTTGAAGGAGGCTCATTTGTAAACTAGTTACTTGTCGCAAAATTGATGTACATTGAGACTGAATACCAAGAACTTTACTCATTGACAATCCCTAGAATTATGAGAAAGATCTCCTTGAGACATCTTTGTCCAAATAATATAGTAATGTCCTTCTTTTTTAAACATGGACCATAAAGATGGACTTCGTTACTCTCTTTAAAGTCATATTTCTACCCATAGGTCGTATTACGTAGTCATTTATGTTATTTCTTTTTGGCAAACCGTTCCTAGTAGAGAAAAGATTGAACTAAGACATGAAGTAAACGACAATACCGTGAAACTACCTACGACATTTTGTATGAAGGCATCCTTTTTTGATACTACTCTTTACGACGGTTCAATTATGGACAATTCTTGTGTATCTAATAATAATTAGTTATACTCGTAAGAAAGTTTTGTTTGTATGGAAATCGTCAATAATATTTCCTCTTCCGTTTCTGGTGTTCCATGAAAAACAAGAAATATTCTTAATGATTTCACGTTTTTAGTACTTAATTTTTTAAATTTATAACAACCTCAATATTCTTAATACGTTACAAATTAAAATTTTACTGTATAATTTTAATCTAAAGTCACTAATATCACTAAGTCACTTATAGGACCCTAATAATTTAATTAGACAGATAAGAAAAACATTAAGTCAATGTATGAAACTCTTATAAAAAAGTTTTCCTTTGTGAACAGATGAGGGTTCGGTTTCTGGACACAACGATGAAACTGAGATAATATTTACGTTTCTCAACCTTATATAAAACGAATCATAATAATCCCACTTACGTACTTTACGTTCACAAAATTCAGAACAGAAAATAATTTCACGTAGTATACACTTAAATATACTATTTCACCATTAAATCTTTTTTTAAGGGAAATCCCTCAAAAGTATTTTAGGTGGGGGTCACAGGTAAGACCGATCTTCTAGACTTTAATTTTATTTACAATTTTCTGTATTTAACACTGAATAAAATCGTAAATTTATTTCCCCGAAAATTTTTTATGAGTAAAATTCAGAACTTAGACGATGTCATAAAAAAAGACAAAAAAAAAAAAAAACCGACTTTCTGCACACCCTAGAATCAAGGGACTTGTTCCTAACTAAAACAAAAACGATAAGAAAAACAAAGTAAAAACCTACCGCTGTGTGTTGTACACTCTAGAATCAAGGAAACAGTCCCTAGTTTGGGTGTAGAGGACTTAACGTTTCGTCTAAGAATTGGTCACCTGGTGGTCCCTTCAGGGAGGTCGGTCCCTAACTTTGACGTGGGAAATATAACTTTTCCCTTTAGAATTGGTGACCTGTCGGTTCAGGAACTTTTCCGAAAATTATGTCTTAAAGAATGGTTCTTTTTAACGGTGACTTATTTAGACCCGAGGTCATGAAAGACGTAGAAGACTTACTTCTCCCTTTGTATGAGGCAACCACGGTATCATCAAAAACTTTTTAAAGAATAACGAGTCACCTTACTTTCGGTGTTATTGGGGTTATTAGGTTTATTCTTAGTTTTGACATTACCAAGACGTAAAAGGTTCAGAATTTGTAGATTTTCCTATGTATTACGTCTATATAAAAAGGTCACAGTCTTTACAATTTTCATTGTGTCTATGAAGACACCTGTCTTACCGGTCCCTGGGGTCTTCGACTGTTACTCACGAGAGGTAGGTGTCGACGCGTACAAATAACATAAGAGGAGCTTTGAAGTCCAGTTTCCGAGGCTAGTGTTTATTTATCTAAGGGTAGTTCGTCAGCCGTGGACGTCCTTAGTCATTTAAATTGTTTACATCTCTTTATTTATCCACTTTACCTTAATAGTAATTTGTCATTATAAAAATTGTAATCGGGGTTTATCTGTTCACAGAGATAGAACCCCCCTCCATTCTACATAAGATTTTGAAGTAAATACGCACTCCTGGTAAAGTAGTTGAGAGAGACTATTGTTGCGAATGTCGTAGGAGACGTCGATTTATACATTCGTACAGAGACGAAAATAGATTGTGTGTCCAGACATTCTCGTCCCTAGAATAGACAAAACAAAAGGAAGAATCAGGGTAGTGGATCTTTACGACTTATTTACTCATTTTACGTTTATACAAGACGTAAGTTAATGTCTGTTCTATCCCCATAATATTAAACCAAGTAAAGAAGGTGACTTTAAGAGGGTCAAATTCTTCAATTCAGTAAGTTTTAGCGTCTCTTTCATAAAGTCTTCGACGATACTATCGCATTACTGATACTTAAAACTCCAGATATTAAATCTTCTATACTTATTAATACTTCACGAGACATCAATCATATTAAAATTCCCCGAAGTTACAGAATAGGTCTCCACCAGATTCGTTTTGACAAGACTAAGAAAGAAGGGTACAATTGTAGAAAGAGAGAGAAAAGTCTGAGGAGGTTTAGTCAACAAGTACACTATGTAAAGAACTACATAAAAGATTCATTTATAACGTATAGTATTTCTCTTAAAAAAAAGTGACACATTCGTAAGATGTGTTACTAGGATTTTAGTGTCATATTTAGTTTTCTGATCGGAATTAGAAATTTGTGACTCCAATATAAGATCGGAAATGGTCCCTTTAACTCACTTGAGTTTTAAAATATCGATCGTTATGTTTCATCAATTAAAGACTCAAGACTAAGAATCCGTCAAACGTTACTTTTTTGTCAAGTCGGAATCTGAAACTTACTCACATCCCCATTCTGTATCGTGTCGTGAGTATTTTTCATCCTGCGGTACATCTACCTACAAACGAACTCCCTTATCCCCACTTAATATGCGGTGAACTGGGTCTAATATTCGTTGGCCTTGTGATCAAAGAACGAAAATAAAGAAAAAATTTTATAAGAAGTAAATTGTATGATGGAACGTTAGTGCAAAGTTGTTGAAATTTTTTAAATTATAATGAATTTTGTGAAAGAATAAATTTATAAAGTTTAATACTTACCTTTTCTACAATCTTCGAGTCTCTGGTCTTCTTGTTATTACAGACTTGAATCACAGATACTTGACCTACGCGTGTGTGTTTTATTTGTCTCGAGACCCACACTTTTACACTACTACTTTCCAAAGTTCCAATAAGTATCATTTTTTAAAATGTACGAAAGTTTTTTATGATGTGTCCGAAAGGACCACCGAGCCGGTCATCTCTTAGATGGATATTTAGTCCCCTGGGCCCAAGCTAAGGACCCAGTCCTCTTCCTTCAACGTTGGTTGAGGTCATAAGAACGGACCTCTTAGGATACCTGTCTCCTCTGACCGCCGATGTCAGGTACTCCAGTGTTTCTCAGCGTGTGTTGACTCACTGATTGAGTGTTTTATGATATGAAAATGTCTTCTTTCACTTACTTGTTTACGAAGGAATAGTCTGTTTTAATTACTTACTCTCGAAGTAATTAGATACATTCCACCGACTCAAAAGAATGAAATTCTTGAAAGAATAGTGAAATGAAAGTACATCGTAAAGTAACGCCTCTTCCGTTACCGTGGGGTGAGGTCATGAGAACGGACCTTTTAGGGTACCCTCCTCCTCGGACCATCCGACGTCAGGTACCCGAGCTCTTCTCAGCCTGTCCTGACTCACTGAAGTGAAAGTGCATAACCTCTTCCTTTACCGTTGGGTGAGGTCATAAGAACGGATCTCTTAGGGTCTCTGTCTCCTCGGATCACCCGACGGCAGATGCTCCAGCGTGTCTCAGCCTGTGCTGACTTCGCTGAATCGCCGTCGTAAATTAACTTACGAATCTTTTGTCGATTCGTTTCCCCTCTTTTAAAATTGTGGGACACTAAGATCATGAGACCAATGAATAAAAGATTACCATTGTGAAAATATATAAAGTTGTGAACATCAAGGAGAAGTCGGTCCTTTATGAGTGTCGTCTCTCTTTACTAACTGTACCGTACGTCGAACAAAAGTCTGGACTATATTCCAGCGTATGTCTACTGTTTCTACAAAGGTTTCGTGCATTGGCGTCTGTGTTGGGTCTGCTTGTGAGAGACTTATTACGAGCGGTTCTCTAGGAGATTTCTACTCTCAGGTAGTCACAAACCAAATGTCTACGCTTGTACACCACGTATCGGTGTCATAACTTTAGAGAATTTTATCGACATCACGTTTCTCTTCCCTTTTATTCTGAAATTTGACTTTACAGTGAGATGGAATCATAGATAAAAGAGGTAAAGGAGACATTTTTCTTTTGTAGAATTATAGTCAGAGTCTCCTTATTTTCATTTTGTAATTCCTGTGATTTCAAAATAATTCTTTGAATTCAAATTAAGAATAATTGAACTAAAATGATATTTTCTTACCCACCTTCGTCATTTACCCGTATTACTTGTCTGTTCGTAATCTGTATAAAATCTTATATTTAGTTAACAACAGTACACTAGTTCCATTATGTGACTTCCTTTGACAATGACCCAAAAGTCACCAACCATGTATCGAGGACACAACGACGTTAACTAAAACGAAAAAGTGTGGACCCCCTTCTCTCAATTTCCGAAACAGGAGACACACAGATACCGAAAAGACAATATCTGTAACATATTATCCATTGATGAACGATTGTGTAAATAAGAGTGTGATCTAAAACCATGTACTATTACGCAACCTATTTATAAACAACTCACTTAAGAAAGTAGTCATCTCTCTGGAGGGAACAATTATTTTCTGTGGTGAACCTATTAGTCATTAATGATGACACATGATGGTTGTGGGTGTGGTAAATAACTCGTAAAAGCTTCATATTGAAGAGTTTAGTCCTTATTGAAGAATTTAGTCGAGTTACTCCAACCACAACGACAGTGACATACTCCTCTACTTAGAAGTTACCTCCGTTTAATAGACGATCCTTTGAAAGATGATTCAGGTCTTTAAATCATAAGTTTAATCTAGGTAAACGGGGATTTCGGTACGTGAGACCGTTTTTCGTATTTACTAGAAATATCATATTTTTCGACATCATTATGTTCTATTTTTGAACTGTTAATGTCAGATATCAGGACAACAAATTGAGAACGACGGACCTAGGGTCCTAGACGAGTTAAGTTCAGATCAGGAACTCAACAAAGAACCCAAAATACTCAATGTGGTTAAAGAAAGTTATTTGAGACGAAACGATTTAAAACAGTCTCACGAAATATAACACACATTGGTTCCTTTGAAAATATTTGTGCGGGACTCCTTAATACCTTTTTTTTTAGTCACAGGAGACAATCTAAATTTTATGTTCGTTCTAATATCTCACCAACACCGACGGTACTGTGAAAGATTTAATAACTCTTAATTAACGGAACCGTTCCTCTAGTGAGATTATAACACACACACACATAATATATATGTATATATATATGACGATATATGGTGTAAGTTGATTTCTTTTACAAAGATTTCGTACATTACTACCGTACTACCCTGTACTACAAACTTATTTTCTAAAAAGTCTCAAACGGTAAAATAGGTATGTGGGAACGAGGTAGTACATGACTGTGACACCCGTCAAAAGTGACTCCTCCGAAAGAGAGAAGGAAGGAGGTAAATGTACTTAATAAATGTTAACAAACTACAACAAATACACTGAAGGATGAAAAAGTGGACCAACGTAAATACGGTACACGTGGTCAACGATCGAATCACCTGTTAGTACTTATAGACACTTACAGTGCTCTCCAGTAATCTCGAATGTTCGGACTCACCCAAGGGAGGTGTGAAGACAAAAGACTGTGAGTTTGTTTAGAGTAAAGTAAAAGAGTCTGGTTTAGTACCTGTTGATTTTTAGTGGAGTGGAATATAGATACGAAATTTTCAATCAATAACAAATCCGTTTAATCAGTCATCTTTTACAATTATTTAACTTACATGACGTATACCCCCATAACCGTGTTATGTCCACTTTTGGATTCTCTAATTTTTAGTTCCACTTGTTCTTTTTGTAGACGAATGTACATTCTCTCTAAGTACTCTCCAGATTTGTAGGAAACAACCTATAAACTTTAAAGTTAAGGTAGATCCGACGATTTTATAGTTTAATAGTTTTTTGTATACAATACGTCCCATATTACTCGAAAACACTTTCTGTCAAATTATATGTTAATAAATTGTGAATAAGACTTGATTTTTAAGTATGAATCGGAAGGGACCCGTGGAAGGGTCAAGGAAAGTAACGTACTTTCTAAAAATTTTAAGATATCACGAAATGTTAAAAGGTTTCAAAGTGTGTATACTAAAATACACTAGGGTATTATTGGGAAAGAAGGGGGTTACGGAAAAACTAAGACGATAAATATATGTTATATTTATGAATATAAATGTAACTAAGATATAGAAAGGATAAAGTTAAAAACCGAAGATTATCTAACACCGTACTACGAAAAAAGTATCATTGATGAGTTGTTTATATACACTTTATTTACTTATTTGTAACGGAAAACTGCTATAACGTTAACGTCTCTCCCCGTAAAATGTAAGAACTTTACAAAGATTATTAAAAAATTATTGAAAAAAGATTATTTTAATGTAAAATGACTCCCTTGTGAATTTTCTTGACTTCGTGTGAAAGAATTCCGTTAAGTATCTGGATTGTATTAAATCCAAATTGTGGTGTGTATTACACACACACAAACACGCACACACACCGTTCATTTCTAAATATATTAGATCTTGTAAGATAAAACCCTATTGTTATCAATATTATTTGAGAATCTATGGGGGTCACGATTACTTCCTTATTTATACATATCTACGAAAGTCTCTTAGTTTTGTTTCTTAGGTTATATTCGAGGACCACTAATATCTTTGTGTCTTTCACTAATGAATAATAGATTAAAAATCGAGTATTTATACTTTCTAATTTGATTATCGGTAGACAAACAAATATCGAGTCGTTCATGAGTGTACCAAAGACATCTCAAATTGATTGTAGGACCCTTATTTCGAAGACTAAGTTCTGAGATAATTAGAATAAAATATCTTAAATAATCGATAATCATGTATTCATTTTTTACATAGTATTTTGATAGGGGTATCCACATATGAATGTCTCTGAACTCAAACTGTTCTAATAGTTTAACCAACCGAACTTAACAGACCTAACCCAATATCCTTTCTAAGGACAAATTTTTTTTTGTGTTTTTGTTGTCGTTGTTAACCAGTAAAGATCTTTCCTAAACTTATTTCTCCTTCATATGGACAACTGACTCCCAACGAACATTTGTAATCGTTTTTTCATGTAGTTACCGTGAACATGGTATCCCGAGTAATCTGTAAGTTTACCTAATTACATCTATCTTGAGAATCTTGGTACGCACCGAGAGTCATTCACAGAACCACTGTGTCTTTTCGATTCTGGTGTACTAATACTTCCACCCCACCAGGTCCCACCAGGGTGGTCCCTTGGCCGTCTGAAGGGTTTGTCTTCGGTGTGGCGAAGTCTAAAACGGATAGTAGTCCACACTAAATTTATTTTCTCTTTTTCAGAGTAAATCAGTTTTAAACTTACTTACTTTGGTATAACTTACGAAAAATGTTATTTAGTACGCCGTTTATCACCGTATAACGCAATCGTTCAATACTCCGTATTTCACTTTTCATTTACCGAAATACCGATCCTTGTTTCTCTACTTCTATCACGATCTTCAAGATAGGTCTCCCTAATCCGTTCTTTATTTTATTTGCCGTAGGTTTGACTCTTCACTCTTCATTTTAATAGAGACAAATGTCTACTGCAAAATACACACTTTTCGCTTTCACAATCAACGAGTCACCACAGTCTGAGAAACACTAGGGTGCCTGACATCGGGTGGTCCGAGGAGAGAGGCACCTTAAGAGGTCCGTTCTTATGACCTCACCCATCGATGAAGGAAGAGGTCCCATAGAAAAGTTGGGTCCTTATTTTGGGTCCAGAAGACGTAACATCCGTCTAAGAAATAGTAGATTCGGTGGTCCTTTCGGGTAAAATACACATATTTTGGAATTACTAAAGTGTGTGTGTGTGTATGTGTGTGTGTTGACAACCTTAATTATTTGTTTAAGTTGGTTTGACGATTTATGTTTTACTTACGTGTCATTAGTCTGTTACTACTTATTAGTTTACGTAAAGATACGTAGTTGGTACTCGTTAGGTCTTTCTCTTGATTCTTTTATTAAATTAAATGTTGTTGTAGTCTTCTTATGAATCCTTATTTGACTTATCTCCGAAGGGACCATCAGGTCTCCGACCCTTAGACGAACGGTTACATCAGTTGTACCTAAACTAAGGACTAAGTCCTACTAGGGTGTACGATGTCTTGCTGATTCGGGTACGGGGTGTTGATGACGTGGCGTTCTCTTCGATGGTTTTACTCTTCGGAGGTGTAACGTTACTTCTCACCGGAGACGAACGGTATTAGTCTCTTTCGAATACATCGTCGTCTCTGGGTCACGTCGGTTTTTCGGGGTTATTAGACTTATTTCCACTTTCCGAACGTGACACTTTTGTTTTATAACAACTTTCTTTAATCTGTGGCTATTTACCTTTCTGTAAGACACAAACCCCTGACCTTCTAAATTTTAGTAATTCTACCGTTATGATGGGTTTCGTTAGATTTCTAAGTCACATTACGGATAGTTCTAGGGTCGCTACCAAAAAGACTTATTTATCTTTCGAGGTAGAATTTTAAGCAAACCTTAGAGTTCCCTTGGACTTATTCGGAACTTTTTCTTCCTGTTTCAACCTCCAGAATGAAAGACTGAGTTTTGAATGATGTTTCGATGTCATTAGTCATTAGTATACCACGACCGTATTTCTGTCAAAATATCCTACTACGTTATCTTACCTCTCGGGTCCTTATTTGAAAACATACATACCAGTTTATTAAAAATTGTGTACGGTTCTGGAAAGTTACCCCTTTCCTGTTTGAAGAATTGTTTACCAAGACCCTTTTGGTCTATCTACAGGTGTACGGTTTTTTTTTTTTTTTTTTTTTTCTCGAATCTGGGAATCGAAGGTGTTACATGTTTTAATTGAGTTTTACCTAGCTTCAGGATTTATATTTTCGATTTTGATATTTTGAGAATCTTCTTTAGTATTCTCTTTTTGAAGTACTGTAACCTAATCCGTCACTAAAGAACATATACACTATGGTTTTCGTATCCATTGTTATCTTTTTTTATATTCTTAACCTGATGTAGATTTAGATTTTGAAAACACGTAGTCTTTTGTGGTAGTCGTCTCACTTTTCCGTTGAATGTCTTATCCTCTTATATTTAGTATATAGACTTTAATAAATGATAGATTTCATATATACTAGATTGTTGAATTGTCCCCAAGGGTCCACCATGATCTCCATTTCCTGGGCGGACGGCTACTCCCTCTGTATTCTATGCGTCCAAACTTGAGACCCAGTCCTTCTAGGGACCTCCCGTACCGTTGGGTGAGGTCATAAGAATGGATCTCTTAGGGTACCTGTCTGTCCGGACCATGTGACGTAAGGTATTCCAGCGTTTCTCATCCTGTACTGACTTCACTGAGTCGTACGTATGTGTTAAATTTTTACTCATTTCCTGGACTTATCTGTAAAAGGTTTCTTCTACACGTTTACTGACTATTCGTGTACTTTTCTACGGGTTGTAGTAATTAGTAATCTCTTTACGTTTAGTTTTGGTGTTACTTTATGGTACAGTGTAGGTAATCCAACCGATAATAATTTTTTTTATGTTCTAATGTTCACGACAACTTTTACACCTCTTTAATCTTAGAAACACGTCAATCACTCTTACATTTTATTACGTCGATGATATCTTTTCTCGTACTACAAAGGAGTTTTTTAATTTTTAACTCAATGGTATACTAGGTCATTATGATAAAGACCCCGATATATGGGGTTTCTTGACTTTCGTTCAAGAAATTGTCTATAAATGTGTGGGTACAAGTATCGTCGGGATGAGTGTTGTGATTTTCCACCTTTGTTGGGTTCATAGGTAGTTACCTTTTTACCTATTTATGTTACACCATGAATGTGTGTCACCCAACGATTATACCTACTATTATAAGTCTTTAAGACTGTGTCCGATGTCGTACCTACTTTGAACTTCTGTAATCCGATTCACTTTAATCGGTCAAACATTTTCTTGTTCCATACATACTAAGATGAATATACTCCATGGATCTCTACGGTTTAAGTATCTCTGGTTTGTCACTATCTCCAACCAACCCCTCCCTACAGCTACCCCTCAATCACAAATTATCCATACCTCGAAGTCAAACCTTTCGTCCTGTACAAGGTCTTTACCTACCACCACTAGCAATATGTTGTCGTACTTACTTCAACTATAGTGACTTGACATGTGAATTTTTACCAATTTTACCATTTGTGTGTATGACTACACATAAAATTACCGTTAAAATCTTTTACTTTGTTTAATTTTTACTTCTATTTTTAAGTATAGTTAGAATGTCAACACTCTCGAGGAAATCTAGGAATTTCTATACACCTCTTTCTAAAAGTTAGAATAACGAAGGATTTAGGGATCCCTTTATTAACGTTTGTACAGTACAATAAAAGAATTCTGAAATAGGTATCAAGACACCAAATAATCTTTTGGTAATATGTTGAAAGTTTGTTACGATGATCACTTCAATATATTTAACCACCACCACCAAATCAACGATTCAACACAGGCTGAGAACGCTGCGGTACCCGACATCGGGTGGTCCGAGGAGACAGGTACCCTAAAAGGTCCGTTCTCACGACTTCACGCAACGGTAAAGGAAGAGGTCCCCTAGAAGGGCTGGGTCCCTACCTTGGGCCCGGAGGACGTGACGTCCGACTAAGAAATGGTTGACTCGGTACTCCTTTAATTGTCTTCAGTTTTGAAATTTTTCCCTTACTTATTATAGCATATACTTTGTTTAGTGGTCAGGTCCAAGCTACGTACTATGACCTACGAACCCCGACCACGTGACTCTACTGGGTCGCCCTACCATACCCCTCCCTCCTCCCTCACCCCAAGTCCTACCCCTTGTACACATATGGACACCGCCTAAGTACAACTACATACCGTTTTGGTTATGTTATAACATCTCATTAATTGGAGGTTAATTTTATTTATTTAAATATAAATTTTTTGTTTTATTTTTTTCCCTTACTTTACATTTTCTATTTTTATAAAGGAGTAAAATAAGAAGTAAGTCTCTGTTACGAACTACCGTAAACTGGACCAAGATTATCTAGGTCAAAAGATTAAATTAATTATAACACGACAGAACAAAAGAGAAAAAGGGGAGACGGTGGAGAGAGAAAGGGAGGGTAGGTAAGAAGAAAGGAAGGAAGACACGATTTCATCTTTATACCAAACCTCTGAACTAAAAAAGAAAACAAAGTCAACTAATATCAAAAATAGACTTTCACCTAATAAAGTCCAAAGTCAAAGCAGGTATCGACTATATGTGCTCCAGAATATATGAGAACCCCGTCCTCTGAAGTATATACATGTCTCCACCCCGACGGGTGACTCCACACTGAAACATCGAATCGACACTCTAAAACCTGTCATGGTCGAGAATACCACCGAAAATATCATCGTTGAGAGTACTCTTTCCGGATCTTAAGAAGATTCGTTCTATCCGAACTAAAGAGGTTACAGTAGTACTCTTTGATTCCCTTTCAGATTGGTGAAAGGGACAGATAGGAGTTCTTCATAATCAACGGCGTCCCTCTCCATTCCTACATCCAGATCTACGACACATTTGACCTCACGAATATTTAGTTTTCAATCTAATAACTTAAACTTTCCCGTCCCGTCAAAATCTAACTCAAAATTTTGATTTTTGTTCATTCGTTATATTAGTTTTAATGTTTACAGAAACAACATTTACAAGATACAAGTATAACATTATACTAAGAACTCTGACAAAAACAATAAATGTATAAATACCCACTTAACAGATACACCTATCTAAGAGACTAAACTATTGGTTTCCTTAGAAAGTTTTTAAAGTAGGGGAAAACTTTTAAGAAGTTATCGAGTAACGACGTATTCTCTATTTTATTTTTGACGAATCACACTATCTTTTTTCAGAAATTTATAAAATATGACAGGTCGAATCAAAAGATGGTGAAAGACGAGTCAATTTAACTGAAAGTGGTCCTGGACTTACGTGGAGACATAAGATTGGAGGTCCAAAAACGTATCCACGAAGGAAGATGGACCTTTTTCGAAATGAAGACCAGGAAGTCCACTTATGGAAGTTCTAAGACGAGTCTTTTTTGTTGTTGTTGTTGTTCCTTAATGACATATCGTCTCCCTTGATATGAGTTACAGAACATTATTGGATATTACCCTTTCTTAGACTTTTTCTTATCTATACGTTTTGGCTTAGTAAAACGACACGTGGACTTTGATTGTGTTGCAACATTTAGTTGATATGTAAAAAACCCCGACACGACCCAGAAACAACGACGTGGGTCCGAAAGAGATCGGTACCTCCACCACCACCCGCGATGAGAGATCATCTTCACGAGGCCGAAGAGTAACGCCGCCGAAGAGAACAACGTCTCTAACTCGAGAGTCACACGGTCGAAGTCGTCAACACCGAGTACCCGAGATCTGGGGACCAAGTCATCAACACCTGTTACCCGAATTAAAGAAGAGACGAACACCCTAGAAGGACCTGGTCCCTGACTTGGACATAGGGGACGTAACCGTCCACCTAACAATTAGTGACCTGGTGGACCCTTCCGGTTTATATGAAAATTTTTTTCTAAGAAAAGTGTACAGTGAAGAAGTACTGACCCTCTCAGTCCACAAGAGTACATATCGTAAATGTCGCAGTATAATTTTGAAAAGGACAGGGATGTAAGAGAAGACTTCCCACACTCAAGAAAGTCACGTTCTAGACCCAAAGGGTCGTATAGCGACTCAAAACCTGATCGATAAGAAAGGTAGGGATGTCCGTCTGTTAATTATCTGACTTCTAGACAAAAGTATAAATTCATTTTCCTCGTCCTACTAAGGTCAAGGAATATACCCTTCGGTTCATTTTATAGCTAGTACGATCATTCCGTTACACTTTTTGTCTACATCTTCTCAGGTGATCTTATAATTTAGAGCTCGATGGTACAAGTCGGTAAAGACCACTCTCACGACCGAAACCGATAATTTCGTTTAAGCCTGTTTAAGAAAGTAGTAGTCAGTGCAATACCCCTGGTAAACCGAATCTAGGATTCACTGTTCTTGTTTCTGGTAAAAGAGTCAAAAACAAAATCTTTTCAACCAGATTTGAATTGACCTGAATTCCAGGTAAAGACTTACCCCGAGTCCTTTGTGTAACAATGGAACTCATCAACCGAAATTTTCGTGTTTAATCCCGAAACGACCACAAAGACACCAATTCTTGAGCGGAACGTTACGTCCCCTGTCTTCAAACTAGGGACCAGGTCCTTCTACGGAACCTCGTCGATTTGAACACGTGGTGTCGAGGACTTCGGACACGAGATCTCGGGTTCCCGGCGTTAAAGACTTCGTGTGCACGGATCTCGGTCACGAGGTGTTCTCTTCGACGTAACTACTCTTCGGGCTTATGGTATCGATCTCTCGTCCGGGGTGAACGATGTTGAACTCTTTCGGGTCCCTCACTACTTCTGGGTGGTGCCAGTTGTTTATGTATTTAGAATAATTTTCTTTTGAATTTTTCGTGTTCATTATTATTTAGTTCGCACATCGTTTCAAAGACGGTGATAAATTTAATTTTTTTAATAAAAACCAATGTGTCACCCCGTACACCCTAGAATCAAGAACTGATCCCTACCTTGAGTATGGGGGACGTCACCTCCGAGGTTCAGAATTGGTGACCTGGTGGTCCCTTCAGAGTGGTCTTGACAAATTTGAGACTCTTCACCTAGACTGACAACGATTAAAACGGGAGTAATTAAGATAGCCACCCTAGTTCGTTCCTCCCCGTGACTTACGTCAGGTTGGAAGAAAGTTTTCCTCTCAGTGAGTAAAATCCAGGTCTGGGTAGGTAAATTCCCAGGAGGGACCACTGAGTCTACCATTTCTTAGACGGACGTTAAGTCTTCTGTACCCAAACTAGCGAGACAGGACTTCTAAGGGACCTCTACCCTCATCGTTGGGTGAGGTCCTGACTCGTTGAAGTGAAAGTAAAAAGTGAAAGTACGTAACCTCTTCCTTTACCATTGGGTGAGGTCACATGAACGGACCTCTTAGGGTCCCTGCCACCTCGGACCACCCGACGGCAGATACCCCAGTGTGTCTCAGCCTGTGCTGACTTCGCTGAATCGTCGTCGTTCTACAGGACTCGTTGTAAAATCAATATAAGAAATTAAAAAAATACCTTTTCAAAATTACTTAGGTTCAAGACGGGTCGATTAACAGTTTTGTACATCAAGACAAGTGTGAGGTCTAAGAAAAGTCTTTTGTGTTTTAGTTTGATCACCGATCGGGTCTGAAATTGTTTTGAGGTTAACATCTTTACTTCGGTATTTTTTTTCAATATTTTTGACAGACTTCTCGTACCCGAAGGAGGTAACAGAATGCATATAAAATAAACCTCTTAGTGGATGAGACACCGAACTGGCGTTCCGAAACTAACTAGTCTCTGAACGAAATGACAGGAAACCTTGCCACAGTAACTAGAATTTTACCCTGTAATATTTATCGACAGAGTTCGACGAGAGAACTGGAAATAATGTCCAAACCTACAACAATAGGTACCGTCACAGATTAGAATGTCTAGGTTCTAATAGGAAACCAAAGTCTTGGTCATTTCACTACAGAAAAATAGAGGACTAGAGACTTAGGAGTGAGAGATCTTTTAAATTTCTATTTAAACGATAGGCAGAGATCGTCACCCAACTTCACTACATCCTACATTAAATAATTAAAGGGGACCGAAATAAGCGGAGGTGTCGACAAAGGAAATGAAGTGAAAGGAGTTTATAAATAAAATATCAAAGGAAATTGTGTATAAACAATTCGAAAGTATTAAGGACTTTATGGACACCGAGTCCCATATGTCTTCATCACGGTATACACATTAGTTTGAATGTTTTATATACACATTAGTTTGAATGTTAAGTAGATCAAAGACCTCTCCACGTTTGCATAAAAGTGATTCCACTAATTAAAACAAAAAGGAGTAATGGGACTTTCATTTTTCTTTTTTCTACAACATCGAAGACCTCCATTGAATGTCCACTCAATAACATCTCCTCTAATTGTTGGACGTTTTTGTTTCGATTAATATAGATTACGTAAAGGTATAGTTCTATGTAACTTGATCATACTATTTAGTGGGTTCGAGTAAAATTATAACTTAAAGGGTTTAGACAATTACTACTATTTTCATTTTATCACAAGTGTAAAATTTCACAAAATCCCTTCTCGAGGTGTCCCTATTCTCACTTTTTAGAGCTGGAAACTCTTATGTCGGATTTATAGTCGTGTTGACAGAATCTCAGCGGACAAGTCAGAAACACCGGACAGACAGATTGTCTTATATGGGGGCCGGGGTCGTGGTGTTATCACGAGTACGTGTAACCCGTCAACGACACTAAATTTCACCTCCACGGCCTTATACAGATGAGATTCGACCTGGTTGAGTCTTCTAGAGACTAAACACTACGACTTAGTCTGACATTCCGGACTGTCAAGTAAAGACGTGACTAGACCACAATACTCGATCGTTGTATCTAAATTTTATTCTGTCTCACCGTATCCTCTTTAATACAAGCCATTGTAGGATTTCAAATAGGACCACCCACAGTGTCAGTATAGGAGTGTCTACACTTGTAAGCCGTCGAAAACTTTTTTTAATATTAATAAAAAAAGGGTGTTGGAAACGTCATTATTAAGAGTATCTGATTCTGAACTAGAACCATAAAGAGTTTGACGGTAAGTTCCTGTCTAAGATCCACCAAATACTCTTAAAAAAGGGTGATTTAACCCATAATGAATTCAAACTCTTTTTATCCAGAGTACATTCTATCATGGTGACACTACTAAGTACATGACTGTACAACACTTAGACACCAATACGAACGAAACTTGAAGTCATTAAAACGGTTACACGAAAGTAAAGTTTTTTGAAGTTTGACTCTCCCTTGTAAACGATATTAATGATACATACACATACGGTCTCGGACAAGTGTATTTACTAAGTAAAACAAACTTTTCTCTATTTTGTAACGAAATTTTCCTGTTTTGTAATGAATGTTTTGTCAATTTAATGACGTCCTTTATTTTCAGTTTAAAGAATTTAATACCTATACCAACGGAAGTTTTAGGGACTTTATATTTTTATTTTCACTGTTTCGATTTAAAATTAGTGTCTGTCTTTAGTTAACCAATTCTTAATAAATTTAAAAGAGTATTTTATAGAAAAGGGGGTATATGACAAATAAAGTATATTTAAGAGTATATAACATTCACATCGGTGGATGGATTATCGACTTTACTATATAAATATATATTTCAAAGAAAAAAGACACAATTATCATTTTTACGAAACTCACCGTAAACATAGTCCATAAGTATACCTATGTATACAATAGGGTTGATTACACTTCTCTTACTTTTTTTTAGTGCTCTGCGAAGGTCACTGTACGTACACACGACAGTGAAGTCCGTACAGACTGAGAAACACTGGGATACCTGACATAGACGGTCCGAGGAGACAAGTATCCTAAGAGGTCCGTTGTTATGACTTCACCCAACGGTACGAGAGGAGGTCCCCTAGAAGGGCTGGGTCCCTAGCTTAGACACAGAGGACGTCGGGGACGTAACATCCGCCTAAGAAATGGTGACTCGGTGGTCCCTTCGGGGTGGTTGATATAGTTGTCTATAGTTTACCACTAGGTATAATTTATAGACAGGTCTCTAGACCTCCATGGGTACTGGTGAGATTCACAACGCCGGAGACAAACGAGTCTTCTAGGATGATAACAACGTCTTCAACGGTGACGGTTTTATTTCAAATTGGAGATGAAGGAGACGGTTTTGTGAGGGGTCTTTTTTAAGAGTTATCGGAAAATGGTGACTCTTGTGGGAAAGAACGAGATCACATACCGGTGTATCCGGTCACGTCTCCCTCTGGGAGTCGACGGGAACCGACAGGTGAGGGTCAAGTCTTGCGACACACGTCTGGACTAAACTCGAGGGAACGACACACTACGATCCAATGGTTGTCCTTAGACCAGACTTGTAGTTTTGAACAGTTTATCAACTACAAAATAATAGAGATGAAGTCTCAATAGCACTTCCATAAGATAACAGAAAATCGATAGTAATCCGAATACCACCTTCAAACACCTTGTCTCATTCGACTCGAGTCCTTATGTGAAAGTCTTTATCTACGACCGAGAATTTAGATAAATAAAATGGGGTTGTGAAACAACTGACTAGTGGTATGGTACATCTCGGTAAGTCCTTGTTAACCCTGATTTTATGTACTCGACTTCACACTGTGTCGATGATTTTAGTACTCGTAATTATCTGCACGGAAATAAGACGACCGCTCCGACATAGACCCTATCACAAAATAAAACTATGACGTCATTTTTACCTACGTCTGTTTAGTTTCAGATAGACTTTTTAGATCTTCCGGTCGTACCTTCCCAAGATCTTTAGTTCAGTTACCCTGCTTTCGCACATAAATAGTGTCTCTTCTCGTTCAGTCTCTCTATATAAACTTCAGTCCGTATCCCAAAAAGAGAAACCGTAATCCAACGTTTTAGTCTAAATGACCAACTTCCTGTGTTTTGTAAAGTTTAAATTCGAGTGTCGGGTACCGCATGTCTCTGATTCGAAAAATAATGACATCACTAAATCGTTCCCGTATATGCATTGTATGGTATTTTTAAGATATCTGTCCTAAAGACATAATATACCTTATAAAATAATTTTAGAATTTAAAACTAGGATCTAATGGTAAAATTTCTGTTTAAGATAATAAAATAATTCAACCTTTACCTTGTGTATATAACCCAGTAATCCAAACCGGTTCCGGAAACCGAAAGGTAATGTATCGGACAGTCACTGTTTTTGACAAGTAAAGAAAAAGGACAAAGACAACGATAATGGTACTCAGATGGTGGTTCCCCCGCTGAGAGAGAACTTGGAGTGTTTTATAGAAATCCTCTCAACTACAAGAAAAGAACAATCGATGTGAACATTAAAAAAAGATAATTTAATCGTTTTTATAAAGTAAAGTATAAGTATAATTAAATGATTAAACACTTTTGATCCCTTATTTGATCCCTTGCATATTTGATCCCTTAAAACTAGTTTAACCATGTAGGTTACAACTCAAATAAAGTTAGAAATAAACACTTAAACGAAACCGAAAGAAGGATTTTAATCTCCATAAATAAGAACTGTAAGTCCCTAGTCCATATGTTTAGACGACGAACACGGTCCCAGGGTTCGAGATTCACTGAACTCCCCCACAAAACGAATGAATTAAGGACCTAGTGAAAAAGTCGAATTACTCGAAGACTTAGATTGGTGACATAAAAAAGGATCAACTTTTACTTTTAAACCAAGAACCCGGACTTCATGTTATTGTCTTTTGTTTTTATTAGAAAGGACGAGTCGAGGGAGAGAGTAGGGGATCACCGTGACATTTGTACGTCTAGAGGAGATGGAGATGAAGGAAGGGACGGAAAATTTGTGAAGACCGAAAAGAAAGTGTCTCTTTTAGATCCGTTACTTCCGTCCTTTTCGGAAACGGAAAGACGGGTTGTAGACATTAAATGGACTCACCCGTGGACCAGAGGATGTGGGTAACACACTACTGGGAGGAGAACAAAATCCGATTAGGATATAAAAGACTCAAACCAAACACTTAAACGTTTGAGGTCCTCTATCACTTCCTTTCCCCTCGGAATCGGACAACGTCAGGTACCCCAGTGTTTCTCAACCTGTACTAACTCGTTGACCTGTATAGAATTTTATATACCAGTTAAAACCACTTACAAAAAGTCGGAATAAAAAGTGAAAGTTCAAATATAGATAATCCTAATTCACGTCGATGTATCTTGTCTCCCGAAGGGTCCACCGAGTCACCATTTCTTGGACGGACGGTTACCTCCTCTGTGTCCTCTAATCTAATCTAATCTAATTCTACATCTAATCTAATGTAATCTAATCCAATCCAATCTAAGGGACCCAACCCTTCTAGGGGACCTCTTCCTTTACCATTGGGAAGGGTTGGTCATAAGAACGCCCCTTTTACGATACCTGTCTCTTCGGGTACTCTAATGTTTCTAAACCTATGTTGAATCACTGACTTTTTCGTGAGAGCTTCCGTACGTGCATCTTGTCTCTTGGTAGATACTATCGCATTGTAGTGTTCCCAAAAAAAAAAAAAATTAGATCCTAATACATCAGGTTCCGTTCTAACCATTAAAATGGTTCAACAATCTTTGGATTGCAGAAAGTATAAGTGACAAGTATACGGGAACAGAAGCATCAGGTTCTTCTAAGATTTCGAGCTCGGTAGTATAGGTAGAAAAGACCTATTCTTTTCTTTCCTTCCCAGACGGACAAAGAGATATTCCCCTAAAGGGTCTTCAAGGTGGACTATTAAGAAGGGGGAGTATTCAATCTCGGATCAGTACACTGAGACAGACCTCGTCCTTTCAGACCCTTTCATTATAAAGTCGACCCATGTGACGGTGGGGTTTGTTTAGTCCCGTCAAACGAAACACGGTTAGTCTCAATTGAGTAATTGTTACACTAAATCAAGACGGATAACAAAAAACCAAAATGAACTAGAAAGTGTCTTACTTTCTCCGACTAAGAATAGAGAATGGTTAATATATACAAATAAAAAGAAAACAAAACCGCCAATCTACGTAGATAAGCCACGTATATATGAGGATTATACTATAGAATATAACCTTTAACGTAAATAAAAAACAATAAAATTTTCAATCAATAAGAAAACCGACACATCCTAGAATCAACACCGTGCACACTAGAAGTAACGTAGTATGCTCTAGAAGGGAACTTCACGTGTCTGAGAGACCGACTCCACACGTCCGAATCAACAAGGTGTCGTACACCCTAGAATCAAGGGACTAGTCCCTGGTTTGGGTTCAGGGGACTTAACTCTAAGAATTGGGGACCTGGTAGTCGCTTCAGGGTGTGATGTCGTAAATATACAGGAAGAAACATGACGAATTAGATTTAACCGGTCTTAAGATGATAAATCTATTTTTTTTTTCAGACAAAAAGAAAACCAAACGTTAAATGTACCGTATGAAACCTTGTCAGAAAATAAAAATTAGAAAGAATTAGTGAATCAATGTCAACGTAAAAAAAAACCATTTATCACAACAATCCAAAACGAAGAGTTCGGTTAGACTTTTAGAAAGAAAGGAAAATCATCCATTAAAATCCGGGTGAATACGACTAACTGTTCCGATTATATAGACTGGAAGCGGACGATAAATTTTTAAATAATATATATATATATAAATGAAATTTATTATGTTAATAACCTCGACACACAAAAGATGGTGTGACCTAATTTATTTGAACAACTTCATACCAAAAACAGTGGAAGACCCTGTAAATCATTAAACGACAAGAAAGAAAATACATGGACAATCATGTATGCCGGTTGACTAGTGGACATTTTCCATGTACAGTAGAATAATCTATGTGTCCCTTCTTTTCAATGTGAGTAGGACAGGAACCGAGTTTCGTCGTTTCCGAGGAATCGTGTGTTTAGAACCGTCTTAGTTCGCAGATTATAATTTTTCGTCACTTTCCTTGTCTGACGAACCTAATTTGTAAGACACGTCTTCCTATTATGATCCAAAACGAAAACGAAACGGAGTAGACATCATTCGATGGGAACTGTCTTGATCGACTTGACAAGGTTTAAACGAAGTCACGTTGGTATACACTATTTCCTTTCGTTCGGGTACTCTGACAAAGGAGTAAAGGGTAGTACACACAGAGGGTGGATAAGAAAGTCCTTACTATCTCATTTGGTAGAAAAGAGGTCAAAGCAGTCTACCTAGAACTAGCCCGGGATGCCACTCCTGTTACACCAGAGATTTAACGTCAGAGTGACACAACAGGTTGGGACCATTGACAGGTGGACCACAACTTTTCGAGACGGCTTGAAGCGTATATCATTCCTCCCTTAGGTAAGTACCATTGTAGGAAGGAGTACAGACGACTTCCGTCAAGAAACTACGGGAGATCTACCAGACGTTCATAGGAGACTTTTGGTGGAATAGAAAACAACGTTGGCGACACCAAAGGTGGACGCCCTCGTCGGCGGCCGCCTACGGTCGGGCCTCGAGGTGCAGACGGAAACACCATAGTTTGTGCTCGGGGGTTTACCACAGGTTTTCCTTTAGAGGGGTGCTTGACGAGGCCTCCACACCTACGAGTGTACGCACCTCACCCGGTCGGGGAGGCCTCACAGGCGGACGACCTACCAGGGAGACGCTTTCGCGTCTAGACGGCCGAAGTCGCACTTGAGGACAGGAGCGCGAGGTGCAAAGTAAGTGAGGCCACGGGCGCTCCGCCGCCCTCCCAACCCCACCCCTCGCCATGGTACTCAACCATGTCCGCGGTCACAAAGAAAGGGAGGTCGACGTCCTACTTTTGGAGCTGTAGTAGAATCACCCGGCCGTCCGGGCCTAGAGGGTGTCCCCAATACATGTGTAAGCTCGGGTTCATCGTGAGGTCGAAGAGGATCTTGAAGGTCTCAAGTAGGCATTAAGAGTCTCCCATCACTTTACTTGACAACGTGAAAAGACTAGTTTCAGAAAAGAGTCGACTTCTTTCACGTGAAACCGGAGATCTAAATTTTGGAAGAAGAAGGGTACCTGTGTGGACATCTGTAAAAACTTAGGAGGTATCATGAGAAGTCTAGACTCCCGCACTTGTCCTTCAAGTTCCAGTAGAGAGACCTACTCTTCGCCGAAGACGAGGGCCTTAAGGAACTTTTTTCAGAGTCTGAACTACCCGCTCTAATTTGAAAGTTTCTCCGGTGTCCCAGACAGTTCTCAACTTTCCCCTTCCGGGTGACCGACGGAGGTGAAAGTGGACGAATCCTTGTCCGGGAGAGAAGGAAGGGTAGGGGACGTCCGAAGAGAAAGAAACCGGAGCGACAGGTTTTCCTTTACGTTTGGTCTGAGTTCGGACAACGGTCATCGGAGGGATATAACAAAAGTATCCGATTTTTTTGGGAACTTGTTTACCGAATTTAAAGAAGGTTATAAATTTTTCGAAACATATAAGATGACCAATGGAAATATTGAAATAGGTTATATGAGATAGAAGAAAAAGAATCTCTTGTGATCATGAATTGTTAAGGATAATAATCCTTACTACTTTAAGAAGGACTGAAAGAAAGGTAGACAGAGAGTGGCATCCTAAAGCTAGTCAATATATGACAAATAATTACAAGTAGAATCCTTATATTTTATAGTATGACCATCTAAAGAATCAAAATTTACTGTAGAAAACTGTGGATCGATAAAAAGAATCATCAAAATACCAAAGTGAAATAAGTAAAACTTTGACGGAAGGAAAAATTCAATAACACAGGAGAAGGACTTAACTCGGGAAATAGTAATACACTATGGAGAGAAATAGAAACACTATCAGAAACAAGTTTTCCGAGAAAAAGAGGTGACAATTGTGTTGGGGAGGTCGAAAATTTTTTTAGTGACGATGTAAAGAATAGAAGCAAATCGTCGTACATAATATTACAGGGAAAAAAGAGACCAACGGTGTTCGAGAAAAGGAAATAGAAACCAAAAGTCGTCGAACTAATGGTAAATAGTTCAAAAAAGGAAAGATGAAGACAAACAAAAAAAAGGAGACTCCAAGAATCTAAAAAAACCCAAGTAATACAATAAAATCTTTTAAGAACCAGTAATAGAGAAATCTATAAAGAAATTTTAACTCGTCCTGGGACACAGAGGACTGAACGGAGAACAAAGATCTTTTCAAAATAGGAGAAAGAACTTAAGGTTCCTTGTTTAAATTAGTCTCTTCACTCTTTTACGTCTTTGTTTCCTTTTATCAGTTCGTTCTGACAATCGGTATTTTGTTTCAGTTCCTACAATTAAAGGAGGAGTTCCCGACATCTATTGTAGGACTCGGTACAGGGACTCAACAAAACGTCTATCAGAGGGGGTGGTCCACCTCCTTCAATTGACGACTGGTGGTCGTACATCTACGATCTGACTGTCCTTGGTCTTCCAACTGCTAACTCTAAGAACTTTGTGGTGGAACGCAGAAGTGATAACTGGTTAGTCTCTTGACTTGGAGTCAACTAGTACGTGGAACGTTATAATAGGGAGTTGAACGGAAATTTTTGGGAGGGAACTTTCTGTAGTCCCTCAATCCCAGAAAACTTGAACTTCACAGACAAGAGGAACGAACTATGAACCTTATTTACGACAGGAAAGGAACTGGTGGAGACCACAATCGTTTAACTGGAACGTGTAGCTTTTTCGTTCTCTCAAGGTCTTTTTGTAGATAAAGACGGAATAACTGATACGGTTTCGGAAACTGACACACCTAGTGTTCTTTGCCACCTTTTAAGACTTTCTCTACCCTTATGGTCTGGTGGACTGGACGAAGAATTCTTTGGATATACGTCCAGTCCTTCGTTGTCAATCTTGACCTGTACCTTGTTGTCTGACGAAGGTTTATCCCTTTCCTCATGCAGTTCCGACATATAACAGTGGGACGAATAAATTGAAGATACGTCTCATGTAGTACTCTTTGTGTCCCGACCTTCTTCGTGTTCGACTTTAGTTCTAACGGCCCTCTTTATAGTTATTGGAGTCTATACGTCTACTGTGGTGGGAATACCGTCTTTCACTTCTCCTTACTTTTTCGGAGAACTACTTTCACTTTCTCCTCTCACTTTTTCAACCGAATTTAGAGTCATAAGTCTTTTGATTCTAGTATCGTAGACCAGGGTAGTGAAGTACCCTTTATCTACCCCTTTGTCACCTTTGTCACAGTCTGAAATAAAACCCCCCGAGGTTTTAGTGACGTCTACCACTAACGTCGGTACTTTAATTTTCTACGAAGGAGGAACCTTCTTTTCAATACGGGTTGGATCTATCGTATAACTTTTAGTCTCTGTAATGAAACGATTTTTTCCACGTAGATCAGTTCCGATACCAAAAAGGTCACCAGTACATACCTACACTCTCAACCTGACACTTCTTTCGACTCGCGACTTCTTAACTACGAAAACTTGACACCACAACCTCTTCCGAGAACTCTCAAGGAACCTAACGTTCTTCTAAGTTGGTCAGGTAAAGTTTCCTCTAGTCAGGACCCACAAGTAACCTTCCTGACTACGATTTCGACTTTGAAACCGGTGGAGTACGTTTCTCAACTGAGTAACCTTTTCTGAGACTACGACCCTCCCTAACTACCGTCCTCCTCTTCCCCTACTGTCTCCTACTCTACCGACCTACCATAGTGGCTAAACTACCTGTACTCAAACTCACTTGAGACCCTCAACCACTACCTGTCCCTCCGGACCGCACGACACTAAGTACCCCAACGTTTCTTAGACTGTACTGACTCGTTGACTTGACTTGACTTGACTATACAGACCTCTCGTCTGGGTTCAAAACAAACTACTGTTTGTTTGAACAAGTTACTGTTTCAAAACAAAAAGGAGAGAAGAAAAAGACACTGGGAAATTACGTCAAAATCCGTTAAAATATAATAGGACGTTGAAAACCTAAGAACCGAGACATAAAGTACGAAAAAAAAAGAAAAACTAAGTTTACTTTCTAAAGATAACTAGATAGAAGTTCCACTAACTAAGAAACGAGTCGACACAAGTAGGACGACGATTCGGACAACTTCATTAAGGGACTAAGAGAAATTTCGAAGGTAGAAAAAACGTCTGTAAAATGTGTGCACGTACATGCAACGGATGAAAAAGGTTATTTAGTTAATCGACTAATTACCATTCAAAAAATTCTTTCTAAAAAACTGTACCTGGTAAAAATTTCAGAAACACCTTAAATAGTGTTGTGACGAAGACGAAATAAATAAATAACCGATACTCCGTACAACCTAGATTCGAGGGGTTGGTCCTTAGTTTAGACGTGGGGAGATAACTTTCCCCTTCAAGGTTGGTGACATGACGACCCCTCCAGGGTTAGTGTTCATAAAATTAAAGGAACAAACCATCGACATTGTAGGTTCAATAGAGATCCAGACCAAGACAACTCACGAAATATTACACTGTTTCTAATAAGAAGAACGAGAAAAACTCCTCACCTGAAAGAGTCGTAACGACAATTAGTACTGAGTCTTCAGGGTCGGGTGAAACATTGTCATGTCCTAGGACCCGACCTCTCCGAATAGACGGGTACAACGATCTCATCTCTCGAAAGCGAAGATGGTGGGAAAACCCAAGGGTCCACCGAGTCACCACTTCTTGAACGGACGGTTACGTCTTCGACGTTCTTGATACCCAAACTAGGGACCAAAATCTTCTAAGGGACTTCCTTCTTTACCGTTGAGTGAGATCATAAGAACGGACCCTTTAAGATACTTCTCTTCTCGGACCGTCTGATGTCAAATACCCCAGCGTCTTAACCTGTACTGACTCGTATGTGTGTGTGTGCCCATAGTATTTCAAAACGAAGGATTCTTCCTTCGCAGAGTCCTTCTTCCTCCCCAAACACGGACACCCGGTGGTTTCTTCTGACAGATCAAAGAAATTGGTGGGGATCGGAACGACACTCAACCACCTCTGGTCTCCTGTTCTCGGACAATCCTCATCGACTGAGGGGACTCAGACCCCAAGTGTAGATAAGGTCTCCCAATGTGATAGGGTGTGAATTGGAAGTGTCCAAATAATGTCAAAATCGTCAAAAGAAACATGGACGAAATACTGGTAGTTGCGAAGTAGAACACGAGACGATTTCCGTTTTATGACATCTACAGGATAGAGAGGACTTAAGTCAAATGAACGAACGGAATACTGACATCGAGAGACTACCCGAACTCTTTTAATACTAACACGTCTAACATTTCAAGAAAGAGTAACCATCTCTCCCTCGTTATAACAGAACCCCGAAAGATATGGAAATCATGTCGTGACAACCTTACCTTAACATTATATGTAATAAAAGAAATATATATATAAATATTATATATTGTGTTTATATAATTTTATATTATAAAATAATATATAGATATAAAATAAAAGATATAATGTTATATAATATATTATATATTTTTATTATACATATAAAAGAAATATGAAGCATAATACTAGAACTTTAACGTGACACAACTACCTTCGTCCCGGCCACGTGAGTAGAAATGATATGGACACACACACATGCAGTGTAGAATTAACAGACAGAAAAGGTACCGAAGGTCCTGGAACGAGGTCTTACGTAGGAGTGACCAAAGATATAAAAGTTTAAGAAATATAATCGAAGAAGAGGGATATATTTTTACACGAATCAGAGTAGGGGTTTACTTTCAAATGAAATGAGAACCCTAGTAGTAAAGTTGAAATCGATAACGAGGTCGACAAGCATACGAATAAATGATGAATAAAAAGAAGGAAAAACTTAAAGTATATAAAATAACACCACAAGTATCCAAAAATTTTTAACGAAACTTTCTCGATAACCCAAACCGGTTGGGGTCCACCGTGTAACCATTTCTTGGGTGAACGGTTACGTCCTCTACGTCCTCTGCGTCCAAGATAGGGACCCAGTCCTTCTAGGGGACCTCATCCACTACTATGGGGCGAGGTCAACAGAACGACCCTTTAGAGTACCTGTCTCCTCGGAACACTCGATGTCAGGTGCTTCAACGTTTCTCGACCTGTGCTGACTCGATGACTCATACGTGCGTGTATAATTTCCAAAAGATCAGACGACAGACAGTATATAGAATGTCCATATGAGAGGATCCGACAGTACAGAGAAAAATAAAATAAATACAAAAAGATACAAATGATTGTGTAGGTTGTCTAAAAGATCAAATATGAAACGATTTACTTTCGAATATACGTTCCACTTCAGTGATATTAATTAAATTTTTACCTATGAATATTTCGTTTTTAATAATGATCGTAATTTTAACCCTATCATAAGTGATAGTCCTTACGTACACTTCACTCAACAAACCTATCAATTTTGAATTTCTAATATTAAAAATATTTCTAATATTGAAATATTTTTTAAAATTTTCAGATGGAGAAATCACTATTTAGGATTAACAAAATAAAAATAGACTCTACATTTTAAAGGATGGAAAAATTTTCGTTTCCTTTCAAAATAATAACATACTCATATTTTAAAGGATGTAAACGAAGACAAAAGTTAAAACGAAAGACAAATTAACGCTTAAATAAGTACATTTATAACGAGTTAAAATGAATTAATAATTCAACCCTAATGACTCATACAACATTGTCAATTACTTATGAAAACTTGGGTTTAAATTAGTGGTGTTTATTATAACGTGAATTAAACGGGAAAGGAAACAGTAATCACTCCCATGATATGACAGTATGGGTCTACGGGAGACCTGAATCATTCATTACTAAATCCTCTACAAAGAGAAAAGGGTCTACCAAGGTTTGGTCACACAAAACTTAATGTCCCAGACGAAAAATATCGTAAAGAACGACGACGAAACAATGATCCAACTATCAACAATGAAGAGTGATTGTGGTTGGAGTGATTGAAGGGGAGGATGAAAGTTCAACCGCGAAGATCAGACGACACTCGAATTTTGAGGTTGTTGGTTTGAAAACCCTTAGAGGATATTTTATTTTCTCTCCCTTAAAAGTATACTGTGTCACGTACGTTAAATACCTAGTTTAAAATTTCACTATAAAACCTAAGTGAAGAAGTAAAAAATGGACAGAGAATCGGTGTAAATGACCTATTAACTTAAAACGTATCCACCCGACTACGATTCATGGTGGTTGTTTCGATGACACACTTTTTAAGGTACCTTGTATAAGGCACACTACTCCGAAGTTTTTATGTAAGATTTATAATATAAGAACAATGTGTCTTAAATCTCTACCTTGATTTCAGTGAATCAGACAGATATGGTTTACTTACCCACTTATCTAACTGTTTCTTTTCTCCACTACAGTATGTTACAGCGTTGTAGGGAAGACAAAAGAAGGAAGGAGGTTTCATAAAACTAAAAAACCTCTATAAAATAAAATCATTCTCAAAGGTAAATCATAGTGTCATTAGGTTCAGATACAGGGTTGGTGATTACTGCTACTTCGACTTATCAAGAAACTTCTGGATGTTCTGGAAGATCTTGATTGTGGTTTTTTTCTACAGGAAAAGGAGTATCCCCTGACCTTACTTTTTCATCCTTCAGTTCTCTATGGATCTCATTGTCCGTTCGAACCGGAACTTCGTCTTTTACTTCGTCTTGTTTCCGATCCCTTTTAAGACTTTCTCTACCCTTATGGTCTGGTGGACTGGACGGAGAACTCTTTAGACATACATCCAGTGCTTCGTTGTCAATCTTGGTCTGTACTTTGTTGCCCGACAAAGGTTTAACTCTTTCCCTATACAGTTCCGACATATAACTTAGGAACGAATGATTGAATATACGTCTCATGTAGTACACTTTACGACCTGACCTACTTCGTGTTCGACCTTAGTCCTAAAGACCCTCTTGATAGTTATTAGAGTCTATACGTCTACTGTGGTGGGAATACCGTCTTTCACTTCTCCTCGATTTCTTGCAGAACTACTTCCACTTTCTCCTCTCACTTTTTCGACCGAATTTTGAGTTGTAAGTCTTTTACTTCTAATACCGTAGGCAAGGGTAGGGAAGTACCGTTTATCTACCCCTTTGTTACCTTTGTCACTGTCTGAAATAAAAGAATCCGAGGTTTTAGTGACGTCTACCACTGAAGTCGGTTCTTTAATCTTCTGTGAACGAGGAACCTTCTTTTCGGTACTGGTTGGGTCTGTCGTATAATTTTTCGTCTCTGTAAGACGAAAAATTGTTTCCAGGTAGATCAGTTTCGACACCAAAAAGGTCACCAACACATACCTACACTCTCAACCTGGTATTCTTTCGACTCACCACTTCTTGACTATGAAAACTTGACACTACAACCTCTTCTGAGAACCCTCAGGGAACCTGTCATTCCTCTACTTTGGTCAGTTAGGATGTCCTTTGGTCAGGATTTATAAGTAACCTTCCTGACTACGACTTCGACTGTGAGGTTAGGAAACCGGTGGACTACGTTTCTTGACTGACTAATCTTTTCTGGGACTACGACCCTTTCTAACTTCCGTCCTCCTCTTTCCCTACTATCTCTTGTTTTACCAACCTACCGTAGAGACTGAACTACCTGTACTCAAACTCGTTTGAGATCCTCTACCACTACCTGTCCTTCGGACCGAACGACATCAAGTACGCCAGTGTATCTCAACCTACACTGACTCGATGGTTTCACTTGATTCGAATCTCCTCAATCAAATCTATTATCCTTACAAATTATTTTCAGTACGATTTTAAAAACTCCTTAACACTGTGTTATAACTGTTCATGGTGAACTCTTTTTGGGTTATAGGTTTTACTCGATCCGTTTTTGTCTTTTCAATCAACAAAAGACATTCTTCTCTATGTCCCTTAGGAGGATATGACAACCATCCTTACATTTAACCATATCGGTAATACCTCTCGTCGTACCTCAAAGGAATTGTTTGATTTTTATCTCGACGGTATATTATGTCGTTGTGGTGAGGACCCGTATATAGACGTCTTTGAGATTAATTCTATGTACGTGGGGTTAATCGTCGTGATAAATGTTATCGGTTCTGTACCTTCGTTGTATTTACAGGTAGTTGTCTCATTACCTATTTCTTACGCACCACGTATATGTTACCTTATGATGAGTCGGTATTTTTTCTTTCTTTATTACGGTAAACGTCGTTGTACCTGCCTGCCTGGACCTCTAATAGTATGATTCACTTCATTTAGTCTGGCTCTTTCTGTTTACAGTATACTATAGCGAATACACGCCACAGATTTTATACTATATTTACTTGAATAAATGTTTTGTCTTTATCTGAGTGTCTGTCTCTTGTTTGACTACCAATGGTGTCTTCTTTCCCCCCTTCCTTCCCTATTTAATCAACGAACCTTAATTGTCTACGTGTCATGATCTATATTTTATCTATTGGTTGTTCCTGGATGACATATCGCGTCCCTTGATATGAGTTATAGAACATTATTGGATATTACCTTTTCTAAGATTATATATATAATTAGAGTATATATATTAGATTACATATATAATCTAAGAAAAGGTAATATGTGTATGTATATATATTGATTTAATGAAACGACATGAGGTT
The DNA here is from genome assembly GCA_006410555.1 of Capra ibex. Taxonomy (NCBI): domain Eukaryota; kingdom Metazoa; phylum Chordata; class Mammalia; order Artiodactyla; family Bovidae; genus Capra; species Capra ibex. The sequence goes on along the minus strand of SJYO01018169.1, from coordinate 27,493,392 downwards.
TTTGATTGTCTTGTAAAATTTAGTTGATATAAAGTTATTTTTAATTTTTTCTTTCTATGTCATTGAATGTCGGTCACGTCAGACCCGTACACGACTGTTTCTCTAAACAGTCCGTTCGCCCATTCCTGCAATAAGTAGTCATGAGACTTTTTCCTCTTAGTCTTTCCTCAGGGTAAAAAGACAAAGAGAAAAGTTGGATTCAATCTGTACCCAAATAGTAAGAGTACTTCGGCACTTGTAGGTTATTCAATCCATGTAAGAATGAGATTAAAAAACCATGCAGAACAATATAAATTCACGAACAATCATTATTTTAATCTGTTTACTATAGACAGATTACCTTCTTCGTCATTGTGGTCGTCTGACTTCTTTTGTGGACATGGGAAGTTAACACCCATCACTTTTCCACTAAAGTTCACTGGCAATAAAAAGAAATGGTTCTAATTATATGATTCAGGGAATGTATACTTACTCAAGGTAAGATTCTCGTACAAGAAATTCGGGTGAAACAAGGATTCAGGTTGTTTAAATCGGATCCGTGGGTTGTTTGTTGCTAGTCGATATATCATGACATGACATTATCCAAATACTATGAAAAGTGTGCTTATTATGTATTGTTTGTGTTTTCTATCTCTTTTCTAAAAACTAGAATATCACATCATGGAACTTTTTATTCACATCACGTCATGATGTCGACCGTATGTCTCCGACCGTAGCTCACTTGTCCCTTCTTTTCAATGACTGACCTCCTCCCCTTCCTTCACCCTCTACCGTCTCGACTTCCTAGTAGTCGTTGTCCTTTACCTCCTGTTCGACGTTACAGTGAGTGCAGACTACGACCACCTTGCGTACAGGTGTAGAAATTTTCAAGTGTCGACCTTCCAAACATACATCCCCTGAATATAATCTCGTATCATGACCACACGGATTCTTATAACCTTACTTTGTACTGACTCTCCGACGCAAGTCGAAGCTACCCGACTGCAAGATCTTCTGTCTTCTAGAATATTTTAACAATGTTGATGTCTTATCGGAGTATCTTATCCTGATCCTTTACCGAAAATCAACCTTTACAGAAAAAACCCAAGGTTAAAGTTTATTTTACGATGATTTGAGTTTCACTAGTAAAAATAAGTACATAAAAGGAAGTTAACTTTATAAACGAAGTTAAAAATCATGAATGTCCTCTTATTCTCTTAAATCAGGTATTTTACAATCACCCCTTTAAGCTGACTCCACTAATAGAAGTTAATAGGACGGTTGGTCTTCTTTTTTATCTAAGAAAAATATATAAAAAAGTTGTATTTCTGTTTATGGTATTATACGATGTCTTTACTTTGTATGTCGGTAAGATCAGACACCTCTAGAAGTTTTTGTGGGCCGAAGTTCTCCCAATAAAACAATACTGACTCTATGGACTTTTTTCTCTTTACTACCGTCATTTGGACAATAGAAGAACTACAGAATGTTAGTCCTTTCCTTCTCGTTATCAGTAAGTAGAATTTCAAAGAAGATTCGACAAGAGTAGTTCGGTAAAAGGACGGAAACCTTGAGACTTTCAATAAATAGTAGATGGAAAGGTATAGGTCCAAAATTAAAGAGTTAATAGTTAGTTGGTGGTTGGTCAGTTCGTTAGTGAGATAGGTAAGTAGATAAGTAGTCTACCAAAACTGTGACACGATCCAGAGATTAGGGAAAGAAACTCCTTCTGCGGTAGACTCGTCCATTTGTCATCTCGTCGCCTCCCCTTTCTCGGTCTTGTGTGTCAATGAGACTGAAAGGTCGTCTCTTCTGCGACTGACGACCAACCCCGACACCTCAAACCTCTCCTCTCCTCTGTCGCTCAGGCTTACCTTCCTCCGAGTCAACTCTTCTCTAAACCTACTCCCACACAGAAGGTGTTTCGTTTCGTACCCACCCTCGCTCAGGGTCTCTCTCCTTTACCGAATACGTTTCCGTTCTCCACACTCCCACTGTTCCACTTCCCAGCGACACTTCTCCGACTCTCCCCTGTGTCCTCTACGGGACCCCCGTCCGTCCCTGACCGAGACCTCTTTTCTGTGACTCGTGGAACACCCCCCAGACCGGGGGACATGTGACTCCTCTGAACTGAAGAGTGAGAAGACGTCTCACTTACGAGAGAAGGAAGAGAATGTGACTAACGAATACGTAAAAAGAAAAAGAAGGTTCTCGTTTGTGGTCGACAATTATTGAAAGTTTTAGTGAAGAATATATTCATCTTAGTTCGATCTTATCAGTTAACTATCTCAGTCTTTCATATGACCATCTACGGTTCCCGGTCCCCACTCCCCACCCCTCCCCTTACCACTCAATCACAAATTACCTCGGTCAAATCCTTCCACTTTTTAATCCCTATACCTATTACCACTCTAAGGTGTTGTTACACTTACGTAAATCACGGTGACTTGACATGTTAATTTATACTAATTTAACAAACGAAGTATAAAACATTGAAATTGGAGTTATATTTTTTGTAATTTTTTTAGTGCAGAGAAGAAAATATCTCCGGAATCTCAGACACATCAAAGAAAAAGGGACTTCTTTTGAAAACCTGTGTCTGTGTGTATTGGGTTGTCTTATTTATTTATTACCCTATTTATTTCCCTTTATAAACGTTTTTAGATTAAGGTAAATTGATTAGATTAAATTAGTTTATTCAAATTAGATTAATTTTATTAAATTGGATTAGGGTAAATTGAAACAGGAAAACTAAACCCTTTCACCTCCACTTTGAGAGTTTTATGGATTCCAACGGTCACCACCGTTCTCAGGTCCTGACTTTACACACGTTTTAAGGAGAGGAAGGTAAAACCGAATTTTACCGTCTCTTTGACAGAATGTACAAATAAAGACATAGTTAAAGAGACCGAGTCGTTAAAACGAGACTTAAACGACAGTCTATCAAACCAAGGATTGAGACGGTGAATTGTCACACTGGACTTCGTTTGTTGAAGACTTTAGAAGTCAAAGGGGTTAAGACTTTACCTTTATTGTAGTCTTGGATTAAGTGACCCAACAACTCATAAACTCCGGTCCGCATAGTCTTCACGAACCGCGTATAGTAGCACTGACACAGAGACAAGTTGAAGGGTGTAGTTAAAGAACGGAGGAGAAAAAGGAGTGACGGACACTAAGGACACGTTCACAAGTAAGTTAAGGTAAAGATGACTATGCCCCTGGTGTGACTAAGGAGAGAAGTGAGACTGTTTAACCCGTCAACACACACAACACAACAATCAACGAGTCACCACAGGCTGAGACATTAGGGGTACCTGACATCGGGAGGTCCGAAGAGACAGGAACCTTAAGAGGTCCATTACTATGACCTCACCCATCAGTAAGGGAAGAGGTCCCAGAGAAGGGTTGGGACTGAAGGACGCAGAGGAAGTGACATCCGTCTAAGTAACAGACTCGGTGGTCCTTTTGGGTTAAGGTGAAGATGACTATGCACCTGGTGTGACTAAAGAGAAGAGAAGAGGTGAGACTGTCTAGTCCCTCGACTATAGAATACTTTAGAGAGGACGGTTCTTAAAGGAAAGGGGAGAGGTGGGGCGTCTAGACTGAAAACGAACCCCCATCGTACCCTATTCTGGGGGTGTGAGATCGGTGAAGAAAGGAAGGGAACGTTCGGACCTCGGGGTCAACCCGTACCCTTCTACCTTTCGTAGAGTCTCCGATGGAAATTCTCAGTGACCTTCAGGGGGTTCATTTCCTTAAACTAGGTAGGGTGGGGGTTTCGGGACACGAAGTCAAAAGTCTCAGGAGTAGGTGACGAGACCTGGACTTTACTAGTGACGAAAGTCTGTTGGTAGTATCGTCGACACCTGACTCGTTGTGTCCAAATCCAGGATTCTTTCATTTAGGGAGCGGTAAGAGATACTACATATACACCCGTAACAAAGGGGTTGTACCTGACATTCGAAGACCTTTCGTTCCCCCACGGAGAGGGGTCTCCTTCGTGTACCAAGAGAGACTTGATGGTCTCACATTGCACGATCTTCCGTCGCCCAGACTGAAGAGAAAGAGACATGGCGTAAGATCTTACAGATCGACTTCTTGAACGTGCCAGACTCCCCATTACTTATAGATGCCTACTCACTGCTCGTCTTAGACTACCACTAGGTACTTTTGGGTCCTGGCACTCTGTAAAAATATGCGTCTGTTATAAGATCACCGTCCTTTTTCGGTTCTTCTCCTACCTTCTGTGAAAACGTAAATGAGAGGTCAAAGATGATAGACAGTTCTCGGGGGAGGTATAAGTGACTCGTAATATGGTTCGTCTATACAAATTTTCAAAACTTGTCTAAACACTCTCTAACATTTCTTTCCATCAGTCTTTATACTATTCCTACTCAGGTCATGACTGAAGTCCTTTAAACGATACTGTACTTTCTCGTCCCCTGTCTTCCCTTCTCCTGTGTCGATGTCCCCAATGACAAGTCTGAAACCTTGAGGTCACTGAAAGAAGGTAAAACGGTGATTCACTAACCCACCGGAAGAACTGAGTTGGGGTTTGAGACTATGGTGGTCACTCCTTAGACTGGTTTCAAGAACTCAATTCCTAATTTTTTACCCTATCTTATCTTTCGTTCCCCGGTCTTTATCTTTATGTTTTTTGAAAATAAATACACTAAACCCCAGTATTTAGGGAGGTTAGTGAGGACCCTCAGTCGACGAACCATCTTACGTTACTTTACCTTGAGACTCTTCCTGATAAAATTTTTTGAAACGCGAATTGATGTTACTCTATGGTGAAATATCGGCATTCCTACCGACAATAATTTTTGATGTGTCGTGTGTTGTTGTTGTTTTAGGGTCTTTTGTCGTTCTCAACTACTCCTACATCTTCTTAACCTTGGACACGTAACGACTACTCTTACATTTTACCACGTCTACGACACCTTTCGTCATGCCACCTAGGAGTCTTTTAGTTTACATCTTAACGGTATGTTTGGTCGTTAAGGTCAAGACCCGTAAGTGGGTTCTCTTACCTTAAGTTCCCAAGTTTCTTTATAAACATGTAGTTACAAGTGTCGTTGTAATACGTGTTATCGACTTTCCACCTTTACTAGAGTCACAGATAGTTTTAGTTATTTATTTTTTACACTATGTGTCTTACCTTATAATCAGAATAATAGCAATGTAAGTCCTTACTTTAACACTATATATAATGTACCTACTTTGAACTTCCGTATTACGATTCTGATTTTACAATACTTTATTCGGACTGTATTTTCCCTTTTATAATAGACAAAGATGAAGACACTTCAGGGATCTCATCAGTCTAAGCATCCCTGTCTTACAATTTACCATAAACGTTCTCCGACCTTCTCTCCGAACCCCTCAATCTCAAATTACCTACGCCTCAGAATCAACCCTTCTACTTTTCAAGACCTCTACCTATCAACTTGTTATCACACTTACATGACTTACGGCGACTTGATATAGGAATCTTTACTGAGTTTACCGTTGAAACGATATATATAAAATGGTATTAAATTTTTTTTTGAAACAAGAAAGTTTGCATAGTACGAAATGTATAAACATGTTCCTCTTAATCACCCCTTTCGTGTTGAAACCCGAAAGAGGAAGTATTTAAAATCGATAGTGATCCAAAAGAGTCCAACTATTTCCTATAAGTCAGGAGGAAGGGTAGAGATACCACTTACGTATAACACACAGATTAAGAAGACTAAAAAGAGTAAGTAAGGAACGTTGTTGGGACTCCATCCATGACAACATCAAAAGTGAAAATACCATCTCCCTCAACTACGAATCTTTCCTTTTATTCGGGAGTTCAAGTGTGTGGGTCAAACAACCACGTCGTGCACACTGAGTCCCAGGGTGTGGAAACCGGGGTTGCACCGTTGCAGACGACAGACGTGTACGGGACTTGCGGTAGTGACCACCGTCCCGGTACACGTCACCCTACCCAGCCCAGGTGTCCGGTGGTGCCTTACCCTGCTGATTAACCGGGACCATGAATGTCAAATCATTCTGACATGTCAGGAGCCTTTCGTATCTGTCTATGCCTAGATTAGAATAACAAAACGTCCGTGGACACTTTTACTAATAATTTCCCTTTTATACTCCTTTTCCTCAAAGTCAAAGCGTTCTTACTTTTCTCAAAACATCTACCTACCACCACTACCACCACGTTTTTACGCCCACACGAATTACGGAGACTTACATGTGAATTTTCACCAATTCTACCATGTAAAATACAGGAAACATAAAATGGTGTTGTAGAACATTATTGGATATTACCTTCTCTTACATTTTTTTTCTTATGTATACAAATATATATACATATTAACTTAGTAAAACGATAAGTAGACTTTGATTGTGTTGTAACAATGAAGTTATTGATATGAAGTGTTGATATGAAGTTATTTAAAAAAAACTTTTTTTCTCCTTTACAGTTCTTAAGAAATTTTAATTTTTTTCATTTGTCCTATTTTATCACTTCAACCTATATCCAGTAAAACAAAGAACTAATTCAAGTATCTAATGACCCGACTAAAAATAAATCTTGAACATCAATATTTAAATCTGTATACTACGGATTTTAAATTGTAAACTTAAAAGTCACTGACTTTGAAGTCAAAATCCCGGATCGTTCCATGAATGATTAGTTTCTCCGGATCTTCGGAAAAATTGTAAGACTATAAAGGACGACATTAAGATATTTGAACTATCATAAGTCGTGTCGGGACCGTTGAGATGCTCCGACACTGTAATGATTCTGGGGTTTGGTATACGGTACAAGTAGTGTCTAACCGGTTCGTTCAGTTGAAACTAACATAAATAAACTGTGGGTTCCAAACGAGGTTTTTCACAAACTCTTTTATATAGTTTACATGCATGGTGTCTTCTCTTTGTCTTTATGTTTTTCAGTCCAGATCTTCTGATATTTACTCGAACCTTCCGGTTCGTTCCTACGACCGACGTCTCAAGTGACTCCAGTACGACTTCCAACCCGGACCTTAATTGTCCTCCAGTCTCCTTTGTCTTGGACCTCGTGTTCGGGAACGTAGGGTGCATGGGTCAATTCGAGGCGTGTGAGTATTTGTGGCCGGGGTCCAACATCGTTCCTCCTTCATTCCTAAAATTCGGACTGAAGAAAGGAAGAAGACTACTCCCAGTGGTAACAGGACTACACTCACACACGATTCAGCGAAGTCAGCTCAGACTGAGGAACGCTGGGTTACCTGACATCGGGTGGTCCGAGTAGACAGGTACCCTAAGAGGTCCGTTCTTGTGACCTCACCCAACGGTACAAGAGGATGTCCCCTAGAAGGGTTGGGTCCCTGACTTGGATACAGAGAGCACAGAGAACGCAACTGTCTAACCCAAGTAATGGTGATCACAGCGACCCCTTCGGTGTATAACGGATCTCCACCTTAGTTTCCTATAGAGATCGGTGGTTACTGTTGAAAAAAAAAAACATTAATTCGATAAAACTAGATGATGAACCTTGTTTAACCAACAAGTTCTTAACTTCAAATAACATATTTTTACGGTTGTATGACTTAACACTATAAATCTCAACTTCAGGACTAAGGAAAATTTGGTACACTTGTGTTCCACCACGATGTCTAGTCTTTTTAAGAAAGATGAGGTCTCTAGTCCTTTTGTCCTTCTTTCACAGGAAAACTTCAAACGCATAGTCCGAATTTGAACTTTTGGAGAAGAGAGAACTAACTAATTATAGATCTTATATCAAGACTTTTCAGAAAATAACCTTAAGTCAAAATACTACACTTTGAAAAAGAGGTCTATTAGACTCGAAACTCTTGTAAAGTAGTTTGTTTTACCTATTAAAAAGAAGACTAAGACAAGATAAAGTTAATAGAATTTCTTTTTCATGTCTATCTACTATAGATACATGGTCCCAAGATAACACACTTGTGTTTAGGTTTTGGTTACATCTACACTTTTACTTTGGTCCTTGAGACTGTACAAACGATGTATCACATTACGTCCGTGTCTTATGAATTTGGATCGTCAAATTCGGATACTGTTATATTAAGTCGGTGTTGTGACTGGATTTATTGTCCGTTGGTAGTGGTCCCGGTAATGTCTAAAACTCTCATGCATCCCATTATCTGACTGCCCTTCGGTTGTACAGTCTATTTTGAGTTACTCCATCTACACTTATACCTTAATTAAGATGTTTCGTTGTACGAACCTCCAAAGTTCGGTGTTCTTGAACAATAGGATCCATCTCTAACCTGAACGTTTGTATACCTTCTTTTTAAAGGGACAGATTCGTGCTCTCGTCTGGACCATTTCCCATGATTGTAGAAAGAGATTCTAACTGCAACTCCACGTCTCTCGTTTCGGAAAACTCACAGAAGTGAACCCTCTCCCACCAATTCCCTTAAGGTTCATGTGTATGAAACCAAAGAAACCTATCCGTAGACTCTCAAACGATCCCACCGAAGATCTTCGTCAGTCTTTTTGTTACAATGGACCATCAGAGGTCGATTGTCAATTTATGAAGGGGTTTCTCCCCAATCTGAATTCGTCTCCACATCACAACCAGAGACGTCTTCACCCTTCTTTGTCTATACGGTTTTTTGTAATCAGTTAAATTATGATTCTTAATATTAAAAAAGAATGTCTCAGACTTCTGGTACCATGAAAAACTTCTGTAATCCTCCTTCGAAAGAATAATTCAAGGCGAACTCACTGGACTTTATTTACATTTAAAACCTAAAATTTCAAGAAATGAAAATTATTGTCATACTTGTTAATATTTGAGATAAATGAAATTCTGATCGAAAGTCCTTTGTGCAACGAAGTATTGCAGTGAGAACATAAGTATAGTAATTTATAAAAAAATTTCTCTAAAAACAAACTCTCTATAAAATTAATTAATCACAAAATAATTCTATGTCGACTAAATATTATAATATAATCAAAGTCCATATGTTGTGTCTTTATGTTTTATAAATATCTAATATGTAGTAAATATCAATAGTCTTTTATAACCGATATAAGGACACTACATCGAGTAAATAAAATAAGTGTCGTCAAACATCGAGAATTAGGGGTAAAATGGGGTGGGGGAAGGGAGAGAGGTGACCATTGGTGATCGTACCAAAGATATGTATACTCAGAAAAACAAAACAATATAAACGATTGTACAAAATAAAAAATCTAAGGTGTATATGCACTTTTGTATTTCATAAAACACAAATTTCAGAAAAAGACTGATTAAAGTGATTCGTATTATGGGAGCTCCTGGTAGGCAAAACAACGATTACCATTTAAAGTAAGAAAAATACGACCTTTTCATAAGGGAATTATATGCGTGGTGTAGAAGAAATAGGTAACGAGACAGTTACCTGTCAATCCAACGAAGGTTCAGGTTTTGTCGCAAACGGGCGTGGTCCCAGACGAACCATCTTACTCGAGGGTCTTACCGACGGGGACAGAGATGCAGGGGTCTCACTCGAGATCGCGGAGAACGGAGAAGTCCTCCAAGAGGTTCTAGTCGTCCGCTCTGATTAAATCCAAGGAAAGTTTAATGACGAAGACGGGGCGCAGGGACTCGTCCATTCAAAAGCGTGCGTGGTGAATCCTCACCTCAGAGATAAAGGGTGACGGGAGACCCTGAGGACTTTCATTCGAGACTACCGGAAGTTTCTGGCCACAAGAACCTTGAACGGAAGAACCATGTCCTAAGGGCTTAACTCCTCGGACTACACGGTAAACCTGGGGAACCAGGGAATCCTCTTAGAGATGTCAACGTTGACAAGAGGGTAAAACCCCAGTAGGGGACCCCAATACCCAGAACTAATATGTTTGAAAGACGAGGATGAAGGGAAGGACAACATCAATTGAAGAAAGACTGAAAGTGACATCTCCCAGAAAGGACCATCCAAGGTCGGAAAAGGTGTCTACCAAGAAGACATCTATCACTACCAAAACCACACGGGTACTCTCCTCCACTCGAGTCCCAGAATGGTAGGAAGCCAGAACCCTTAACGAAGAACAGTATCATGGTTGACTTGATCCTGATTGACAACTAACACTTAATAATCTCTATCAAAAGAATTTAAATTCAATGTTGTAACATTAAGACTGTTTTTGAACTTTGTTATTTTGACCTTTTTATTAGAAGTCAATACAAGAAAAGATAAAAGTAAATTGTTTGTCTTTCGTAGAGTCAAAAACTCACTGTTATTCCTACAACAAAAGAACAAATTTCGTGTCATTTCTTGTATTATATAAGGAGTTATAAAGTCAAAGTGTAAGGTGATGGAAACGAAGGAAATTTTTAATAAATATTTCCTTTGACAGGTAACCAGGTATATCAACTTGGTAGAAATAAGTTCTTCATTAGGGTTACGTTAAAGATTATTCAACATATTTTTTCTAAAGGTTAACATAATGTCAAATATTCGTCGAACTGTGTCCGGTCCAAGTGTATTAACACCAACATAACTTTTCCTGGATTGTAAATTAAGAAATTCGTTATATTATACCATCCTTGTTTTATTTTGTTCGTTTTTTAGGGTTGGTAACTTCGACCGTCAGGGGCCGTACTTTGTATGTGTTAGAAAGGTGCAGTCAAAGAAATTGTCACTTTCTTACATAAACCTGATGTACTGGAGATTATTATACCACGGTGACAACAATGACATGAACAGATAATACTACCTCGTCTACGAGTAATTCTTTACTCGTTATATGGAGCAACTGCCCTCAAACTAGACGACACCCTGTTTGTAAACCTTTGTTACCAGTTGTATTTCTTGAGTCACTTCTCTGTCGAAGTATGTTTTCTGTACTTATCACAATGAACACAACCACACCTGGTCATAACGGACTTGAACTATTACTTAGGAAGAATTTCTTTTTATCGAAGAGTCTGAGAACTCTTGTGTAAAAACCCTCGATTAACCTCTTTTTTTTGATAAGATCTTATATCTTTTGATACATAAGAGTTGTGATCGTAATAATCTTTTAATTCTTTTATTAAAGAATTCCTCACTTTTTTTGAATGGAAAAATTATCTATTTCTTGATCATATACATTTATATGTGTCATATAGACTTCATAATTTTGTAGTGTCTACTCTTGTTTTTACAGATTTTTCGGAAGTCCTTCCCTCCGTTATTTCTTTTCTTTTTCCCAATTCTTTTTGGCAAGATTTGATATGTATAGGCAGTAAATCACTAAAAAAAAAAAAATTACTGACTTACAGTTTTCAACTAATTGATCATTGGAAGAGAACTTTAGTGAGAATCGACAACCCAATAGTGGTTTACAAGAAAGTAAGGAATATAGTCGATTAACTTTTAGGGAAAAGATGATTCTCAAGAGTGAACCGAATCTCGAAGTTAAGACGAAATATAGGACAAATTTACAAACACAACACATTTCTAATTGACGATTTACAAACCCAAACTAAATTTCAATAACTACTTTCAAATCACATGAAGGTTTTCACACAAGTAAGTAAGTAAAAGAGTTGTTTGGACCCAGCTTACGGAAGGTAACATGAAACCTTTTTTCTATTATAGGGACAGGACCTATTCGAATATGAGATAAACCTACTGTTTATTGTATGAAATAATTTATTTCTAAGAAGAAACCTGTTATCGAGTCCTGATAAAAAATAACGTTACTAAATGAACATTTAAGTTGAGTTTTTGTGACAAATCTCGAATAACATGAACGATACCTGAACCTTCAATATATCTTTTTGGTGTAACATCCCGGGGGTACCTCGAATACCATAAGAGGAAAAAGACCACCGCTAATCCTGGGGTTGGTGATACCGTACTCCCTCTTGTAAACTATGTGAATTTCCTCTATATTTACTCCAAGATGCCCTCTTGGGTTCTCCTTCTCCGATTAACGAGGATTCTCTCTCCTACTGAGATCTTCCTCCCCGTCGAGGAAATTCCTGAGGACTTATTACAAAGAATTCTTCAATTCAAAAAATAATTATCACAGATCTTGAATATCTGATGAAGAAAGATTACTACGTCTTATAAAGTGTTCAACGTAAGAGACATAAAAATATTATGGGATGACTCTATTTTTCTCCATCCACAATTAAGAGAGTGAAATGTCCTACCTGGTTTTATGAAAAATTATATCATCTCGGAACATAAAATTTTGAACTATAATTACTTTACAATATCTGTACTTAAGGACTCGAACTGAGGATGTAAAGGTTTACGGACAACCGTTAAAGGTACCTCACTAGAAATTAGATGGTAACTTTTTAGTCGATTTAACTTCAAGATTAGAAGGGGTGATTGACAGTGGTTCAGAGGGGATAGCGGGACAATGAGTCCTGCCTTCGGAACCTCAGTGGGACTGAGGAACGAAGAGAGAACAAAAGACATGGGTTAGTAAGTACTTCTAGTCTGAGGTAAGATCTGCGTCTACATCCCTTGCCTACACGCTTGTACGCTCGCCCCCCTCTAACCCTAACTGTATATGTGTGAGGGTACAAACTTCATTTATTGACCACCCTTCGACGGCACATCGCGTCCCTTGAGCTGAACCACGATACACTACTGGATCTTCCGATCCTACCCCTCTCCCTCCCTCCGAGAGCTCCCTCCCCTATATACATATGTATATTGACTAAGTGAAACAACATATCGTCTTTGATTGTGTTTTGATACCCGAAAGGTCCACCACGATCACCATTTCTTGGGCGGGCGGTTACGTCCAATCTCCATTCTGTACGGTCAAGATAGGGACCCACCTCTTCTAGGGGATCTCTTCCCTTACCGTTAAGTGAGGTGATAAGAACGGACCTCTTAGGGTACCTGTCTCCTTGGACCGTCCGATGTCAAGTATCCCAACGTGTCTCAGTCTGTACTAACCTTATGAATCGTGTGTCGTGTGTTGTATTGTGACATTTCGTTGATACGGAGTTAAAATTTTTATGTTATAACATTTCATTAATTGGTGGTTAATTTTACTTATTTAAACATAATTTTTTTCCAGACTAAGGTTAAAAAAGAAATATAGTTCCCAACCTTTAACCGTCAAGTATCCAGACATATGTAGAGAAATATTTGCAGATATACAAACCTACGTACATATATACATAAAACTCGGTCCTATCGGTAAAGATTCAACTTAATCTTACGGAAGTCCCCGTGAATGTGAGAGAAGAATCAGTGACGATATAGATGAAGGTAAGGAGGTCGGGAGAAGGAGAAAAAGAAAAATGTTTTTAATTAATTTAACAACTTTCTATATAAGTTTAAGATGAACCCCTTTTTCTTTTCTACTCTAATCGTTGTACTCCCATAAGTAACTAAACCTAAACGATCGTAAAGGTATGTTCGTCATAATCACTATTAAAAAAAGAAATTTTGATCTTCTTTGAGTAGTATTTAAAAATATGGATCCACAAGATCAGTATTAAATTTAGTGTCTTTGAGAGGGGTCCTGGAGTCTGTAAAAAAACTCCCCCTATAGAAAAAAGACCGTCCTGATTAATGATACTTTTATCGATACTACTCAGATCCCACTCTGACTTACGACAGGAATCATATACCCTTTTACAGTGGAGAAAACCTCTTGTCTAGAAACACCGAATTGGAAAAGAGTCGAGTAACTGTTTAACCCATTCGAGGGGTCTAAGACAATTAAACTAATATGGAAACACATGCCCTTGTGACTCGACCTCAAGAAGGGACAAGGAACTTATACAGTTCGTATATTCAACGTCACAATGTACCAAACCTAACTTTTCCCGTCCTGAACGGTTGTAAATAGTGGAATTCTTAACGAGGATAGAGTAGTCGTCGTCATCGTAGGTGTATATATGTTTTCAGTCTCGACATTCTGTGATTCTGTGGACATACTTTTATTTTTGAGTCCTCTTTATAACCTAATTTTACAGATAGGAAACGATTAAAGAAAATTTTTAAGTCGGTTTACACACACAAACACAACGACTTCAAACAACTTAAGTTTAATCCTGACCTAGTTATTCAACAAATAATAGTCGTATTAAAAGAAAATGTACCGATTCATACTCAAAAAATCCCTTTTTTTACTTGTAGTTCAGAGACCCAGTTCACACTAAGTCTTCTCAATCTAAAATTTACACTTCACTACCTTATAAAATAGGTCAAATAAAACAACAACAACAAGTCGTCGGGTCAGCACAAGTTGACAAATGTTGACGTCGTGCGGTCCGGAGGGACAGGGAGTGGTAGAGGGTCTCAAACGGGTTCAAGTACAAGTAACGTAACCACTACGGTAGGTCCGTAGAGTAGTAGACTACGGGAGAAGAGAAAGACGTGAGTTAGAAAGGGTCGTAACCCTGAAAAGGTTGCTCAGCAGACAAACGTAGTCTACTGGTTTTATGACCTCGAAGTCGAAGTCGGAGACAGGAAGGTCACTTATAAGTCCCAACTAGAGGGAATTCTAACTGATCAAACTAGAGGAACGATAGGTCCCCTGAAAGTCCTCAGAAGAGGTCGTGACTTCAAGTTTCTGTAGTTTTAAGAAACCGCAAGACGGAAGAAATACCAGGTTGAGCGTGTCAGTATGCACTGGTGACCCTTCTGGGATCGGAACTATATACCTGGAAATAGCCGTCTCATGACAGAGACGAAAAGTTGTGTAACAGATCTAAACAGTAGCGAAAGGACAGTCTTCGTTATCAGGAGACTAAAGTACCGACGTCAGTGGTAGACGTCACCAAAACCTCGAGTCCTTCTCCTTTAGACAGCGATGAAGGTGGAAAAGGGGAGGATAAACGGTACTTCATTACCCCAACGTACGGTTAAATAAAATGAACGAAATATAAAAATAAATATGTACTCACATAATTTTAAATAAAGATTATTAATTTTTTAACTGAAAAAATTACACAGTTAAGACCACAATTCTTTCGAAATATATTATCAAACTAGCATCGAAAAAAAGAAATCATCGTGTATGTGAACTACCGTAGAAAACAAATCTATGTTGTATCACTATGATTTATGAAACATTCTAACAATACTCCCTGACTTATTCACTCATGTCTCTTATTGAATCTCATCCTAAATAGTAAATTATTTATGTTTATTTATAGTCGTTAGTAATATTACTGGTTCCTTGTTACTATGGTAGAACTTACTGTTACGTAATAATGCGGAATTAATACTATGTCAAAATGTCCACAATATGACCGACAGTCTTACTTTGGAAAAAAAGATGAATGTACTTTCAGTGTAAACTTCTTTGACTACCTTGTCGAGCATTTAACTAGAGTAGTGTGAGCTCGAGATTTGGAACCGTTTATGTAACGTCCCCACGTCTGGGCTGGTGACTTATTTCTCATATATCGTTCCTCTCCCCTACTACTCCCTGGTCCTTGTCCTCCCCTTACTTTTCTTTCTTTGTTTTTTGATACTCTTTTAGCATGTGTTTTCACACAACACAGAATACATTCGTTAAACACATTTCGAAATTTAATTCAAAGGTTTCAAACGAAATTTGTAATTTTACTATAATCCTGGAATTCTATCCCTTTGTATGTGTAAATTGTATGGTTCGTAATTTTTTTCATCGTCGAACGGAAAGAGATAAACAACCTTTTACTTCAGTAGACGAGAATAAAATAGGAACCTCTCATCGATACAGATTTGCACTGTGTTGTCACACACTACCCGAAATTACAAGTAAAGTTTCGACGATGAATTCTTATTTCACAAGGAAAGTTACCTTATGATTCGACAAAAATTGATTGTTCTTTTTCTTGAATTGATACTTGATATCACGACCATCTAAAAGAATAATTTAAGTCCTTGAGAAGTTTCCTGAAGAAAACTAAATATATCCTAACGTTCCTACGGATGACGAAGTGAATTCCTTGACTTGTAAAAAATACGTATCGATAAGACAAGAGTGACTAGCCTCAACCTTTCTCTCTCTTTTACACTACATACGGAAGCCGATGGAACACCCGAGGGCTATAACGATTCCAAATAATCTCTAAACCCCACCACACAAGTATATCGATTTACCCTCATAATAAGTCACAGTGTCTATGACAGGCTAGGGACTGAACTACTTCTTACCTACTACGGAGTAGTTCTCGTCACCCCGTATAAGAGAAAATGCAAATGAAACTTTGGCACGTGAATCTCGTCTCGAATATCTGAAATGGATGTCTTTCGTCCGTTTCGTCCATGGCTAGCGTAGAACCTCAGGGACACCCTGTCGAAGAGGATTGACAACGGGATAATGGTGTCCTTGTACACACCGGTTCAGTTGGTTGAAGGAGTTTCTTTGGTCTTTCTGTTATGAAAAATATATTAATGGATAAATTTTTGTCATTATGAATTTTTGTAAATTTAGTAATATCTTGTCTGTTTTGAAGAACACTCTTGAAAGACAAACGTCTGAAAATCAGATCTTGGAAATGTCCTTTCAGAGACCTCTCACCTTTTCGTAGAAGTACCGTTTCTTCTGAAAGACCACCGCTTCTACCACCTGCTACCACCCTTTAAACGTGTCACTCGAGGTCGGAACCTTTGTCGGTCCATAAGGAAACGAGTCTATACACCGGAGCCCACAAAAAACAGAGGAAGGTTTGTTGAGACATCTAAGGGATGTCTTAGGACTCTCGAATGTTAGTATTAAATCCAAAACACACAAAACAGTCGTCTCAGACACGGTTCTTCAAAACTTGTCAGAATACCAACATTCACTGGTAAAACCGTTTCCTAGGGATTTTTAATTAAGATAGATTTAAGGACACGATTGCACACGTAACAACCCTCTCCTGTCCCTCGAAAACCTCCCCTCTACTTCCCGGACTCTTCAACCATGTTTCCCATTTTTATCTTCCATCTCTTCTATCGTAATTAGACCACAAAAAAAAAAGATAAGAATATCCGACTCAATTCTAACTATTAAGTATACACAACTATTCCTTTCACTTTTTTATCGTGGATTTATAGGATGGTCCTTTCTTCCTACTTCGTTTAATACAGTGAATTTTTAAATACCACAAACCTTTCTAAGCATTATACTTATGGACTGATACGATTTTACGATGGACTTTTATACTGTTCTTACTAACGTGACTTTCAAAGTTGATATGATTTTATTTTTCTTTCTACTCAGTACTTGGTCGTTCAATTACGACCACCGAAGACTCTCCACTTTAATACCGATTCATTTATTAAAAAAGGTTTAGAGATATGAAAGGTATAAGGAGTTTAAATTTGAAATATTTATACAAACAATACTACCTATACAAAAGACACTATAAAAAGAACTCTCCACTGACATATTTGTACTCAAGGAGTGTAAGTAGGTCAGTATTTCATAATATTCGGCCAATTTAAAGAGTCAATTCAAAGGTTATTTATGAATAATATTATTTTAACTTATTTCACTATGTCATCCTTGGAATTAAATTTAAAGCGGGGGATTAAAATGTCATGCGAAAGATAAATTAAAAATGTGACCAAAATTCAAACTTTCTTCTATGACTTAAAATTTAATGGTGGGGTGGGGATAGAAAGAACTTTTAAGATTAATTTTTAATATATAAACGAGTAAAGATTCTTGTCTATTTTTTAACGGAAACATGAAAAACTTCGTAGTGAGAAACACATCGACGTAAAGAGAATATATTCTTATGAATCCCTTGTAAAGAGGGTCTCGAATAGTAGACCGTTTTTTAAATAAAGAGAACGACTGAACTAGACAAAAGGGGTAAACAAACAAAAACGGAATATCTGGTTTGATACTTTCAATACGTTGGGTAATAAAAGGGAGAAACTGGATTATTGATGTTTTAATTCTTGATCCATCATTTAAAAGAATATATTAAAAAGAAGAGATAGGATAAATGGTACCTTAAAAACAGAAAATACACTACAATTACCCAATTCAGACAAGTATCGGTATAAATAAAAATAACTTTTAACGGATTTAGGAAAACCCTTATTACATTTTATATTTCTCTAAGTTAATTGTAAATTCTTTACTTTTCCTATATCTTACTTAGTTTTCTCTTTTTATTTTTACTATAAAACTCCGACATACCGAATTAGGTAATCAAAATGTGAACTATAATCATCAGTTTAATATGGACAATTGAAAAAGGAAAAGGTTTTCGAAAGTCGAAAAAGTGTTAGTTCATTAAACTAGAGAGAGATATATATATAAAACCGACGTGGTACGTCGGACGTTCTAGAACCAAAGAATTGGTATCTAATCAAGGGATTGGGATTAGCTTTGATAGGAGGGACTTCACGTTCACGTCTCAGAATCTGTGACTTGGTTCTCTCAAGGTACCAGAGGTATAAAACTGTTCTTCTGTTGTTCACCAACTCCATCTGACGACTCACTGGACACTCTAATTGTCCTCCCTAATATAGGTGAGTTTCACCCCTAACAATCGTCAAAAATACTCAAAATAAACTCGTCATTTCCGTTTTTTATAAAAAATTTTTAATTTTTCGACGTGAAATGTTAAACACCATCTTGTATTTCACCTCTTACATCATTTCCTAAGAAAAGGGATTCGGGAAGGAAAATTGGTTCCAAAACTTTCGAGACTAACTTTAATGTTGAAATTCCATGTGTAAATATACACTTATTAAATAGTCTTATTTGGGTTAAATAAATTTTTCTTAATACATATACCTAGAAGGACTAAAATCTTTAATATCTCAAATAGGAGTTACAATATGGGAGGATGTTAGGAAAGGTACCAAAAACATTCGAAAACAATACACTGGTTTACACCTCATATTGTTTATTCCGAAAAAACCATCGACATTTCATACTGAAGACCCGAAGGGACCACCGAGTCTCCAATTTCGTAGACGGAGATTATACCCTCTGGACCTAAGCTAGGGACCCAAGCTAGGGACCCAGCCCTTCTAGGGGATCTCTTCCTTTACCGTTGGGTGAGGTCATAAGAACGGACCTCTTAGGGTACCTGCCTCCTCGGACCACCCGATGTCAGGTACCCCAGCGTTTCCCAGCCTGTGCTGACTCGCTGAATTGAATTGATTGTATTGAATTTCATACTGAATCTGGGGTCTTCGAAAAAGTGAATGTTTACAATTTTAGGGTTGTCGAAGAGACGAGAAGAAAGGTAAAGGAAATTTAACCTCAACGAAAATATAGTCTCAAATGTCACTGACACTTTTCCCCTGTACATTTTATCTTCGGGGTTACGTGACTACAATTAAAACAAGTGTAGTTATGGATCGTACTAAATTAGGACAACGTGAATACTAGGGACTCAGTAACTTTTTATTTTAAGAGTTAAAATCCATCATACAGATTATCTTTTAATATTAAAACGCTTATCTTTTGATGTTAATTGAAATATGTTTATAATTTTTGTGTAACATAGGTTGAAAATTCTTGTACCATAGAATGATATTCGGGTTCTGTTCCTACGAGTCGGGAAGATTGATGAATGACGTAAGTCTACAAAGACGGTGTTATGACCCTATGTTCCTTCAGTAAAACATCAATAACGGTATTATAGACAGTTTAACACATCTGGTAGGTAACTACAGAGGATTTTATTTCTAGTCTCTTGTCTTTCGAAGTTCTTATTTTTATAAGACCTCACAACCCTTTTTGTCCGAAAAAGAAAAATTCTATTAAATTACTGGAAAACCTTTGTCTTAGATTTTTTACATCTATATATACATATACGTATATATATATACCTACCGTAGTGGCTGAACTACCAGTACCCAAACCCACCTGAGACCCACAACCACTACCGGTCCCTCCGAACCGCACGACGCCAAGTACCCCAACGTTTCTCAGACTGTACTGACTCGTTGACTTGACTTGACTATATATGTGTATAGGTCCCGAAGGGACCACTGAGTCTACCATTTCTTAAACGGACATGTGTTGATTTAACGAAACGACACGTCGTATTTGATTACTCTGTAACATTTAGTAGATGTGAGGTTATTTCTAACTAAATTTTTTCTTTACTCACTAGCTGTCTCTTTCTAGTAGACCCTCGAACAGTTGTTCCTCTTAAAGACAGGGGAGTGGATCTCTAGGACTAAAGTGTCCAGGGGATTAGACACCAAAGTTATCCGTGATCTCCACTAAGAAGTGGTTCGTCACAAACTCGGTGTGTAAACATTGAATTATAACCTCATTTCAACTAAATGTTACATCACAATCTAAGTGCACATGTCGTTTCACTAAGTCAATATGTATGTGTATATAGAAAGGAAAAAGTTTAAGAAAAGGGTAAATCCAAAAATGCCTCATAACTTGTCAAAGTACACGATATTCATGAACACTTAATAGAGAAAATTTGTATTGACATTGTTTGTCATGAAATCTACATGACTTCGTGTCGTGTGACAAGAATCGTAGAAGTAAAATTGAAGGGAGTCAGAGAAGTCAGTACAATCTGACTACAACCTCTACCTGCCGGTATCAACAATTTATCTTTTTCCTTTTTATTGTACTGGTCGTACTAGAGCAAGAAAAAAATTCCGTGACACCATAGTACTTATCACAACTCACTAATAGGAGACTTACGAATGTATAAAAGAGTAGGTAAAAAAGACTAAAACTATACTTTGAGAACAGAGTAAATTTTTTTACTCTGGTTTTTATCATTTTTTTTTTTTTTAGAAGTAAACCACCCTCCCTTTTTTATTAAAAAGGAGCGCTTTAAGGAGTACTTGAGCGTTAATAAAAACTTGGTCTCTGGTACTCCGATCAGTACTCTACCTTTCCTTCACTCGACCCCACGTCCTCGTCGAAGAGACATGGTAGACGTTTCCCATGGTCGGAATACGGTAACGTCCAACCCCTACCCAAAATTCCCCTAGGAAGGGTTTCCATGGTTCGAAAAAAGTCCTACGACAACCCTGAGAAATTCCTACGTATTTGTATTTATTCTCTGGGTTCAAGTTAGGGACTTACCCTCTTTCCTTACCAATAGGTGAGGTCATAAGAACGGACCTTTTAAGGTTCCTGTCTCCTTGGACCCCAACGTTTCTCAGTCTGTACTGACTCCCTGATTGTGATTGAAAGTTTGTATATCTGTCCACTATCTTCACTATTTTCAAATAGAATACATTCAATCCTAATTTAAATTCAGACCGTAGATAAAATATTCAATAAAGACGACACATACGTATTAAGTTTGGACTCTAACTCAGGTCTATCACGTTGAAACGGACCTAAACCACTTGGATTGGAGTAGGTACCAAAAGGAAGATTAGTCTTCTGAAGGTTTAATGTAAAGGTCGGACGTGAAATAGAACATATTGTACCTCGGGCGAGTGATGTTCGTGGATCTTGTGTTGTAAGTGGTTTACCTTGAGTAGTAGAAAGAGATATATTAGAATGATAAAGAGGATTTAAAAGACCTAACCACTTACCAGACGAGTTTAGTGTTTAAAAAAACTTACACGAGAATAGGTCAATTTATATTAAACATGTTAAAAGGAGATAGAGATCCAATAAAAGAATAAAAGGTACCGAGTAATTGAGAAAGTACTTCTAATGTAAACCCTTTCCCTTCCATAAAATTGTATTCACAATACATACGAACATTTTAGTCCGAAGGAAAATTTCAAAGTGATTTTTATCTAACCTTTCTTCTCTACGATAAATTTCTGACATAAATATCGACAAAGGTAAGAAATCATAATAAATAATCAAACTTGTAAAGAAATAATACTTCCTAAAGTTTTATTTGTATTCATCGTTCCGTCATATTACTATAGGGTTACTATAAAAATACTATAGAGTTACTATAGTAATACTATAGAGTCTTCCTCTGCTAACTCCCTGGAGTTCAAATGGTAGACGTCTGTAGTCGAACTCTGAGGTTGACTCACGGTCATTAACCTATCTGTTTTCTATGTGGGGTCTTTGTCGTTTGGTTCCTTGGTCCAGTTTTACGGTTCGACTGGGAAGTGTACCACTCGTCTCATTGTCCTCCTTCCCTTCCTTTGAACTTTCTGACTCAAACAAGTCCACTCATCTCTACCATCGAACAACGCTGACACTTCTAAATTACGTAGGAAAAAAAAAAAAAAAAAAACGAGAGGGTGGTAAGTCAAATCTTACGAAAGAGTAAGAAGTCTTCGACCATTGAATCAAGATATAAAAGGTCTGAGGTTCATCAAGTCAATAATGGCTATATAAAGATGGTCACCCTACGTGGGTGCGCTGTGACCTTCAAACATCTGAGGTAGAACACCCATGGATGACGTCCACCCTGTCAGTGGTACCAGGGTCGAAGGACCCATTTCTCGACTACTCGGTATCACCTACGAAGAATTAGAACCCGAACTTTCATATCATCACAAAAGGGGTGAGGACGAAGATATAAGAAATATTACTAAGATATTTGTGTAAGAAGAGACACACTTTGGAGAAAAAAAAGAATTCGGAGAGTTTGAGGTCTCACCAAAGACAAAAGAGGAGGGTCTTCCCCAACGTCTATTGTCAAAGTTCCTATTATTGTAACATAACCAATAGACTGGACTTACCAAAACTTCTATTGTTGTCAGGATAATGATAATCTTTTAACATGAGAGTGCCAGATACCGTGTGACACCGTTTTTTACAAATTTACTAGTGAATACCGAAGGACCTGACACACGGAGAAATTTTCTATTTGAGACCGTTTCGTCAACGATTCCTTTGAGTAGTCTTACTTTTACTCTTTGCAGTTCACAACACCTTACTTTACTGATACTCCTATCGGGACCTCTCTAATTTCTCTCTTTTACTGTTAGAGTCCCATACTGCAGTAGTCGAGTTCTTCCAAGTCTCTTGGTCCCTCGACGGCATTGATGGGATTCTATTGGAAAATAGAAAACCCTGGAATCCTGAGTCTATCCTGAGTTTAGATTACCCAACGATTCCAATGTTGTAATCGACTTAAGTGTAAAACAGCAAAGAAAATAAATAAATAAATAAAAACTAACGAGACCCAGAAACAACGACACGTGTCCGAAAAGAGATCAACACTACACACTCGAAGAGTAACGTCACCGAAGGGAGTAACGTCTCGTGTGTGACATCCCGCACACCCGAAGTCATTAATACCGTGTACCCGAATCTTCAACACCAAGAGACCAAGATCTCGTCTTCGAGTTATAAACTAAGTACCCAAATCGAAGAGACACCATACACCCTGGAAGGGTCTAGTCCCTAGCTTGAGTACAGAGGACACAACCGTCCGCCTAAGAAATGGTGACTCGGTGTTCCCTTCGGGAACAGGATAGAAATTTCACTTGTGATCCTGAGACTAAACCTTTCTCTCCCTGGGACCCTTAACATCACTCTGTAAACTCGTACAAGTTAACTTAAACGTCAGGGGATTTTAGAGGTAGGGTGACTTAGAGGGACCGGTCGTATTCGTCGACGGAAGAGGACAGACTACTCCAATAAACAAACAACCTCCGAACGATCAATAAAAGTCAAGTCAAGTCAGCGAATCAGCACAGACTGAGAAACCTGGGGTACCTGACGTCGTGTGGTCCGGGGAGACAGGTAGTGGTTGAGGACCTCGAACGAGTTTAAGGACAGGTAGTTCAGCCATTACTGTAGGTTGGTAGAGTAGGAGACAGCAGGGGAAGAGGAGGACGGAAGTTAGAAAGGGTCGTAGTCCCAGAAAAGGTTACTCAGTCAAGAAACGTAGTCCACCGGTTTCATAACCTCAAAGTCGAAGTCGTAGTCAGGAAGGTTACTTATAAATCCTGACTAGAGGAAATCCTACCTAACCAACCTAGAAGAACGTCAGGTTCCCTAAGAGTTCTCAGAAAAGGTTGTGGTGTCAAGTTTTCGTAGTTAAGAAGCCGTGAGTCGAAAGAAATATCAGGTTGAGAGTGTAGGTATACACTGATGACCTTTTTAGTATCGGAACTGATCTACCTGGAAACAACCGTTTCATTACAGAGACGAAAAATTATAAGACAGATCCAACCAGTGTCGTGAAGAAGGTTCCTCGTTCGTAGTAAATTAAAGTACCGACGTTAGTGGTAGACGTCACTAAAACCTTGGGGTGGGGTTTATTTCAGAGAGTGACAAAGGTAACAAAAGGGTAGATAAAGGGTACCTCATTACCCTGACCTACGGTACTAAAATCAAAAGACTTACAATTTAAAATTCGGTTGAAAAAGTGAGAAGAGAAAGTGAAAGTAGTTCTCTGAGAAATCAAGGAGAAGTGAAAGACGGTATCCTCACCACAGTAGACGTATAGACTCCAATAACTATAAAGAGGTCCGTTAGAACTAAGGTCGAACACAAAGTAAGTCAGACCGTAAAGTGTACTACATGAGACGTATATTCAATTTATTCATGTCACTGTTATATGTCGGAACTGTATGAGGTAAGGGTTAAAACTTGGTCAGAACAACAAGGTACAGGTCAAAATTGACAGCGAAGAACTGGACGTATGTCTAAGGAGTCCTCCGTCCAGTCCACCAGACCATAAGGGTAGAGAACTTGTTAAAAGGTGTCAAACAACACTAGGTGTGTTTACAAAACCATCAGTTATTTCGTCTTCATCTACAAAAAAACCTTGAGAGAACGAAAAGACTACTAATTTGCCTACAACCGTTAAACTAGAGACCAAGGAGACGGAAAAGATTTAGGTCAAGCTTGTAGACCTTCAAGAACCAACTTTATGACAACTTCGGACCGAACCTCCTAAAACTCGTAACGAAATCATCGTACACTTTACTCACGTTAACACACCATCAAACTTGTAAGAAACCGTCACGGAAATGAACTCCTTTTATTGAACGGTCGAAAGGAGTCCGGGGAAATACTGGTACGAAGGAACAGAGGGTTAAGTGTCGGGTAGGGTCTTCTGTACGTCGTCAACCTCGATCCTTCTCTTCTAACTGTAGTATCTTCTAGAACGAGAAACTATTACCGTCCTTCGATCCCTTAAACACACTTGTGTCAAAGACTCTCGTGACGTGGTCCTCCTCCCTGAGATCAACCCCGTTTCACCCAATTATACCCAACGACTTAAGTCAGACGATCGAGTTCGATCTCAAACGTCTAACAAATAACTTTACACTTAAGTCACAACAGAACCCACTTTATTTCAACTCGTTGCCTACACATACCTACTGTTCAGTGACTTCCCTATCTCATACTCCCTGTACTGGCGACGTAACGTCCCGACCTTATCTGGACATCACCTATGACGTCTAACTGGGAGAGTTAGAGGTAAACTGTTATCGAGAGTGACCACACAAAAACGTCTCGTTCCGGACTTTTCGAATATCGTAAAATGTAGAGGTAATATCGGTCTTAAACCCCACGTGAGTGTGTATAAAACCCGAAGGGATCATCGAGTCAACCTAGACGGAAGTTCCACCCTCTGGACCCAAGATAGGGATCCAACCCTTGTAGGGGACCTCTTCCCTTTCCGGTGGGTAAGGACATAAGACCGGACCTCTTAAGGTACCTGCCTATCAGGTACCCCAGCGTTTCTCAGTCCGTGCTGACTCGCTGAAAGTGAAAGTGTGTATCAAACCAACTTCTCTCCATCATCAGTAAAAGGACGAAAAGACAGATTTGTCTCTACATCACAATTCTTCACCACCACTGTCACTGTCCCGTAACCCCTGCACTGGTCCACACAGAGGTAGAGACCTATCATCTCAACCACGACACGAGAACCGATAAATCCTCGATAGTATCCCGGAAACGACTACGGATGCAAAGGTCGGACAGACTCTTAAAACATTCATAGATTAAAGACAAACTGTATGGAACTCAAAGAACATACTCTGGAATTATCTATATCTCTGACTAAATTAAAAACTTAATTTTGTACCAAATTCACCGTGACCTATAAATTGGTAAACCCCCTTGAGCCCACCTTAGAGTACTCACTCTGGTTTTGTCACTAAAAAAAAAAAAAAAAAGACTTGACTACGTGAAGTCACACCAAACCAAGTCACCCGAGGGACGTCCTTACCACCCCTACTAGAGGTCGTAGAATGACGTAACGGGTACACCCAAGACCCCTCCCCCAGTCCTCGGAACGTCTTACGAGACGAGATGACGTGAGGTCTTTGCAGATAAAGAAAGGAACCAACAGTCCAAAACTTCAGATACCGTAACCCAACAACGGGAAAGGACTCAATCGACGCATACTAAAAAATCCGTTCAAAAATGAAAATTTTTGACTCAAACACAGAAATCTATGTTCTTTCCTACTATGACACTCTTTAAATTTAAGAGACTAAAAAACTGTCTCTTTAACTTATAATCGTGAACCGTGACTGTCTTGACCGTAAATCGTTCATACACGAAAATAAAATAATGACATAATGATGACATAATGATGAAAATAAAATAAGAGTACCATAGAGATAAACCAGTAATAACGGTCCAGGTGAATGTCTACCTTTTTGACTAAGACTCTTCAAATTCACTAGATTCTTTTTCTTAATAATTTTGATTGACTTCCTAATTTTATTATTTTAATAACATTAGTAAAGATTCGGGGTTTATACTAAATCAGTCAAATATAAGAAGAATGTCTTCAAAGTCGAAAATATGCTGTAACGGAACTTTATGCATTGCCAACGACAATGGATGACAAGAGAACGGACAAAGTGAAGGTAAGATGTCCGAGAATGTAGTCGTGACACACCTAATATGTTTTTAAGTAAATTTACTGTTAGTCTTGGATAATAATTTATCGTAAATTCAAGTAGTAATGACAATCGGTACCTTAGTTACCTTCATAACACTTAGCAATTCCATATTGACCCAAAGGGTCCGACACGACCACCATTTCTTGGACGGACAGTTACGTTCAATCTACATTCTCTGCACTTAAGCTAGGGACCCAACCCTTCTAGGGGACGTACTCCCGTGTCGTTGTGTGATGTCATAAGAACGGACCTCTTAAGGTACCTGTCTCCTCGGACCACCCGATAACAGGTACCCCAACGTGTCTCAAAGCTGTATTGACTTCACTGATTCGTACGTACGTTCCATATTGATTTTTTTTAAAATTTCATCTAATTAAAAGTATGACACCACAACCTCTTCTGAGAACCTCTTCTGAGAACTCTCAGGGAACCTGACGTCCCTCTAGGTTGGTCAGGTAACATTTTCTCTAGTCAGGACCCACAAGTAACCTTCCTGACTACGACTTCGACTTTGAGATTATGAAACCGGTGGACTACGTTTCTTGGCTGAGTAACCTTTTCTGGGACTACGACTTCTAACTTCAGTCCTCCCTTTCCCCTATTGTCTCCTACTCTACCAACCTACCGTAGTGACTGAGTTACCTGTACTCAAGCCCACTTGAGGCCCTCAACCACTACCTGTCCCTCCGGACCTCACGACGCCAAGCACCCCAGCGTTTCTCAACCTGTACTGACTCGCTGACTTGACTGACTGACTTAAAAGTATACAATAACTTAAAATATGTAAATATTTACAATGTTTATTTTGTGCACCCATTCTCTTCAGTAAACCGAGACCTACACGGTTCCGTGACTAAAAAGATATGTTCTCAAAAAAACCATAGATATCGACCTCCCACCTTCAGACTTGCTGAGTTGGAACGTCCGACGGTCCCGGACAGACCCCGTCCCCTCCGCGAAGGGTACGAGTGCCAGGACAGGAGTGGGTAGGTGGACCTGGAGTCGTGTGTCGCTACCCTGAGTCCGCTACACTGTCCTACCGTCTCGGTCCGAACGAAGGCGGCCACCGCAGAGTGACGGCGATCGGTAAGTATTCGGCCCTTCCAGCCTACCGTCGGCCATCTGCAACGAAAAGGAAACGAGACCAAGAAGTCGTCCGGGATACAAATTGACTCGAAAATGTTCACTTGACAAAGTTAAAGGCCGTAGAAATGGTAATTATCCACCACGTCACGAAGTGTAGTGCCCGTAATCATCGGACAGGATTACGAAACAGGGAGTCGTAGTGAAGGAACGGGAAGACAGGATTTCCCCAAGTGGTTCTTACCACATAGACATTGTCAAATCAGGTTGGTTAGATTCATTGCATCACTGAATGTGACGAAGAGACGAGACAGGGAAAGATTACGATAGAAAAGAGAGGAAAAAATAGAATAAGATGGAGTTGTGTGTGTGTGTGTGTGTGTGTGTGTGTGTGTGGTCTCTCTCTCTCTCTCTCTCCCTCCCTCTCTCTCTCTCTCTCCCTCCCTCCCTCCCTCCCTCCTTCTCTCTCGTGTTTTTTCTCTCCTTTTTCTCTCTCTACTACACCTTAAACTCTTACGTCTTCCTTTGTCCTGTTCTGCCGAATATATTATAAAGGGGTTCAGTCTCGTATATAAAACATCCCTCGAGAGAAAAATTTATCATTGTAGAAGTTTGTTTGTTCGAAAAAGTATTAATTGTAAATGGAAGGAAGGACGGAAGGGTTTCGTAAAAGAAGAACGGTGGGTAATGAAGGAGAGTGGTCTTCCGTCCTTATCTTTTACATCGGTTTTAACGTTCCAACCTTTCAATCGTAAAAATTCTTTTGTCGAAAACCGTATATACAAAGATTTAAAATTTACGATATAGGAAGTATAAAATTCCTGCATACTCTGTCGCTCGTCTCACCAAAAAGTACGAAATCAATACTAGGGTGACTTTATCTAAGAGACCACAAAGAACTTCGTAGTACCTCATTTGACGTACCATGATTCTCCTATGACACAATGGCATATACCAAAGATCACACACACCCATCACTTTATACTTTAGCAACTAGTCTGTATATATATAAATGATTTTTATCAAAAAATTTCGATTTTTGTACATTACTACGAGACTTATTTTTACTTACGGTATCTGGTTCTTTTTGGACTAGAACGTACGACGTAATTATTCATAAATAATTAAGTTACTTACTTACTTACTTACTTACTTACCCAGAGACAGGACTTTCTGTGAAGTCTCTTTTGAGTCAAAGAGAATGTAATATGATTTGAAACCCTTAACCCCGAGAATTGGTTTTGTGTCTAAAGGTCCGAGAAAGAGATAACCTCTAAGATTAAATAAACCAGACATTCCACACACCTCCAGATATAAAAGATAGTTACGGAACCCCCAAGAACGTCGTTCAAAACCCTCTTGATGTAATACCTTACAAGAGACTAATCTCGTGAAGAGTGTAACGTCACCTCTTCTCAATCTAAATCGTCACCTTTTTCGGACAGTTAGTCTTACTCGTCCAAGAAAAAGAATCATTTCAACGACTAACAATTATTCCAATTACGTTCACCAGACATTAAATTCCCGTGTGACGAGTATACAGAACAATGTAAAAAATATTAGACAAAGTAAGACACTGATAAATATATACATAAAATAGAGTATTCTTATACTATCCTTAATTAGAATCGGATACATAAAAATAACGGAGTCACTGAAGATTCAATGAAAATTATATCAATTTTATACTGAGAATGATCGAGAGTATTTAATGTATTTTGTCATTTAATAATAAAGTAGTCGTAGTTTATAATCAATGTTAAATCAAAATACCTTTTCATCCACTCCGGGTAGTTGAACTTAAGACCTCGTACGTAGAGAGAGGAGGTGTGAGACTAAGGGACCGTAGGAACTACAGTCTCCACCCCACCTCCCCCACAGTTCTCTGCTCCAGACCTCCCTCTACTCCTTCCAGATGCAAAGAACTTCCGCGACGTATTTAACGGTGCCACGACATAATCCAACAGGAGTTTGTCAAAAGGTCCTAAGAGGAACTCTTCTCTCAAGACACCAAATTATACGAACCCTTAGGACATGGGGGTGAACCTTAATTATTAAGTCCAATTACACTACTTTCCTCTTGAGTCCGAGTTTCTTTATTGAAATTAAAACAACTTAGGAAAATACTTTCACTTCACTTTCACGATCAACGAATCAGTACAGACTGAGAAATGCTGGAGTGCCTGACATCGGGCGGTCCAAGGAGACAGGTACCTTAAAAGACTCGTTTTTGTGACCTCAGCCAACGGTAAGGGAAGAGGTCCCCTAGAAAGGTTGGGTCCCTAGTTTGGGTCCAGAAGACGTAACGTTCGTCTAAGAATTGTAGACTCGGTCGTCCCTTCGACTTGGAAAGTATCGCGGTAGAAAATCATTGAAAACCCTTCACAAACGAAAACACAAACGTGTTCTGTACAGACCAACTCACCAAAAGTCTCTCACGTCTAGGTCCTATTCATCGAAGTCGCAGTGAACCCTTGAAGTTTCTTTTTGTTTAAGAACTTGGGATGAACTCCCCGAAAGTTAATCTTTGAGACATCTACCCCGGGTCCAAAGACCTAAAATTGCTCGGGAGGTCGACTAGACTACAGACGAGTACAAACCTTTAGTGACAAGAACCGATTATTTAGTGAAAGTCATCCAAGACTT
The DNA here is from genome assembly GCA_006410555.1 of Capra ibex. NCBI lineage: Eukaryota > Metazoa > Chordata > Mammalia > Artiodactyla > Bovidae > Capra > Capra ibex. Next base: position 27,462,994 of record SJYO01018169.1, on the reverse strand, counting down.
AAGCCATTATTTTAACAGACGTATCCCTCAACTCAGTAAAGTTTTGAAATTTTCACACGATATATGGGTTCTACGTCTAAAGACCCGGACGAGGATACATGACCCGGTTGCAGAGACCTGCACCTCGAATCCTGAGACGTAAAAAGTGGTCGGACACCCCAGTGGACACAACCTAGTGTGAAAGGTTTGGTAGGACATCCAAACGTCCCCGGTGAGGACCCAAGGAAAGTTCATTCCTAAAACTTATAAGTTTTCAACTCCCTAGACATGTAGACAGAATACTTTGACTTCCGTATTTAGGATAACGGATGTTACATCAGAATAACTACTTACCTACTTTATTCACAATAAACCAGTCACTACAGGTCGAGAAGCGCTGGGGTACATGACATCGGTCAGTCCGAGGAGACAGGTACATAATGGGTCCGTTCTTATGACCTCACCCATCGGTAAGAGAAGAGGTCCCCTAGAAGGGTTGTGTCCCTAGCTAGAGTCCAGAGGACGTAACGTCCGTATAAGAAATGGTAGACTCGGTGGTCCTTTCGGTCTTATCTACTTATCCACCAATCAAGTAAGTCAAATCTAAATACGGTTCACCTTGTAAGAACTAAAGTATATGAAGGAGTTAAGAATCGTGGGTAAGACCCTCTGTGTCACCTCATAGAAAAAGAGTCCCTTATTACTAGGGATCTCATCTCTACAGGACCCGGCAATCTTATCTGGAACCCCACAAATCTAGACTTGAAGTGGACCAGTCTATCTGGCTAAGTAGTTTCGTCATCACACTCTTGAGGAACTTAAACTTACTGTTATTAAACGACCTACTTTACCCATACCGACAAACGTCCATGGAAATAAAAATTTAAATAAAATTAACATCCTATTAACGAAATGTTATAACACAACCGAAGACGGTGTGTTGTTGTACTTAGGTAGTGTTCTTGTGTATACAGGGGAGGGAAGACTTGGAGGGGAGGTGGGGAGTGGGGTTGGATGGGGAGATCCAACAGTGTCTCGCGGTTCAACTCGTGAGACACGAGTGTCTCGTCAAAGGGTGACCGATAGATAAAATGTATAACCCTCCTAGGGGACCTCTTCCCTTACCGTTGGGTGAGGTCATAAGAACGGACCTCTTCAGGTACCTGTCCCCTCGGACCACCCGAGGTCAGACACCCCAACGTCTCTCAACCTGTGCTGACTCGCTGATTGTGTATACGTGTTACATATGTTCAGTTACGATGAGAGTCAAGGAGGGTGGGACAGGAAGGAGGGGGGTGTGGTCTAGGTATTCAGGCAAAAGATACAAACATAAAGATAAGGACGGGAGTTTATCCAAGTAGTCATGGCAAAAAGATCTAGTGTATATATACGTAATTATATACTACAAACAAAAAGAAGAAGGACTGAATGAAATGAAACATATCGTCCGAGATCCAAACAGGCGGAGTAATATTGACTGAGTTTATACAAGGAAAAATAACGACTCATTATAAGGTAACATATGTACATGGTGTTGAAGAAACAGGTAAGTAGACGGTTACTTGTAGATCAACGAAGGTACAATACCGATAACATTTATCACGACGGGACTCGTGACTCCATGTACACAGAAAAGTTAATACCAAAAGAGTCCCATATACGCGTCAGCACCCTAACGACCCAGTATACCATCAAAATAAGAATCAAAAATTTCCTTAGAGGTATGTCAGGAGGTATCACCGATATAGTTAAATGTAAGGGTGGTTGTTATGTTCTCCCAAGGGAAAAGCGACGTAGGAGAGGTCGTAAATAAACGACATCTAACAAAACCACTACCGGTAAGATCACCCACACTCCACTATGGAGTACCATCAAAACTAAACGTAAAGAGATTATTACCCACTACAACTCGTAGAAAAGTACACAAATAAACGGTAGACATACAGAAGATGTCTACCGTCTCTTCAGACAAATCCAGAAGGAGGGTGAAAAACTAACCCAACAAACAAAAAGACTATAACTCTACGTACTCGACGAACATACAAAACCTCTAATTAAGAAACGGTCAACAAAGTAAACGTTAATAAAAGAGGGTAAGACTCCCGACAGAAAAGTAGAACAAATATCAAAGGAAAAGATAAAAATTTAATTAAAGACAATTCATATCAACTAAATGTTGTAACACAAGCAAAATCCACGTATCGTATCACTTAGTCACATATGCATATGTATATAGGTGAGAAAAATTTCCAAGAAAAGGGTTATGTCTCATGACTCATGTCAAAAGACACGATGTGTCATTCAGGAATAACGACGACGATTCAGTGAAGTCAGCACAAGCTGAGACACGCTGGGGTCTCTGCCGTCGGGTGGTCCGAGGCGGCAGGGACCCTAAGAGGCGCGCTCTTGTGACCTCACCCAACGGTAAAGGAAGAGGTTAAGTACTTTCACTTTTCACTTTCCCTTCAGCGAGTCAGCACGGGCTGAGAAACGCTGGGGTACCTGACGTCGGGTGGTCCGAGGAGACAGGCACCCTAAAAGGTCCGTTCTCATGACTCACCCCACGGCAACCACATAGTTAACGGTCAGGGTTAGAAAGTTAAATAGGGGGTAGGGAAAGGGGAAACTATTGGTATTCGAACAAAAGATGTAGACACTGAGATAAAGATTCATGGAAATCTCCGTTGAGAAACTTCTTTAACTCACACTATAATAACACCCTATACAATTTCCTTTAGCTTGGTGATGTCTTTGACGGAAAACACAGGATAGAGTTTCCTTCGTAAGATTCGACTCAGAAAAACATCAATTGACTTTGAAACTTCTTAACAACCTGTTTGTATCTATTTGTATAAACTCCAAAATTTTTCCAAACATAAATATCTTTTCGGTTCCCAAGTCGATGGATCCAAAGAATAAAACTCTTATTATTTGTCTTTTTTCGTCGGTAAAACTTGTACGTTACGTACCGACAAATAGTTAAGTACATAAATACTACACACAGTGCAAAGGAGGACACAACAATCGGAATTTTTTCTGTTTGGGTGTTGAGACTACTTTATAAGATTTTACTCTTGTGATTCAAGATGTAGTTTACCTAACCGTAACGGTAGTAAGACTATCGAGACATATTTCGACATAACTCCTTTCCTTCCTTATAAATCGTTGAGTCTTAAAATTTACTTCCGGGTTAATTTTTAATTTTCTTAGGAACTTATGTAAAGTTTGTAAGAATATTCGGATAATTTTTCACATACAATAGTGGTAGTATATATGGGTATCTATTCATGACAAATAGATTAAGCATATCTAATCACGGTCGGTCACTGTGTGTTTATAAACCCTACAATCAAAGGAAAGGAAACTTACGGAACGTGAAGACGGGAAAAGGACATTGTTTTCCGATCTTAAAAGGTGAAAATAACGGAACCTCTTCTTTACTTCGTCTACAGACGTCCTTTGTTTCCTTAGTGTAAAAATCATAAATTAACGGTTTCCAGGTCCAAACTCGTAACTGTTACTAACACCTTTTTGTTTTTCTTCTCGATCCGAAACGATAAGGACCTGACCTGTTCTCTAAACCTGGTCTTTCCCTCTCCTCTTCCCAGACGGACCTGACGTGGTCCCCTTTGGTCTTTGAGGAGTTGAAATAACATAGATGTTTCTGGGATAAAGGTACATTCTAGTGTAAGACTCCAAGACTCACCTGTAGTCAAAAATCACGTCCGATTGGATAACGTAGTACGTTTTACATAATCTCCTTCGAAGACAAAAGGGACATCTCGTTTCTTTATGTTTATACCTTTGTCTCCTTGGTTCAAAAACAGAAAGAGGACATCTGATCCGACAATTTCACATCTCGTCCCAGTTACGAGACTCAGATGTCCCCATCGTAGACTTGAACTCAGAAGTAACATCTCACTAAGTTGGACAGAGGTTCCCCCTACTTCAACCCACTTACACTGACACTACCCCTCGGAAGAAACATAACGGTAAATAAATATTATGTCTTCTTGACGACCGTTTAAGATTAGACCTTTACGTCTCAAGGAAATTTTATTTTTAGACCCAAATTAGTTATTTCACGTTTCGTAGATACTTAGACTACGATAAACTTATAAAATAAAAATGACGTTTCAATCTCGTAAGTTAAACTTTACTTGCTTTTATTAAGGGAAGGGAAGGAAAAAACCTGATACAGAGCACCGTACACCCTTAGAATCAAAGGACTGGTCCGTAACTTGTGTACGGGGGACCCTCACTTTGGTGACCTGGTGGTCCCTTTAAAGGGGTTTATTACGTATTTACTCTCATCAAACATGTAAAGGTACAACCTCGAATAGTCTTTCCTAGTTTAAATATTTTTACTATGTTAGTTAAAACAGATCCTGAAGTGACCAAACCTCAGGTCAGTTTACATTTGTTATGGACCCTATCTTACTTTGTCTACAATTGAAGTAGTATTGGTAGATCATCTGTATATATATACATATATATTTAAGACATAACGGGTTTATAAAATGTTTCTTTCCCTAGAGTAATAAGTTGACTTTTAAAAACAACGAAATATAGTTTTTGAACTAAATTTAAACAAGTACGTAACCCAGGTACTCTTTACAAGTCACTAAACTATAGAATACGAACAACATGACTCTATAAAATAAAAAATTAGAAAATATAAGAAAAAATTATCCAAAAGATTCTCTTGACCCTTGAATAAAGGTTTATTCTGAAAAACAAATTTTATAGACACTATTATGTTTTCATTATCAAGAAAGATTTATATTAGTCAAATATGACATCAAGTTAGGTACCCCTAAATAAATAAACGACGACAAAGTAAAAAAATCACTGAAGAGATTTAAAACAGTGATTAAGACAAACTGAATAAAGAGATGAAATCATTAATAGTAACCACAGTCACAAATTTAACCAATTCCCTTGTGTCCTCTCCAAAAACCTCGATGAAAAATTTCCTACATAGAAAATTTTCCAAATCAATTCTTTTTACAAGGGGGAAGGTGATCTTTTAACAAAAGATGTCATATGATTCGACATTTATTAGTGACATTTTCACTAAAAATAGACACCCAAAAGGAAAATAAATATATATTCTATAATATACGATGCACTAATGTTTATGTAAATTACGACGAATAAGTTTATACGTACTCCAAATGTATAAGACTTTTTTTGATTGAAAGATTGAACTAAATTAATCGTAATCTGGTTTAAATTTACACCTACAGAATTTTTACCTGTCCGATCCCTCGCATTTAATAGGTCTATGATATCTTGTTTCTTTTTTATGTCGACCACTTCCTTTAATTATTCTTCGTCCTTCTTTGTTGATGTAGAGTATTAAAAATAGTGGACCTGACATTTCTACCACACTTTAAGACTATAGGAGAAACCCTTCAGGGTTGGGTGGGTACACACCCGTCGTTTTCGTAGGATTGACCGGTAGAAACTCCAAAACTCGTATCAAGTTAAAAAACCAAAAAGATCTATTGACGGTGATCATCTCGTCGTTAAACAGAATATTTTTACTTTTGTTTAACTATTACTAACACTATTACCTCAAAGAATCGTTCATTCTTACGAACGTGCGGTATGACTTCAGAACTAAAACGAAAAATCAAAAAGACGCCGATGATAAAGGTCACGTACGGAATGAAAGACGAGGAAACCCAAATCCAGTCACCACGAGTTTCAGATGACACGTGGACTTACTGTACTTCTAGAATATCTCGTTAACGTCTTGGTCACCGTCTTAAAGACTCAGTTGTTTAGACGGATGTTACACCCTCTGGACCCAAGACAGGGACCCAGCCCTTCTAGAGGACCTCTTCCTTTACCGTTAGGTGAGATCATAAGAACGGACCTCTCAAAGTACCTGTCTTCTCGGACCGTCCGATGTCAGGTACCCAAGCGTTTCTCAACCTGTGTTGACTCACTGATTGTGTGTGACTTCTAAAAGAACTAAGAGTTTCTTAGGTGACTGGTATTCTATGTTAGGTAGGAGGACCAAATGAGTCGGGTTGCCGTCCCCACCATCCTTAGAAAAATATTGTGAATCTTTAATTTTTGTTCAAGAACCTAAGAAAGAAACCTTTATTTCCACAATTGTAGAAACTTTACTCGTCGAATATTTGAATTACTTTACTCAAGTTATTATTTCGGATTAAATACTTGTGACACCACACAAACCAAACTTTCTCGTTTCTTACGTCCTGTTGTCTTCCTACTTTATCCCCTTAGCTCTCTCTCATTTTCTTCCTTCCCCCCGTCGACCTCTCCTCTTTATCTTCCCCTTTGGATACCCGGTGTCTGGACGTTTCCCACCTTTTTATGACCTCCCTCTCCTACCTTTTCTCTCCCCTCTCTTCCCAGAAAAGGTTACTCAGTCAAGAAGCATAGTCCACCGGTCTCATAACCTCGAAGTCGAAGTCGTAGTCTACTTGTCATACTTTTCCGTTTTTCTACACCGTCGTTTTCTACTTGAGGGATCCACTCGTCCACGGTTACACGATGCGTCTTCTCACCTTTTGTTGCGGTCTTTCTTACTTCTCTGTCTCGGTTACTACCTCTGTCCAGTTACTACGACAGGTTTGTAGAGTTGGAGTCAGTAGGGTAAGAGGGGGACGGAAGTTAGAAAGGGTCATAGTCCCAGAAAAGGTTACTCAGACAAGAAGTGTAGTCCACCGGTTTCATAACCTCAAAGTCGAAGTCGTAGTCAGGAAGGTTACTTATAAGTCCTGACTAAAGGAAATCCTACCTGACCAACCTACCTAGAGGAACGTCAGGTTCCCTGAGAGTTCTTAGAAGGGGTTGTGGTGTCAAGTTTTCGTAGTTAAGAGGTGGTGAGTCGAAAGAAATACCAGGTCGAGAGTGTAGGTATATACTGATGACCTTTTTGGTATCGAAACTGATCGACCTGGAAACGACCGTTTCATTATAGAGACGAAAAATTATACAATAGATCCAACCAGTGTCGAAAAAAGGGTTCCTCGTTCGTAGAAAATTAAAGTACCGACGTCAGTGGTAGACGTCACTAAAACCTCGGGGGTTTTCATTTCAGAAAGTGACAAAGGTAACAAAGGGGTAGATAAACGGTACTTCACTACCTTGACCTACGGTACTAAAATCAAAAGACTTACAACTCAAAATTCGGCTGAAAAAGTGAGAGGAGAAAGTAGAAGTAATTCTCCGAGAAATCAAGGAGAAACTAAAAACGGTATTCCACTATAGTAGACGTATAAACTCCAATAACTATAAAGAGGGTCGTTAGGACTAAGATCGAACTCGAAGTAGGTCGGACCGTAAAGTGTACTATGTGAGACACATCTTCAATTTATTCGTCCCACTGTCATATGTCGGAACTGTATGAGGAAAGAGTTAAAACTTGGGTAGACAACAAGGTACAGGTCAAGATTGACAACGTGTCCAAAGTGTCCTCCGTCCATTCCACCAGACCATAAGGGTAGAGGAATTTGTAAAAGGTCAAACAACACTAGGTGTGTTAGTTTCCGAAATCACATCAGTTACTTCTTCTTCATCTGCAAAAAGATCTTAATAGAACGAAAAAAAATACTAGGTTTTCTACAACCGTTAAACTAGAGACCAAGGAGACGGAAAAGATTTAGGTCGAACTTGTAGACCTTCAAGTACCAAGTACATCATAACTTCTTACCGAACCTCTTAAAACTCGTAATGAAACGATCACACACTCTACTTACTCTAATACTCCATCAAACTTGTAAGAAACCGTAACGGAAAGAAACCCTAACCTTACTTTTGACTAGAAAAGATCAGGACACCGGTGACGATTCAAAAGGTTTAAACGACCGTATAACTCACGTCGTGAAACTGTCGTAGTAGAAAGTCCTAAACTTTTGTGAGCAGACCTTAAGATAGTGGAGGTGATCGAAACAAGTATCACTACGAATGATTCCGGGTGAACTGAAACGTAAGATCTACTCACTAGTGTGATAGTACTAGTAATTCCAAAAAAAAAAAAAAAAAAACCATATCAACAAGACATATAAGAACGGTAGAGAAGAGTTATAGAGGACGAAGATAACCCAGGTATGACAAAGACAGGAAATAACACACGTAGAAACGTACTTTACAAGAAAACCATAGAGATTCAAAGAACTTCGTTAGAGATTAGAAAGGGTAAGTTAACTAAAGGAGATAAAGAAACGTAATTAGTGAATCCTTCCGAAAAAAAAAAAAAAAATTTAGAGAGGAACGATAAGAAACCTTGGGACGTAAGTCTACCAATATAGAAAGGAAAAGAGAAAACGAAAAGTGAAGAGAAGAAAAAAGAAAAGACTCGATAAACATCCCAGAGGAGTCTGTTGGTCAAAAAGAAAAACGGAAAGAAAAAGAACCCCTACCAAAACTAGTGACGAAGGAAACCCGTGAGACAGGTAATATGGATTAGGGAATTTAGGGAAACAGTGAAGGTGACATATTAGTATTCCCTAAACTGTACTTGAACCCGTTTGAGACCCTCTACCACTCCCTGTCTCTTCGGACCGTACCAAGTCAGGTACCTGACGTTTCTTAACGAGTACTGAACCCCTGACTTGTTGTTATTTTAATAGACAGTCAGACGTCCACGAGACGAGTGGTAGAATCTATGTCTCAATGTAACTTAAGAGACTTGTCGGGTGTCTGTGTCTATGAGAATAGTAAGGGTAAAATGTTTTGCAAAGTGGTCTTAAATACGGATCCAGAGACCCTCGGACTAGAAGTTTGGAGGTACGCTATGACGAAGGTAGGCCTAAGGCTCTTTGACGATCTCAAATTCCTAAACTTACTTATTACAGTGGACGGTATAGTCGTTTGTTTCCTACAACACCGGTGGTTCCGAAGTCAGGGACGTCGGGAGTGGACTGAACATGGAACTTCCCCAAATCCTACCTCTTTTAGTACTATGACCGAGATCTATTCCACGTATAGTGTCCTTACTAAAGTTACTCGGGTCCGAGGACGTAGAAGGGTTTGTGTTTTTTCACGGCTTAAGTAATTAAACTTTATAGATCAGAAGAGATTAATCGTCATTAGAAAACTACAAGGTTGATGGACCAGAAACAACGTTTTTGAGGAGAAATAGGGTGAGGGAGGGAATGGAGAAGTCTCGTTAAAGAGTCTCGATAACTCTCCGACAGAGGGTCCGAATTCAGGAGACATACAGGTGTTTTATTTGGCATTAAGAGTTGAAAATCCAAAACATACACACACACGAACAAAAGAGTCAACTATCGAGTTATGAAATTCTAACAATGAAAATAATGAACCAGAAAATTTGAATTCAGTTTCTGTTTTGAAGGTTTTGGGAAAAGGGACGCTTCGACAAACCCCCACTTAAATCACGAGGAAGACGAAGGACGGTGGTAAAGTTGACCCCCCACCCCCCATCGAGGACAGTGAGACAGACTTTAACGATCGTCGAACTCCCACTTCACCAACCGTTACCCGTCCTGTATAAAAAGAATCAAATTTTTTAATGTATCATAAATCAATAAAAATTGTTCCACTATATATATATAAATTTCTTCTTTTTGTAAACGTGTCGGTAGGGTTTGTTTCCGTTGACGTCGGATTCGAGTCTATATCTGTCACACGAGTGAAGACTCAATGACGGTGGTGGATCTCTGTCAAGAGGTCTGGCTCTTCAAATTAAGGAAATTCCGTTACGGAATTTTTCAGACATTATCCCTGAACGGACCATCGAGTCAACACTTCTTAGACGGACGATCATGTCCTCTACACCCAAGTTAAGGACCGGGTCCTTCTAGGAGTGTACGACACCTCGTTGAATAGGGTACCGATTGTTGATGACACCTCTTCCGTGACCACTGGGTGAGGTCATGAGAACCTTTTAGGCTACCTGCCTCCTCGGACCATCCGACGTCAGGAACCCCAACGAGTCAACCTGAGCTGACTCGCTGAAGTGAAAGTGAAAAGTGAAAGTATGTAACCTCTTCCTTTACCGTTGGGTGAGGTCACAAGAACGGACCTCTTAGGGTCCCTGCCCCCTCGGACAATCCTACGACAAATACCCCAACGTGTCTCAGCCTGTACTGACTGTGCTGAATCGTCGTCGTCGTCGTCGTCGTCGTCGTGTTGATGACTCAGGGACGGGATCCCGGGTCCTTGTCGTCGCTGAGTCGGGTGAACGGGATCCCGAACACGAGGTGTCGTTCTCTACAGTGGTGTCACTCTTCGGGAGCGTGATACTGATCTCTCCTCGGAGACGAGAGACGTTGATCTCTTTTCGAAGGTGTCGTTGGTTCTGGGTCGTGTCGGTTTTTATTTATTTATTTTAATTATAATTTTTCAGACGTTACGAAGTCCCTCACTATTGTCACTCCATAGTCGACAAATACGTCGTATTTTAACACGTACGTACAAAACCAGGAGATTTTTATCATAGAATAAAAAGGTACTCACTCTTTAGAGTAATAAAATGTGCTAATTGGTTCCGGGTAAAGGGGGGACGGGGGTCTAGGTCGGTTAAATTTGAGAAAAATATTTAAACACAAAAACTCTGGAAATCTTTAAACTTGTTTTTGGGTTAACTTTCGGTTTAAAATTGACACATCTTCGGGATGAAAACCGAAATATTCCAGTATTTATACCAACAATCAATTCTCTCTCCATTCGACCTGAATGACTAAAACAGACAAAAACCTCCGGAGTAAAAGGGAAGTATTAACATGGTTCATTTACTATTCTCGTTCGTTGTCGTCGACTGTTTGTCGCAGACGACGTATGGACACGAAAAGACTAAGTTAGACGAGTTTAAGGGAACACACACACAAATGTCAGCGAGTCAACACAGGTGGAGAAATGTTGGGGTACCTGACATCGGACGGTCCGACGAGAACAGGTACCTGAAAAAGTTTAAGATAAGAGTTGTGTTCCTTTAACTCCGATTCTCTCCAATTCTTTACGGAAGTTCCAATTACTGACCAATAAAAACGTGGTCAAAAGTTGGTGAGTTGGAACAGGGGTCTCGGGTAGGAGTGTCAATGTGATAAGACACAGAATTCGTAATTGACTCGTCCAGATACCGAATTTAAATTGGTACACGGTGTTAGTAATGAAAGAACTTTATCACCGACACTATGATTATGTATCTTCTCTTACCCAATTTTTTTATACAACCTCATATCAACTAAATGTTGCAACACAATCAAAGACCACATGCCGTTTCACTAAGTCAATGTGTGTACATTTAATAGTATGACTCACTTATTATATATATATCAGAAATTGTCTAAGGAAATGTAATATCAAATAAAGTTCCATTTCTTATATAAGGGACACGATATCTCATCCAGACATAACAAATAAATATTTTTTACACATATACAATCAACGATTGAGGATTAACCAGAGAGGACTTAGAGGAATACGTAAGTTATTAGTATTCAAGTAAAAGATACAGATGGTCAGACGAAGACAAAACGTTTATCCCAGCAAACCCAGTACAAAATCTAAAGTGTATTTTCACTATAGGATACCATAGTCAGAAAGAACGGAGTGAATCATACCAGTAAAGATCCCGGTGCACACAACGACGTTTACCGTAAGAAAGTGAGCAAAAATATCGACTCACCATAAGACAACGTACATATAATATAATATATACATATTTTATGGTGTAGAAGAAATATTCTTATTTATAAAATTTGATTATTTTGTTTACATTCTAAAGGAACTCACTGTACATAAAACTAAAAGTTGAAGTAAAGAGAAACGGGTAAAGATAAAGTTCTCAGAGTCGTTGAACTATGACCGGGAAGACGGGAACCAAGGACGGTCCTGAACTGGGGCCAGGAACACGGGAGGGTCGACACTGGGACCCCGAACGAGTGGCGTCAACAGGAGCAGGTGTGGCAAAAGCGTCAGCAGGTGCGGCAACGTAACGTCGACGACTCCATTCGTGAACCACCACAACGGCGTCCCCTTCATCGGGTCCAGCGTCCCGTGTAAGACGCGAGACGGACCTCACTGACACTACACCTTCCCCTCTCGTCAAATGTGTTCCGGGACGTGTCTCACTGAGGGGTGTCAGACGTTTGGATGAAGAACAGTAGGACTGTCCAGGGCGGAAGGAATACGACGGAGTGGAACTCGGAATCGGCCTACGGTTACGAAAAGGTTCTTGGAGGTGTGGATTTGCTTCAAGAAAAGGTGTAGAAGTCTTTTACGGTCTAAGGGACGAGAAACGGAAAAGAGAACAAAGGGTGGACGTTACAGGAGGAGTAAGGAGAAAAGATACTTTCCAGACGGGTATGAAATATCAACTCGAGTTAAGGGGAAGAGAGAAAGTTTTTAAAAAGTAGGTTAGTAAAAAAATTTTAAATTTAAATAAATAAAATTAACCTCCGATTAATGAAATGTTATAACATAACCAAGACGGTGTGTGGTTGTACTTAGGCGGTGCCCGTATGTGCACAAGGGGTAGGACTTGGGGGGAGGGTGGAGGGAGGAAAGAACGTAAGAACGACAACTGACTCCTAGTACCGACCAAACCATGACCCCACCTTCTCTTGTCCGGTCCGTCATCCTTGATGGCATCGCCCAAGGACTCCCGTCCGGGACACGGGACATCGTACATCGTAGGTTATTTTACGAAGGACGGGAAAAGTATACCCGAAGAAAGTGAATATTTAAAGTAAATTCCAAGGACAGTAAGGAATAAACACGATTTATTATAAAGTACCAGACTTACTTTGTATAACTAACTAAGATAACTAAGTGGATTGTCTTCCTGTAGAACGTTCGAAACCGTCAAAAATTATTTCGAGGATAAGTATAGATACACGTGTAAAAACACACCTCCCTGTATTCAATTAAAACGGTAAATTTTGAGGTCTAAATATACTCGAGTTTCTAATAATATCTTAGGTTCTATTAAGACAACGAATAACAGGAAGACTTCAAACATGTAGAAACTCTGAAAGATCTTAGTATCAGTTAATATTTCTTTTTGTCTTACCTAACTTGTCAGTTATTTCCTGAAAGAACGTAAGAATGACAACTGACTTCTAGTACCGACCAAACCATGACCCCTCCTTCTCTTGTCCGGTCCAACATCCTTGACGGTCTCGAGTGAGTATACACCCTCAACCCCGCCACCACACACTGTGGATAAATTACAATTTTTAGTTCAACAATAAAACTATAATTTAACATACTTGATAAATTTATAAAACCTATAATTGAGAAATGACCAGTATAGTAAACGTTTATAAAAGATGGTAAGTCGTCCAACAGAAAAATTAAAAATTTTTTTAATTTTTTTTTTTAAGACCGGTACGGTATACCGTGCACCCTAAACTAAAGGGGTTAGGTCCTAACTTGGGTGCGGGGGACGTCACCTTCACACCACAGGATTGGTGACCTGAAAATCCCTTCAGGGAAAAACAGTAAAGTAAAACAATTACCAAAGGGAACGGCACATTTTCGAAAATTCAAAGTAATCCAGATTAAACAAATAAAAGTGAAGACAATAGAAACGGACTCCACTGTCTAATTTTTTTTTTATAACGATACTAAATACAGTTTCTCACAAAACGGATACAAAAGAAGATCCTAAAATTACCAAAGGGTAGAATGTATTTTCGGAAATTAAGTAAGACTCAATTTTGTTAAGCCAGGTCAAGAAAAAAAAACGTTAATAATTCTATCCTTATTTTTTAATGAAAAGGGTTATATTTGAATATTGCAACCCAGACGAAACGGTATGTACGGAATGTGATAGATAAGGAGTTAGGACTACCCGAGGAGAAGTGACTTAGAGACAAGTCTACTAAAATACGGTAAACCTAGGTTTATTCCTTCTAAGTCAGTAAAGACCTACACCTCGAATTTACCTCATTCGTTTGTGGAAAAGTGTGGAGACAAATACAAGTAGAGCCCACACATACTTAAACGTTTTACGTCAGTGGTTCGTAGTTGCCTTCTCTTTCCGTCGTCTTCCCGTTACTCATCAAAGGAAACTCAGTAAAAAACGAATAAAAATTTAAATCAGGATTTAAACTATCATTCGAGAAAAGTCTATTCCTCGCTTGTCTACTCTGTCTCTTCAAATTCTTTTACACTAAATCACGTACACAACGGTTCAAATTATTGTCCTTTTCATACACCGAATCCTCATCTACTTGAAGATTTATGTAAAAACTTCTGAAAGACTGATATCATTTACTTTACAATTTATATAGACCGAAGGGACCATCGAGTCTACCACCTCTCAAACGGACAGTTACGTCCTCTGGATTCTCTACGACCAAACTAGGGACCCGGTCCTTCTAGGGGACCACTTCCCGTACCATTGGGTGAGGTCATAAGAACGACCCTCTTAGGGTACCTGTCTCCTCGGGCAGTCCGATGTAAGGTACCCCAGTATTTCTCAACCTGTGTTGACTCGCTGATTGTGAAAGTAAAAAGGACCTATATAAATACGTGACTCTTCTTCGTCGAGCAAATTAGTACAGACTGAGAGACACTGGGGTACCTGATATGTCAAGTACCTTAAGAGGTCCGGTCTTATGACCTCACCCATCACAAAGTGAAGAGGTCCCCTAGAAGGGTTGGGTCCCTAGCTTGGTTCCAGCTAGTACCGGCCACCTAAGAAATGGTCGACTCGGTGTTCCCTTCGGGTTCTTATGACCTCTCCCATCGGATAGGGAAGAGGTCCCCTAGAAGGACTGAGTCCTCCACTTGGCCCCAGAGGACGTAACGTCCGCCTAAGAAATGGTTGACTCGATACTCCCCAATACGTCACCTTAGTCTTATAATTATTAAAGTTGTCTCTGACACATCACTATCTAAGTCTTGACTTACTTTTTCTGGAACGTCTCGTGAGCACTACGTCCCCGGCAGACTACTGTCACTGTCGTGCCGTCACTACTCCGCGACCGAGACAGTCGTACCACATCCAATCATGAGTCATGACCGTGTTTCCATAGAACGAAAAGCTCTATGTACTTAAATCTAAAAACACTAATATCGAAAAATTCAATTTATGAGAGTATAGTATGTTTTTAGTGAATATTAAATTCTTTAAGTATTTACTAAAAAATTTTTTCGTGGGATTGACTTTTTAATAAGATCACACATTCTTGAGTTTATTTATAATGTCAGTTTTAAACTTCGTTAAACCTTTTATACGTAATATTAAAATTAACGTTGTTGTCTCTGAACAAAAACTACTTCATGAATTTATAGAAGGAAGAGAACCTTTAGGATAGTCTAACGTACGCACGATTCAGCGAAGTTAGTACAGACTGAGAAACACTGGTGTACCCGACATCGGGCGGACCGGGGAGACAGGTACCTCAAGAAATCCGTTCTTATGACCTCACCCAACGGCACAAGAGGAGGTCCCCTAGAAGGACTCGATCCCTAGTTTGGACACAAAGAATGTAAACGGACATAACCGTTTACCCAAGAAATGGTGATCGTGATGGACCCTTCGGGGGATATTCTAATTCATCTACCTTTTTGACTCCCTCTCGAGGTTCTCGATTAACGGTTCACTTTGTGTCACGACTTACTTTTAGTCACTGAAAGAAAAATAGACGACTTCTCGTTTAATGACAGTAAGAGGATAGTGATTTTTATACATACACGGAACAGACGTAAAACACCCAGACCCATTACGTGTTTCTTCCCTGTCTACCAGGACTGAAACAAGTCACTAGAATTGAAGAGAAACCGAATTAACCCAGGGGTATATTAAGGGACCACCGAGTCTCCGTTTCTTAGTCGGACGTTACGGCCTCCGAGTCCAAGGTAGGGATCCAGCCTCTCTCGGAGACCTTCTCTTTTACCGTTGGTAAGATCATAAGAATAGACATTTTAAGGTACCTGTCTTCTCGGACCGTCCGATGTCAGTATACCCTAGAGTTTTTCTCAACCTGTGCGGGATCTTTGACTTGTTATTGTCGTTACATTAAGTTCCCGGTCTCAGTTTCTTCTTCACTGCACTTCGTACAACCATTACGCTAAAACTCCTTTGACAGGAACAAAGGTATAGTCAAGTCAAGTCAGTGAGTTACCACAGGTTGAGAAACGCTGGGGTTACCTGACATCGTGAGGTCCGAAGAGACAGGTAGTGGGTAAGGGCCTCTGATGAGTTTGAGTACAGGTAGTACAGTCACTACGGTAGGTTAGTAGAATAGCAGACAACAGAGAAAGAGGAGGACGGAAGTTAGAAAGGGACGTAGTCCCACAAAAGGTTACTCAACCAAGAAGCGTAGTCCACTGGTTTCATAACCTCAAAGTCGAAGTCGTAGTAAGGAAGGTTACTTACAAGTCCTGATTAAAGGAAATCCTAACTGACCAACCTAGAGGAACGTCAGGTTCCCTGAGAGTTCTTAGAAGAGGTTGTGGTGTCAAGTTTAGTAGTTAAGAAGCCACGAGTTGAAAGAAATACAGGGTTGAGAGTATAGGTATGAACTGATGACCTTTTCGGTTTCGAAACTGATTTACCTGGAAACAACTATTTCATTACAGAGACGAAAAATCATACGACAGATCCAACCAGTATCGAAAAAAGGGTTCCTCGTTCGCAGAAAATTTAAGTACCGACGTTAGTGGTAGACGTCACTAAAACCTCGGGTCTTTTTATTTTAGACGGTGACAAAGGTAACAAAGGGGTAGATAAACGGTACTTCACTACCGTGGTCTACGGTACCAGAATCAAAAGACATTCAACTCAAAATTCGGTTGAAAAAGTGAGAGGAGAAAGTGAAAGTAGTTCTCTGAGAAATCAAGGAGAAGTGAAAGACGGTATCTCACCACATTAGACGTATAGACTCCAATAACTATAAAGAGGGTCGTTAGAACTAAGGTCGAACACGAAGTAGGTCGGACCGTAAAGTGGACTACATAGGAAGTATACTCAATTTATTCGTCCCACTGCTATATGTCGGAACTGTATGAAGAAAGGGTTAAACCTTGGTCAGACAACAAGGTACAGGTCAAGATTGACACCGAAGAACTGGACGTATGTCTAAAGAGTTCTCCGTCCAGTCCACCAGACCATAAGGGTAGAGAACTTCTTAAAAGGTCAAACAACACTAGGTGTGTCAGTTTCCGAAACTGTATCAGTTATTTCGTCTTCGTCTACAAAAAGACCTTGAGACAACGAAAAAACTACTAGGTGGTCTACAACCGTTAAACTGGAGACCTAGGAGACGGAAAAGATTTAGGTCGAACCTGTAGACCTTCAAGTGTCAAGTACATGACAACTTCAGACCGAAACTCTTAAAACTCGTAACGAAACGATCACACACTCTACTTACGTTGAATTGTAAGAAACCGTAACGAAAAGAAACCTTAACCTTACTTTTGATTGGAAATTGTCAGAACACCGGTAACGACTCAAAAGGTCTAAACGACCGTATAACTCACGTCGTGAAAGTGTCGTAGTAGAAAGTCCTAAACTTTATCGAGTCAACCTTAAGATAGTGGAGGTGATCGAAACAAGCATCACTAAGAAGGATTCCGCGTGAACTGAAGTGTAAGGTCCTACAGACCGAGATCCACTCACTAGTGTGGTGGTACCAATAGACCCAATACTTCTATAAAAAACATGTCAAGAAGACACATAAGAATGGTGGAGAAGAATTATAGAAGACGAAGACAATCCAGGTATGGTAAAGACAGGAAATAGTTCGGGTAGAAACGTACTTTACAAGGGAACCATAGAGATTAAAAGAACTTCTCGAGAGATCAAAAGGGGTAAGATAACAAAAGGAGATAAAGAAACGTAACTAGCGACTCCTTCCGAAAGAATAGAGAGGAACGAAAAGAAACCTTGAGACGAAAGCTATCAAAGGTATATCATTTCACCAATACTACCCCGACCGATAGTAAACCCCCCCTCGCTGTACTAGACTGGACCCAGTACAAATTTAGGACTTAGGGAGATAGTCTTGATTTTAGAATTTCCAAAGTTATTTATACAGAGACTTTGATTCAAGGATGACTAAATAGAAATCATCTTATTTTCAATCGAAAATGAAAAACTGTCTTTACGTGTGCGTGAAAACCTACACAGATCCCCTTGAGTAAAAAATGCCTTTTGTTATTGAGTCACTTAAATATCGGGAATAAGACATTGTTGTAATTTACAATTATACCTTTTTACAGTCGACACAACGAGACCTTAGTCACGTCAGTGACGTAATTTCAGTCAAGACGTTTGAATTTAAGTCTCATTTCCTCCACTTATATTAACGATACAAATTAACGATTATCATAAAGACTTATCGGTACTGAACCGTTTGTGATTCTATTCTCAAAATAACCTTAGACACAGAATAATGGTTGCAAACTTTAGGGAAAATATGAGATACCTTTTTATACGTTATAAGGATAAAACCCCCATTGATGGGTGTCGTAGTTTTCACATCTTCCTTAAACGATTTTATGTAACAATCCTTCATTTTGAATTTTGTTGTTTTGTTTCTTTTGGTTCATGTTTGAAAGGTATATAAATTGGGTAAATAAAATATTAAAGATAGAATTTATGGGTCCAGAGGGTGTAACACGCCTTTTAAGAAATGGTGGACTCGGTGCTCCCTTCGGGTTTACGATTGATAGTTATTGATAAAGTCTATAGGTTGTTGTTTTGTTTATTTTTATGGTCATCATTATCTCCTAAGAATTTATATGATACATTAATGTCTTGATATACAATATATTGATTCATAATATATTCACTTGGTGACACGACATGTGACCTTAGTAATATTTAATTGATATGAAGTCATTTTTTAAAGAAGAATTTTTTTAGACTTCGATAATGTCTATTAAGTTTACGAACTTTTAGACCAAATAACCGATATCTACTTTTTTGTGACTAAACATTAGGCGACAAAAAGAAATCTGAAAAACTTTTCTCCATCTTGGTTCGGTCACCGAGAGTTAGTCCCCGCTAAAACATCGGACCCCTGTCAACCGTCTCAGACCTCTAAATAAAATATAATAATGGTGAACCGTCCTCCACAATGATCGTAGATTATTCATCTCAGGTCACTACGACAATTTGTAGAGTGTTACGTGTCCTGTCAAGGGAGTTTCTAAACAGAAGGATTTTACAGGTATCACGGGTCTAACTCTTTGGGTCTTCATCCACAACTACTTCGTCGTCACCCCTTTCGTAAGGAAAAGTCGTCGGATCTTGTGTACACGAGTGCACGTCCGTCTGTCAAACAATGAAAACACTGGACAAATGGAGGGTCACCTCTAAAAGATCAAGGAAAGTACTCTAGAATCTTCACCCACCTGTAATGGTTTGTTTCCGTTGTGACGTCGACAACACAGAGAACCTTCCAACAATAGTGACAACAAAACCGTTCATTGTGTCCCTTCTCCGACGTAAATAAGACACGGGAATACGGTCTCTACTGTAAGTTCAATCAATATTCCTCAGTAGAGAATGAATGTCCTTAGTAATTTGTCACCTACCCCAATGACTCTGTTAGAGACCTCCAAAACTTTTTAACCTATCTATGAAATTCTTATAAGACGGTTTTAATTCCCTTAACCCTCGTTTTATAAAAGTCCGACAAACTAAGTAAGGAAGTTAGACACTTATTGTATTTGTCTACAAATTTTCTTTACTAGTAAATTTCCTTTTAAAATCTGAAGTTTAAACTCTAAAACTCTATATACGTTTTTTGGAACTTTTTAAGTTACCGGATATTGGGGTTATGTCGACTTTGTCATTTTTTTTTCTTTTTTCTTTTTTTTTTGTTCATTTTGTTTTTGTTACTGTAGTGGTTACAGGAACTTCTCCTTTGTAATTTTAAAATGTATTGGAGAACGAGCAAGACGGAGACATTGAGTCGAACGGGGAATGTTTCAGACTAGTATCAGTGTATCAGAGTCTTTCACCCCTGAATTTTATGATCCTTGACCTCAAATAGAGTGAGTGGGAACAGGACGGGGACGTTTGGACGAATTAGTACGGACAGGCACATTTCCAGTCCGTAGGGGAAGGGACAGAACTAACGACAAAGGTACGTGCACTTTGGGGAATCAAATTTAGTCGGATAATCGTCGATCACAACCGAACAATGTCATCCAACTGGGTGATATATCAATTGGATGAAATCATCCATATATTCTTGAGATATTGGAGAAACAAACTCTGAGTCTCGAATCTCACAATTGAGGAGACCCGGGTGGTCGTATTATTTGGACTCAAGAGGTTGAGAGGCTCACACCACGAACCTAAGAACTAATGACCAAAGACATTGTAGGACTGATTTAGGACCATGAGTTATAGAGAAGTACTAGAACAGAATCAGGTCAAAGAAGAATACTGAGTAAGCCCCGGTCTACTTGATCTGTGAGTTAAAGAGTTCTTCATACGGAAATAATAACTGACAGGAGTACCGTCAGACTGACGTCTTGAATGTCTCGTGACTGAGTGCTCGTCTTAACAGACACCAGGGGTCTACACGGTCCGTGTGATGAGAAGGAAGCTTATCTTACCCTCCCCCGGAACTACGGTGCACCGTCACCGAGAGACAAGATACGTGAGAGGGCAGAGGATCTGCTACTAAAGCAAGGAAGAAAGGAACTCGGATGTAACGTGTGAGACGGAGGAAACGCGGGAGAAGTATGACCAGGTTTCAGTCGCAGGGGGGGTGGGGGGTAAAGGTAGGAAGAAAGGCCGAGGTCTACCTAGTTACTAATAGGGAAGAGAGAGTTGGTGTAGGTAAAAGTGGAGAAAGGACTTTGTACGACACAAGGGTGAAGAATTTTTGTTCTGATTTCTTTTCTGTAAAGTAAGGGGTGTGGTCCACGTAGAAATAAAACATAGAGGGGGAAAATCGTTTTGAACAGTCTTTTCAGATATGACCACACAGACTAAGATAAAACCCAACATCGAAATGAACATTCCCAAAAGGACCACTGAGTCTACCATTTCTTAGACGGACGTTACGTTCTCTGGGTCCAAACTAGGGACCCAGTCCTTCTATGGGACCTCTTCCCTTACGGTTGGACGAGATCATAAGACTGGACCTCTTAAGGTACCTGTCTCCTTGGACCGTCTCCTTGGTATCCATCATTTCTCAACCTATGTCGACTCGTTGATTGTGAAAGTGAAAAAGTGAAACGAAGGTTTCCACACCTCTAGATAACTTTGGTTTACTTAAACTCAATAGTACAAACATTACCCCTTCTTGTTGAGACTAAGGTATTACTTTACCGAAGAAAATGAAATTTGAAACATACCGAGAACGATGTGAATTAGTGGTTTCCCTACAACGGATGTCGAATTTCATATGTATTACCGAGTAGAGACCCTTGGAACTTCCAATTCTCAATTCGAACTCCCAATTCGATATTATGGAAACAATTTGAGTGTCCTTTATAGGACTGGTCAAGGAGGTCACTTACCGATACCCTTTCTTCTTTAATTGTATAGGAAAGACCTCAGACCGATCTTGTCTTTTATAAACGTTGTTGAATGGTGGAAAAATTGAAATGGAGGAGGGGAGTACGAAAAACAAGGTATTTTCTTTGGACCCTTTCCATCGAGAAACCCCGTGATCAGGTGGTAGAAAAACCAGACCCCCGAAAAACTTATTTCCGTGACAAGGAATCGGGTTGTTGGATAGAGAGCTAAAATAACCGGACAGTACGCCTTCGTCAGACTCGAACCTGAACGATTCTATGACTGTGCAATCCCGGGAACTCTCGTAAGTACAGGATATTGAAACTGGTGTCTGAGGACACGAAAACCTCAAGAAAGTTGAAGAACACAAAAAAAGGAGGTACCAAGAAATGGTCGACAGTGAAGTTGATAGCAATTACACTGACGAGACATCAGAACCACGTGAGTAATGGTAAAGATTAAAGAATGAATTTAGACGGCACCGATTTTTACGTCTATGAACCTGTACTGTACATCTGGAGATACATTTCACACTCGGTCCCTCGATACTTACTCCCGGACTCTTTCTTCTCAAGAAAAGAGAAAAAATTACGGACCCAAAAGTTCTTAATTTCAAAACATCTAAGATCCTACTCACTAGAAATCAACCCACTCTACGATAATATTCGTAACGAGTTCCGAGTACCAAGACGGTATTATTTGTAGGTCACTCGTAAACGGCTCACTCGCGTGTATGAAGGGTTGTGTGTCTTATCGACCCTCAGGATTTAGAACATAAAAATGTAAAGATCAGATACACAATTTGATACTTTACTAAGAAACAGAGACAGGTTGGTAGGGTAAACTAAGGACGAGTCACTGACTGTCGTCAAATAACTACTGTGACGTCGTTTTTTTGTCTGAACTTCATCTCCCGTCAATCTGTAGAAGGATTACTCGAAAGATGGGTCGTCGAGGAAAGGTGAGGGTAACAGAGTCGACACTAAGGTTAGATCTCATAAAGTGTATACCGACTATTTGAATTTTTTTTAATAAAACATAACCCCATATTGGTTAATTGTTACAACACTATCAAAGTCCACTTGTCGTTTCCGTAAGTTGGTATATAAATACACATAGACAAGAGGAGGTTTGAGTGGAGTAGGTCCGACGATGCATTGTAACTCTTCTCAAGGTACACGATACGTCAACCAGGAACATCCAATAGACAAAATTTATATCGTCACACATGTACAGGTAAGGTTTGACGGATTGATACGAAGGGGGGGGTAGGAAGGGGGCCGTGGGTATTCAAGTAAGAGATTCAGACACTCAAAGAAAGACAAAACATTCATTCGAGTAGACCAACTATGTGAGAATTACCGAAGGAAACGTAATGTTAAATCGGAATCTCAGTTTTGTTGATGTTGACCGGTGTTAGATGAAAGAATTTGGATTCTCAGGTTACGTAACTGGAAGAGTGAGACTAGTCTTCTGAAAAGAAAGCACAAAAACTCGTAAATGATTTAAAATCCCTGATCGTGACTCTCGAAATGTATAAAATAAAGTAAGAGTATTGTTACGGCAACTTAGTAATAATTATAATAGTCCTAAAATGGTAGATCTTCCATTCCGTGCCTCCTCATTCAACGAGTCCCTAGTGTGTTGATCCTGTACCGTCTTGACTCCAAGTCTGAGTCCTGACAAACTAAAGTCTTGCGCACAAAAATTGGTGACGAGGGGTACATAACTGTTCGGATCCTCGAGGACTTTTGGTGGGTATAAAGACAAAGAACTGAACACTGTCAACACGACGTATAGAATAAAAGTGGGTTCAAAATGGGAAGTATTAGTTCCAGTTAATGTTGACGTTTGACTAAGGGAGAGACTCGTAAAGATAAGACCCACTAGACAGGGAGAAAACTTTGGAAAGTCACGTTCCTACTCCACGACCGACAAAGTAGTCCCACGAAATATAAATACAACGGAACCCATAACGTTCTATAAAGGGGTGTTCCAGTTTCTGTTCGTACTACGGAGATTTATCTGTATCAGGGTGACGAAGAACTGTCTGTATAACCTCTACCGTCGGGACGTTTAAGTCTAAGTCCCAAGTCTCCTCGTTATCAAAGGTTCCTTCCGTTACCAAATAGTGGGACCGAAGAGGAAGGAAGTGTAAATCTCTCATTTAATTTTTTCATTTTTCCCCTTTTGTACCAAGAGAGTTATAAAAAGGACGAACCTCTTCAAAGGTCTTTATTTGTTGACTTAACTACTTCGTAGTACCTCTTGAAATATAAATTTATAGAGTCCATACACGTTCTCCCCGGTTTGTCGTCTCACCCTTTATCCTTGGGACACAAGACTCTCGTCTGCACTGTTATGACTTTCGGTCGTCCCGATACAAAATGAGAACCCACACGGAGAGTCCCCTACCCGTTTAAAATCGTTCCAAGAAGCAGAAGGACCTGAGGTCGAAAGGAGTGGACAATTTCCACGTTTGTCATGGTCACCAACATTATAATAAACTGAGTTCCTCCTTCCACTCCACAATTATTTGTACGTACTTTCAAGTAAAAAGTTCCCCGGTATCTATCCTCTCTTCTCTTTACTTCCTTTTGACTGTTCTTTGGATCTTGCTCTAACTCGTCCTCCCTTACTCACTTAGATCACAACCCTCCACAGTCTTAGCCGACCGACGACTGACCGACAGGTCAAGGGAAAAGAAGATTATGACCTTAGGGGTGACAAAAGCACAACTACCACGTAAGTCATGGTTTTTTCTGTGTAGACAGGTTTATCATTTCGATGAAAATAAGGGGTCCAAGAGACGACGGAACCATAAATCCGTACTGACACCCTGGTTTAGGACTGGATATTCTAGACTCTTAGTCTTAAGAAGATTACCCTAAAGACCCTTTTGATAACACTTTTCTACCTGCATGTACGGTGAACCTGAACTACAGACCTCGATGCCACCCGTAGAAAGGTACTTAATCCTCTATTTGGACATTATACTATTAGTCGTGTCTCCTACCACTTCACCCTTTATGTCCTTTTCGGGTCCTGGGATTTACCGTACCGACCTCTCGACTAGACCACGGTACTCGTGACTGACGGCCTGACAATTACACTCTTTTTAATTAAGAAGAAACAAATTCTGTGTCAACGAACCAGGAAGAGAAACAACGTACCTCTCCTGTAAAGAGTGACTATCTCTTCCTACCTACCTTTGTCGTTACCTCTGGGAGATGGACCTCCTCTTACAACCTTGAGACTCCCATTTCCTTGGACCCTCACTAGTGGTTGACCGACCCCTTCGACTTCGTACCGAACCCATTCCGAAGTCTCTACTAAGACTTTCAATCCTCTCTATTTACGTACAGAAATTCCTTACGGACTCCTGTAAATGTTCTTATCCCCACCCATTTTTGACCTTCAGAACTCTCAGTGTTAAAATTTCTTTTTCTTTGCTTTTACCCTGTGTCATGAAATGTCTTTCTAGGCGACAATTGTGTCGTCGCTCAAAGGAGACCACGTAAAGATACTGTCGAAGACATTGTTAGAACACAAACGTAGTCTGTTTGGTTTTAAACTCCTTATAAGATATACCAAGTTGACCGGGAACAAGATTTGAATACAGTAACAGAAGTCCAATTTCCTCCGATATCTCGACACCGACGACTCCGTTCCCACACTAATCCTTTTCTTTATTAAAAAAGATGTTTCCTACATTAATCCTATTAACTATTTTATACTTATATCTACAATGTAATCTATCGGAATAAAATAGTCACAATTGAAAGACCTTAAATCATTAGTATTCTTACATCAAAAATCCTCTCGGTCCTACTTCACAAATCCCCTCTCCTCAGGACCACAGACGTTAAACGAGAGTTTAGTAAGGAGTTCTTCTGTATACGTACACACACTCACAACTCTCTCTTTTCCGTTTACACCCTTTTACAATTACCTATTTGGGCCCCCTTTCCGTATACCCACGAGTAACATGATGAAAATAGTATAAAAACACCTAAACTTTATAAAATTTCATGTTATTTTTAAAAACCATGTATAAAATTAAAAAATTTGAATAGCATCGACTTTGTCAAACATTTCAAAAATACCGTTACTTTCGTGTCTCAGACTTGGTGACCTGGTGGTCCCTTAAGGGATCTAAAAATAATACACTTCTTGTAAATTGAGTGAGGATCGACGGACCATAAACCTATCTATGGTTGTCAAAAACCCATTTGTACTTTAATGGACCTGTGGTATACACACACACACATATTACGTACAGACAAACTTCAAAAGAGTTTAACACCCTCACTCTGTTTCTTAAAATTTACGGCCTTCGTAATAAATAAATATTCTATACAGTAAGGTATAGTAGACACACAATTACTTAACCTCAGACTATAAAAAGGTAGAAATTGGGTTTCCTGTTAAAGTTTCCGTAAAAAGTCCGAGACTCTCAACCTGTTCTAAAACAATCTATGCTATATTTACAAAGGACTACGTATCACCCTTATAATGGTAAACCCCTCCTATATACTGCTCGTTCTAAGATTTACGGTAATACCCCGTCGAGTCCCGTCCCTGTGAATCGGTTGGTGTGTAGACGTCAGACGTCTAATTCACTGGTGACGAAAGAAAAAGTCTCTTCCGTTACCGTGGGGTGAGGTCATGAGAACGGACCTTTTAGGGTACCTGTCTCCTCGGACCATCCGACACCAGGTACCCCAACACTTCTCAGGCTGTACTGACTCGCTGAAGGGAAAGTGAAAAGTGAAAGTACGTAACCTCTTCCTTTACCGTTGGGTGAGGTCACAAGAACAGACCTCTTAGGGTCCCTGCCCCCTCGGACCACCCGACGACAGATACCCCAGTGCGTCTTAACCTATACTGACTTCACTGAATCGTCGTCGAAGGAAAAATCTTAAAGGTACACCGTCAATAAAACACTTACTGTAGATGGTGCCCGAATGAACATTATGAAAAGGTATGTTGGTTCATAGTTAAGTCGTTTTTGGTTTGTCCGAGTAAATTTAACCTTTAATTTAAATTTAATTTAATTTAAATTTAACAAAAGGACTAAAACGGAAAAGAACTTCAATGGCGTTGGTGTCCGGTGTCGTAAAGGACTCCGAACCAGGGATGTGGCACGGATGTTCGTGTCACGTCAAACACGCACCAACGACACCCCGTCCTCAAGGGTAACACGGGACACCTGAGACTCATCTAAAACAGTGAAGAGTCAAAGGAGAAGGTCTTTCGTCCCTTGTCACTTTGAGGAAGGGTCCCAAAAACCACACTAATCTACTTCAATTACCTACTCTTTCTTCAGTGTACATGATTTACACTTAAAGGGAAGAAAGCGGGTAACTAGAATTAAAGGTCCATTAAAGATAACATTGATTGTTGACACGATTTTTATACAAATTATCTTAGATATGAGATGTTAGGTACTTGAACATTCGTCGTACCCTACTTATAACTGACTCTACTATTCTCGGTGTACACTAGGTGAACCTTCGATTCTCAGAGAGATTATGGTTCATTTGTAACGAATACGGAGAGAAGAGAATATTTACAGATAGTCCTTACTCAATTATATGAGGAGAATTAGAAAACATCTCGAGCGGGTAAGAGTTTGGGTGGTACTAACTCAAGCTTACCTGTAACCGGGGATACCCGTGAAGCAAAAAACATGACTGACGGGCAGAAGGATAAAGACAGGTGGGACGGTAGAGTTTAATTCTCACTTCGTATACTACACTTCACCGACGATTAAGTCCAGCGGTCCAATTCGTCGCTCCTTTCTAAGTAAAAGATAAGAGACCAGTATGAACCTCTAACGACAACAGTGGACCCGACTGAGATTCACCGACGGACGACTCGACGGGTGGACGAGGGTCGAGTGATCTGATCACATATCCAACCTTCGGGTTTCTATGTTTCTAATTACCTTGTCTTATGTCTCGGGTCTTTACTTAGGTGTGAATATATCAATTAATCAGATGTTGTTTCCTTTGTTCTGATATATTATCCCTTTTCTGTCGGAGAAACTCACCAAGACCCCTTTCATCTTCGAGGTACGATTTCTTAGTTTGACGTCTTAAGACGGTGTGATATGTGTTTTCATTTAGGTTTTACTTAATATCTGAATTTTCATTCTGTACTTTGGTATTTTGAAGATCTTCTGTGGTATTCGTAATACAAGAAACTGTAACTAGAACCATAAAAAAACCTATACGGAGGAATCCGTTCTCTTTGTTTTCGTTTAATTTGTTTACCTTGATGTAATTTGATTTTTTGAAAACGTGTAACTTCCTTTAATAGTCGTTTCGTTTTCCGGTTAATATCTTACCTTCTTCTATAAAAATATACTATATGGACTATTCCCCAATTGAAAGTTTTATGTGTTTCTTGAGTATGTCGAGTTGTAGTTTTTTTGTTGGACTGATTCTACCCATTTCATGGGTTTATCTGTAAAAGGGTTTTTCTACTGTATGTCTACCGACTGTCTGTGTCCTTTTCTACAGTTTTTAGTGATTAATTATTCCTTTATGTTAACTTTTGGTGTCTATGAGTGGAGTGTAGACTGTCTTACCGTTAGTAATTTTTCCGTTTGTTATCGTTCACAACCACTCCTACACCTCTTTTCCCTTGGGAGTACGTGACAACCACCCTTATATTTGACCACATCGGTGAAGCCTTTTGTCACACCTCTAAGAAGTTTTTTTAATTTTTATCTTGATGGTATACTAGGTGAGAACCCATAAATAAACTTCTTTTACTTTTATAATTAATGTTTTCACGTGAGGATACAAGTAACCTTCGTTGGATTCACGGGCATTTATCTACTTACCTATTTCTTCTACAACATGTATGTATATCATCTTATGTTGAATTGGGATTTCTTCGTACTTTCGAACGTAAACACTGTTGTACCTACGTGGAACTCCCATAATTCGATTCACTTTATTTAACCTCTCCCTTTCTGTACGTGATACTAAAGTAAATATACACCTTAGATTTTTTATTCGGTTTCTTGTTTGGATTGTTTTGTCTTTGTCTCAATATCTATGTCTCTTATTGGTCCACCATTCCTTCCTTTCTTTGTCTACTCTCTCTAATTCTCGATGTTTGAAGGTCAACATTTTATTTACTCAGTGGTCAAATTTTACGTGTCACACCTCTTATTTCAGTTGTTAACACACTGTAGAAACATATCACTGTATTGGAGTGATCTGAATAACACGACTATTAAAACATTATATATCCTTATAGTTTTGTGATACAAAACATGGTCTTTGATTGTGACACAAAATCCAGTCAATATGAAGTTTGTGTTAGTTTACTTGTTTACGTAATTTTTTTTTAGTCTTAACACCAATAGTCGCCACCTCTCAACCCCCCATATCCCTCCCCCTTAACCTACTTCCGTCATTTTTCCGCATGTTTGGAGGTCGATATTTTACTTTTTAGGGGTTTCGGAGGACCCAGACTAGGATCATCTCAGTCGGCTTTCAGGCTGATATAACCAGAAACAAAGAGTTTCCTGAACTCGGGAAATGTCTGTGGATCGTTGAGACTCCAGATGTAAAACAGACACCTTGGTTGTATGATTCCTCAGAATCGACACACACACACACACACACACACACAAAATTCCCGTTCCTCCTTTTCCCTCCTTTATCTTTTAATTTCTTCTTTCCCTATTTCTCTCTTTATAAAAATCTAATCCTGATCGAAAAGTCATTTCGACCAATATCGTATTATGACAAAAATAGTATCGACATCAAACAATAGTTTACTATCTCTTTTAGGATTTCTCTCAACCCTAAATCTTAGATCTTATACGTACATATAATTGACTTACTTATTTTTGAATAAAAGGGTCCAATCGATCCGAAGAGATTTACTGTTCTCTAATTTAACTGTACGCTAAATGAAAACCCCCCTTTGTTCTTTATTTTGAAACGTGTAATACATACGTACTTTAAGAAAGTCGGGTGGTGATATTTGGGGTAAATCATTTGGTTATAACGTTGAGGTCTTACATATATTAAAAGATATAATAAAAATTTCTCAATTATCACAAAGATCTACGTGTAAATTAAATATGGTCTTTCATTAAATAAGTCACTTTTCTGTAATGAACCAGGTTGACTTCCACTTAGTGAACAGAAAAGTATTTACATAACTTTTGATAAAAAAAGTCAAAAGACACTGGACACCAATTTCGTAAAAAATAGTACAATCTTCGGTAATCGTACCAAAAATATATTACATATATCATAAACGTTTTTTCTCGGATAAAAAGTAAGTACATAGAGAAAATCAAGTCATGAACTAAATTATTAATAATTATGGAAGTTCTTACTATATTACATAAGACTGAAATTTCCACAAGACCCGTTCGATAAAGAGATCAATTGCACTGATACCAAGACGTCAAAAATCCCTCTAATTTTTACGCGACTCCCAACTTTCATAGAACTGCGTAAAAGTTACTACGTGAAATCTATAAGTCGTGGTAAAATAGGATCGGAATGACACGTGAAAGATTTCCTTACTGGTTCTTTATTTCAGTACTTACATATGGATATTCACGGAGTTTGAATGGTACCTCTCACAATAACTAATTTTACATTTACACAATTTTATCTCTCTCATTTTAATACGAGAATATCTATGATCCAAAACCTGGATAATTGTGTTATAAATTTTAATATATATACGAAAAGGAGGTGACAACCCTTCAACGTCGACGACTCATATCGGATTTCAAATAACTGATCTGACTAAGAATCATTATCGGGACTGAACGTTTCAATGAATAACTAACTTAGTCCGTCTAACATGGAGATCGACCAATCATGAAGGAGAAACTGAATTTACTGGGACATAAACCTGTGAAACAGGTGGATGAAAGGTAGTAAATACGTAGAAACAATTATTACAAAAGACAATACAAAGATAGATAACGAACAAACGTTTCGCGTGGGTCTTCAGTTGTCTACCCAATCACTTATTGTCCTCTCGTGTCCTCTTTAACTTTCACAGTAATCACGTCTGATCTATGTTTCTGAAGAAACCCTTCCTCTTCATCTCTACCCTCAACGTGTAAACGTCTCACGTACCAGTTTGACCGGTCAGGACCACGTCAGTCCCATGATCTGTTTTGGCAATATAACGTAAGGTGTACATATAACATATAAAGTATTAGTATTAAAGAATCCATGAGTCAAGTCAAGTCAAGTCAGTGAGTCAGTACAGGCTGAGACGCTGGGGTACTTAACGTCGTGTGGTCCGGAGGGACAGGTAGTGGTTGAGGGCCTCAAGTGAGTCTGAGTACAGGTAACTCTGTCACTACGGTAGGTCCGTAGAGTAGGAGACAACAGGGGAAGAGGAGGACGGGGGTTAGGGAGGGTCGTAGTCTCAGAAAAGGTTACTCAGTTGAGAAACGTACTCCACCGGTCTCATAACCTCAAAGTCGAAATCGTAGTAAGGAAGGTTTCTTGAGGGTCCCGACTAGAGGAAGTCTTACCTGACCAACCTAGAGGAACGTCAGGTTCCCTGAGAGTTCTCAGAAGAGGTTGTGGTACCAAGTTTTCGTAGTTAAGAAACCGTGATCAGTCCCTCTTTTATATGACTTTTCCAAGAGTCCAAGATCCTTTCGTCGGCTGAACTGAACCAGTATCGGAGAAGGAGAGATCGCTACCTCTCGTTGTTAGTGTGAGGAAATCCCGAAAGAAAGTCGAGGAGTGGGAGATCTAATAAAACCCATTCAACGGTCTCAATTAAGGATTCCTTTCTATCGATATAGTAACACAAGTTTTGGAGGACGATTAACGACTGCGACATTCAGGTTTCAGTAAAAACTCACGTCGAGTGGCTCTGAGTACCAGACATAGGTTCCTAGAGACGGTTGAAGTAGAGCGTCGGACAGGAGGCCGGGAGGAGAATTCGGAGGCGAGGAGGATCAAAAGGTCCGGGCCGGGGTGGGTGTGAGGTGGACAAGGACGGGACGGAACTGGAGAAGGGGGTCTTCGTCGTTCACCCTCTAGACCTATCTCAAGTGGAACTCACCAGTCAAACGAGTAGACAGGATATTTTACTCTCTATCATATGTATTACTACGTGGTACTAAAACCATAAACATACCGTTCACCTTTCTTGAGTCTATTTGTACTTAAGTGTAGGACGTAATTCGTAAATCCTCGGACACTAGAACCGTCAAGGAGTTCAGAGAGACTCTGACTCAGGGAGGAGACCCCTCCTCTACTAGGTAGCGGGAAGTACCAAGTATCCTCCTAAATTAATCTATTGTGAAGGGTCACAAATAGTAAATTGGTCTTTAAGTCATGACATTTGTCTGAGATTAATTTTGAAGTCGTTATATTTATTAAGTACAATTAGTAGTCTTATGCCGCTGAGACCGGATTGTGTAAAACACAGAGATTCGAATGATACTCAGTATAATTTTAAAACTTTCAAAGGAGTCTTACTTAAATTTTTCATCACATCTAAGGACCCCTGATAATCTGTACACACGAGTACTACCAAGTCGAAGATCCATCCTACCCTAGTAGTGTGGTCTGAGGGGAAATAAATAGTGTTTGAGACAACAAATCTGTAAGACAGTCTTAAACACCTTCTTTCAATTGTCTGTTTGTGTTACTAAACCCTAAACAGTGATAAGCTCGTTGTGAAGAGACAAAACCACCAAAACAGATATCATAACACTAAGTACAACCAATCTCGGTGGTCTTTTCTTTCGTAATTTATTTTACATCCCTTTACTGCAACTTTTGTTTTTATTATCTTTCCCATTCACTTAATTCTCATCGACTAGACCCGGTGTCTTACCTTCTCACCCTCCTTATCATGGTCTCTCGCATCTCAAAACTCAGTACTATAAACTCAATCTTAGACTTATCTTACCCATGTAAAAACCCACTAATTTTTTTGATGGTTCTAAGGGTCCACTGAGTCGC
This sequence comes from Capra ibex, assembly GCA_006410555.1. Lineage (NCBI taxonomy): Eukaryota > Metazoa > Chordata > Mammalia > Artiodactyla > Bovidae > Capra > Capra ibex. The sequence goes on along the minus strand of SJYO01018169.1, from coordinate 27,430,582 downwards.
CATTTCTTAGACGGACGGTTACCTTTTCTACACCTTTTAGACCTCTTCTTTTACCGTTGGGTGAGGTGATAAAAACGGATCTTTTAGGGTGCCTGTCTCTTCGGACCTCCCCAGGTGTCCCAGAGTCTCTCAGGTGTACGGGTTCGTACGTACGTGGGTACATTTTTTTTAGATTGTTTACCTCTATGGGGAGACTATTTCACTTATTGTAATAGATGATGGTAATACTTTTAAAACGTTTAGGACTAAAAAGAAATTAATTTTTTAAAAAAGTTAACTTCATATCGACTAAATGTCACACCACAGTTACGGACGACATGTCGTTTCGCTGAGTCAATATGTGTACGTATGTATGTAAGAAAATAGAAAGCTTCAAAGAAGTTTCACCCTCATTTGTACACAGAAGGGACGCAGACGAATTGTCACCACCTTTATGTCGATTTATAAAGTATAATATATAAAACTTGTAAGAGTTTTCTCAAGAATAAAATGATTATATACAGTAACATTAATAATAAAGTTTGATAGTTATAAAAAACAAATATTAAGAGCGAACAGTTTACGAGGTACGAAAATCCTAAATAGGTTTATATAACGGAACAACCAATAAGAAAAAAAAAAAAGTAGAAAGGGACCGGTATACTCCGTCTGTCTGACACGAACTAAGATCTACTCACAAAAATCTATACTCGGGTAAGACCCTGACATGGTGTATATTCTTGAAATATTTTTTACTGAAATAATTATAATAATAGACCGGTCCGTCATACACCCGAGAAGGAACTGGTCCCTACCTTCGACAGGTGGGACATGTCCCTCGTACCTCAGAATTGATGAAGGGTGTACCAAGTCACCATTTCTTAGGTGGACGGACACGTCCTCTGTACCCATGCTAGAGACCCAACCCTTCGAGGGGACCTCCTCCTTTACCGTTGGGTGAGGTGATAAGAACGGATCTTTTAGGGTGTCTGTCTCTTAGAACCTCCCCAGGTATCCCAACTTTTCTCAGCTGTACGGGCTCGTACGTCAGGACATAAAAACGAACCCTTTAAGGCACCTGTCTCCTCGGACCGGCCGATACCAGGTACCCCAACGTTTCAGTCTTCCCTGAGTCACTGACTTATTGTTGTTGGTCCTTTCAGGTATTACCTAAATATTCCCAATGTGATTGTAGTAGTGGTTGTGCATAGGTGACATAGAACAGGGAGGACGGAGACGTAGTACCGGTCGATCCACCAAGTGACTCAAGAAGAAAATAGACTCCCGAACGAGAGACAGACGTTTGTGATAAATAAAAATAAGTTATGGTACGACGGAGTAAGAAAGAAACTGAGGAGGTATTGAGGACGGAACAATTTAAGGTAAAAACTAGTCATGGTGTAAGTAAGAGGTAAATAGTTAAGTCCGTAAGTACCACTAATAAGGTGTCTGTCTGACACATTATTATTGAACAAACCGGCATTGGATAGACAATAGTAAAATTAAATTATTAAGATCGGGTACAGATACGTACAGATGTTATATATGTAATACAGAATCTAAGACTTGAGAACCTCCCTTCCCTGATGTAGATAATTATAGAAACACACCCATTACCTGGTACTCTATTATTCTTTAGACGACGTATTTGATCGAATCCTTGGAACTTTTTTCTACGGGTCCTCGGTCGTCGTAATGTTTTACTAAACATGTCCGAAAAAAAAAAAAAATTAATTTTACTTGAACTACCTGTTTACTCAACGGTACAATAAGGTCCAGTCGTAATCTCTACCTACAAGTTAACAGGGTTTTTCAATGACTTTTTTTGTTTTGATAGGAAGAAGGTCCTTCGTAATTGACAACACGACACTCGAATCTGCAATTCCCCGTTCCTGACGTTAGTCTTTCCGTCTTCATTTTTAGATATAAATCGGATCGGTTTGGTCGGTGAAGAGGACTACAATTGTGTTTCTCGCCCAATTCACCTCCAGGTCTCTTTGAATGTCGTACTGGTGACTGCAGAAGAACAGAATTAAACTTTACACACTCTTTCGTCTTGTAAATATTTGGTGCTCCGTCAACACGTTAAAGGTTGTTTAGCCGGTGTTACGTCCTTCATTTTTACCGTTTAGAGAACCTGGTAGTTTTTACTCAGTTTGTAAAGGTCGGACGAGACCCTTTTTGACTAATTTTATAGTTTTCCGACCTCACTCATCGTCTCTCACTCTCTTTTCCTATTTTTCCTTTCCGCTCCTAGTCTCCGAAATGCGCACTTGCGCTACCGTCATACTAACCCCAAGAGTCCCGAGACACGCGTACTCTTGAACTAGTCAATAAAGTAATTAGTCATGAACGTCATACACACGACCTATTTCCGAAGGTTTTTTCGGAGAGAGTCGAAGAGACTGAAGAGGGTCATCTAGGTCCGGGTATGTAAATGTTTAAAACAAGTCAAACAGTTAAGTACAGGTAAACATATAGATCCAGACATTGTAAAGTTAAAGTTTAGACATTTCTTTCTACAGAGACAACTTTACTGATGTTGATGTCTTTAAACGTTCTAGTATTCAAAGAATGTGACCCTCCTAGTCCACAACCTTGGTAGAAGGATCTATTACGTCTTAATCGGACCCAAACTAAGGACCCAGTTCTTCTGGGGGACCTCTTCCCTTACCGTTGGGTGGGGTCATAAGAACGGACCTTTTAAGGTACCTATCTCCTCGGACCGTCCGATGTCGGGTACCTCAGTGTTTCTCAACCTGTACTGACTCTCTGATTGTGTTGTTGTTGTTTTTTGGTTTTTAGAGGTACCTAGTCCCATTGCCACCTTACTCCAACCTTCCCATTCCATATTACACGTATCTCACACAAATTATCCGTCAACAGGAGATACTTTCCTGCTTAAACACTCCTTTCTTAGAAACCCTTTTTCCCACCCATCTTTATTCCTAAGGTCAACGTTCCAAACACTGGTTTTAGAGACCACATCTAAAACAGTCCTCCACACCACTCAGACTCCTTATCTCTGTTCCCAAGTGTATTTTTTACTCTCTTCCTCCTTGGTCAACCAATCCTGACCCTTAATTATAGACCCGGTGGGCCTCCGGTCTCACCTCTACGACGACTCTAAGGTGACCCTCCCTACTCTTCCTCCTCCTTCACTCGTGTCTCTTGGACATCCTTCACCCTTTCGCGGCCTCCTCCGAACGAATTAAAAGTGAAATAGAGAGCTACGGACCTCGGTTTTATGTTTCTGTCAGAGTGGGATGTGCTATTTGTCTTACAATCTGACCGGACCCTCAGTTCTCAAATGATGAACATACCCCAAATAAACGATGACTTGGTACTTAACAACTATAATTACGGACGCCCCTCGTAGTGCGTTGTCACTTCCACGTAACGTCCTGAAGACATTCGTAGGAAAGTACGAGGTACTTCAACCTTTTGTGCTGAGGTAGAGCCCTCTGTCACACGCTCGACACCCCCGCCCCCCTCCCCCGTCCTCCTTTCCTTCAAGTCTCCGGACACAGGAATCCTTGTCTCAGAGGTGACGTGGGGGGAGGGAGACGGGGAGGTCGTAGTCGGAGTCGTGTCTATAACTCTGTCTTCTGTACCATAAAACCCCACCCCTCTTCCTTCCCTAACACTCTTCCCAATTTGTGTATTCACAACCACGGGTCCGATAAACTCCTATTATCTAATTCAAGGGACGTATGCTTAGAAGTTCAACACTTGAAAGTTTCTACGCCTATACACAAGGTAGTCACAGTCGTACTCACTGTAACGTCGAACGGGAGGTAGAGGATAACGACTACTAGGAAGTCAAGACGGCAGAGGGTGGAGTAGAGGGAGGAGGTGAGTCATTGAGAAGAACGGACAAGTGAGCTACGGTCGGGGACGCACGATCGACAATATGGCATGATGACATGTAAAGTTCCATGACATACATTCTAATTTTTACAAAAGAAATAAAAAACGTAAACAAAAAATACATAATAAACACACTTTTATAACATTTGGAAAATGTCAAATCATGATATATCAGTTGACACAATCAACCCATAGATCCGATTGAAACACCCTGAATTTGCTTGTCTAACCTGAATTGCTTGTCCGAGAACCTTTCTTTGAACGAGTATACACCCCCTGAATGACATACCTCTGTTCTTTTACACAGAACTTTACTCTTCGGGACTCTAAGACTAGTACATGGTTGGAGAGGACCCTACACCCACCAAAGGAGAACCTGAGGACGTCTCGGTAGTCAGAGTGCGTCGGACGTCGTGTCCGTCCTCCGGAGGACGTGAAGGACTCCTACGGGTCCCCGGTGTAAGTAAGTAGACGTACCGTACTCTACTTTTAATACGTAGAATATAAACAGACCTCTTATCGTACCCTCAATCCCTACACCTCTCGCCTGTATAGGTACCCGAAACTTAAAGGAGACTGTTAAACTTTTCAGGAAAAGAAATTTCAACCCGGACTGGCGTTCGTACCTGAACCCTTCCACAGCAATCTTGGGAAGAGAGGAGATAGGTTAGAGAGGAACCACTTCTCTTACCAAATTTTACAAATAGACGGTCCGTCCACACACCTTCACACTGTGTGCTATTACGTTCTAGTTACATAAACGTTTAGAATTAAAAACTCCGATCCTAAAACCACCCATTATTTACATTAGATTATTGACACCAAAATTACCACTACGAAATGCGAAGACTAAAAGAACGGGTAGGACAGGATGTATACTTTAACCTCCGTATGAAAAAAAAAAACAAAGTCTTCAGACAAAGTACAGAAATAACTGTTCTCCCCCCCTTTTTCCTCAGTGTCGTAAAGTCTGAAATAAGTTTCTGTGTTTGCCGTTGTTTCCCGTGGGTGTTCACTGTCCGTACCAGGGATTCCGGACCGAGATTCCGGTAGGACCTCCCACACCCACTGAAGAGTCGGGAAAGGGAGTCGTAGACAGAGAAGGAGGAGATACGGAGTACCTGTGGGGACTCTAGTCAATCTTGACACGTATTTGTTTCGGTGAGGTCTCCTCCGACCCGGGACGGACCGGCCTCAGTGGGTGCACCACCGGGACCCGTCGACCTCTCGCACCCCGTGACGAGTGCACTGGGGGGTCGGTTACCGGTCCGGAGAGAGACCTCGCCAGTCGACCCGAGAGGGGTTCCCTCGACCGAAAGTTCTTTTTTTGTGGTTGAACCAAGTACTTCCTGAACCCATTTTATGAAAGGGTCTTTGGAATTCTTTGTTTGGGAGAGTCTAAGGACCTCGCGACTTTGTTGACTCCGGCAGTGACCCACCGGTCCCCTCCCTTGGACCCCTTTCCGTCGGGCGACCAGGGAGGTCCGCGAGTCGCTCCCCGTGCGACCAGAAACGTCTAAGGTGCCGCCTGGGCACTCTTCGAGTTCCTCTTTCTGCGCAGGTTTCCCCGACCGGGGGAGACGGGAGATCGGAGGAACGAGGACGAACGACCGAACCCTGATCTTCGACCAAAAGTCTGCTCGGGGTCCGTTCGTCCAGACGAACCCGAACTTCGGGGTCTACGGTTCCGAACCCTCCGTATGAAAATTTTCGTTCATTTTCTATTCTTTCGACTTTATTTTCCCTCGTGTCGATAGATCCGAGTCAAAGAAGAATGTACTTTTACTCCCGCAACATGCTATACTCGAAAGGTAGAGGAAACTTGATTTTTTCAGATTAATACACTTTGTTTAATTTTTTCATGAACTCTCTATACTCCTTTGACAAATTAGTTTAACGTTAAGTGACCTCTGAGTCTGATGACCTCCGTCTCTTTCTCTGAAGTACATTACAATGAAATGTACTTACTCCATTCTTAGTCCTCTTGTTTGTCAGTCCTCTTTTTATCATGTTGTTTTACAAAAATAGTTACTTAATAGAGTACATTAACACACCAGTGGGTCCAGTTCGTGTGTGAGTTGAGAGATGGTTTTTGTCTTTTTACTAAAGTTTAGAGTTGACATTTTTTGTTTCTTATTTATACATATGTAACGATGATTTTTTATTTCAGAGTCGACGGAAACTGAATCTCCCCACCCTTAACCCCCACCCTTCCTCGGAGTTTTCCTCCCTTATATAAATACACAGTACGATTCAACGAAATCAGCACAAACTGAGAAACGCTAAGGTACCTGACATTGGGCGGTCCGAGAAGACAGGTACTCCAAGAGGTCCGTTCTTATGACCTCACCCAAAGGTGCGGGAGGAGGACCCCTAGAAGGACTAGATCCCTAGTTTGGACACAGAGTACAGAGTACGTAACTCTCCGAAAAATGGTGATCACGGTGGACCCTTCGGGCCTATGTGGACACCGACTAAGTACAACAACATGTCGTCTTTGATTTTGTTGTAACATTTTGTTAATATGTGATTAAAATTTTTTATTTTCTTTTTGAGTTGACGGAATATTTTTCCCACTTAGAATGTTAATCGTTTACCTAGTCTAATAGACGACAGGGTAAAACTCCGATTAGTGAACCCGTGGAACTGATTTCCACCTGGACCTTAAACTCAAATCTCTGTCCACTTCCTCTCTACAGACACACAAGAAGTAGTGTCTTACTCTTGAACTCGAGAAGCCGGTTACATCCACCACCCGTCTCCAGTCCCTCTCTCCTACCCCTCCCTCTCCACCTCTCTCCTCGACCGTATCACTGGTCCTAAGGTGTACCGGACCTTGTCGGTTACCTCTTCGGTTCCCAGGGGAAGGGGGTCTTATTAGGAATGAAAAAAAACTCTCGTAACTTATAATTTTGTTGTTGTTGTATAATCAATAATCTCTTCTAAATTCTTTATTCCACACACGCACACCCCCCCTACGTACGAGTCAACACAGACTGAGAAACGTGCGAACGAGTCAGTGAAGTCAACACGGGTTGAGACACGCTTGGGTACCTGTCATCGGGTGTCGGAGGAGACAGGTACCCTAAGAGGTCCGTTCTTATGACCAAACCTAACGGTGCAGGAGGAGACCTCTTCCGTTACCGTGGGGTGAGGTCATGAGAATGGACCTTTTAGGGTACCTACCTCCTCGGACCTTCCGACGTCAGGTACCCCAGCGACTCCCAGTCTGTACTGACTCACTGAAGTGAAAGTGAAAAGTGAAAGTACGTGACCTCTTCCTTTACCGTTGGGTGAGGTCACAAGAACGGACCTCTTAGGGTCCCTGCCCCCTCGGACCACCCGACGACAGATACCCCAGTGTGTCTCAGTCTGTGCTGACTTCACTGAATCGTCGTCGTCGTCGTCGGGAGGAGGTCCCCGAGAAGGGTTGGGTCCCTACCTTGGGTATAGAGAAAAGAGAGGACGTAACGTCCACCTAAGAAAAACGTGACTCGGTGAACACTTCGGGTCTTTTTGCAACGGAAGAAACCAAGATCAATTAAGTCCATTATTACTTTTTTAATATTTTATTTAAATAAATCGTCTTTTAGTTTAGAGGTTTAATAATATTTTATGTTACTAAAAACATCCTTTTACAGTTAAAGATTGTGTTTATCGGTCTCTAGGGTGAAGTACGACAAGAAAATTTTAAAGGTAAGTTGTAGATAGAACCGACACTATCTCTTATTTTGGATTTAAAATTTACGAGTGTCGAACGGGAGTAAAAAAGGTTTCTTCCTTTCTCGAAAACCAAAGTCACTACGGTGGAACGACAAGACTAGTCATACTTCCGTGTCTAAACTTCTACTACTCTCACACAACCCGGTGTCACCCATTTTGTCCCTTATTCGACGACACCAACATGTCTGTTACTTCCGTCTTTTGTAGGTCCCCCACCCTCTCCACTCGATTCTACTCTTAATGCAGTGATAGCTAACCAAGAGGGACACATATTTAGAGACACTGCACGATAGTCATTTTCACGAAAACTTCGTTTTAGGACCTTAGTCATGTCCAACTCACATTACAAGATAAGTAAGTTCAATAAAGGTGTAGAAAGGAGTAGGTATTTAAGAACCACGTATTAGTCTTCACATACGTTTCGTCTACCTTGGCCGGTTGTCCTCTACGTATTTATGCCTCGTACCTAAAAAGTCTGAGGACCCTACCCCTATTGGAACGAGATCACCTTTGACAAAAACAAACCTAAATGGTCAAGACACTGATACCCGACCAGGTATAAAGAGATAACGAATTAGTCATTTTATATCTTTATCGATTACGTAGATTTCTGGTCACCCGATCCCGAAGGGACCTCCACGTCACCAATTCTGAGGTGGAAAGTTACGTCCCCTGTACCCAAGTTTGAGATCAGGTCCTTCTAAGGTGTACAGCACCTCGTTGATTCGGGTGTTCGGTGTTGATGACTTGGACTCACAACGTTGATGACTTTGGAGGCACGGACCTCGGGCACGAGACGATGTTCTCTTCGGTGGTGTTATTCTTCGGACGTGTGGTGTCGTTTCTCAACGGGGACAAGCGACGTTGATCTCTTTCGAACGTCTCGTTTCTTCTGGGTCGTGTCGGTTATCTATTTATTTATTTAGAATATTCTTTTTGGGTCACCCGATCTAGTCCCCTAGATAAGTCCAGAGAAAATTAAGAGTCTATAACTCGAAATCTTCCATAATTGTGACTTAGTACAAAATGATCGTATCCTACAAGCTCCTGTGTTTGAACCTAACTTTAGAGAAAACGTTTTGAATGATTCCTCACTACGGAGCGAACACTAAATTATAAAGAGTAAAAGACAAAGGATAAAACATTGTACTCTTCAGAGAATTCCAACAATGTTCCTATCTCTAGTACGAGTATTCGTAAATCGTGTCAAATACCAGGTACCTTTCGAGAATTATTGACCGTCACATATATTGTGGCACATATATTGGTGGTGTAGGTATTGGTGTTAGTATATCTTGAACTGTAATTTTACCTTATTTACCCATGTCAAACAAACAACCCTCCAAAAACTAATAACAAAGTTAAAGGAATGATCATCAAAAAATCATTTCAGATACCTACACTCTGAACCTGACACTTCTTTCGACTCGTGGTTTCTTAACTACAAAAACTTGACACCACAACCTCTTCTGAGAACTCTCAGGGAACCCGACGTTCCTCTAGGTTGGTCAGGTAGGATTTCCTGTAGTCAGGACCCACAAGTAATCTTCCTGACTACGACTTCGACTTTGAGGTTATAAAACCGGTGGAGTACGTCTCAACTGAGTAACCTTTTCTGGGACTACGACCCTCCCTAACCCCCGTCCTCCTCTTCCCCTGCTGTCTCCTACTCTACCGACCTACCGTAGTGACTGAGCTACCTGTACTCAGACTCACTTGAGGTCCTCAATCACGACCCGTCCCTCCGGTCCGTACGACGCTAAGTACCCCGGCGTTTCTCAACCTGTGCTGACTCGCTGACTTGACTTGACTTACGTCTAGAATAAGTGACTACCTACTTACGTATTTCTTCTACCCTATATTCAGGTATTACCCATGACAACGACAAATCCAAGATTCAACACAGGTTAAAAAAACACTGGGGCACAGACATCGGACGGTCCGAGGAGACAGGTACCCTAAAGGGTCCGTTCTTATGACCTCTCCCAACGGTAAGCGAAGAGATCCCCTAGTAGGTCTGGGCCCCTAGTTTGGACGTAGAAGACGTAACCGTCCGCCTAAGAAATACCAACTCGGTGGCCCCTTCGGGGGTATTACCTGTGACGACGACGACGATTCAGCGAAGTCAGTATAGGCTGAGACACGCTGGGGTGTCTGTCGTCGGGTGGTCCGAGGAGGCAGGGACCCTAAGAGGTCCGTTCTTGTGGACTCACCCTACGGTAAAGGAAGAGGTTACGTACTTTCACTTTTCACTTCAGCGAGTCAACACAGGCTGAGAATCGCTGGGGTACCTGACATCGGGTGGTCCGAGGAGGCAGGTACCCTAAAAGGCTGTGATAATTCGGTATTTTTTTTTTTGGTCACGTTAGGACGGTACCCACTCTCGTACCTACCTAAACCTCCCATAATACGTACCTTGTTGTCTGGCCAAGGTCTATCCTTTTCCTCATGCAGTTCCGACATATAACAGTGGGACGAATAAATTTAAGATACGCCTCATGTAGTACTCTTTACGACCCAACCTTCTTCGTGTTCGATCTCAGTTCTAACGGTCCTCTTTATAGTTATTGGAGTCTATACGTCTACTGTGGTGGGAATATCGTCTTTCACTTCTCCTTTATTTTTCGGAGAACTACTTTCACTTTCTCCTCTCACTTTTTCAACCGAATTTCGAGTTGTAAGTCTTTTACTTCTAGTACCGTAGACCAGGGTAGTGAAGTACCCTTTATCTACTCCTTTGACGCCTTTGTCACAGTCTGAAATGAAAAAGCCCGAGGTTTTAGTGACGTCTACCACTAACGTCGGTACTTTAATTTTCTGCGAATGAGGAACCTTCTTTTCAATACTGGTTGGATCTATCGTATAACTTTTCGTCTCTGTTATGAAACGGTTGTTTCCAGGTAGATCAGTTCCGATACCAAAAAGGTCATCAGTACATACCTACACTCTCAACCTGACACTTCTTTCGACTCACGACTTCTTAACTACGAAAACTTGACACCACAACCTCTTCTGAGAACTCTCAGGGAACCTGACGTTCCTCTAGGTTGTTCAGGTAAGACTTCCTCTAATCGGGACCCTAAAGAAACCTTCCTTACTACGATTTCGACTTTGAGGTCATGAAACCGGTGGAATACGCTTCTCAACTGAGTAACCTTTTCTGGGACTACGACCCTCCCTAACCCCCGTCCTCCTCTTCCCCTGCTGTCTCCTACTCTACCGACCTACCGTAGTGACTGAGCTACCTGCACTCAGACTCACTTGAGTCCCTCAACCACTACCTGTCCCTCCAGACCGCACGACGCTAAGTACCCCAACGTTTCTCAGCCTGTACTGACTCGTTGGCTTTACTCGGTTGACTGTGATTCATTTATTCAGTCTACCTCTTTCATTTTATGACATACTAAAGTAGTATAACCCTTAACTTTTTTGTTTTGTTTGTTTACTTTATTTTACTTTTGTTTAGTATCTATGTCTCTAATCTAATCACCAACGGTCTTTCCTTCTCCCACCGTCCCACTGACTTTACCTCACCCTCTTCACCCAGTTGTCATTACCTACCCAGTTAGATCTGAACATCAACACCATTGATCTGAACTTCAACACTGGTGAGACATCACATATGTCTACAACTTAATATTACGATAAGGTGGATTGTTAATATATTATTTTTACGAAAAAGATTCCTGTTTTTAATTCGGATTTATCTTGTGTGTTGAGGTCGGTAAAGTCAAATTGTTCAGACGGATTACACACTTTAATTCGAACGTTTTACTAAATCAAGGGTCTACATTAGTAAACAAAGAAAAGTATGTCTACTACCGCGACGTAAACGTGTCTAAACAATTAAAAGAAAGACAAACTCTGTATTTCTACACTAAGGTTTAAGGACTAATTCTTGTTATGCTTTAACATCGTTGGAATTTTTTTTCCACTTGACAATCTCGAAAGACATCGGACGTAAAATTTCTAAAGAGAGGTAGAAAACCTCCATCTATTTATAACGGTCATAAGGGAAAAAAGCACACGATTACCAGACAAAAAACACATGGTTAACAGTCAAGTCTTTTGGACGACCGGGGAAGAAACACCAATCTCCTCTGTCAACGATCCTCTATACGGTCACGGTCCTGGGTTCCGTTTCTAGTCCACCAGAACGTGCATAAGTGAACTTTAGATTTTCACTCCTGGAAGGGTCGACCCAGTCAGGAACCGTTTTATGATTTCACTTAGTTCAAGTATAAACCCCGGAAAATAAACGATAAAGGAATAAATAAGAGACGGATACGTTTCACAAATCGTTTTACTAATAAAAAACGAACTACTATAACAAGTTCATTGTCATTTCGTAACACCTATTCCTGAAAAATCCTATGTTAAGAGGGTCTCCTAGTAAGACATTGAAAATTAAAATCTGAGTGTTCTACAATGTCTTATGACGTTCTCCAGGGTATCTAGGAACTGGATCGAAACGGATTACCTTAGTAGAATATATTGGTGTCATGTAATAGTTTTGACTCTTTAATTGTAACGTTCTATGTCGATTGATCTGGTATCTGTCTCCTTTGAAAAATTCTTATTTTTAAAGAGTTCCTATTTTCCTTTAGAAAAGACTTAGAAGTACAGTAGAGGGCGGGTGGGTTTGGGGATGACACGTGTGGATCCAAAAACGGGAACAGAGTGTTGAACAACTAGGATCTGTGGGAAAAGAAGAGGTGAGGTTGGAAAATCTCCGCCCTAGTGCGCCTTCGGTGGGAAATCAGAATAACAAATAATTTCATTGACCGTAAGCTATTTGTAAAAACTCATTTTCTCACTGATTGTTAACCAATCCAGATATTCCCCGAAAGACAAAAGTTTCAGGGGAATAATATGTGTAATAGAGATGACTCTTGTAAGTACCAGATCCTCTTTCTCACGTCTGTTACTTTCGTAAGTTTGAAACCGTAAATAATCCAACTCGGAACACTGTTCCATTACTTACAGGAACCAGAACGGAACGAAGTACACGAATTAATGTAGGTGGATTAGCTCAACAACACTTCTAGGTTCCTCCATTGCATACATTATTTCTTACTTTGTGTCCCCGACACCCTCCATCTCTCCCGTGTTCTGAAATAACGGTAAAATGTTTGATTCCGAGTCTCCCATTCAGGAACACCTGTCAATATTTCGATCATGTCGCACGACGACTGTTCTTGGAATTTAGAACGTATTATCGTGTGATGGAAAGGGTCGGTTGTCCTCTATGACAATTATTTGTTTGGTGGTCGTTATTGGTACCCCAATCAATTCCTCTAAATTCTACAACAGGAATACACCAACTGAAGAAAACGATATACGGGTCTTTTAGGAGAGAAACCATCCCGAACCACTACCCTATTCGGTTGTCCACTCAGTACCCAGACCCAACGACCCAACCCCCAGGGACAGTTTACGGGAGGTCAGACGGGTGACACACCTCTCGTACATCGGTCCTCAGGACGAACGACTTAAGACGAAGACCTCCAGTACCTCCCTCCTCCTGAACCGTAAAAGTTCATAAGTGTCACGTAATAGTTGTAATAAAATTTTTAGGTTTCTATTTAAATTTTTCAACCTCCCAGAACTGTTAATAACAGAAGTAGTGATAATGGTTAAAAGACGAGTACTTTTATTAAAAGATAACTGTTTTCTTGTATCCTGATAAAAAATTTATTTGTATCTTGTAAAAATGGTGTACTGACCATTGTGTGATCGATTTAACGAAGAGTTGAACGGGATTTATGGAAAATTGTAAAGGAACTTAGGGAGTATGATCTTACGGATAAACCTTCATAAGGAAACCGAATAAATTGGACGAGTAAAGTAACTTTACTCTCTCCTCTACCGTTTTATATAATACCTAAATACTCCGACAACGAACGTTTATAGGTGTTGTGAACCCAATATGATTTTGGTGAGTCAAAAGCCACCACCACACGTTAAACTGAAAAGTGAGAAATCAATTTTTTACCGTTACTGTCGTCATTCTAGTCTCTATCTCTTTCGATCCTTGATAGTACAAAGAGGTCCTAAACTTTAGTAAAAGAACCAAAGTGTGACAGAAGGTAGAACCTGACAGTTTAACTCCACATGATTCTCCAGTCCTTCAGACCTCTATTTCCCCTTTTTTAGTGAACGCACGTCTTATACGGTAGTCCTAACCCTTTCAATGTTGACTTTATACGAAACTCCGTAAGGAGTCATGTCACAGAATCCCAGTTATTTAAAGACGTTTGAAAATTCTCTGTCCCGTTACATTTGTACGAACACTTAGAATTTAAACAGTATTGTTAATAAGAGTGTGGCATTCCATACTTTCCCTGGGTCTTTCAAAAGAAAAAGTTAAACGAAACTGAAAAGAGTAGTATATATTGGGTTCTTCGTTTTTGTAAAATAAAGACAAACGGATTATATCAAATTTATTTCAAATTACGTCTTGTCGAGAAAAGAAAGTAATTTTTTATCTAAACAAAACTTTTATTACATATGTCTCTCCTTCGTTTTTTTGACAGTACTATTGTTTACGTTTGACAGGTAGACCCGAGGAGCACACAGACGCTTAAAGTGAAAGATGAAAGGGAATAAAAAGAAGAACCCTTATCACTCTTTGGAACGATTTATTTTTTCCTCAAAAGACTTCCCTAGAAAGACACTCCTCCGTTCGGATACTATGGTTAGTGTTTTTCGATTCCATTTTTTCGCAACGTTTGTGTGTCCTTGGTCCTCGTTTGTATATCTGATAGGGTCCTACACAGGAACCCGTGTAAGGAACTTGTGTTAGAGAACTTTATATGGTACTGAATACTTTGTTTACAATTACAGTTGATATCGTTGACTAACAATACTTCGTATCTAAATGTACCTTACAATCATAAGGTCGAAAATTACATTTATGGTCTTTACATAAGGCTTCTTAGGAAGACTTCACTCTACTGTCAAAATAGTCTTTTTTTGTAAACATGGATTTTTCGTATGTACAGTCATTAGTTGTAAACAGGAAAACTAATAAAGTATTTTAGGATTCCATCTGTTTTAATTTACGACTCATATGAATGTTATAAAAGGTTTTTGGTTCTACATCTACTTCTGTCCTGGTCTACAGTAAAGGAAGAGTCTCTTTGACTAATTACTTTCACTTATGTCAAACCAGGACCAAAGACTCGACGAAGACGAGTGCCACCAACATACGATAAAGACAGACGTTAGAATCGTCAATGTGTCGTTGGAGGGGTGGGCGGAGAGGGAGAGAGAAGGGCCAGGAAGAAAAAAGAAAGAAGGAAAGGGAAAGTGTTAGAGAGGAGGGGTGGGTGGAAGACATTTTCAGAATTATGAAAAGAAGTGTGTGTGTGTCTACTTCAAAGTCTCTTGTGCGTCCGAGAAGAACAGCTGAAATTTATAGTTCGAAGGTAGGGACTGTTGTCAGATATTTCCTACACATGCCTGTGTCTGTTTACAGACTTGACTAGTTTCGATGTGTCTCTCTGTCTTTAGCTCGAACCTCTACGTAGTCCTCGGTTTTGACAAGAAGGGGGCACACTAGACCCCGATCCTTTTCGTGTCCTGATACGTCGTGTTTTACGGAAACACCTTACTTGATACTCTGTCCTCAAATTGATATTGAGCTCATTAGAAAACACTCGACAGACTCAAATCCGTAAACTTCCTATCCTATAACAAGTGTCTTGTCAGATCTCCTTACTGTGTGTTTAGAATGTAAAGAACTTGCGCAATCAAAATGATACCACCTCTGGTACGACACAGTAACCACCACCTCATTTTGGAGGGACCCAAACTCAGTGTCAGTCGAAAAACTCTCAACACCTCGGTGACTAAGAACCGGCTCGGAACGGAGGGACCTCCTTCTGTAGAGAGCTCGGTCCATCGACACTACTGGTCGTCTCTTGAGTGACTGATAGACCGTACCCAGGGTCAGGTAACATCCACAAACTATTTACCGTCGAGTGTCCTACTACAAGATAATAAAAATCGTCACCCTAATTTTTGAGTACATTTACATTTCTTGTAAATGTACATTACGTAAAATAAAAATAGAATTAAAAATAACTTCATTTTAACTAAATGCTATAGTACAATCAAAGTCCACCCGTTATGTCGTTAAGTCAATATGTATGTACATACAAGAATCAGCACAGACTGAGAATCACCGAGGTACCTGACATCGGGTGGTCCGAGGAGGCAGGTTCCCTAAAAGGTCCGTTCTCATGACCTCCCCCAACGGTAAAGGAAGAGGTCCCCTAGAAGGGTTGGGTCTCTGTCTTGGGTCCAGAAGGACCCGTAACATCCACCTAAGGGATGTCCCTTCGGGATGTATGTATACTTATATACATAAGAAAAAGTCTAAGAAAGGGAAGTATGGAATAACGTTTTATAAGTCCTATCAAGAGACACGATATGTCATCTAGGAACGACAAATAGATCAAATATATGTCATCATACATATATTATTAGGGTTTAAGGATTAAGTAGGGAGGGAGTGCAAAGGAGAAACTATTGACATTCAAACGAAAGATACGGACACCCAGATAAAGACAAAAACTTTATTCAAGTAAACATAATAAAAATATACAAGGTGTATATTTTGTTTATAACACACTATAAACAGAAAGAGATAGACTGAGCGAAGGGGATGATACTAGTAGAGATCCAGGTAGTTACTCTACCTGACGATGTTACCGTAATTCTTACGTAATAGAAATTTAGTCCGACATAGTAAGAATAAAACGTTGAACTAGTAAATAACGGTCTTCTTTGCCCATCATGAAACTGTACTATTTAAACAAACACGCCAATTACAGAGAATTGGTAAATAGTACATCTTAGATAAGTTTAATGTACTGAGATATAAAAAAACTCGAGGTTTTAGTGACGTCTACGACTGACGTCGGTACTTTAATTTTCTGCGAATAAGGAACCCTCCTTTCAGTACTGGTTGGATCTATCGTATAAGTTTTCGTCTCTGTAATGAAGCGGTTGTTTCCAAGTAGATCAGTTCCGATACCAAAAAGGTCACCAGTACATACCTACACTCTCAACCTGACACTTCTTTCGACTCGTGGCTTCTTAACTATGAAAACTTGAGACCACAACCTCTTCTGAGAACTCTCAGGGAACCTGACGTTCCTCTAGGTTGGTCAGGTAAGACTTCCTCTAGTCAGGACCCACAAGAAACCTCCCTTACTTTGAGGGATGAAACTTACTTTGAGGTCATGAAACCGGTGGAGTACGCTTCTCGACTGAGTAACCTTTTCTGAGACTACGACCCTCTCTAACCCCCGTCCTTCTTTTCTCCTGCTGTCTCCTACTCTACTGACCTACCGTAGTGGCTGAGCTACCTACACTCAGATTCACTTGAGACCCTCAACCACTACCTGTACCTCCGGACCGCACGACGTTAAGTACCCCAGTTTTTCTCGACCTGTGCTGACTCACTGACTTGACTTGACTTGATATAGTAACTGAGACTGTATTCTTCAGATTAAGATTTACCGCCGATTTGCTAGTATAAATGTGGTAAAAAAAAAAAGACCATCTCCATTAATTATAGTACTTTCCTCTTTGCTCTATATACTTACTCATGTTAAGGAATAAGTAAATCGTCTGAATGAATCACTTTACAGTAAGAAAACCGTCTTTACAAATATCAATTGACCTAAGGTCACGAGTAAAGTACTAGTTATTTACAAGGAAAGTACAAATAACAAACATTATTAAATTATTAAAATTTTTAATGAAATCTTTATCACAAAGGACCCTCCTCCGACACCCTGTACAGTTCCCGTCTGGGTAGTCTTCGAAGAGTTGTCTTCACGACTCCTTGAACGAAACCTTTCACAGACATATTTCACTCGACAATTATGTCTCCAAATGTTTCACTAGGACTACGATAAAACAGTCGAAACTTACAAAACGGACTCGACTACTGTGTCTGTCTGTGTTACCGGTCGTCGGTCCTTTGTGAGAAAGGAAATTTTTTTTTTTAATAAATGAACCTACATGATCCAGAATCAACACCGTACACCCTAGATCGAGGGACTGGTCTCCAACTTGGGTCCGGGGGTCGTGACCCTCGACCTTCAGAATCGGTGACCTGGTGGTTCCTTCAGGGTTATAAGAAAAAAGAGGGGTTATAAGAAATTATTATATATGTACCTCACATAAAACCCCGAAGAGTCCACCGTGATCACCATTTCTTGGGTGGACGGTTACGTCCTCTGTACTCTCTGTACCCAAGTTAGGGACCTAGTCTTTCTAGGGGACCTCTTCCCTTACTGTTGGGGGAGGTCATAAGAGGGTACCTGTCTCCTCGGACCACCCGATGTCAGGTATCCCGACGTTTATCAGTCTATGTTGACTTCGCTGAATCGTTCATCACATAAAAATTAGAGTTTAATGGTGATGTTTTGAAGTTTTATTAAAGAGTAAAGAGATTCTGAAATATTTATCTAAAACGATTTTATTGATAAATAACTCTCCTTATTAAAATCCGTAAACTAAAAAGTCCTTTACTTTTTAGAAAGAATAAAGACCGTTTCTGTCATTTAGACCTTATAATCAAAATGTATTCGTGACCTTTTTTACGTTCACATAGTCTCATGGGGATAGTGTGTAATGTCGTCCGTGAGAAAAATAAATCCCAGTCTCCGAAGGAATGACACTTCCCGACAGAAAACGAAGAATCAGACAATTAGACGTAGGGACCGGAGATGGGTGATCTACAGTTATTGTGAGGGACCAACACTGTTAATTTTTACAGGGGTCTGTAACCGTTTACGGAGGACCCCCGTTACACGAAGATCGACTCTTCACGTAACATCGTTTTCTAAAGGGACTTGACACAAGTTCATAACTAAAATTTGTCTATTAACTTTCTCTTAAGAAGGATGGATTTAAATGAATAAATAGAAAATTCTAATAAAAAATAAACCTGGTAAAATTTCAGAAATAACTGAAACAATGTCGTGACAGAGACAAAATACAAAACAAAAATACCGGTGCTCCCTACACCCCAGAATCAAAAGGTTGGTCTCTAGTTTGAACGTGGGGGACGTAACCTACTACTACAGAATTGGTGACCTGGTGGTCCTTTCAGAGGGACTTAAATTTAGTTCCATAAAAGAGTAAAAGAACAAACCGTTAAAATTTAAATTTGTAAAAAATTTTTAAATTAAAATAATTTTAAAAAAAGAACCTCATGTCAACTAAATGTCATAACACAAGAACAAAACGTAATAAACTTCTGATTTCTCAAAATTTTTGTTTGTCTACAACCACTCCCCTCCCTATTCAGTCCTCGAACCCTACCTGTGTGTGATGATATGTATTTTATCTATCGGTTGTTTCTGGATACCATGTCGTGTCTGTTTATGTGACTTATAAGACATCATTAGAAATACACTTTGCTTAGACTTTTTCTTACCTATATACACATTGACTTAGTGAAACGACACGGGGACTTTGATTGTATTGTAATATAGTTGATATTATACTTTATTTTTAATTTAATTCTTCTATCTTCTGTATACTCTGTTTTGTTTGTTTTTTGGGTTTGCCCACAACATGTACGAACTGAAAGGGAAAGCGGGTCCAACAAACTAATAGTGGACGTGATAACCCGGGTCGTAGACACTGCAGTGAGGAGACGAACCGACCCGTGTAGGTCCTAAAGATGGGGTGTAGACACGACTGTGTCCGAACGTCTCCAGTTATGGAGAAGAAGTTTGGAATAACGCCGAGAGACTTATCATTGTTTTAAAAGTCAAACTTCTAATGAAGAGTCTTGTTGCACCACTCGGTTTGGTCTACTTGTAATAATTGGACAGACATAATACATCTAAGTTCAAAGATTGGACCACCTAAAGGGAAGGATAATGATGACTTTATATGTTGTTACAAGAAGTCGTCGTATAAAATTTTAATCTATTACTATAAATTCCCCAAACCAGGTACGAAGACTTGGATAAACGGTGGCGGTAAAAGTCGTCGTCTTTGTCAGTAAAAATACTTTACAGACAAAAACTTACATCTGGACCCTTTCAAGGTTACTTTCTCCAACTATTTTAGAACCAGTGCCGAAGTGTTACATCTCTGTAAGTCTTTTGTCATTCGGTTGAGTATGTAATTTTTATCCACTCTAGGTTCTCGATTTACGTACGACAGTACATCGAGTAGGATACCTAGGTAAAGATTAACTGTCGACAGTCAGTTCGTTGTGGGAACTCTATGAGTATCGTTTTCTGTTAAAACCGACAGAACTAAATCGTAATTAATTTGTTAAGACCTCACGTTACTAAAGACCCCTTACTATAGATCGTTTTACATGTGGACCCTGTCTCGCTGATTATCCATGTCCGTAAAGTCTTCTGTAAAACATGTTTTAGACTTGTTAAAGTAGGGTCCACCTTCCCTAGACTTCGATAATACATATAGTAAAATCGTCTCTTAGTTACTACTTTGTCATTTGGTTGAGAACATACCTAAGTACACATCAGAAACTCTGTATATTATACCTTTATTGTCTTAATTCACTAGGAGCCGTCTTGACTGTCACACTTCTACCCCAGTCTCAATCGTTCGAGTTGTGTAGATAGATAATTAGGTAGATAGACAGACAATAGAAGGTACGTAGATAGGTTAAATAGACAGATTAGATATTATATCGGATAGATAGTAAATAGTGTATAGATCGATTAGATAATAGATGGATTACATAACGGATAGATTCACTTCGGCGAGTCAGTACAGGCTGGGAAAGGCTGGGGTACCTGACGTCGGATGGTCCGAGGAGGTAGGTACCCTAAAAGGTTCGTTCTCATGACCTCACCCAACGGTAAAGGAAGAGGTCCCTTAACGGACAGATTAGACAGTAGATAATACCCGAAGGGTCCACCGAGTCACCATTTCCTGAGTGAATGGTTACGTCCTTTACGTCAAACCAGGAACCCAACCCTTCTAGGGGACCTCCTCCTTTACCGTTGAGTAGGGTCATGAGTACAGACGCTTTAGGATAACCGTCTCCTCGGACCACCTGATATATATCAGGTACCTCAACGTTTCTCAGACTACACTAAATCCTCGATTTGTTGTTGTTAGTAGATAATATGTAGACAGATTAGATGGGTCGATTGGTTGGATAATAGATAATAGATGGTGGACAGATAGATTAGATAATAGATTAATTACACAATAATAGATTAGACAGACATTAGATAATGAATAGTGGACAGATCAGATAGATCAATCAGATAATAGATTGGATGATAGATACATTTTGTAGATAGATAGATAGTAGATAGTAAATAGTTCGATTAGAAAATAGATGGATTAGACGTACACACGTACGAGTCTGTGTCTTTTGAGAAACACTGGGGGTACCTGACACCGGGTGGTCCAAGGAGACAGGTGTCTTAAAAGATCCGTTCTTATGACTCACCCAACGGTAACGGATGAAGTCCCCTAGAAGGACTAGGTCCCTAGTTTGGACGCAGAGGACACAGAGGATGTAACCGTCCGCCTAAGAAATGGTGACATGGAGGACCCTTTGGGGTAAATTAGATACATAGATAGTAGATAATACGTAATACATAGACAGAGTAGATATATAGTAGATAATGGTTAGTACATAGACAGATTAGATAATATATTAGATAATAGATTAGGTAAATAGATAGTAGAATGTGTCATGTATAGTTAACTACCGTAAACAATGCATGTTAGATCTAGATCTTAAATCATTATAATTGGAACGGAATGAATGAATGATAACATTCACTTGTGTGAGTTCAAAGTCTGAGAAGATGAGTTTAATTCAGATGGGTCAAGTTCTGCCTGATCCACCAAGTTGATACCTTCTAAAAAATCTCTTCTTATAGACGTATCACTCACACCTCTGTCTCTTCCAGTACTTGACTGTCTGTATTATCTTTGTTGTAAAGTACAGTTTTCGTCTACTCACGTCCCTATTCGTACACGTTTGTCGTCGTTACCTACCCAATACAGTCTTTTATTGTTCTTTACTATCGTCTCTCAGTACCCCATTACAAAACAACCTCTCCCAGTCTGTTATCTAACTAATTAAATCTGGTGTTTCATCCTAAATGTAATGTACAACTACGACTTCTTCGACTTCAACTTACCAAGATACTTCTGGATGTTTTGGAAAATCTTGATTTTGGGTTTTTTCTACAGGAAAAGTAATCTCCCCTGACCTTACGTTTTCATCCTTCAGTTCTTTGTGGACCTCATTGTCCGTTTAAACCGGAACCTTACGTCTTACTTCGTCCCGTTTCTGATTATCTCAAAACGGTTCTTTTACGTGACCAGTATCGTTTGCGGGAGAAGGTTGTTGTGTTCTCTTCTGAGATGTGTACCTGTAGTGATCTACCAGTTGTGGCTTTAGTCTAACTAATATAATAAGCGTCGGTTTCTACCTCTTCGAGATATGTCAGTTGTTTTTGTTCTGGTCCTCGACTGACACCGAGTCTAGTACTTGAGGAATAATGGGTTAAGTCTGAATTTAACTTCTTTCATCCCTTTTGGCGATCTGGTAAGTCCATACTGGATTTGGTTTAGGGAATACTAATATGTCATCTTCACTCTTTATCTAAATTCCCAGATCTAGACTATCTATCTCACGGACTACTTGCTACCTGACTCCAAGCACTGTGACATGTCCTCTGTTCCTAGTTCTGGTAGGGGTACCTTTTCTTTACGTTTTTTCGTTTTACCGACAGACCCCTCCGGAGTGTTTATCGACACTTCTCTTCTCTTCACTTTTCGTTTCCTCTTTTCCTTTCTATATTCGTAGACTTACGTCTTAAGGTTTCTTATCGTTCTTCTCTATTCTTTCGGAAGAAGTCGCTAGTTACGTTTCTTTAACTCCTTTTGTTGTCTTACCCTTTCTGATCTCTAGAGAAGTTCTTTTAATCTCTATGGTTCCCTTGTAAAGTACGTTTCTACCCGAGCTATTTCCTGTCTTTACCATACCTGGATTGTCTTCGTCTTCTATAATTCTTCTCCACCGTTCTTATGTGTCTTCTTGACATGTTTTTTCTAGAAGTGCTGGGTCTATTAGTGCTACCACACTAGTGATTAGATCTCGGTCTATAGGACCTTACACTTCAGTTCACCCTGAACCTTTCGTAGTGATGCTTGTTTCGATCACCTCCACTACCTTAAGGTCAACTCGACAAAGTTTAGGACTTTCTACTACGAGACTTTCACGACGTGAGTTATACGGTCGTTTAAACCTTTTGAGTCGTCCCCGGTGTCCTGACCTTTTCCAGTCAAAAGTAAGGTTAGGGTTTCTTTCCGTTACGGTTTCTTACGAGTTTGATGGCTTGTTAACGTGAGCAGAGTGTACGATCATTTCATTACGAGTTTTAAGAGGTTCGGTCCGAAGTCGTTATGTGCTTGGCACTTGAAGGTCTACAAGTTCGACCAAAATCTTTTCCGTCTCCTTGGTCTCTAGTTTAACGGTCGTAGACGACCTAGTACCTTTTTCGTTCTCTCAAGGTCTTTTTGTAGATAAAGACGAAATAACTGATACGGTTTCGGAAACTGACACACCTAGTGTTCTTTGACACCTTTTAAGACTCTCTCTACCCTTATGGTATGGTGGACTGGTCGGAGAACTCTTTAGACATACGTCCAGTCCTTCGTTGTCAAGCTTGACCTGTACCTTGTTGTCTAACCAAGGTTTATCCTTTTCCTCATACAGTTCCGACATATAACAGTGGGACGAATAAATTGAATATACGTCTCATGTAGTGCTCTTTGCTACCTGACCTTCTTTGTGTTCGACCTTAGTTCTAACGCCCCTCTTTATAGTTATTGGAGTCTATACGTCTACTGGGAATACCGTCTTTCACTTCTCCTTGATTTCTCGGAGAACTACTTTCACTTTCTCCTCTCACTTTTTCAACCGAATTTCGGGTTGTAAGTCTTTTGTTTCTACTACTGTAGGCCAGGGTAGCGAAGTACCCTTTATCTACCCCTTTGTCACCTTTGTCACAGTCTGAAATAAAACCCCCCGAGGTTTTAGTGACGTCTACCACTGACATCGGTACTTTAATTTTCTGCGAATGAGGAACCTTCTTTTCAATACTGGTTGGATCTATCGTATAACTTTTAGTCTCTGTAATGAAACGGCTGATTCCAGGCAGATCAGTTCCGATACCAAAAAGGACACCAGTACATACCTACACTCCCAACCTGACACTTCTTCCGACTCGTGGCTTCTTGACGACGAAAACTTGACACTACAACCTCTTCTGAGAACTGCCAGGGAACCTGACGTTCCTCTAGGTTAGTCAGGTAAGACTTCCTCTAGTCGGGACCCTAAAGAAACCTTCCTTACTACGATTTCGACTTCGAGTTCATGAAGCCTGTGGACTACGCTTCTCAACTGAGTAACCTTTTCTGAGACTACGACCCTCCATAACCCCCGTCCTCCTCTTCCCCTACTGTCTCCTACTCTACCGACCTACCGTAGTGACTGAACTACCTCTACTCAGACTCACTTGAGGCCGTCAACCACTACCTGTCCCTCCAGACCGCACGACGCTAAGTACCCCACCGTTTCTCAGCCTGTGCTGACTCACTGACTTGACTTGACTAAGTAAAGACTCGTTACTTAACTATATTTAGTTTTCTGACGATTGTTCCTTCTGGTCAGAGTACCGGCACCCGAAGTTTCTACTTGTTTTCGTCTCCAACACCAACCCTTCTACTCCGACAAGACAGTGTCTCCATTCAATCAATACACCAGATTACACTGATGCTTCCGGGTGTTTGTTCAGTGACGGCCTCTCTCCTGGTAAAATGAGTACCGATTAGTATTTGCGTGAGACTGAAATTGGTCTGAAAAAATTTTCTAAAAAAAAAACTACACCTGGTAAAAGTTTCAGAAATAATAGAACAATGTTATAACAAAAATAGATTCGTCTCAAGTGTTGGAGAAGAAACGGAAGTAAACTAACCCATGGGGGTTCACCACCACCACCAAATCGGCGATTCAGTACAGGTTGAGAACTTTGGGTCACCTGAGATCAGAAGGTCCGAGGAGACAGGCACCCTAAGAGATCCGTTACTATGACCTCACCCGGTAACGGACGAGGTTGGGGGTTCACGAGGATCACTTAAATTCCAGGAACGAAGTAGTGATTTCTTAAGTCTCTACTTCACTATCATTCTTCACCTAAATAAATCTCTCTTTGTGAGTTGTCCGTCTCACTCCCGGTATAGTCTTCCACTCTCTTGAAGTTTTATATCGTACCAGTCCAGACATAATCTCAGATGGAGGAGGAGGAGGAGGCCCTGGAGGGGGATCAAGACCTGCTATAACGGAAGGAGCATAGGCAGGGGGAAGAGGCGGAGCAGAAGGAGATTTAGAGTTGTTATTAGGAAGCTTAANGTGAGGTTTTTTAAACATTCAACCAAATCATCTTTAGATGTTGACGCCCCCTTTTCTTGTGCTAAAAAACCCCAATCTTCTTGATGGTATTTAGCAGCTTCTTCGTCTAATTCCGCCTCATCTGTGGATGAAAGGGAATCATCATTATCTGAAGGACGCGATAATTTAGAAAACGGAGGGTCTCCTTCAACTCCCTTGGGAACAGCATACCTGGGTTCCAAATCAGGAACATGGAGAGGATTTTCTTCCTGTGTCAATAAATTTCCTAAACGTTTTAATTCATCATTATCAAAGTCCAGGCAATCACGAATTAGTGTCGAAAAGGATAAAGTTTCAACAGAGACTTTTTCAGGGCCATGTAGAGTATTTGACATAGACAGGTACTACTTTTTTATCCCATCCTAATGATTGAATCATAGGTGGATCGGGAATGTATGCCCAAAAAGCCGCAGCCGCCCCGTTTTGTATCCGCTGTAACAATAATAATAACATGATCAGTATATTGGTAGGCGTCACCGGAGGTTGTACATGAGCCTCATTCTGAGCATATCGCATCAACGCCTCAATCTGCCTTTGGGTAGGCAGCTCACTCGTGGGCTCGCTCAGTGTCATGTGGTGCATTTGATGTGTCAGGGAGTTCCTCCGCCGCGCGTACCAGCCTCTCCGGGATCCAGCGCGGCGCTTCGGCATCCTGTGGAAAAACACAAACATGCCCGCGTCCCCATATTAATACAGGGTCTGGCCCATACCACAGATTGGTAAGTGGATCTTTCCATCGTACGAGTGGTTTTTTGCATGAGGACTGTTCTCCCCAAAAACGTTGGGCTGCTGAATTGCCTTCTGCGTCTAGAGTTAAAAAATTTAGAACATAAAGAGCATGATTCAAGGCATTATGCGGTGAGGGGCTATACAAGTCATTCCCCTTTTTTTGTTTTAATAGTTGATGTTTGAGACGCTGATGGGCTCGTTCCACATTACCTTGTCCCTGTGGGTTATAGGGAATTCCTGTTTTATGATGGATTTGGAAGGAAAGACAAAAACGTTGAAAAGAGCGGCTAGTATAACCGGGTCCATTGTCTGTTTTAAGGGTGTGTGGAATTCTGAAATAGAGAAGCAAAAGAGCAAATGTTGAATACAATGACGAGTTGATTTTCCAGTATGAAGGGAGGCCATGAGAAAATGAGAAAAGGTGTCAATAGAGACATGAACATATTTAAGACGCCCAAATTGAGGAATGTGAGTGACATCTGTTTGCCAGAGATGATTAGGGCGTAAACCTCGAGGGTTAATACCATATTGAGGGAGAACAAAGAATTGAGGACAGGTAGAGCAAGATTTTACGATTTGTCGTGCAGCTTCGCGGGAAATCTTAAATTGTAACCGTAAAGAATGACTATTTTGATGATGTAAGTTATGAGACTTTTGGGCTGCATCGATAGCCGATTGAAAAAACACTTGTTTAGTAAGAACGTCCACAGTGTGATTGCCTTGTACTAAGGCACCAGGAAGGGTGGAATGCGCACGAATATGCCCAAAGAAACACGGGTATTGACGACGGTGGAGGGCCTGTTGAATTAATTTAAATAAGTTAAGAACTTCAGGAGAGGTTGTGCCGATAATTGGAACAGTTTCAATCATCTGTAGGGCACCGACCACATAGGAGCTGTCTGTAAATAAATTGAAGGAAGTGGATACAGTTAGCAATGCTTGATGGACTGCAAATAATTTTACAACCTGGGCAGAAGAGAAACTGGTATGTGCATAATAAGTTTGATGGTTAATAATTAAAGCTGCAGTACCATTAGAAGATCCATCTGTAAATATAAGTGTCGCTTCAGGAATGGGTTGTCGGCGAACTATTTTTGGAAAGATAAAGGCATGAAAGCTAGCAAATTGTAACAATTTATCAGAAGGATAATGATGAGTAATCTGTCCTGGGTAGTTTGCAAAAGCTATAGACCAATTATCTGAAAATTGAAAAAGCCAATCGTGTTGTTCTAAAGCATAAGGAATACAAATGAAAGGGGGTTCTATACCATAGTCATGAACGTCAAAGAACAGACAAAACTGGAAACAATGAGACTGTAAATGACTTCGTCCACGACGACGACGACGATTCAGCGAAGTCAGCACAGGTTGAGATACACTGGAGTATCTATCGTCGGGTGGTCCGAGGAGGCAGGGACCCTAAGAGGTCCGTTTTTGTCACCTCACCCAACGGTAAAGGAAGAGGTTCCGTACTTTCACTTTTCACTTTCACTTTAACGTCAGTACAGGTTGAGAAACACTGGGGTACCTGACGTCGGATGGTTCGAGGAGGTAGGTACCCTAAAAGGTCCGTTCTCATGACCTCAGCCAACGGTAACGGAAGAGGTAATGACTTCGTCCTTCTACGCACTAAGTTGGATTAAGATTGGATCGAATAATAAAAAAAAATTAAAATCAGAAAAGTTTGAAACACACATACTTTGTCTTAATTAAAAGATGGGTTGGGGACCGGGTTGACCGAGGAGAAATTTTACGTTTATAAGACTTACCCAATTTGGAAGTAACAGTTCCACGAGGTCTCCGGAACAAGTGTGGATTAAAAGTCCGTTTAGAGAAGGATAGGATCGAGTCAATAGTAGGAAAACGACGATTGAGGACTCAGTCATAGACGTTGACTCTGGAGAGAAACCTCGAGGAGAGGACGGATCTCCGACTCCGAACACCGTAACGTTGTAGTGGGATTATAGTGGGATCGTGGTAGGGACTCAGTCTTGTATGTCTCGACAAGTGGTAGAGAGGAGGAGGTAGACGAAGTAAAGGACACCAGGACCGGAGTGGGTCTCTTTTGTAGTGGACAAAAAAGTTCAGTCCCTAGACTCCCAGTGAGGACTGAGTAAAACACAAAAGTGAGGGACCCAGAGGGGTTGACAATCCACGTAGGGTGTTATAAAAAGTTTTAGTAAGACAAAGAATTGGAAGTGACGGTGGTGAACTTGACTACGGTATTAGACTTTATACAGTCGGAAGGGTTACCCAGAAAAACTGAGAGGATTAAAGATGGAAAAGTATGACAAGTACCTTAAGAGTTCCGTTCTTATGACTTCACCAAACGAAAAGGGAAGAGGTCACCCGGTGTAAAACAGTCTTGAGAGGAAGCACTGGGCAGACGGAACTCATCGGGATGTGTCGTACCGAGTATCAAGGTGACTCGTTGTGTTCCGACACCAGGTACACTAGTCAAACCAATCAAAAGACACAACACCAAAATTAAGACAGACGGGAGACTACCTATTCCTATTCTCTGAATGCCTTTGAAGGACTACCCTCTCTGACTCCCCCTTTGACCCAGAACAAGACTACCCACCCCGGTACAAGTCATTCAGAAATTAGGTAGAAAGACAACTACCTGTTCCGACACAAGGGAGGGACAACGAACTGGACTCCGGTTTGATACCACCCCCATTACTTCTATTTCTGAAGGGACCACCGAGTCTTCCATTTCTCAGACGGACGTCACGCCCTCTAGGTACAAACTACGAACTCAATCCTCCTATTGGACCTCTTCCTTTACCGTTGGGTGAGGTCATAAGAACGGACCTTTTAGGGTGCCTACCTCCTCGGACCGTCCGATGTCAGGTACCCCAGTGTTTCTCAGGCTGTACTGACTCACTGAAGTGAAATGAAGTGAATACTTCTATTCCCTTTTCGATTTCCGTTTCCTCTGTTCCTTTGTATATGGGTAAACTTACATTTCAAGGTTTCTTATCGTTCCTCTCTATTCTTTCAGAAGGAGTCGTTAGCACGTTTCTTTATCTCCTTTTGTTATCTTACCCTTTCTGATCGCTAGAGAATCTCTATGGTTCCCTTGTAAGCACGTTTTTGCTTGTGTTATTTCCTGTCTTTACCATATCTGGATTGTCTTCGTCTTCTATAAATCTCCACCGTTCTTATGTGTCTTGTTGATATGTCTTTTCTAGAAGTACTGGGTCTATTGGTGCTTCCACACTAGCGAGTGGGTCTCGGTCTGTAAGACCTTGCGTTTCAGTTCACCCGGAATCCTTCGTAGAGATACTTGTTTCGATCCCCTCCACTACCTTAAAGTCAACTCAATAAAGTTTAGGACTTTCTACTACGATACACACGACATGAGTTATACGGTCGTTTAAACCTTTTGAGTCGTCACGGGTGTCCTGACAATTTCCAATCAAAAGGAAGATTAGGGTTTCTTTACATTACGGTTTCTTACAAGTTTGACGGTGTGTTAATGTGAACAGAGTGTACGATCGTTTCATTACGAGTTTTAAGAGGTTCGGTCCGAAGTTGTCATACACTCGACACTTGAAGGTTTACAAGTTCGATCTAAATCTTTTCCGTCTCCTTGGTCTCTAGTTTAACGGTTGTAGACGACCAGTAACTTTTTCGTTCTCTCAAGGTCTTTTTGTAGATGAAAACGAAATAACTGATACGGATTCGGAAACTGACACACCTAGTGTTGTTTGACCCCTTTTAAGAATTTCTCTACTCTTATGGTATGGTGAACTGGACGGAGGATTCTTTAGACAAACTTCCAGTTTTTCGTTATCAATCTTGACCTGAACCTTGTTGTCTGACCAAGGTTTATCCCTTTGTTCATACAGTTCCGACATATAACAGTGGGACGAATAAATTGAATATACGTCTCATGTAGTACGCTTTACGACCCGACCTACCTCGTGTTCGACCTTAGTTCTAATGGCCCTCTTTATAGTTATTGAAGTCTGTACGTCTACTGTGGTGGGAATACCGTCTTTCACTTCTTGATTTCTCGGAGAACTACTTTCACTTTCTCCTCTCACTTTTTCAACCGGATTTCGAGTTGTAAGTCTTTTGATTCTAGTACCGTAGACCAGGGTAGTGAAGTACCCTTTATCTACCCCTTTGTCCCCTTTGTCACCGTCCGAAATAAAAAAACTCGAGGTTTTAGTGACGTCTACCACTAACGTCGGTACTTTAATTTTCTGCGAATAGGTACCCTCTTTTCGATACTGGTTAGATCTATCGTATAATTTTTCGTCCCTGTAATGAAACGGTTGTTTAAAGGTAGATCAGTTTCGATACCAAAAAGGTCATCGGTACATACCTACACTCTCAACCTGACATTTCTTTCGACTCACGACTTCTTAACGACGAAAACTTGACACCACAACCTCTTCTGAGAACTTTCAGGGAATCTGATGTTCCTCTAGGATTGTCAGGTAGGATTTCCTTTAGTCAAGACTTATAAGTAACCTTCCTGACTACGACTTCGACTTTGAGGTTAGAAAACCGGTGGACTATACTTCTTGGCCGAGAAACCTTTTATGGGGCTACGACCCTTTCTAACTTCCACCCTCCTCTTCCCCTGTTGTCTCCTACTCTACCAACCTACCGTAATGACTACGCTACCTATACTCAATCTCATTCGAGACCCGAAACCACTACCTGTCCGTTCGGACTGCACGACGACAGGTACCCCAGCGTTTCTCAACCTGTACTGACTCACTGACTTGATTTGACTTAAACATGGACCTTGTGTGAAGGGAGAGGTAAACGAGAATAACGAAAAATTTTTCAGAAGTAACTTAAAGAATGTTATAACGAAGACGAAATACAAAACCTAAAAACCGATCCTTCGTACACCTTTAGAATCGAGAGACTGGTCCTTGACTTGGGTGTTGGAGACGTCACCCTCTGTTCCAGAATTGATGACCCGGTGGTCCCTTCAAGACGATAAATAGAAAATATGTGAAAAGGAAAATCCTTCTATCCTCTCTCCGGATATACTCCAATCTTTGGAAACCATCATAAAGGTGTAGTGGAAAGAATAAATACTGTCATAGAGTGAAACGTCATGTTAAAAGGAAGTAATCGGAGAAGACAACTTATTAATTTTAACACACAAAGAACGAGTTATACTACACGGAACGGCCCGTGCATCGTCTCCGTGTTATGTATTAAAACTCCCAACTTGTTTACTTACTTACAACACAAATGACAAGGAAACCTTCGAGAAACTAGTTTCTAATTTCGAGAAAAATGGTAGACTTATCACTTAATCCAATTAGTACATGGTTCTCTGTCGAGGATTGATTATGTAAAGAGTGAGCCAACAATTGGTCGGTAATATGACCTAAAGTAAGTACCTATCCTAAAAAAGAAAGTAAGGACGTTTTCGTGAAGAGTGAAAGGACAAACTGAAGGATGAACAGTCCGTCACTCACACACAGTGAACGAGAAGAGATCCGGAGGGACAAAGAATTGTGAGAAAATGTTATTAACTCAGAGAAATCTTTTAAAACATCTTCGTATCAACTAAATGTTATAACGTAATTAAAGAAACTATGTCGTTTCTCTGAGTCAATATGTTGGTAGTATATACAATACAAAGAACAAAAAAAAGGTACACCAAAAAGTGTTCTTTAACTTATATCAAGGGACACGAAATATCATCCAGAAACGAATAGGTAGGATACATATTATCAAACAAGGACGATTAGGGTTTGAGGGTTAGAAAGGGAGGGGTTGGGAAAAACGGGGAACATTAGTGTCGTAAATTTTTCAAAATAATTTTCTTTTAAAACTAATCTTTCTATCACTTCCCAAAAATAGATGTTTCCGTTTTATATTGACTTATCTCTATTTTACGACTGTTTAATATAAACTCACTAATAAAACTACCTCGTATAAGATTTATAGATGGTGAATTTAAGATTTTAATTTTTGACGGAGTCGGTGCTTAAATTATGTAACTACTGTTTATACACTTTTGTACTATGGGTGTTGTGAATTACTGTGAAATGTATCCAATATTTTCTATATAGAACCACGTGTGACTTCTGTTCAAGTAATCCTCACTCTTTACACCTCTTTAGTTGTGTTATACATTTCAATGAAAAAAGTCTTAGTGTATACACCTTTGACTTCCCCCAGTCCTGCACAATGAGGTTTTACCGTATTCCTAATAAACCGTATTCCTAATCAAACTCGACTTCCGTTTACCAATAGATGTCTATATCCTTCTTAAGAGAAGGAAGAGGAAAAGACAGATTGTTTGTCAACTCGTAATTAAAGGGAAACACTTCCACAGGAGAAGACAAAGTCATTCGCCACTCACTAAGAATAGTTGTTAGACGTATCGTTAGAATGATTTGTTGGGAATAGAAGACAATCAAGAGGGTGTATAAAGAATCAGTAAAACGGTGTTAGATAACGGAAGTTTCAGGTTTAGAGAAAAGGAAACGATTTTTCATATATTTGGGAACTTAGATTCACGGAGGAACCCAAAGTACATAAAAAAAACACTTGAGGATACGTGTATTCTGTGATTATTTTAGATACAAGGAAAAGACGCACTGTAGATACCACGACACTGAGCCTACATTGGACCGACTTTGTTGGAGGTACACCTTCTTCGGTCCGTGTCGTCCTCGGGTTGAGCCTCTTCGAGGGTGCCATCTCCACCTTGCACTTCTTTTAGGTCGCGTCCCCTTCCGGTTGCCACGACCTTTGGCCCTGTCGCTTTTTGTTTGAGCCGTCTTTCGAGTGTACCGGGTCAAAGTCTAGGGTCTTCTGGAGACCAGACCATTCTCCAGGAGCGACCTCCCTGTACGGATTCCTTTAGAATTAAGGAAATGTTAGAGAACAAAGAACAAGGGAGTTTGGAGGACGCTTGTCCGCCCGCCGTCCCCCGTGTTGACTCCCTGAGACCTCTCCGACGAGGAGTCGTACAGGGTTTCCGAGATAGACGACCCGGGGTCATCGACAATGTGTTCGGTCACCCCCAAGAAGACAGGAAAGAGAAGAGACACGGTTCCTAGTCTGGTTACTTTAACACTCGTGGCCAGTCTATAAATCGTGTAAAAGGTCCCCCGATACTTCCCCTGAGGAACCGTGCAAAAAGGGTGACGAAAAAGGAGGACAGGAAGTCGAGAAAGGGTCCTGAGTTCGAGACGGTTTTGATTACTTTGAGTCCGGGACTACAGAGTAACGTTTTGAAATAACTCTCTGTTTCGCTATTCTCCACCTAAACAATCCTAGGTCTCTCTTTGGTGAGAAGTCCCACACTTGGTAACGGTTCCCGACCCCGGTGCCTTAATCCGGACCGATCCAAAACACTTCCTTACCTTAAGTATACGATTACTCACCCTCCTAGTAGGGATGGTAACCCCTTGGTGGGTGGAGACCCACACAGACAACCGAATATCTAACCCCTAATTCATGAACTTAAAATGAAAAGTAGAACCTGGGTCAACCAAAATTGACCAAATGTAATAGGGGAACACGATACAGTAAGAAACTTTCCAACACGAGAAGGGAGAAGGGAGGACAAAGTACGAGAAACGGAGTCGGGGTAGGTCTGGGTGTTCCAACGGAGATGTTAGAAGACCTCTCTGTTGGTCTTTTATCGACCGGAACCCTCCCTTTATGAGATATTATAGGTTGGGGGATTAGGACGGGTCATGACCAATGTGACCTCTGGAACCCCTACGGGTTTGAGGTCAGGCCCCCAGGGTCCTCCAGTAGTGTGGAACTGGACGGATCCCTAGACCAGGAGCTTTACAACAGTGCGGAGTTGGACGAGCCCCTAGGCGATCAGGACCCCCAGGGTCCTCCAGTAGTGCGGAACTGGACGGATCCCTAGACCAGGAGTTTTACAACAGTGCGGAGTTGGACGAGTCCCTAGACGATCAGGGTCCCCAAGGTCCTCCGGCAGTGCGGAGCTGGACGGACCCCTAAGCTAGAGATCCTCCGACAGTGCGGAGTCGGACGGACCCCTAGACGTGGGACTGGGTCCCTACGGACCGAGAATCCAACGTTGTCATGATTCATCCTACTCGAATGTAGTATAGAGAAGGGCAGATACCACCCGTTTGATCGTTACTCAATGTTTGGGGAATTAAGATGGGTCGTGACCAGTGTGACCTCTAGAACCCCTACGGGTTGAGGCTAGGCCCCCAGGGTCCTCCAGTAGTGCGGAACTGGACGGATCCCTAGTCTAGGAGCTTTCCAACAGTACGGAGTTGGACGATCCCCTAGACGATCAGGGTCCCCAGGGTCCTCCAGCAGTGCGGAGCTGGACGGGTCCCTGGGTTAAGAGTCCTTCGACAGTGCGGAGCTGGACGGACCCCTAAGCTAGGGATCCTCCGACAGTGCGGGTCGGCACCGTACGGACCGAGAGTCAAACGTTGTCAAGACCCATCCTATTCAAAGTCTTTCTGAGTGGGGATTCCTTCAGGTGGGTACCTTTGTCTTCCTTCGGATAACACCCTGACACGGGTCAGAGTCGTTATTGAGTCCTCGGGTTACTCTTGGGGTAACGGAAAGACCTTTCCGATTTTCTCCGTGACGTTTTCAAAAGGTTAGACCTGAATCTGAGAATACTCCCTGTCAAGTCAAGTCAAGTCAAATCAGCAAGTCAGCACAGACTGAGAAACGCTGGGGTACCTAGCGTCGTGTGGTCCGGAGGGACAGGTAGTGGTAGAGGGTCTCAAGTGAGTCTGAGTGCAGGTAGCTCAGCCACTACGGTAGGTCGGTAGAGTAGGAGCCAGTAGGGGAAGAAGATGACGGGGGTTAGGGAGGGTCGTAGTCTCAGAAAAGGTTACTCAGTTGAGAAGCGTACTCCACCGGTTTCATGAGCTCGAAGTCGAAATCGTAGTAAGGAAGGTTCCTTTAGGGTCCCAACTAGAGGAAGTCTTACCTGACCAACCTAGAGGAACGTCAGGTTCCCTGAGAGTTCTCAGAAGAGGTTGTGGTGTCAAGTTTTCGTAGTTAAGAAGCCGCAAGTCGGAAGAAGTGTCAGGTTGAGAGTGTAGGTATGTACTGGTGTCCTTTTTGGTATCGGAACTGATCTACCTGGAATCAACCGTTTCATTACAGAGACGAAAACTTATACGATAGATCCAACCAGTATTGAAAAGAAGGTTCCTCATTCGTAGAAAATTAAAGTACCGACGTCAGTGGTGGACGTCACTAAAACCTCGGGGGGTTTTATTTCAGACTGTGACAAAGATGACAAAGGGGTAGATAAAGGGTACTTCACTACCCTGGTCTACGGTACTAGAATCAAAAGACTTACAACTCGAAATTCGGTTGAAAAAGTGAGAGGAGAAAGTGAAAGTAGTTCTCCGAAAAAGCAAGGAGAAGTGAAAGACGGTATTCCCACCACAGTAGACGTATCGACTCCAATAACTATAAAGAGGGGCGTTAGAACTAAGGTCGAACACAAAGAAGGTCAGGTCGCAAAGAGTACTACATGAGACATATATTCAATTCGTCCCACTGTTATATATCGGAACTGTATGAGGAAAAGGATAAACCTTGGTCAGACAACAAGGTACAGGTCAAGCTTGACAACGAAGGACTGGACGTATGTCTAAAGAGTTCTCCGTCCAATCCACCAGACCATAAGGGTAGAGAAAGTCTTAAAAGGTGTCAAATAACACTAGGTGTGTCAGTTTCCGAAACCGTATCAGTTATTTCGTCTTTATCTACAAAAAGACCTTGAGAGAACGAAAAAGGTACTAGGTCGTCTACAACCGTTAAACTAGAAACCAAGGAGACGGAAAAGACTTTGATCGAACATGTAGTCCCTCAAGTACCAAGTACATAACGACTTCGGACCGAACCTCCTAAAACTCGTAATCAAATGATCGTACACTCTACTCACGTTAACACACCATCAAACTCGTAAGAAACCGTAACGGAAAGAAACCCTAACCTTACTTTTGACTGGAAAAGGTCAGGACACCGGGGACGACTCAAAAGGTTTGAACGACCGTATAACTCATGTCGTGAAAGTGTCGTAGTAGAGAGTCCTAAACTTTGTCAAGTTGACCTTAAGATAGTGGAGGTGATCGAAACAAGTATCACTACGAAAGGTTCCAGGT
Source organism: Capra ibex (assembly GCA_006410555.1). Lineage (NCBI taxonomy): Eukaryota > Metazoa > Chordata > Mammalia > Artiodactyla > Bovidae > Capra > Capra ibex. The sequence goes on along the minus strand of SJYO01018169.1, from coordinate 27,394,663 downwards.
GAACTGAAGTGTAAGGTCCTACAGACCGAGATCTAATCACTAGTGTGGTAGCACTAATAGGCCCAGCACTTCTAGAGAAAACATGTCAAGAAGACACATAAGAACGGTGGAGAGGAATTATAGAAGACGAAGACAATCCAGGTATGGTAAAGACAGGAAATAGCTCGGGTAGAAATGTACTTTAGAAGGGAACAATAGAGATTAAAAGAACTTCTCTAGAGATCAGAAAGGGTAAGACAAGAAAAGGAGACAAAGAGACGTTACTAACGACTTCTTCCGAATGAATAGAAAAGAACGATAAGAAACCTTGAGACGTAAGACTACGAATATAGAAAGGAAAAGAGGAAACGAAAAGTGGAGAGAAGAAAAGTGTCGATAAGAATTCCGGAGGGGTCTGTTGGTAAAACGAAAAAACGTAAAGAAAAGGTACCCCTACCAGAACTAGGGACAGAGGACATGTTACAGTACTTGGAGTAAGGTATCAAGTAGTCCGTGAGATAGTCTAGATCTGGGAATTTAGATAAAGAGTGAAGGTGACATATTAGTATTCCCTAAACTAAATCCAGTATGGACTTACCAGATCGCCAAAAGGGATGAAAGAAGTTAAATTCAGACTTAAACCGTTATTCCTCAAGTACTAGACTCGGTGTCAGTCGAGGGTCAGAACAAAAACAACTGACATATCTAGAAGAGGTAGAAACCGACGTTTCTACTCCCTGTCCACTAAAATTTCCTGTGTAAGGACAGGGTTACACGTAGTCTATAGTCTTAATTCAATGTTGTCGATGTTGTCGTCCTGGGGCGACGGAGGAATCTACTCTACCAGGTCTGCCGGTGGTTATGGAAAATATTGTCTCTTGTCCTCTTCCTCCGGTTCCGGGTCCTCTTCCTCTCTTTCTTTCTCTGTTCCGTACGGGTCTACGACCGGCGGGAGGTCTCTTCGGGATATCGTTTGGGGCTCAGGAACTTCCTGTTCCGTGTTCTGTTTACGGACTAGACATCTGTCCGCCCCGTAACCCGGTTTCTCACAGGTTTGGCACTGTTCAGAAGATCTTACCGAACGGTGTTTACGGTAGTTGACCCTGTAACCCACCGCGAGACGGGAACCCTGGGTTCTCGGAGTTCCAGTTCGCGGTTCGGATGGGAGTGCTACCAAGTTCTCCTGACTTCGCCGGGTGAGGTCGGTCGAGCGGACAGTGTCTATTGGTAGTGCCCCGACCTCGGTTCCCACGTTGACCTACACCGTCTATCCAGGCTCTTGAAGGACCAACTGTGTACCCGATGGATGAGACAGAACTAGAGGATGAGACCTCGGAAGAGGAGGGTTTGGACATGGTAAAACCCACGATGTCCTTTTCGTTGATGATTTTCTAAGTGGGCTCGTGAAGAAACAACGACCCTACCTGTTTATAAAAGGGTGGTCAAAGACCACCAGGGACTCACAGGATGAGGGAATAACCCTTCTCTATATGAGTGATTTGACCCCTGGTGGGAACACTACCCTTCAAAAAGTCGGGGATCTCAAGATGTCGAGGACCAATGATGACTCGTTGGGTAATGTGGAAGTTATCTCTCCCCGGTTTTTGGTACCCTTCTGTTTTAATTAGGGGTCCACACCCTGGTCCCCTAAGGACCTACTCGGATGGTTCGGTTTGACCAGTAGTAACAGGAGGCTCTAGGGTGAGCCAAAGGATTGACCTTTGTTATGGGAGAGTTTTCTCTCCGAAGCCTCCCTGATGTCGGAAATTATTTATTTAACGAACGAACACCCGATAACCAGGGGTGGTCAAGTGGTACATTGTGGGGTTAGGAGAGTCATTTCTTTTTCTGTCTTGGACCGTTTACCAAGTTCTAGAGGTCTAGTATTTACTTCGACATCAGGGGGAGGTAGGGTGTCATGGGTTAGGGATACATTAGAACCCTCTTTAGGGTGGGTCACGGTTCACCAAATGTCAGAACCTAGAGTTTCTACGTAAAAAAACGTATGTTGACCGATTTCTTAGGGTTATAGAAAAACGGGAACTCACCCTCCGGGGTCCTCTTTTTGCGGTTGTCTACTGAACCTGTCATAATGGAGTCCCCAAGTCTCTATCGGGGGTGGACAAACCTGTCCGGGAATCGACCCTAGAGGATCTAGACCTGGACCCTGGATTACCTTTTTATAATGTTATACATCTACTGTATGATTAGACGAGAGGTCTACTCTTTTCACAGGTTGTTGTACGTTAAGTCCGAGATTTGAAGAACCGTCTTTCTCCTATATTTCAGAGGGCTCGATTCCGTGTCTACCAGATCTGTTTCCAGTGAATGGACCCTCAAGTCTAATGTGTGTCCAGGTCCTCCGACAGGAGACTAGCCCATGTTCCTTAGGAGGTCAACGGGAGGGGGTGCTGAGCTTTTGTTAACGCTCGAAAGGACCCCGATTGACCTATAACATCTTAGACCTATGGGTTGATACCAGATTAACGGGTCGGGAATATACTTTCGAATTTCCCTTCTCTACTAAGTTAGGAGTTTTCGTCCGTCTCCGATGTGATTTTGTCCGGAATTGAGTCCGTGGACGAAACTCCAACGGTCTGGGTCTTTTTCGTAAGGTTCAAATACAGGTACTTTCTCTCCATTATCGAAACCCCCACAATTGAGTTTCCAACCCTAGACTCGGGGTCGGACATCGAATAAATAGGTTTTTCGAGCTAGGTTGATGGGCTCCGACCGAGGGACGGAAGTTTTAGAACGTCGATAACGTTAGTACTATCTTCTACGAAATTTTGAGAGGAAACCCCCGTTTGATTGATAAAAATGGTCGGTGGTTCATTTTGTTGAGGATTGACCCCCTCCGGTAAATACCTACAGACTAGTTTCTCAGGAGTCTATAGTTCATTACGACTACCTTTTAGGTCCAGAGTGATATAGGGGAACACTCCAAGAATTGGGTCGGTGGGAGGACGGATGGGGGCTTCCGAGAGAGGGGAAAGTGAGAACAGATCTTTGGAACCTGGTGACCTGTTTTGGGGCTCTCCCTAACAGTCTTCTAGGAGACTGGTTAGGACCCCTTTAGACCATGTGACTACCTTCGTCGAAACAGAACCTACCTTTTTCTTCTCGGTCCATACGTCATCAGAGGTTAAAGCTCTGGTATCTCCGATTCGGAGACGGTGCATGAAGTCGGGTTAATCGACTCGAGTATCGGGACTGAGCTCGAAATCTCGACCCTTTTCCTTCTTCGTATCGGTAGATGTGACTGAGGTTCAGACGGAAAGACCACGATGTACGTGTACGCCGATAAACCTTTCTTTCCCTGGTGAACTGGTGGGCTCCCAGGGGTTTGTTTACACTACTAGTCTAAGAAGCTGAGAACCTCCGTCAGGTAGACGGGTGACTCCAAAGTCAGAGGGTGACATTTCCTGTGGTTTTTCCCTCGTGTCTTCACCGTGCTCCCTTGGTTCGTCTTGGTACTGGATTATCCCCGACGGTGGAATCAAGGTGTCTGATTAAACGGTCTTTGAGGAAGGATATGACTTCCACTCTGAGAATTTTGATTCTCGTTCCCGAAAGTTCTTCTAGTATACCCCACTAAGGTTTTCCTCCCTGAGGAAAAAGACGGACCCTTGGAGGTTACCTTCAACCAATTGAGGAATGTACGGTGATGAGTAAATCCTCTTTTCCGGGAGGTTTCTAATGATCTTTCCAGGAAGTCTCCTTGTCCGAAGGTTTGTTGATATTCTGTCCACCAGAGGAGAATAAGGTGAACGGTCAATTTGTTGGGGGTTCCTCGAGCTTCTGGGGTCGACCGGGTCGGGTAGGTTACTACACCCCGGATGGGTCCTCTCCTGACCGTCTACCTGAAGTGGGTCTACGGTCAAAGAGTTCCCATATTTATGGATAATCAGTACTATCTATGTAAGTGTCCTACCTAACTTCCGAAAGGGTGGGCCTGACTCTTCCGACTCCTTCACCATTTTTTTGACGAAGTACTTTAGTAAGGTTCTAAACCAGACGGGCCCAGTAATGTTTCACTGTTACCCTGTAGTAAATGAAGGTTCCAGTGGGTTCCCCGGAGTTTTCGTAACCCGTAATGAATAATAGAGGTAACACGGACCTCCGGAGTCAGAAACCCTTTTCATCTTTCTCGGTTAGTTAAGAATATTAGTCGCTATTTTTTCTATTGGGTCCTCTGGAGGGACCCTACCCTCCTCCGAAATGGTTATCGAGAGGAGACGTGGGCATAACGGGGATTCCTTGTCGAACCAGAATCAAGAATACTCTACGATATACCCTCTGGAAAACAAATACAGTTCCTGGAGAAGGATCTAGGTCTCCAAGTCTGGGAGGTCAGAATTTGGTACCGGTAACCCGTTAAGGTTGTCCTATATGCGAACACCCCATATTTGGTCCTGGGTTTTCTAAGATTCCTCAGTGGTGATAGACGAGGTCCCTGAATTCAGGATTTATTCAGACCTTTCTACCCAGGGGTTTTCGAGTTGAGGTCGGGTGTACCTTCCCGGGGATGGGACAGTATGAAAGATGGGGGTGTCGTCAGTTCCATGGTCCTGTACTGAGGACCTAAGTGATGAATGTTCAGTTCGGTACCTTCTTTTGTCTTCTCCTGTGAGTTATGTGGACACTCGGGGACCCTCTAGAGTCTATGGATAAGTCCTGATGGTTACTCACGGTAAGATTACTTGTGGGGGTTTTAATTCAAAGACCCCTATTCTAAAGAGTCCTATCGAGATTTCTCGGTTGGGTCGAACTATCTCTAACATAAGGTTTTGTCTGTCCTCTATCTAGAAGACTAGGGACTTGTTCCTCCCTGAACTCGGTAGGACCGCTACACTTAAATTTTTACTGATTACGGGGATGATCAGGAACAAGACGATATAACTACTGCGAATACTAATAAGGTACATGACAGTCAACAGATTGGGCAAAACAGAGACGGGTCCAGTTGTTCGATGTTGTACGTCACGGTCAAGTTGTTTCTATATTTTGATGTCGGCTGGTGCTTTTTATAGTATGGGAATCTACCTGTGGCGATATTCCTGAGACTCCGAACTCTGCTTGTTCTCCCCCTCCGGGTTATGGGGAGCGGTGGCGTCAAGTCGTCCTTCATCGGTCTTTCTGGAGCTACGGGGATAAGGGTTTCTTAACCCGGAAGGTAGAGAACTCCCCCCCTTTACAATCCATCCATCTTATCCCTTTTCCTCAGGTTTTACCGCCACCGATTTTCTGTTCCTTCCCTTTTCGGGCGCTTTTATCTTGTTTTCTTCCAGGCTCCTGGTCTCACTTCTGAAGTCAATCTTGTTTGTCGTGAGGACCGATTCGGGTTAAACGTGTCCCGTCCGGGTCCACCCCGTTTTTGTATATTTTCTTCCTCGGTTTAGCGGGAGAGAGAGAAAGAGAGAGGGCGCACCACACACGAGAGAGAGAGAGAGAAAGAGAGGGCGTACGCACACGAGAGAGAGAGAGAAGGAGAGGACGTACACACACGAGAAAGAGAGAGAGACGGAGGGGGAGAGGGTCCACGAGGAGGTGAGAGAAGGGAAGTTTAGAAACCCAACCGTACGGTAGTGCGAAGCTCCTACCTAAGAGGACGATAGAAGATTTATTTTATCTCGACATTGTGACTAAACGGATACTCGATATTGTGCCAAACAGGTTCTGGGTTCTCGATACTGCGCGGCTCCCGAAATTACAGGCAGTGAGGTTTATAAACAACACTACTCTGCTTCTTGGTTCCTTGTATGTGAGCGCACTGTTTGTGTTATACATTTCAGTGAAATAAGTCTTAGTGTATACACCTCTGACTTCCCCCAGTCCTGCACAAGGAGGTTTTACCGTATTCCTAATAAACCGTATTCCTAATCAAACTCGACTTCCGTTTACCAATAGATGTCTATGTCCTTCTTAAGAGAGGAAAGAGGAAATGACCAATTGTCAACTCGTATTTAAAGGGAAACACTTCCACAGGAGAAGACAAAGTCATTCGCCACTCACTAAGAATAGTTGTTAGACGTATCGTTAGAATGATTTGTTGGGAATAGAAGACAATCAAGAGGGTGTATAAAGAATCAGTAAAACGGTGTTAGATAACGGAAAGTTTCAGGCTTAGAGAAAAGGAAACGATTTTATCATATATTTGGGAACTTAGATTCACGGAGGAACCCAAAGTACATAAAAAAAAAAAAAAACACTTGAGGATACGTGTATTCTGTGATTATTTCAGACACAAGGAAAAGAGAACAATTAGACTGAAAGTAGTCAACTTAAACATCCGGTGGTCTGTTACTTAGATTCTCCCATCTCCTGTCTTATTTTATCAACGTTGTAACAGACTCTCTTTCCTTTTCTTAGTGGTAGACTTTGGAAACCTTCGGAGACGAATCACTCAGAATAAAGACTGACATCGAGGGTCACATAGGTTTTCTGGGACTACGACCCTTTCTAATTCCCGTCCTCCTCTTCCCCCACTGTCTTCTCTTCTCCCGACCTACCGTAGTGACTGAGTCACCTGTACCCAAACTCGTTTGAGACCCTCTATCACTTTCTGTCCCTTCGGACCGTACGACGACAGGTACCCCAGAGTTTTTCAGCCTGTACTGAATCACTGACTTGTTGTTTATCCCGGGGGACTTACCTAGAAAGTCCTACCTTTTAAGAAACGAAGGAATACTCGTATCTCTTCACTCAGTTACCTTTCCATTTTTACGATCTCTCTCTTCTACATTCACACAAAAGTCCCGAGACTTATCAACCTCTTCAAACCTTAGATCCTGTCCCCACCCTAAGTGAACGTCTTTCTAACTTCCTGTTTCTTATACTCTACTTAATAGTTATTACTTCTATACTTCGGTTATTGACGACTACCTAGAACAAAATGTTGTTTTATCTTCCGTTTCCGGAGGACAATATAACGACCCTCCTCCAGAACAAACTCCAAAAACCAGGAGTCGTAAATCGGGATGTCAACCGATAATACCCAAGTTAACAGACGGAGATTTACATGGGTGTAAGTATACAACTCTAGGATTAAGAGCCCTACCGTTTTACACTGAAATAAACCTTTATTTCAGGGACGTCTACATTAATTACTGCCACTAAAATATGACCTCAACTTACGCCGGAATTGTGTTGTACTGAATACTTTTTCCCTTTTACACCTGTGTCTGTGTGTGTCTTCGTTCTACTACACTTCTTTGGGTCCCCTTGTCGCCAACTGATGTTCGGTTCCTCTGTACGGACCCTATCTAGGAACGGAACTTAAGGAATCTTCCTTGGTTGGGACGAGTGTGGACCTGAAACCCGAACATCGGAGGTCTCGATACTCTTTTATTTAATGAGTCAGACGTCATGAAATAGGACGTTTGCATCGTTCGTTCAAATGACCGATCTACATTTTCATCTTCACAATTAGAGAGTCAGTACAAACTGAGAAACACTGGGTCCTTGACATCGGGCGGTCCGAGGAGACAGGTACCCTAAAAAGGTCCGTTCTTGTGACCGCACCCAACCATAAAAGGAGGAGGTCCCCTAGCAGGGGTAGGTCTCTAACTTGGGTTGAGAGGACCCAGAGGACGTAACGTCCGTCTCAGAAATGGGTGACTTCGTAATCCCTTCGGGATTCACCTTTAAAGAGATCGAGAGTCAGGACTCAGGAAGGAGTGAATGGGTACCTTAAATAGTTAACTCACCTACTTACCTAGTTATTTAACTCACCCACCCCTTCACTGTGAGTCCTGACTCTCAATCCCTTTAAAGTCAGTCAGTAATCCAATAGGGTCTCCCAGTCTTCACAAGAATCTGAAGTCAATTACTAAACCTCGTTTATCACTTAAACTTCAGTTTACTTCTGTTGAACTTCCTTCCTCTGTCTATTTATCAAATCTTCATTGCTCTACCTTGTTCACTTCAGCGAGTCAGTACAGGCTTAGAAACGCTGGGGTACCTGATGTACATCGGATGGTCCGGGGAGATAGGTACCGTAAAAGGTCCGTTATCATGACCTCACCTAACGGTAAAGGAAGAGGTCCCCTAGAAGGGCTGGGTCCCTAACTTGGACCCAGAGGACGTGACATCTGTCTGCGGTTTGACAGACTCGATGGTCCCTTCAGGTTTACTTGTCTGTTTCTATTTGGGAAAAGGGACAGGGTAACTCAATTCCTCCTTAACCTTTTGTACTTGGAAATTGTTTCACTTCTCGACCCCTACACTATCTTTTCGTGAGTAATAAAAACGACACAATCTAGAGTAAAAGTAACTAAATGGCAAATTAATAAGTCCGTCCAGAAAAAGTTTATGACTGTAAGTGTTTCGTGAGTCACAGTTCGGACCTCGGGTTCGTACACACATGTATGATTAAAAAGGAGGAAATTATTAAGACCGTAAGAAAAACTTATTTAGGAAACCTATAAAAGGACAACGGATGGAACTATTTTAAATTTACAAAAATCTACAGAAAGAAGAGTAGAGATATCCACGATACTTATGTTTCACTGTATGACATCCTGGGTTCTCCTTCTGGGTTTACGAAAAATCCACTATTTATAGTCTTAACTCAGAAATACAAAGTTTCTACACAAAATATCTGTTATAGATATTTTGACTTTTTGTTCCCTGTTACTCACCTACTAAAACAATAATGTTTACCGTCTTATAATTCTTTATTCGCTTTCACTTTCAACGAGTCAGTACAGACTGAGACACTGGAGTACCTGTCAAGTCAGGTACCTTAAGAGGTCCGGTCTTATGACCATACCCAAGGGAAAAGGAAGAGGTCCCCTAGAAGGATTGGGTCCCTGACTTGGGTCCAGAGGGTATAACGTCCGTCTAAGAAATGGTCGACTCGGTGTGTTCACTTCGGGGTCTTATGACCTCACTCATCGGATGGGGAAGAGGTCGTCTAGAAAGGTTGGGTTCTTAACTTGCCCTCAAAGGACGTAACGTCCACCTAATATAATAAACACCAAACACATTATATAACCGTAAACCAAAGGGATCCTTTTCTAAATATTCTACTACCTGAGTTCCTTCGTCCCATGGCACCAGTATTACGACGACTTTCCTACGAAGTACACTACAATACTAGGGTCCCCCAGGTACCTGAGACGTCGAACACGAACACCTCGACACGTCTCAAGAGTCCGTTCTAGGACTTCTGGGTTCCACGACGAGAATTGACCCACCCTTAAGAACAATAACCCTTTCCGAAGAATAAAGAGTAAAGACAGGAAGGTGGTGTCAACGACACTAAGATCCCAATGTCTCGATTGAATTTTTTTTAACGGAACTTCAGTGTATTAACTATACATAGGTCCCCGTAGTATGTCTTTTATACAATCACTCAATGTTAGTACCACCTGAGTAATCGACCTTCTATCCATTAGATACTCTTTTTAAATCACAATTGCAAGGTAGTATCAAGTCTATCAATTGTACCAAAAAGGTGAGATTCAGTAAATCTGGATCAAGAAGACATCTTGACCCTTTCGATGGTTCTGTGTAGGAAAATATGTCCCATATTCCCTTTTATACGATGTAACGGTACACTCATTCCCAAGAGGTCTCTTTGTCTTAGTTACCTCCCCGTACCCCCATCTTCTCTCTGTCTCTGTCTTACTATTTCACCTTTATGTACGTGTCTGTGTGTGTCTGTGTGTGTCTGTGTGTGTATATCTCAAAGTAAGATCCCATAACCGAGTGCACTAATACCTCCGACTTTTCAGTGAGTTAAACGGTAGACGTGGACCCCTGGGTCCCAATGACCACTACATCAACTTTCTGCGTACTCAGTCTCCTAGTTACCACATCTAATTTTCGACTCAACGTCCCGGACTTTTGGTCCGTACGGTTCCCGAACAAGGTTGATTCAGGGTGTCTCTCCCTTAAGTTGGAAGGAGACGGAAACACAAGCGAAGTCCAGAAGTTTTCTAACTCTTGTGGAAGAGTGCAACTCCTTCCGGTAGACAAGTAGACAAAATGAGTCGAGTGATTAAGTTTACGATTAGAGGAGGACTTTGTGGAGGTGTCTGTGTGGGTCTTTAGTGTGAAATGGTCGACGGACCCGTTAGGACCAGTTCGACTGTGTGTTTTCATTGGAAGTGTTGGTGGGTTGGGTTCTCAATCCCTAACTGTATATGTAAGATAACATAAATTTATCCACTCGTTGTTCCCGGATGATATATCGTGTCCCTTAATTTGAGTTATGAGACATTATTAGATTTACCCTTTTCTTAGACTCTTTCTTATCTAACATTCATATACATATAGACTGAGTGCCACGACATGTAGACTTTGATTGTGTTGTAACAATTAGTTAATACGAGATTACATCTTATTTTAAATTTCCGACGAGAGAGGAAAACTCTACCGGGTGTAAGACAGACACCTCATCAAGAGAGATTTCTTTAGGTAAAGAATTTTCTTTTTGTCTAGTTTTAGAATTTTTTAGATGCTAATGGGTCGGTACTTCGACGGAAGAGAAATCTTGAACTGGCGTCAGGGTACAATGACAAGTTGGTCAGTGACACGATACCATATATCAATTGAAAAATATCAAGGGTACCGATACACGTATGGAGAACAGGACCACATCTTAATATAGACAAAAAGTGAGACAGAGGGAGAAATTAGTCATATTATGGTGGACGGAATCCGACAAGGTACTTAAATCGGATGACACAAAATCTGTCCCGAGAAAACAGTGAGGACTCCCCAGGTGTTTCAACATTCTGTGTATCAACCCAGGAACCTCTTGGTTTCCTTAGACCATTCTTTGGTTACCTCATGAAGACATATAGTTCAATAAGTGTAAACAGTGAGATCGATTGTAAACAACTCGTACATGAGACACTGTTTGTGGTCTTGGTTCCCAAAGGGTACATTATCATTAATTTCCTTTCTATAATAATAGGGGTAAAAAATCTTTTCCTTTAATTCTGAATCTCTTATTTCGTTGAACAAATTTCAGTGTATCGAAGTCACTGTAAAGTCACAAATCCTAAACTTTGATCAAGACAGATTTAACTGTCACAATACGAAAACTGTTCTCTTTATAAGACACAATAATAATAGTTATGTAAACCCTTTGTCACCGGAGTCACGACATTCTCTCGTTTATAGAGTCATTTAGGGAGACTTTAACTTTTAACAAGTCAACACAGGCTGAGAAACACTGGGATACCTGATATCAGGTACCTTAAGAGGTCCGGTCTTATGACCTCACCATTGACAAGGGAAGAGTTCCCCTAGAAGGGTTGGGTCCCTAGCTTGGGTACAGAGGACGTAACGTCCGATTAGGAGACGGTCGACTCGGTGGTCCCTTTGGGTTCTTATGACCGCACCCATCGGATAGGGAAGAGGTCCCCTAGAAGGACTGGGTCCTTAGTTTGGCCCCAGAGGACGTAACGTCCGTCTAAGAAATGGTCGACTCGATAGTCCCTTTGGACTCCTACCAGTCTACGATGGAGAATTTTTGAATCACAGGAAGGAGTCTAACCAAAATCCGTAAGTAAATTGAGATAGAGTATAAGAATTCGTATAACGGACATTTACATAAGTCAAAATCCAACTGACAGGAACAAGATATAAAGGAAACTTCCAATACTGTGGTCAAACTACACCCCCTCACGAAACGAAAGTACAGAGACGTTGTATTGTAATTTCCCTACCGACTCCAAAGGAAAAAGGACACCTTTTAAGAATTGCTCTACCCTTATAGTCTGGTGGACTTTAGACATACGTTCAGTTCTTCGTTGTCAATCTTGACCTGTACCTTGTTGTCTGACCGAGGTTTATCCCTTTCCTCATACAGTTCCGACATATAACAGTGGGACGAATAAATTGAAGATACGTCTTATTTAGCACGTTTTACGACCCGACCTACTTCGTGTTCGACCTTAGTTCTAACGACCCTCCTTATAGTTATTGGAGTCTATACATCTACTGTGGTGTGAATACCGTCTTTCGCTTCTTCTTGATTTCTCGGAAAACTACTTTCGCTTTCTCCTCTCACTTTTTCAACCGAATTTTACGTTGTATTTTTTTTGACTCTAGTACCGTAGACCAGGGTAGTGAAGTACCGTTTATCTACCCCTTTGTTACCTTTGTCACTCTCTGAAATAAAACTCCCCGAGGTTTTAGTGACGTCAACCACTGACGTTGGAACTTTAATTTTCTGCCAACGAGGAACCTTCTTTTCAATACTGGTTGGATCTGTCGTGTAATTTTTCGTCTTCATTACAGATCAGTTTCGATACCAAAAAGGTCACCAGTACATACCTACACTCTCAACCTGGTATTTCTTTCACCTCTCGTCTTCTCAACTTCGAAAACTTGACACCACAACCTCTTCTGAGAACTCTCAGGGAACCTGACGTTCCTCTAGGTTGATGAGGTAGGATTTCCTTTAGTCAGGACTTATAAGTGAACTTCCTGACTATAACTTCGACTTTAAGGTTAGGAAACCGGTGGACTACGTTTCTTGACTGAGTGACCTTTTCTGGGACTATGACCCTTTCTAACTTCCACCCTCCTCTTCCCCTGCCGTCTCCTACACTACCAACCTACCGTAGTGGCTGAGGTACATGTACTCAAACTATTCGAAGCCCGTAACCACTACCTGTCCCTTCGGACCGTACGACGACAGGTACCCCAACGTTTCTCAGACTGTACTGAATCGTTGACTTGACTCGACTCAAAAGGAATTCGTTAACGACGTACTGGACGGGACCGGAAGTCGGGGTATTTCCTACATTTGACCCCACTTAGACCAATAATAAGAGTCCCACTGAACTCTCAAAGTATGTATGACCTTCTCTTTCTATTTTGTACTATTTAGAAACGATTGGAATTCTAGAGAAGGAAAAGAAATCCTTAACGTACTCTTAGTGTACACTTTGATTCCTTCCAGTGTGACTCATGACGTGGTCAATTTTACACAACCAAAATGACATAAGTAATTTTTTTTAACTTATACCCCCCTTTTGACCTAAAGACATTTTCTAAAAAGGTTTTTCTAAGTTTATCGACATATTTTCGCGATCTAATTAACAGGAGGATAAAGTTACTTTACTACGAGACTTTTTACACGTAGAGCAAAACAAATGTTTGTAGAGATCATATAAAACAAACCGAAAAAGATGGGTGAGGTGAGTCGTTCAACCAAAAATGTGTTTACAAAATATGGACGATATAATAACCTGGTAGTCGACAGAGACTGTGTAACAAAAAAAGAGAGACCCAAAATAACTGAACAATAAAAATTTCAACAGATAGTCACTCAACGGGTAAATTAATAAATATCTCCATAAGTACAATCGTACACTTCATTCCCGGTAAATAACAGGAAATTTCATAGTGGTGACGGAATGAACGACGACACGACTCGACAGTGAAATCAACACAAACTGAGACACTGCGATACCTGACATCGGGCGGTTCGAGGAGACAGGCACCCTAAGAGGACCGTTCTATGACCTCACCCAACGACACGGGAGGACGTCCCTCAGAAGAACTGGGTCCCTAACTTGGGTACAGAGAATACACGGGACGTAACCGTTCACCCACGAAATGGTGATCGCAGGACGAACCATTTATCCGTGTTAAGGACCAACATATACAGTTATTATACATAAAGTATGTATCGATAGTCAAGACGCACTGACTAACGTTAGACTATACCTCTAACCAGTCCTGTTTTACTTTGTTATGGTCTCTCGAACCCATACTCTGTGTCTCTCCTTTCGTACTATAATGTTCGACCTCTTTCCTTTTCCTCAATGTAACTTAGACTCTTTTCGTTCATGATATTTAAGTTTCCTAGTGTGACTATAGTCTCAGTTCACTACCACTGTAGTTTCCATAGTATCCTTCGAGATGACACCTGGACCTCCTCTTTGGACCTCCACCATTACATTAGTCTTATTCTCCGGTCCTTTATCCTAAATTGTTTTGTCCTTATGTCTTTGGTCTTTCAGAGTCTCGCGTTATTGTAAACTACTCAGGTGCGTCTACAGAACGTACCTATATTGAGGAGTAGAAACCTTTTGTCATCTGAGACTTTCGACCCACCATAACCCAACCGGTTTTCAAGTAAGTCCGAAAAGACATTGTTTGAGTTATGAAGGGTCAGATCTCTTTCCACACCGTAACTCCTAAAAACATTTAGTAAATTTATTCCTCCTTCCAATTCATTACGACCCACAACTGAAGAACTGACCATATATAACTCCTTATTATTATATTGTAACCATTAACCATTTCAAGTGAACCCTTAATACCGTAATTTATTTATAGTTTACGTAAAAACCACGGTCTATGACCGATTTGACAGATACTAGTCTCAAAGTCAATATTTATAAACGAGTAGAAAATTTATCATTATAACCAGAAACAAAAAACTATTAGATTTTACATAGAGACGTCATCTATTTCTCCTTTCGTACTTTAATGATATCTTAAAGGTCAGACTCCGGACATAAGATTACTTTTGTTCGTCAGGTAAAAGGGATATCTTGGGTAAGGATTAGTTGTGTGTAATAAGAACGACACAGTCTTGAGAGGTTAAAACTACCGGTCCATTCAATGGTTGGTGAACTATTCCAGTCGTTATACTAAGCACCCACGTTTTGACCGTTAAAAACCTTTTTGGTCCACGACCAAATACGTTTAACCGACTACTATCTGTGTCGTCGACCGGCTCTTTCCGTCTGAACCCTTGTGATGTACACCTAGAAAGGTATTTATGCTTAGCGAGAACTTTTTACATACACCGAATAACCTACACCTACAGAAGAAAGGGTAGTCCCTACTTACAAAGGTTAGTGGTTACAGTTTTCTGATTTAAAATGGTAATTAGAACCTTTAGAGTATCTCGTCCCGAAACTTTCTCTATAGACACAAATGAAAAATTTTTTCTCTAAAAACTTTGAGACCGCTCTCAGAACTTATTATTAAACACATTTAACCCTACGTAAGCACCTTTTTCTTCGATAACACTTTTGATGACCCTAAGACCCTATGACTCTATTAGGGTCATAATACTATAATCTAATCATTTGAATGTAAAGTAAAGAGGGAGAGGGAGACTAACTTAAATGACCCAACTGGAATATACCCAGAAAATTACAGAAACATGGAGTTAAGAAGGAACACTTGTACATTTAATTCAACTGTGTCATGTTTATTTTCAAATACAGAGTAGGGATCTTGATATCCATAAAGCATATTTGATTACTGTGACAGATAGAAGGTTTACTTAAGTATTCGGTCACTTCAAAGTATTTTTAGTCTGTACTTTTACCGTATGGGACAAATAAGGAACAAACTTTGTCTTTATTGTCTTAACTAAATTTATAAATTATTTACTTATTTATTTAGTTAATTAAATAATTATTTATTGAAATAAATAATTAAATAATTTATTAGATAATTTTATTAAAATAATTTAATTTATTATTATTTATTATTTTACTAATTATTTATTTAAATAATTTTATAAATAATTTAAAATAAAATTATTTATTTAAATAATTTTAAAATTTATTATTATTTTATTAAATTATTTATTTAAATAATTTTATTTTATTAAATAATTATTTATTTATTTTATTTAAATTTAATACCTTAAAAGACAAGTAACAGTAAAGGGAGTACAGTCAAAACCTTTTAACTGTACAAGGTCAAAAGAACTCGTTTTATCTTAATGAGGAAAGTTTAATAAAAAGTTCTTAGTAAACTTAAACGAGTAACATAAAGTGAGATTTAATTAGTACACAAAAATTTATCCAGGAGGATTTATAAAACCCGAAAGGACCACCGAGTCAACTATTTCTTAGACGGACGTTACGTCCTCTAGTGGACGTTACTTTCTCCGGACCCAAACTAAGGATCCAGTCATTCTAGGGGACCTCTTCCTGTACCGTTGTGTGAGGTCATAAGAACGAACCCTTTAGGTTACCTGTCTCCTCGGACCTTCCGATGTCAGGTACCCCAGCGTTCTCAACCTGTGCTGAATCGCTAATTGGTAGTGGTGGATTTATAAAATATTTGTTTAAAACAGAAAATCTAACTCAGACACCATAAAATCTCATTACTAAACCGAGACTCTAGTGAGAGATTTTAAATTTGATTCTCATATCATAAAGAGTTCTTAGTAGGAACTATTTTAATTATTATTTTACAAAATACCTGAATAGAAGTAAACAGTAATTTTAAATGATTGTATAAACCATGTTAAAATTATCACAATTTTAAAATGATTGTACTAAATGATTAAGTCGTAGAGAACAATTAAATTCCTGTTCCTCTAACCTTCGAAGGATAAACAATACAGAATAAAGACATCAACGGCATCCGACCTTCTCTACCAGACACTTTGTGTCCCCGACCTACGTTTCACTGGACGTCGTTTATGGAGATTATTACGTCACCAGGTCTGTCCAATGGTTACGACTCTATGAATTTAGTCTCAAACGACAAGTTAAATAGAGGTTTCAATCTGACATAAAATACGATCAGTACTCGAAGTGATCACGAAGAAAACATAGATTCGGAGTGTTTGACGAAGTCACACTAAGAAGGTTTAACGTTACACAAAATTTATTCTTTTGGTACACATCGAATTTAATCTACTTTTTGTTCGAATAAGGAGAACCACCATACTTAGACTATGAGATAATAACTCAACCCAATACAAACTCAGAATCAGTATACCGAGTACCACTCTTGAGTGGAGTTCTAGAGGTTAAATGTCCCGAATTTTAGGTAGGAAAACTCTGTCAGACTCTGGACCCTGAGAAACGACGTCACGAACGTGGATCTATGCGGAGAAGAGCTCGTTACTTTATATTTTTTGGCATACCCTGGTTTTTACGTACGTACACGTAAACCCCGTTTAAGACCTGGGGTTTCTATGTTTCTCTAGTTTGTTAGTTTGATGGTGAAAACTTCTCGGACATCGTTTTTAACCCACAACCTCTTTTTCGTCCCACGACAAGTACGAGGGACCTTTGTTGGGGAGAATTCCCAACCCGTCTGGTGGATTCGGTAGGGAGGTCGGACTGGGGACCTGTATCAGGATAGGAATGGGGTATATTCCTTGTTCAACGGGGGAGAACCCCTCACTCACTCGTTCCCTTGAACAACCAACAAGAATGGGAGGTCACGGCGTCATCTCCGGGATTATTTCGGAACGGACTTAAAGAACAGACCGGAGACTAGTTAAAGATAACTAACCCCTTCCGGTTTTTGGGAAATAGGATTTCAAAAAGAGACGGGACTTTGGTGTGAAAATAATATTTGTCCACGGTCTCTACGAAAGACGAAGGACACAAAAGAAAGGAACTACACAATTATGAGAGGAGAAAAGGAGGAAAGACTCAGAGAGAACAAGGTAGAGACCCAGAGAGACAGGTAACCAGATCCAGAAAAAGAGTTAAACACTACCCGACGTCCTTAGTCGTGGAGAGAAGACGGACGATGGGTAAGACTGGGTACACAGATGGTCTCCCGACCCATTAACGATAATATATAAACCTTTCTTTAAGTCTCCCATCAAAAATTTAAAAAAGAACTTCACCTGGTAAAATTTTTAGAAATAACTTAAACAATTTTATAACGAGGACAAGACCGAAAAACCGGTGCTCCGTACACCCTAGACTTGGACTTGGAAGTCTTAACCTTCCACTTCACAATTGGTGACCTGACGGACCCTTCAGAGTTAAAAAATGAAAAGTAAACGACAAAATACAATATACTTAAAATAACAAACCTCAACTTGTAAAACTAATCCCCCGAAAGGTCAACCACGATCACCATTTCTTGGACGGACGGTTTCGTCCTCTGTATTCTCTACGTCCAAGTTAGGGACCCAGCCCTTCTCGGGGACCTTTTCCTTTACCGTTGGGTAAGGTCATACGAACGGACCTCTTAGGGTACCTGTCTCCTCGGACCCGTGGATGTCAGGTACCCCAGTGTTTCTCAACCTGGGTTGACTTCACTGACTCACACGTCGTACGTTAAACTAATGTTACATATGTTTATTTCATCCCTTCTATAAAGTCAAATGTACTACCCCTACTTGTGTACTCGAAAGACACTGTGACCTACAGAAATTGTGATAACATCAGATGTGAATTTCTTTGTCCCGTCCTTATAGTGGTAGTACAAATTATGGATGTATAATCCACGAGTAAACACTCCATGCTCTTGAACACATTGTGTCCAGGGGTGAGAGATTCTTAAATGTCAGACCAACTAATCTTTTTCTGTTTTTCGAAGTGCTGTCAATCTCTTAAACATGTAAAATTGAACCTTGAAGGGGTGAAAGAACTGACAACGAGGACTATAAGAGTTACAACCATCTTTTAGGATGCTTTTGTATTACTAATCGAGGTAATGTTTAGACACTTAAGGATGAAACAGACACTTAGGAAAAAGGATAAAGAGTGTTTTCGACGGAGTATAAGGAGGAAGGGGGAAGAAGGGGTGTGTAACCAAGCATTCAATTTTTGGTCGAGATAACTTTATTTGAGAGAAAGAGAGACATATACATACATATACATATAATTACGTGTGTTGAACTTAAACCTCTTTTCGCATGTGGATACTTTGGTGGTGGTGTTAAATACGGTATTTGTATAATTAGTGGATAATTAGTGGAGGTTTGAAATTAGGATAAAATAAATGAAAAATAATTAATCATAAGAAAACACTTTATAAGGACCCATGTATTAGGAACAAAGGTACCAAAGGACTCTGACCTAAACAAGTAAAGGTAGGATTACTGGACCCAAACGAGACACGGACGCAAACCAGTGGCAGTCGAACAAAGTGAACCCAGTAGAATTCCACACACGAGAAAGTAAGACTGGGGTTAGTGAGAAACACGAGACAAGGTCGGAGACATAGACAGAACGTCAAAACAACAGAAAGGTACTAGAACCGAGACAAACTATTCTGAAAAGGAAAACCAGAACCTACACGAAAGGAACTTTCAGACAGACAGGACCCATTATTGACGGGTGCTTGAACAAACGTAAGGTCAGGACGGGTTGAGAAGTCGACAGTGTAGCGAGAGAAGTGTGTGTTAAAGGACGTGTACGTTGTATACTAGAAAGTAGATAACCGAAGATGGACGTAGAGGTAGACGAGAGGTTTACGTGGTAAAAAAAGACGTTATAAAGTGACAAATAACAGTAGGGTCGTTCAGACAAAAGACCGTGGTGAACTCTCTCGGTTTGTACTACACCCGTAAGAGTAGACTCCGTTTTCCCTTTTGTTTTGTTTCCGTTTTGTTTCATTACTTTTTTTATGTACTTTTCTTAAGAAGTTGTTTATACTTTTTGGTTTGTATGTCTCTTTTGACATTCTATGGATCCATCAGTCCACCACGATGACTCTTATTTTGTAGTTAAAGTCAATAGTTTGACTAACAACAACAAGTCAGTGATTCAGTACAGACCGAGAGATACTGGGGTACTTGACGTCGTACGGTCCGAAGGGACAGGAAGGGACAGGAAGTGATAGAGGACCTCGAACGAGTTTGAGTACAGGTAACTCAGTCACTAGTTGGTAGGTTGGTCACTCAGTCGGTAGGTTGGTAGAGTAGGAGGCAACCGGGGAAGAGAACAGGAGTCAGAAAGGGTCGTACTCCAATAAAAGATTACTCAGTCCAGAAGTGTAGTCCACCGGTTTCATAACCTCGAAGTGGAAATCGTTGTCAGGAAGGTTACTTATAAGTCCCAACTAAAAGAAATCCTAACTGACCAAACATACGAGGTGTTTTGAAAGTTTACTATTTAGGGTCACAGTCACTAGACACTATCAAAATTACCATGGACCTACAAACAGCTCGTCCATCCATTCGTATGTCTGTGTCTTTACTGACAGTGCTTCCTTCTTCAAAGACGATATGAGTATTAGGCGACCTGTGTCCTCCGGACCGACGGTACGTTCCGTGTCTCCCTTCGTGGTCCCGTTCCACTCGTCTGTCTCTCCTCGATACCCCATCTTCTGAAATGACACCAAAAGAACCCTTCCTTGTCTGTTCTATTCGGTCGATTCGTCAAAACCTCTACCTGTGAAACTTATTAAAACCGACCGAGTCCCGACGAGCTCACTTGGGATCAACAGGTCATTGACCAGAACCCCACTAATCCCATCCCCCTATCGTAAGGGTGTGTCGTTCTCGGAGTATTTTAGTCCGTCTTGCCCTATACTGAGTGTGACTAAACAAAAGTATAATTTCTGTACGAGGGTCCGTTGAAAAATCAGAGAGATCCTTAATCTATTGGACCTTAATCACTGAGGAGGGGTAGTCGTTCCGGGGTCTACGATCTTGTAGTTCTTATGTCTTTTATTCTTTTATGCCGGTTGTGTTACTTACACCTACTAGAACATATGTATGACATTTGTTAATAAAAGAGAGAACCTAGTAATTGAAAGAGAGATACCTCCTTTTTTTCTTGAATCTTAACGATCTTCTCAGAACGTTCTTTTCAATCTCCTGAAGGTGGTAGACTAAAGATGTTAATGACATTTCGATGTCATTATCTCTGTCTCTCCTTGACTGTACTCCTATCTGTTTCTCTAGTTACTTTGTCTTACCTGTCCGGTGTTTGTCTGTGGGTCTGTAGTTAACGAAAAACTTTGAACGGTCGAGTTAAATTGAATTACCTGTTTCTTTCAGAAAAGTTGTTTACCCCGACTTTATTGACCATTTATTAGACCCCTTTTTCATTTGGAACTGTGAGCGGAGTGTGAAGCGTGTTACACGAGTTTTAATTGAACTCACTTCGTACTTGGATTGAATTTTTGATCAATATCAAAGATCTCCTTTATTTTTGAAGATGGTATGTTTACTTTTGAAAATGTTATAGAAGTACTAGAGCCCCATCCGTTTTTAAAGAATCTCTCCCCTTACTTAGGTCATCGATATTATCTTTCTTTTACTTCTTGAAATGAAGTAACTTTATTTATATATTTCTTGTCATCGAGTTATTGTCGGGTTGTGTTTTTTCGTTTCGAGAACTCGTCTATGGAGTGATCTCTCCAATGTCTTACTCAATGGTTCCTTTACGTTTAATTCGGGCGTTACTTAAGTACACAACGATGATTCAGTGAAGTCAGCACAGACTGAGACACACTGGGGTATCTGCCGTCGGGTGGTCCGAGGGGGCAGGGACCCTAAGAGGTCCGTTCTTGTGACCTCACCCAACGGTAAAGGAAGAGGTTACGTACTTTCACTTTTCACTTTCACTTCAGCGAGTCAGTATAGGCTGAGAAGCACTGGGGTACCTGACGTCGGATGGTCCGAGGACTCAGGTATCCTAAAAGGTCCGTTCTCATGACCTCACCCCACGGTAACGGAAGAGACCTTAAGTACACAATGAGGGTGACTTTACCGACTTTGATTCTTCTGACCATCGTGGTTTATTATCACTACTCCTCGAGAGAGAATCCTCTATACACTGACAACCAAACTTTTGAAGCCTCAAACGGTCCACTTTAAGTTTCAACCGGGGACCTGTGCCTTCAGTCCCTCTGTGACTCCCTTTTCCGTCTTGGGAGGTCTGACCATCTGTCATTTCATTGAAACTGTTTGTTCCTCTGGACGTATTCTACAACAGAACCTGAGACACTCTACTCATCTAGGGACCTTAGAAAAAACAAAAATTAATTGATAATTAAAACCACGAAAGAGAACAAAGTCCTCGTCCCCGATGAGAAACAACGCCACGTGCTCGAAGAGTACCACCACCGAAGAGAGCGTCACCTCGTTACCGAGATCCGAAACATCAACGCCGAGAACCCGAGGTCTCGTGTCCGAGTCACCAAAGCCGTCCGTCCGAGGTGTCAGTACCGTGTACCCGAAACAGCGAAGTTCCGTACACCTTAGAAGGGCCTGATCCCTATCTTGGACACAGGGGACGTAAACGTCCACCTAAGAATAGGTAACCTGGTGATTCCTTCAGGAGGAGCTTCAAAGTTTCAAATATATCTCCGGAATTGTCCCAAGAAAGTACATAAGCCAGACCGTTATGCAATAATAGAGTTCCGACGTGGGAACTTCACAGAGGATCATACCCTTGTCACCGTCTCGGATACAAGGTTCCAACCCTCCTCTACTGCCCATAACCAGTACAGGAGAGTTACTGGAGGAGGTTGTCCATCAAAATATATTTTAATTTGTATCTAAAAATTTTACCGTAAAATGTTGGACCATTAAGATGAAGATTCATAATTATAAATGGGTTCTATAACTTTCGTGTGCAGGTGTTTATGGACGTATTCTTACAAGTTTAGTCGTAATATGTATTATCAGATTTTGATCTTTGTTGGGTTTACAAGTAGGTGTCCTTCTGTCTATGAATCTGACGTCAGGTGAGTGTGTTACATAATACTTGGTCGTTGTTTTTCTTTATTTGATGACTACGCACATTTTCGTACTCGTTTAGAGTTTTGAGAACACAAGTAGTTCTCTTCGGTTTGTTTTTCTAATGTATCACGAACCTTCTCTGTGTACAGTTAGGACGGGGATTAGTTGACCATTTTCGTTTTTGCCGAGGTAGACATAGGTTGTTCCGTCTCCTACATATTAATAAGATACCCCCTTCTTAACTTTTAAACTCTTTATTAAGTTACATTATGTGAATCTAATATCATACCCTTATTAGAGGTGTCATGTCTTTAAGAACGAAACACAAAACTAAAGAAAAAAACGGTACAAAACTAAATAGAAAACTGATCCAAAACCGTTACGTCTGACTTTTATATCAACAAAACAAGAACCAGAATATGAATTCACCTTAATTATGAGTTACGACAAGGAAAACGTCACACTACCAACCCATCACCAAATCAGTGTCAGTACAGGTCGAGAACACTGGGATACCTGTCTCCTCAGACCGTACCTTAAGGGGTCCGTTCTTATGACCTGACCCAACGGTAAAGGAAGAGGTCCCCTAGAAGGGTTTGGTCCCTAACTTGGACCCAGAGGACGTAAAATCTGTCTAAGAAATGGTTGACTCGATGTTCTCCATTGAAAAGATAAGTAATGAACCGACTTCAAATAGAAGATCATCCAAATTCGTTTAAAACAAGAGACCCAAAATTTTATAACTTTTCATAAAAAGTCAACAGAAATATGAACTTACTGTCAAACCGACACATGTTTTAAGAACTCAACATACACATATTTAACCCAACAGAAAAGAATTTTAAGAAACAAACTCCCAAAACACTCACAATAAGATGACAGAAGATTCTCATTTACAAAAAAAGATCTCTTCAGTGTCAATCGGTCTTAAGAATGAGATCTTTAGTGATCTAGTAAAACGAATCTGTATAAAGAGATTAAATCAAAATCATGTTAACTTTTACGTCTATAACTATCACAGAGTCACAACACTCCTAATTTACTCTGTGATGGACGTTTTGTATTTATATTTACCAATAATAATGAGAGTATTAAATAATTGCACCAAGATAAAAGAACACCTTTATGAGGAAAGTTAGTAAACGAAGAAAATAAAGACCTTGTAAAGGAATTCAATAAAAAAGGGGGTTCAAGAGACCAAAAGAAGAAACCATTGTCATACATACGTTTACAACCTAGAGGAAGTGGATAAAAGGATTTGATGGTAAAGGAAAGATTACAGATTTTTAGGAACGAGAAAATCAAGATGAGTCCAAAACATATTGACAAGAGATCAAAGAAAAAAAAAATTAATAAATAAGTAGACCCACATAGATCAGAATCAACGTGGCACACCCAGCAAGTAACGTCGGGTGTCTACGAGATCAACACCGTATACCCGAGTCATAAACGGGTGCACCCGAATCGACGAGACGTCGTTCACCCTAGAATCGAGAGACTGGTCGCTAGTCTGAATACAGGGGACGTAACGTTCCGACTAAGAATGGGTGACCTGACGTGAAATAAAAGAATGACACATAATAAAAAACAACACCACGAAGATTAAGCCAAGAGTAAGGACACTACTGAAAAAAAAGGGGAACGTGAAGAAACGTCTACTATGGTGGGAATACCGGCTTTCACTTCTCCTTTATTTTTAGGAGAACTACTTTCACTTTCTCCTCTCACTTTTTCAACCGAATTTCGAGTTGTAAGTCTTCTGCTTCTAGTACCGTAGACCAGGGTAGTGAAGTACCCTTTATCTTCCCCTTTGTCACCTTTGTCACAGTCTGAAATAAAAAAACCCGAGGTTTTAGTGACGTCTACCACTGACGTCGGTACTTTAATTTTCTGTGAATGAGGAACCTTCTTTTCAATACTGGTTGGATCTCTCGTATAAGTTTTCATCTCTGTAATGAAACGGCTGATTCCAGGCAGATCAGTTCCGATGCCAAAAAGGTCATCGGTACATACCTACACTCTCAACCTGACACTTCTTCCGACTCACGGCTTCTTAACTACGAAAACTTGACACCACAACCTCTTCTGAGAACTCTCAGGGAACCTGACGTTCCTCTAGGTTGGTCAGGTAGGATTTCCTCTAGTCNNTCAATACTGGTTGGATCTATCGTATAAGTTTTCGTCTCTGTAATGAAACGGCTGATTCCAGGTAGATCAGTTCCGATACCAAAAAGGTCATCGGTGCATACCTACACCCTCAACCTGACACTTCTTTCGACTCACGACTTCTTGACTACTAAAACTTGACAACCTCTTCTGAGAACTCTCAGGGAACCTGACGTTCCTCTAGGTTGGTCACGTAAGATTTCCTCTAGTTGGGACCCTAAAGAAATCTTCCTTACTACGATTTCGACTTTGAGGTCATGAAACCGGTGGAGTACGCTTCTCAACTGAGTGACCTTTTCTGAGACTACGACCCTCCCTAACCCCCGTCCTCCTCTTCCACTGCTGTCTCCTACTCTACCGACCTACCGTAGTGACTGAGCTACTTGCACTTAGACTCACTTGAGACCCTCAAACACTACCTGTCCCTCCAGACCACACGACGCTAAGTACCCCAGCGTTTCTCAGTCTGTGCTGACTCGCCGACTTGACTTGACTTGACTAGAATAAAAGGTGGAAGTTGACAATACGGTACTCACGAGACTTAAGATCATAGAGACTAACCACAAAAGTAAAATTTGTCCGTAAACAAAGGAATACGAAAAGTATATTTTGTGGAACATAAACCGACGTCAAAAATAAAAGAGGTACAACAACAAAGAAGTCATTGATCAGACGTATGGTAAATAAAAGGAACAACGAAAGGGGAAATTTTTTGTCTAGAATGTGTCAAAAGAAAAAAGTAATAAAAAAATAAAAACTTTCCACTTAACAAGGAATTGACAAGGTCTTAACGAGAAAAGTCCCCTCAAACTATTTCTCTTAAGATAAAGACGGTACCCCGATTTATGTAAGAAAAACGAAAATAAGGAAAGATCAGTCAATTTTTTATCGTGACATCAGACCAAAATTAGTTGGAATAGAGGGTGAGTCTACCAAGGGTTTAGATCGAACAGACCCACAAAGGATTTAATGGAGGTGACAGACTATATAAAATGTGAACTATCGTTTATATTGGGTCTCTCGGAGAATGATAATCGGATTTATACAGTAAATAGAACAAAGTTCGTACGGTGGGTGAAATAGAGTGTTTACGGGATGGGTTGCAAACACTCGAAAAGTCGTCACCAACAAGAGAGAAACGTCAAAAGACATGAAGGACAGACAGAGTTAAAAAACAGGTGAAAAAAAAACAAAATACTAAACCTCCTAATTTAAAGAGAGCAAATTAGTTCTTCCGGTTACCGTGGGGTGAGGTTATGAGAACGGACCTTTGTGGGTGCCTGTCTCCTCGGACCACCCGAGATCAGGTACCCCAGTGCTGACTCACTAAAGTGAAAGTGAAAAGTGAAAGTACGTAGCATCTTCCTTTACCGTCGGGTGAGGTCACAAGAACGGACCTCTTAGGGTCCCTGCCGCCTCGGACCACCCGACGGCAGATACCCCAGAGTGTCTCAACCTGTGCTGACTTCGCTGAATCGTCGTCGTCGTCGTCGTCATCACATTCGTTTCCACCTAAATATAAAGACAAAGAGTGGATAAATATTTTCCCCGTTACGAAGTAAATAAATTCTACTTTAGACTTCAATGAGACCCGAGTATAACGGACTAGGGTTAGACAGTTCCACGAAATGTTACAACACAATCACAGACGACACGTCGGTTTCACTTAGTCGATACGGATGTCTATATCGGGGAAAAATCCTAAAGGAAGAGTAAATCCAGTAGTATCTCATGACTCATCCCAAGGCACACGATATGTCATCCAAGAGTAATTAATATATAAAATTTACGTGTCATCGCATATGCACAGTTAAGGTTATAGGGTTAAGTAGGGTGGGTGGAAGGGGGTGAACCACAGGTACGTAAACCAGAGATACACACACACAGAGATAAAGACGAAACGTTTATCCAAATAGACATGGTAAAAGGATCTAACGTGAATATACGAAATTATATGGTATTAGTGAAAAACGAGAGACTGAATGAAGAGAAACATACTGTCAGTGATCCAGATAGGAAACGAGGAGTGGTACACACCTACGTATATAGGTTAGTTATAGATATACACAGAAATAAATCCTTTATTTGACTCTCCCTTACAAGATTTTATAACCAACACTAAGAGTTACATACTTTCCTTTGTTACTTCGGGTTTGAGAACACTCATATGGTCTCAGATTCTTTAAAGATTGGTAGGTAGTCCAGTGTCTATGACTTCCCCCCTGATACATCGATACTTTCAACCCCATACCTCGTCTTCACGTCCCTGTCCCTTTAGTCCCTACTTAATCACTCGTCGCACCCTCCCTATACTCCAACTCTTCGAGACAATAGAAATTTGGATGTAAAAACTCGGGACACCCTTTCTAGACACACCCACAAGATCACTAAATTTCTGTACACACAGTCTTCCGTGTTCATACAGTCTGTCATACAGGTGAGAAGGTGCAGGTAAGTGAGACGGTCGGACCTTTTAAGAATGTGCAAGACATTCCATGTCAAACTCCTACCAGTCAACAGAGGTCGAACATCCGAGGATGGTAGAGGGGAGAGGTGATCCTAAAGAATAACGGGGACAAAAACGCAGAGAATCGATATATAAATAAAGTCTTGAATTTTACACATAAATTTAATAATGAAACAACAGACAAAGGAGAAAGTCGATACTTAAGAAACGTCGACTCCTAAGATAGAATATTAAGAGTCAAGGATCATGGGTTAAACTCTATAACTTAAAGATTATTTCAAGTACATAAAGTGACTTAGTACCAAAAGATTTTTTTGAAAAATAACCTCCTATCAACGAAACGTTACAACACAATCAAAGACGACATGTTGTCTCACTTAGTCAAGATGTGTATGTATACAGGGGGGAAAAATCTGAAGGAAGGGTAAATCTGGGGGTGTCTTGTGACTCAACTAAGGGACACGGTATGTCGTCCAGGAGTAATCGATTGATAAAATATATATCATCACACATATACAGTTAGAGTTAGAGGGTTAAATGGGGAATGAGGAAAGGGCGGACCATTGGTATGCAAACAAAAGATGTAAAGAAGTAAAAAATTTTAATTGTAATTTACAGACTGTACTACCTACTGAATCGGACTATTACCGATTAAGTTTTCAGAAGTCACATAGTAAAAGTTTAAACATAATTTTAAATTTTATAAACAGATGTGAGTATTAAAGAAATTCATGGGTCTTTATAAATTATATTTACATAGTGTTTATAAAGTCAATATTTTGTACTAAGTAAGTAACGTTCAGAATAACTGGTAAGACACCTTTTTAAGATTAAAATTCCTTTCAATATCTCTTATTGAAGTGTCACACATTTTGAAAGGAACGAACGGAAAGTACTTAAAAAGTTAATTAGACACCTTAAAATTAAGATGATTTGGACTTGGTTTTATGTAACGGAGTCCGACAAGATCAAACATCGTTGTCTGGGTGACATCTCACTGAGATTCAATAAAAGGTTACAAAACTACTAGACACTAGACCTATACGACACATATAATCGTTTTTAATATTCACACTAAATGAGATGATATTATTTATTTTAAATAATAAATAATTTATGTAACGATAATGGTCCGTGACACAGTTACGGAGTGTGTTTAATGACTGGAACTAAGGAGTAAAATAATTGTTCTCTTTATTTTACCCCCCTCCGATTTGTTGAAAAGAAATGACAGACTCAGTTCAAAGATCGGGGTGGGTTGGTCGTCCACTGACTTGTTCCATAGTGGTTTCGAACGTGAGAATTGGTAACCCGATAATATGGTAGAATTCTACCATACCTATCTATTTACTTTTTATCGATGGCTTAGACTGAATTTGTCTATTTTTTAACAAGACTCATATTGAGTCGGTAATTTTTCTTATGTAAACTTAGTCAAGATTACTCTACCTACTTTGACCTCGACTAATATGTCTCACTTCATTCGGTCTTTCTTTTTGTGGTTATTGTGGTTACACAATCATTATGGTTATATGATTGTGTAGATATACCTTAAATCTTTCGACCATTACTATTGGGACATACACTCTGTCGTTTTCTCTGTGTCTCCATATCTTACCTTAAAACCTGAGACTCCCTCTCCCTCTCCCACCCTACTAAACCCTCTTACCGTAACTTTGTACATATGATAGTACATTCTTTTCTTAGTGGTCAGATACAAGCTATGTCCTATGTCCTACGAACCCCGACCACGTGCCCCTACTAGGTCTCTCTACTATACCCCACCCTCCACCCTCCCCCCAAGTCCTAACCCTTGAGTACATGTGGGTACCGCCTAAGTACAGTTACATACCGTTTTGGTTATGTCATNTAGTGGTCAGATACAAACTATGTCCTATGTCCTACGAACCCCGACCACGTGCCCCTACTAGGTCTCTCTACTATACCCCACCCTCCACCCTCCCCCCAAGTCCTAACCCTTGAGTACATGTGGGTACCGCCTAAGTACAGTTACATACCGTTTTGGTTATGTCATAACATTTCATTTTATTTCATTTTTAATTTTAATTTTTTTTTTAACAAGACGTTACGAAGACCAAAACGAATTTGTCTGAGTCTCAGTCCAGATCTCTAAAGAACCACTTACTATGATGAAGTGTCCTAAAAAGTTAATGACACGTCTCGGTATTCCTCGGTCGGAGTTTGAGTAGACTGAACACACGAACTTTAACGTCAGGGAACACTTTACCGACTCCTACAAAATTTTTAACCTTTTTCGAAGACTTCATACCGAAAGGTACTGGAGAAGACGGAGACAGTCTTTCTACTACACTCCGACCCCTCTTGTCCTTCTTCTGGTAGAGTATCATTGTTCCAATACACCGACTTTGTCTCACACACAGACACACACACGTGCACACACAAGTACGCGTACACGTAGCGTTCAGAGAGTAAGATTAATTTTTTATTTTGTTTGTGAGTTTCTACAAATCAAGTTTTAGTTTTTCATTCCGTACTTAAACTTTCCCGTAAAAAGAGAGAAGACAAAACACCTACGAACGATTCAACGAAGTCAGTATAGACCGAGAAACACTGGAATACCTGACATCGGGTGGTCCGAGGAGACAGGTTCCCTAAGAGGTCCGTTCGTATGATCTTACCCAACGGTACGGGAGGAGGTCCCCTGGAAGGACTGGGTCTCTACGTTGGGTTCAGAGAATGCAGAGGACGTACCCGTCCACCCCAGAAATTGTGAAGTACGGTGGACCCTTTGGGGAAAACGAAAGAAAACACGTGCACTCGATTGAGTGAAGTCAACACAGGCTGAGAAACACTGGAGTACTTGACATCGGGCGGTCCGAGGAGACAGGTACATTAAGAGGTCCGTTCGTATGACCTTACCTAACGGTACAGGGAGAGGTCCCCTAGAAGGCCCTCTCCCCTAGAAGGACTGGGTCCCTAGTTTGGGACAGAGTCCGTAGAGGACTTAACCGTCCACCCAAGAAATGGTGATAGTGGTGTACCTTACTGTCATTTATCTTTTATAGTCTCAATCTTCACAAACACCTACTTCTATAACCGAGTACCTAAATATAAACATCATTTTTAATTGTGATAAAGACAACCAATTGTGTTCCTTCTTGTCTACCTTACCGGACCCTCTCCCGAAAGGGTGTGGAAGGGATGGGTCGGGAAGGGATGCGTCAAGAAGATAGACCGACAAAGACTCAAAACAGGAAAATATTATTTGGTCACTAGATCATTCACTTTTTTCAATTTCGATAAAGATTACTGGTTTCACTAAAAATTTTGAACCTTTGTTCTTAGATTTGTGAGTTTAGGGGGTTTCAATTAAACTTGTGTACCTATACTGAAAAGTCTTAAAATATGTGATGTAGACTTTATATTAAAAAACTATACTCCGGTATTCCATTCTTTGGTTACTCTATTTAAGAAAAAACTTTTATATCGTTCGACGACGATTCAGCGAAGTCAGCACAGGTTGAGACACACTGGGGTCTCTACCGTCGGGTGGTCCGAGGGGTAGGGACACTAAGAGGTCCGTATATACACGAATTTTTGTTTTACTTGATTATAGACCGGATATTAACTTACTGAGATATATATGAAAAAAAGGAAGAAAAATGAGATATTTAAATACAACAAAAATTTGTCTTTTCTCTACCTCTCTCTTACTTCCCCGACCTCCTTAATCCTGTGAACCGATAAAATTTTTTAGAAAATTTTGAAATGAAAATCTCGTCAAAATCTAAGTGTCGTTTTAATTCTCCTTCCATGTCTTTAAAGAGTATATGGAACTGGGAGTGTGTACGTGTCGGTGGTATTAATAGCTGTAGGGAGTGGTCTACCCTGCAAACAATGTTACCTTAGATGTGACTGTATAGCAATAGTGTGTCTTACGTATCATATAGTATCCAAAGTAAGAACCACAATATGTTAGATAGGTAGGTAGGATTCAGTGAAACCACCACAGACTGAGAAACGGTAGATACCAAACCCTGTTTACATATTTCTTTACATATTGGATAGTAATGTCTCAAAAGGGTGACGGGATTTTTAGGAGACCCTTCTTACCTATTTCTTCTACACCATACATATATGTTACCCCATATTGAGTCAGTAACTTTACTTACTTTATGACGGTAAACGTCGTTGCACCTACCTAGATCTTTCACAGTATGGCTTACTTTATTCAGTCCGTCCCTTCCTCTTTATAACATACTGTAGGGAGCATACACCTTAGATTTTTATTTACCATGTTTACTTGAATAATTTTTTTCTCTCTCTGAGTTTCTGAATCTCTCACCTGAATACCAACTGGTCCCCCTCTTACTCTCCTTCCTTATCGATCCCTCAAACCTTACCTGTACATGTGTGATGATATGAATTTTGTCTATTAGTCGTTCTGGATGACATGTCGTGCACCTTCAGACGAGTTACAATACACCACCGGACCCACCCTCCCTCAATTACCGACTCAGGGAAGTGACAGATGGACTTTGATAGTGTTGTAACAATTAACCAATATAAGGTTATGTTTTATTTTTCAGGAGACACTAAATTTTTTTCAGGAGACACTAAGAGGATAAATGGTGAGGAAGGGGTCTGAGGTGTTGTGACTAGATAAATGACGGAGGTGTCAAAGCAGAAAAAGAATTGTAGTGTATCATCGTGGTCCGATAACCTCGTCTAGAACGGAAATCTAGTTGTATGGACCTACACGCCACTCGACGAAACTCTTTCTGTCCAGTAAGGGGCGGAGGACCCTCAGTAAAGGTAACAAGTCTCCTACTTATCATGGAGGGCGCCGACTGTCGTTTCACTCGTAAACTCTAGTTTCTTACTGACACGTTTCTTATCTATCGTATTTTGGATGACATTTTAATCTGGGCCTATGTAAAGAGACAGATTCAAACACCTCACTTGACCTCACGGTTGTGTGTCCTCTTAATAATTCGAGACGCAGTGTAGACGATAGAAGTAACTAAAAACGAGAACCTAGCTATCATTATACTGATCTGACAAAAGGGTTCGGTCCATGTAGACAACCGGGGTCACTTACGAGAGGGACTTGAGCCTTACATGTCTGAACTAGGTCCGTGTCAGAAGTGGATTGGCAATACTTATTCCGGGAAGTCCTGAACTTATCTGCAAAAGGGTTTCTTCCGAACATTCACTTGTTGTCCATGTACTTTTCCGTGACTTATAGTGATTAATAATCCCTTTACGTTTTGTTTTGGTGGTACTCTACAAAAAAGTGTGACAACAACAACCACCACCAAACCACCACCAAATCAACGATTCAACATAGGCTGAGAACACTGGGGTACCTGATATCGGACGGTCCGAGGAGACAGATATCCTAAGAGGTCCGTTCTTATGACCTCACCCAACGGTAAAGGAAGAGGTCCCCTAGAAGGACTGGTTCCTTGACTTGGGTCCAGAGGACATACCATCCGTCTAAGAAATGGTTGACTCGATGTTCCCTTCGGGAGTGGGACTAACGACGGCGACGACTCAGTGAAGTCAGTACAGGCTGAGACACGCTGGGGTCTCTGCCGTCCGAGGTGGCAGGGACCCTAAGAGGTCCGTCGGTAACGGAAGAGGTAGTGTGACCAATCCTCCCGATAATTGTGTTTCTGTTCCCTATGTTTACGACCACTCCCACACTTTTCCCTTGGGAGATGCAATGACCACCCTTACCTTTACCTCCGTCGGTGACACCTCTTGTCGTGTCCTCAAGGAGTCCTTCGATTTTTATCCTGATAGTGTACTAGGTCGATTAAACTGAAGACCCGTATATAGGTTTCCTTTACTTTGGGGGTAGAACTTCTCAATACACATGAGGACACAAACAACGTCGTAATAAGTGTTATTGATTTAATACCTTTGTGAGATTTACAGGGAATTACCTACTTACCTAGTTTTCTTACACTCTCTAGTTTTCTTACACTATATATATATATATATATGTATAGTTACACCAACTATATATACTTATATATACTTATATTAAGTCGGAAGTCTTTCTACCATTAGTACATTAAATATTGTTTCACCTATTCGGACCTCCTATAATACAATTTAATTTATTCGGTCTGTCTCTTTCTGTTTATGACGTACCTCAGGGTATTTAAACGTCAGACTTTTTTCTCAGTTTAGTTTCTTTGTTTCTCGTCTTTTCACCAACGGTCCCCAACCCTCCACCTCCTTTATCCCTTCCTAACCATTTTCCCATGTTCGAAAGTCAATATTCCACTTAGTACAGACTCCTTAACACGTTTTTTACTACTGATATCAACTATTGTGACATAACATGTTAATTTTAAACGGTTTACTCATTTCGTACAAGGGTGGTTTTTTCCCTTTATTACACTTCACTGCATACATAATTAAAAGGGGAGTGTTACGTACTTATAGTTTAGGATTACTACCTGTAAAATTTATGGAATACCAACATAAATAGTTAATAAAGAGTTCTTTCGACTTTTTTCCTTATCGGTTATCCTTTTAAACATTTTTTTTTTTTTTTTTTTCCACTTTTTTGTTGGGGGGGGGTTCAGAGAGTCCTCAATGACATCATGGACTCTTACCCTTTATAACGAATAGGGGAGTAATATACTTTTTAAACTTAGTAAGTTAGTTAGTCATCGATGAAGGACTCAAGGGTAATACACACGAAACCATGTCCCCTCCCAAAGAAAGTGAGAACTGTGGTAAATACTATATATACTGTCTATATATAGACTGTTTCCGTCAAGTCGTTTCACTATCTCAAGTCCAAGTTTAGTACAAAAGACGTGATGACCAACAGTTGGAGTCCGTTCAAAGAGTTGGAAAGATATGGAGTCAAAGGAGTAAACGTTTTTCCCCTACTGTGGGAACAAGACGATACTGCCACAAACATATTGTGTCTGAACCCCATACCTTGCGATCCCAGACGTAACGTCACTAGCAGACGTCCGAAGAAGGACTGAAGCCACGTACACCGAGACACGTGGAAGTAGGAAAGAATATGGGTTGAGTCCGGGAGTTTGATGCGTAAAAATCCTTCCATTTCGGTACAAAATAAACAAAATTTAATTAAAAATAACCTCAAATCAACGAAATGCTACAACACAATCAAAGACGACATATCGTTTCACTTGGTCTTAACTTAGTGTTTTTACTTAGTATACATGTGTAATGTATGTAGAAGAGAAAACCCTTAAAAAAAGGTAAATCCAGTCATGTCTCGTGACTCATCTCAAGGGACACGACAGGTCATCCAAGAGTAATCGTTAGATAAAATATGTATCGTCACATATATACAGGTAGGGTCAGAGGGTCAAACAGGTTGGTGGGAGGCAGGACACAAAGATATTGTAAAGAAGACATAAGATCTCTTTCTCCGTTTGATGTGTATTTGATAGTGAAGAAACTAATAATCCATTAATGGTATAAAGTTTTTACACAATAAAATTCAACTAAAATAATTACGTCACGAATCTTTCAACATATGTAAAACTTGACAAAGGAAACTCAGGACAAAGGTGGTATTTGGGACTATCTAACTCACGTTTTAAAACGTCTTACACTACAAAAAGTCCTGGTACATGTAAAATAAAATCATAGATAAACCATAAGTCTTACATATAGAATATATTAAAAAAAACACCTAGTTTACCCAATAAGGAGAATATTAGAGACTACTACAGTTATGCTGAGTGATATAAGAGACGTGACGAGACTTGTGAATCGTACGTTTACAATCAACTTCGACCATCAGGTATTTATTAGTGAAATTAGTTTCCTTTGTAAATTGACTAAATGTACGAACACCACTGGACTGAGTTCTGTCGTCCAAAAAAAAAAATACGGTAACGAATTCAGTCCCCGTTCCCCCTGCGTGTGGTTTCTGTGACATGTAAACATATGTGTAATACTATTAAAGGACACCTACCGTCACGACACAGGACGAAATTGTTTTAGTATAGAATACTACCATTATTTGACAGAACTCCTTCTCCTTGGGTAAGATTCATCATATTTCCGTGTGGTTGTTTCCTGGAAAGTACTTATCATAAAAAAAGAACCGTTAAAGATCCTTATTTCGATGTCATTCGTAGGTCCACGTCTGAAAACACACCTGTACAAAAGATAAGGAACCTATTTGTGATTCTTCGTGGTAACGACTCATGATTCTCCCACAAATCGAAACATTCTCTGACGCTTCACCAGGAGGTTTCGTCGACACGGTAGAATGCAAGGGTAGTCGTTACTTACTCTCAAGGACAAACAAGATGTTGTAATAATCGTAAATCATAACAGTTAGAAAACTTAAAACCGGTAAGATTATTCACACATCATCGTAGAGTCAAAGTTAAACGTAAAGAACTACTATATTCTACACCTCGAAAAGTATACGAACAAACGGTACACATATAGAAGAAATCTCTCCATATGCAATTCCACAAACCGGGTAAAAATTTAACCTACAAAAGAATAACAACTCAAAATTCACAAACACATAAAACCCAGCACAAGGAAATAGTATACACCAGGAAACGTCATAAAAGAGAGTCGGACACCGAATAGGACTTTAAAAGAACTATGGCAAAAAACGTTTCGTCTTCAAAATTTAAAATAAAATATAAACTTCAAATACAAATTAATCTCCTATCAACAGAATGTTGTAACACAACCACAGACGGTATGCTGTTGCACTTTGTAGAAATTACTAAGTATATAGTGGAGGGAGGACTTGAAGGGAGGGTGGGGTGGAGGTAGGGTGAGGAAATCTAGTAGTGTCTTGTGACCCGACTCAAGGGACACGATATGTCTGTAAAGGGTGACAGATAGATAAGATACGAATTATCGGCATGTCTCAGCCTGTGCTAACTTCGTTGAATCGTCGTCGTCGTCGTCGTCGTCGTCGTCACATATACATAGTTACGTCCAAAGAGACTATCGAGTCAACCATTTCTTAGGTGGACGTTACGTCCTCTGGGACTAAGTTAAGGACCCAGTCCTTCTAGACGTCTTCCCTATCCGATGGGTGAGGTCATAAGGGTCCGAAGGGACCACCGAGTCGACCATTTCTTAGACGGACGTTACGTCCTCTGGACCCAAACTAGGGACCGAACCCTTCTAGGGGACCTCTTCCCTTTCCGATGGGAGAGGTCATAAGACCGGACCTCTTAAGGTACCTGACATATCAGGTACCCCAGTGTTTCTTAACCTGTGTTGACTCGTTGAAATTCCTTTCTTTTTCTTTTTTCAGTTACGATGAGAGAGTTAAGGTGGGTGGGAGAGAAAGGGGGTGACACAGGCGTCCAGGAAAGAGATGTAGATACAGGGATAAGGACGGGACGTTTATCCAGGTTGTCATGGTAAAAGATTAAGGTATATATATACACAATTATGTTATAAACAAAAACGGAAGACTGAATGAAGTGAAACATATTGTCCGAGATCCAAGTAAGTGAAGTGAATTCGACTGAGTTTAAACAAGGAAAAGTACCGACTCATTATCAGGTAACATATATATATTGTGTGGAAATAAGTAAGTAGATAACTACCTGTAGATCCAACGAAGATACAGGACCGACAACACTTAATACGACGTCACTTGTAATTCCATGTACATAGAAAAAGTTAATACCAACGATGTCTCATATACAGGTCCTCACCCTAATGACCCAGTATACTATCAAAATCAGGATCTTGATCCGAGAGATATACCCGAAGGGGGTATCGAGTCTCCCATTTCTTTCACTTTACTTTCACAATCGGTGAGTCAGTTCAGTCTGAGAAACGCTGGGGTCCCTGACACCGGGCGGTCAGAGGAGACAGGTACCTTAAGAGGTCTATTCTTATGACCTCACCCATCGGTAAGGGAAGAAGTCCCCTAGAAGGGATGGGTCCTTAGTTTGGGTCCAGAGGACTTAACGTCCGTCTAAGAAATAATAGACTCGGGGGTCCCCTCGGGTCTCACCCTGCTTAGGAGGACGTTACATGCCCTGTACTCAATCTAGTGATCCAACCCTTCCATAGGGTCTCCTCCTTTTACCGTTGAGTGAGGTCATAAGAACGGACTTTTTAGAGTATTTGTTGTCTCAAACCGTCCGATGTCAGGTTCCCCAGTGTTTCTCAACCTGTGCTGACTCACTGACGTGAGTGTGTGTGCACGTGTGTGATGAGAGATATCGCCAATATAGTTAAATGTAAGGGTGGCTGTCACATTCTCCAACGGGAAAAGAGGTGTAGGAGAGGTCGGTGGTGAATAACAAACATCTAAAAAAACTACTACCGGCAAGACTGACCACACTGCACTATGGAGTACCATCAAAACTACACATAAAGAGACTATTACTCACTACAACTTATAGAAAAGTACACAAACAACCTGTAGACATACAGAAGAAACCTCTTTATAGAAAAATCCAGAAGTCGGGTAAAAAACTAACCCAACAAACATAAAAACCAAAGTACTCGACGAACATATAAAACCTCTAATTAGGAATCAGCAAAGTAAACCTTAATAAAAGAGGGTAAACATCCCAACAGAAAAGTAGAACAAATATCAGAGGAAACGACACGTTTTCGGAAATTCAAATTAATCCAGAGAAAACGAATAAAAACAAAAATAAAAGTAATGAGATCCTCCACCCAGTTTCTCCTGGAATAAAACTAATGTAAAATTACTTTCGGTCCAATAGTTAATAAAGTACCTAGTACCGAAACCGCCACATAACCCAGTTGATCCAGAAGAGGATACAAAACAAGATCCTGAAAATATCAAGACATAAAATATAAATCCAGATACTATATAAAACTCAATCGTAAGTTGCAAGTACTTCCCATTTTTCAAACACAGATCTAAAAAAATGTAAAACTACAAGTAAACAAGGTCCTGGTAAACAACTTCTCTTATAGAAACGACGTAAACAAGGAAACAGTCCTCGGTCAGCTGATATGTACACACTCAGATAAAGAACGGAGAGGTAAGACAAGGTAAAGAGACAGACAAGAAGGTGGTCATGGTTAAATAAGTAAGGGTAACCGAACTAGTACATCGACAAGTCCTTCAGAACTTCAATCCATCACGGCCACGAGATTAAAACAAGAAGAGATCACAATAAAACCGATAAGACCCAGAAAACGAAGAAGTGCGTTTGAAATCTTAGTCAAACAGACTCAGGTATTTTATTGAACGACCGTAAAACTAACTTTAACGTAACATACATAGCTAATTCAACCCTTCTCGTCTGTAAAAGTGTTATAACGTGGGAAGATACATACTCGTACTATATGTAGAGGTACCTAAATCAAGAGAAAGAAGTCTTTACTTTTGACTAAAGTAAGAGTCAAAATATTAAAAACAGTACATCTAGAACTTGTATAAAACAATCTAAATATGACTGTATAAAATAGAAACCCCACGATTAATATACCACAATACAAAGATTAAAGTTTAAGGTGAACAAGTAACAGTTATATATCCTTTTATTAACTGAGAACATATAATTGGTACATAGAATGTCGAAACCATATTATCGAATAATTAACGTCCTTAATAAAACAACTAAATCTATAAGATTTCACTTGTCTCTCTAAAACACAGAAGGATAATTTAGTCATATGGAAAATAAATGAAAAAAGCCAAAATGACTAAAAGTGAGAACTAAAAGACAAAAGTTAAAAGTAACTAAAGACGAGATTAAAAATAATAAAGAAAAGAAGATACATGAAAAACCCGAAGAGTCCACCACGATTACTATTTCTTAGACGGACGGTTATGCCCTCTGTGTTCCTGTACTCAAGTTAGAGACCTAACCCTTCTAGGGGATCTCTTCCTTTACCGTTGGGTGAGGTCATAAGAACGGATCTTTTAAGGTACCTGTCTCCTCGGATCGTCCGATGTCAGGTACCCCAGTGTTTCTCGATCTGTACTGACTCGCTGACTCCTGAAACATAAATTAACGAGTGATAAAAGATCAAAAGATTCCATCTGTGAGTCTACTAACTAAAATTTATAAGAAGGATTATGTACGTAAGTTACTGTATTTATAGAAAGTATGCAATGAAAACGATGTAGGGTGTTGACAACTATTCAACACGAAAGTTAAAGCGAATCAATTTTTATAAAATTTTAAACAGAACTCTAAATAAGAAAGTTGGTGCACAATATTTCTTCACACAACAATTTAGAGGTACATAAAACTTTAAAGAGTCAAGACAAAAACGATAACTAAAGATCTAATTAAGGTGACACCAAACTCTCGTCTGTGACACAAGAAAAGTCGAAACCTGTAAAGGTCATTCTACAGACCATCTGTGGAGAGGTCGGATAAGAAGTCAGATGAATGTTCAGGTAGTTTCCGTAAAAGGTAAAGACGAAGTCAGAAGAACCAAAGATCGTAAACAAAGACCAAGAATCTTAAGGGTAGAGAGTATACAAGAGACGAAAAAGGTAATCTCGGCAATCGTCTATTTATTGTCAACAGAATTTAAGGGATCCAACTATTAATGTTGTAAGGACGGCATAGAGTGAGACCAAGACTATGAACGAAACAGAAAAGTTTGACTGACAAAAAAGCGAAAAATCACACAGAACATTAAAAAAGAAGAATGGGTTTGTAATAAAAGACCCATTTTACTTAACGACGTTTATCTGAAATTCATTAAACAACCATTCTACACTCCCCTTTTCCATAAAAGTCCTGAGGATACTAATCTAAAGTCCGGAAGTCATTCGTATTGATGATACATGTAGTTTTATGTTTATCTTTAAATTCGTTTCACTCTACCGTATTTTTATACAAGGTCTATTTCCTTGTTCTATTTTAGGGTCTTCTTGTTAATTCAGTTTACCTCTATCGGTCTTATGGACTCCTTCCTCACTTTTTCTTGATTTCTCGAAGAACTACTACCACTTTTTCATCTCACTTTTTCGATCAAATTTTGTGTTGTAAGTATTTTGATTGTAGTACCGTAGACAAGAATAGTGAAGTACCGTTTATCTACCCCCCCTTTTCACCTTTATATCGGTCTAAAATAAAAGAACCCAATGTTTTAATGACACCTACCACTGACGTCGGTACTTTAATTTTCTGAAAACGAGGAACCTTCCTTTCGATAACGGTCGGTCTGTCATGTAATTTTTCGTCTCTGTAGGAAAACGATCGTTTTCAGGTATCTCAGTCACGATACCAAAAGGTCATCAGTACATACCTACACTTTCGACCTGGTATTTTTTCGACTTCTTAACTAAGAAAACTTGACACCGTGACCTCTTCTGAGAATTCTCAGGGAACTTGACGTTCTTCTAGTTTGGTCAGTTAAGATTTTCTTTAGTTGGTACTTATAAGTAACCTTCCTGACTACGATTTCGACTTCGAGGTCATTAAATCGGTGGACTACGTTTCTCGGTTGAGTGACCTTTTCCGTGACTACGACTCTTTTTAATTTCCGTTCTCTTCTTCCTCCATTGTCTCCTACTCTACCAACCTCTCGTAGTGGTTGAGTTGCCTGTACCCAACCTCGTTTAAGGGCCTCTATCACTTCCTGTCCCTTCGGACCGTACGACGTCAGGTACCCCAACGTTTCTCAGTTTGTGCTGAATCATGACTTGTTGTTATGGTTGGACTCTTTTACAACGTCTCATTACTAACATTTATACTAGGTTTTTGCACCCCTTTTTTTTACCTACACGTTTGTTTTTACATATTCTTCAAAAATAAAAAATTCAATCTTTTATATTTCTTCTAAGTTTGTCTCAACTTCTTATGTTATTGACTGATGTTATGTTTTTTATGAGATCCTACTTAGTCAATGTCTTGTTGACAAAAACTTCTTGTTTCACTCGTCTGTTATGTCTCACCATCTTTAGTGACGATACCTTGTCTTTTTTTCTTACTTTCCTTTACTTCTGGTAGAGTCTCTGTAGACCCTGTCGTAATTTACGTGGTTGTAAGTGTAGTATCCCCAGGGTCTTCCTCTTCTCCCTCTCTGTCCCGCACTCTTCTATAAACTTTTGTAATATCGGATTGTACCTTTTCCTTTGTCGGTGGGTTCAGGTCCTTTACACCTCTTAGGACCCGTCCTAACTGGGTGTCTCCTTGTGTGACACTGTCGACCATTAGTCTTACTGTTTTTAATTTCGATCTCGTATCATTTTCGCTGTTCCCTCTTCGTTGCTTATCATTCGTTCCCTTAGGGGTATTCCAATAATTGACTAAAAAGTCGTCTTTGAGACGTCCGGTCTTCCCTTACCGTGTTATATGAACTCCACTCCTTTCCTTTTATTTTTGTGTTTTTGTTTGATGTTAGTTTTTATGAGACGTGTCGTTCGGAGAGTGAGTCTAAACCGTCTTTTTATTTTTTTGAAATGTTTGTACGTTTTCGAATTTCTTAAGTCGTGGTGGTTTGGCCCACATGTTATTTACGATTTTCTTGAAAAGATCCGTTTTTTCTTTTCAGGTGCTCATCTTTGTTCTTGTAATGTTTTACCCTTCAGAATGACCATTTCCGTTTACAGGTCACTTCCATCTTACATTTATGTAGGTGTGTGTTTATACTATGGGTTTGGTCGTTAACACCATGTAACGACCACCAGGTCACCAATTCTTAGACGAAAGGTCACGTCCCCTATACCAAAACTAGGGACCAGTCCTCTGATTCTAAGGTGTACGGTATTCCGTTGATTCGGGTACGCGTCGTTGATGATTCGAGTACACGAGACCTCGGGTACGAGACGTCGATCTCTGCTAGAAAACACGGTGTTGATCTCCCTTTCAGACACGTGACGTTACTTCTCGGACGTCTCGGTTCGTTTGACTTTTTTTTTTTTTTTTCCGTTTTTGGGTCGTTAGTACTCCTCACATGTTTACGTCCTATAAACTTTACAAAAACTTTAATTCTCTGGTCGTTACATTTTGTTAGCATATGGATATATCCGACGTCGTAGTTTTGGAGTACCATTGACGTTTGTTTCTTTCCAAATCAATTTCCCTTTCTACTTTATTTTTCATTTCAATATTTTTACCGACTTAGAGTTATTGCAATTCACTTCTTGTCGTTCGATGTCTTATTACACAACTCACACTATGGTGAGGATGTATTTAAGATAGTATAAATGTTTTCCATGTGTCTCAACTATCAAAAACCTATACATGAACGTATTTTATACAAACTTTACCGTACTAGGTTGAAACCAAAGCACAATGTAGACCCTAGTAACCCTTGGATCGACACCCATCTCTTAATCGACATTGTCTACAAAATGACGAACTTTCTTCGTTAGACTCCGTTTGTTCCCTTTTACAGTTACAAAATTTTTAGTCTTACCAAACTGTCTTTTATTGTTTTAAGACCTTTCGTTAATAGGAAGTTATTGTTTTAAATTTTTTAGTCTTACCATTCCGACACTCCCATTTATTGGAAACATGAGGAAATTTTTTAGGAAACAGCATGGACAGTATAAGTGTACGCATAAACACTTATACATATAAATTACTGGGTCGTCAAGATGAGGATCCATAAACAGATACTCTTTACTTTGTATATAGGTACTTTTCTAAATATGTTCGTGCGAGTGTTGTCAAAATAAGAATGATCGAGATTTGAACTTTATTATGAATACAGGTAGATATGTCCCTTACCTTACCAATAGGTTACCTTACGAGAGGTTGTTATCCTCTTTTATTTGACGACGATGTTTGTGTTGTACATACAGAGAGTATTTTTGGATATAACTTGATTTTTCTGTGAGTTCTTTATTATAATACTTAAGATAAATACCCCGTCGTCCCGACCGGTGTATTAAACTTATCGGGACACGTTTTCTTTTCACACCTCCGAAACATGTTTCTCGTCCTTTTTCATGGGACCTTCCATGATGCTACATCTCGAAAAAGAAAGACGGTGTCGGTAAATTTGATAGTACCGTGAAGACGATAAATTACACCAAGTTTCATTTCTTTTTATTTGTTAATTTTACCGATTTAATTTTAAATCGTAAGCTAAAAGTTTAAATAATAAGTAGAAATGTAACGTGTCACGGTCAAAATTTACGTTTATCTTGTAAATAGAACATACGCCTTATTGACTTTACTATGGTAAACATAAAACATCGAGTATATACGTATACAGAAAACAAGAATAGGTTTGTCGCCTTTGCCACGTGTTTTTATTAAATTGGTAAAATTAAAGTGAAGAACTGAGTACTTGTAAAATGATTACGAGACACCGACGACGACGACGATTCAGCGAAGTCAGCACGAGCTGAGATACGCTAGGGTATCTACCGTCGAGTGGTCCGAGGGGGTAGGGACCCTAAGAGGTCCGTCCTTGTGACCTCACCCAACGGTAAAGGAAGAGGTTACGCACTTTCACTTTTCACTTTCACTTCAGTGAGTCAACACAGGCTGAGAATCGCTGGGGTGCCTGACGTCGGATGGTCCGAGGAGACAGGTACCCTAAAAGGTCCGTTCTCATGACCTCACCCCACGAGACATGTAAAGTGAATTACAACTTATTCCATGGGGATAGAGGGCAAAGGAAATGTAGTAGTGACCTTTGGATTCACTAACCAGTTACGTCCTTCAGTACTTTGATCCTTTTCTATACTGTAGAAGGACCCAGCAACCACAAAGGATGTAATAACAAAGAAGAAGGACACAACC
Organism: Capra ibex; assembly: GCA_006410555.1. Taxonomy (NCBI): domain Eukaryota; kingdom Metazoa; phylum Chordata; class Mammalia; order Artiodactyla; family Bovidae; genus Capra; species Capra ibex. The sequence continues at coordinate 27,350,970 of SJYO01018169.1, read as the reverse complement.
TTCGTTTAAGAAAAAAATTTTTTTCTTCAAATAAATAAACTGACACAACTCAGAATTAACGCCGTACACCCTAAAAAGGAACGTCACGTATCTAAGAGATCAACACCGCGTGGTACGTCAGAGAGATCAATACAACGTACCCGAAGCAAAGAGACATTGTATACCCCAAAATCAAGGGACGGGTCTCTGACTTCGACGTAGGGAGTAACGTTCCGTTTAGGAATTCGGGATCTGGTGGTCCCTCCAGGGTTCTTTGTTCAAGACTAACTACACCCTTAACACCGGAGACTCTGACACCACGGGTGTAAAGAAGAGAGGATCTCCATTGTACTAAGGGAGTGTGACTCAGAACGACTCGACTTGAGGGTGAATTAGTAAACAGGGGACCTTGAAACAGGAACACCCCGAAACGTTTCCGGTATACGGATACCCCGTCGTTCCTTGGTGTCTACGTACAGGAGGGTATAGAAGATTAGTCTGAGCTAAATACTTTGTGTTCAAGTTTCTACTTTAATCATTCTTGTAGTTCTGTCGTCATTTTCGTCTCGTGAGTTGAAACACACCCCGGGAAAGCGTGTGTCAATATACATATGTAAAGTCAATATGTCTACGTATACAAATAATTTTGAGTTGTTTGAATCTTAGACACGTTAAGTAGTGTACGTTTAATATTCGTTTATGTTTTTAGTGGGGTATCAAAAGATGATTTATATTTTGACGTTTTTTGAAAATAAGTAATAACCAAATGAAAAAGACTGTTTAGTACCTTGTATGTTTTATCCAGTTTAAATAGTCAATAGTCAGAAGAGGAAGTAAAGAGGGCTTGAGATACTGGATGAAGATCTCAATGACTTTTCACCTTTTTGATAATATGACAGGACTTCCCATTAAAAAAACAGAACAAGGTATAAAAAAGGGGTTTCTTTCGTCAATAGGGAGACTTATCGTGTTATGACTTTTTCTTCTAACATGAGTAGTCAGATGTTAAAGTTGAGTTGTTACTTCATAACGAACGAAGAAAATACGGAGTATCTGATACATGACATAGACGTTAAGTACTCTTTAAACGTGAGTAAAAAAAGACACCCTGTCATATTCGGGGATCTCTCTTTCCGAAACTGTCCCTAGTAGTATAACACGGAGGACCTGAGTAGACAGACCAGTTCCCATGCACAACTTCCTACACAGGGAGCCACGGTAACATTTGTGTGGTCGCTCTAAGAAGAAGTATGAAGTGTGAAGAGTGAAGTCATTCAGGCCTGAAAATAAGTGTGAATCAATAATACGGACATCATGTCAGTCCTCTAAAACGTATTGACGAATTCCCAAATAAAATGGTAAAAGGGTTACTGAGTAGAGGTTGTCCTACCACTTAATAAAAGTGTAACCGGACATTATTCCTTCGATTGGATGACAAACTAATGAAGAGTCAAATACCTCCACTGCAAACTCTCTCCGTGTAAGCGAGGAAGTGTCACGACACAATAAACGAGTCCCCATTATAATACTAAGACTGATGAACGATATAAATTTTCCATTTGAGAAAAATTTTAACTTCATATCGACTAAATGTCACAATTAATGACCATATGTCATTTCACTGAGTCAATTTGTATATATATATACACGTAAGAAAAAGTATAAAAAAGTTACTACTAAATAGTGCCCTATAACTTATATCAAGGGACACGACACGCCATCCTGGAACAACAAATAGGTAGGACATACATTATCAAACGAAGACGATTAGGATTTTAGGATTAGGAAGGAGGTGTGGGGAGGGAGAACCGTTCGCGGACAGGCAAGAGATCAAACACTCAGACAAAGACAAAGTATGTATCCAAGCAAACACAGTATAAAATCTAAAGTGTATATTTATTATAGTAGACCACAGACAGAGAGAGGAAGACTGAATGAACCAAGTGATACTAGTAGAGATCCAAGTAGGTACAACGACGTCTACCGTAATAAAGTAAAAAAGAATACCGACTTCCCTTTTAGTAAAATTCCTTTATGATCTTTACCTTTTCCAAAATGTATAATTTTTTAAAAAATTTGTATAACGTCCGGTTGTTTAAAGAGTCACGGAAACGTACAATTGACACACTCCATTAGGAGTCCGGTGTCCATGTCAGACCCCTCACTTTTGGAAATGTTCGGACAGGTCTCCTTCTCGTGTTTTGTGTCTTACGTGAAAAACTTAGAGTTTTGGAAATGGACCTAATAATAACAGACTCACTGAATGATTATTAAGTTGAACAAGAAGGAGGGCAAACTTTTACGACGACATATAAACTCGTACAAAACGAGTAAAAGACTTCTGATATAATATAAGACCTACCTAAGACATAAGACACAACAAAGGGAGACGGTGGACTTAAGTTGTACAGACCTAAGGTTATGTAGTAAGAGGAGGACTTTGGTCGAGAAGAAAAAAGAAGGAATTAAGATAAAATACTAGGAGAGTTCTTAGGTCGAAAGTCAGTATAAACTACAACAGGTTGAAAAGAAATAGGGAATGTGGGTTCGACACTTCTACGACAGACGTCTCACGGAGTTCTTGGCTAAAAGAGAGAGGGTGCGGACGGGATGAGACTACGGTGCGCCAGTAAGATACGGAGGCTAACAACCTTCTTGTGTGCTGTAGAGGAAGGAAGGAACCAGAGAGGGGAAAGACGACGTGATACATGACAAGGTCGGTTACCTCGAAGAATTTCTCGTCAAAGCTTAGATGTTAAAAAAGAAAAAATTAACCTCCTATTAACGAAATGTTACAACATAACTAAAGACGGTATGTTGTTGTACTTAATAGGTATTCATACATACATACGGAAGGGAGAACTTGGAGGGAGGGTAGGAGCGGGGGTTAGGGTGTCGGATCCAGTAGTGTCTCGTGGTCCGACTCAAGGGACACAATTACTGTTGAAGGTTGATCGACAGACCAAATGTATACCATTACCTATATAAAGTCACGACGAAAGAGTTAAACAGAGTGGGAGAGGAAGGGGACGACACAGGGGTTCAGGTAAGAAATGTAGACGTAGAGATAAGGCCGGGACGTTTATCCAAGTAGTGATGGTAAAAAGATCTACGGTATATATACGAAATTATATGTCATAGACAAAAAGAGAAAGACTGTATGAAGTGGGACATATTGTCCGCGATCCGACTTTAGATGTTTAAATTTTTCTGAGTCAATTCTATTAATCAGAAGTAGTTTTTCGGATATTTATTGCTTACAGTCTCTCCCACAGCTCTTCTCTTTTGGGAGGATGTGACAGTCATCTTTACATTTAACCATGTCGGTGACAATTTTGTCATATCTCAAAGGAATTTTTGATTTTTATCTCGATGGTATACTGGGTCGTTAGGGTAAAGGTCCGTATATGGGTCTTCACTACTTTTGAGATTAAGTTTTACCATGCACATAGGGTTTCAAATATTTTCATGATAAATGTTATTGGTTCTGTACCTTTGTTAGGTTTACAGGTAGTTGTCTATTTATCTATTTCTTCTATACCATGTATATATGCTAACTTATCATAAGTCGGCATTGTTTCTTATCTTATTACGGTAAACGTTGTTGTACCTACCTAAATCTCTAATCGTATGATTCACTTTACTTCATTCAGTCCCTCTCTTTCCGTTTATAGTAATACTATAGTGAAAATACACCTCAGATTTTTTACTATGTTTACTTGAATAAATTTTTGTCTTTATCTGAGTGTCTGTTCCTTTTGTCAGAATACGAATGGTTTGTCCTCTACCCCCTCTCTCTCCTCCTTTCTATTTAATCCTCGAACCCTAATTGTATATATGTAAGTCAAGTCAAGTCAAGTCAGCGAGTCTGTGCAGTCTGAGAAACGCTGGGGTACTTAGCGTCGTGTGGTCCGGAGGGACAGGTAGTGGTTGAGAGCCTCAAGTGAGTCTGAGTACAGGTAGTTCAGGCACTACGGTAGGTCGGTAGAGTAGGAGACAACAGGGGAAGAGGAGGACGGGGGTTAGGGAGGGTCGTAGTCTCAGAAAAGGTTACTCAGTTGAGAAGTGTACTCCACCGGTTTCATGACCTCAAAGTCGAAATCGTAGTAAGGGAGGTTTATATTTTATTTATTTGAAGGATCACACATAGTACCCCTTGGTATAAGTCATAGAACATTATTTACCTTTTCTTGGACTTTTTCTTTATATATATGTAGTATATATAGTCATAGATATTTTTATATATATGTGTATACTTAGTCAAACAAAATGTGGACTTTGATTGTGTTGTAACATTTAGTTGATATGAAGTTAAATTTTATAATTCTTTTACTCCCATTGTCTAGAAGTCTCCTTCTGACTATATGACTCTCTTACTTAATAATCGATGAGGAGTGGTGGTAAACATAACCTACTTGAACCTAGTCTACACATTAACGTGTCCTCAGGAGTAGGTCCTCAGAGCACCCAGTTATAGAAAGGATTACAACAGTCGGACAACCCCATTTTATAACCCGATACGTCTTAATCTCGTCGTCCTAAGTAAACACAGAGAGACCGGGACTTTTACAGGATTGGAAATGAGAAGTCTTATCAGATAATGTTAAATTTTAAAATTAAGTGTTTTAAAATTGAAATATAACCTCATATCAACTAAATGTTACAACACAATCAAAGTTTTACTCAACCAATATGTATGTGTACATAGATAAGAAAAGGCTCGAGAAAAACGTATATTCAATAATGTCTTACAACTCCTGTCGACGGGCACGATATCTTACAACTCCTGTCGACGGGCACGATATGTCATCCAGGAACGACCAATAGATAACATATGTATCGCCGCACATGTACAATTAAGGTTTGAGGACCAAATAGGTAGGATGGAAAAGGGAAACCATTGGTATTCAAACAAAAGGTACAGACACTCAGGTTGAAAAAAACATTCATTTAAGTAACATAGTAAAAAATTCTAAGGTGTATATTCACTATACTATAAACAGAAACAGACTGAATGAAGGGAATCATATTATTAGAGATCCATGTAGGTACAACGATGTTTACTGTAATAAGGTAAGAAGAAAAGTTAATGACCCATTAGAAGGTAACACATATATGCGATGTAGAAGAAATAGGCGAGGAGACAGTCACCCGTAAATCCAAAGGAGGTGTATGGCCGATAACATTTATCACGACGACACTTGTGTCCCCACGTTCGTAGAAAAGTCTTGTACCAAAAGAGACCTATATACGGATCCTCACCCTAACGACCTAGTATAGCATCAAGACAAAATTCGGAAAATTCCTACTGGTAGTTTAAAAATTGTAGCACCTTATGTATATTTTGAGGTTTTAATATTCCATGTAATGTGACCTCATTTATCCTCCTCTAGACCCCCGTTAATATAGTACAAACAACTCACTTTTCTAGGTAATGCGAATAAAATATATTGATATAAGAAGTACCTATAATTTATTACTTACGTGAATTTCGAAGTTTTATTTTAGAAAAACTCCTCTTTGAACATGAACTAAAGTACTTGTATTGTAAACTTGTAATTCAATAAACGAAAGTACCAATATAAATTAAGAACTAAGTATGAAATCCTACCATTAGAGAAGTACAAAGGAAACTACTACCAGTGGTAGTTTCCTTTTAAAACAAGTACATCTATATTCTGAATTTTATAATTTCCGTAAAAAAGTTGATAAGGTCATTTCTTAAACATTGTCAACTTTAACACAAAGTTCATCGAGAAGGAAAAAAGGGGAGTCCCTACATTGTAATTCTAATAAAAATGACAATTACCTAAAACTTAGATGAACTTGACAAGACATTGTCTTAACGTTTCATTGTAACTTCGAGATTAAAAGTCTTACACCCACGTAGAAATTCCTGTAGTGGACTTCGATCAGACTTAGTCTTTTCGTCGTTTAATCACCGTTTGGGTGTCTTTTTAATGTTTATACACTTTTCGTTTTCGACTCTCGGTGACGGATCCACCAAGGACGGTTCTTAAAACAGACGGAGAGACAGGGGTGAGGGTGGGGACGATCCTGTGAATCCCGACGGACGATACGAGGCCCCCGTAGACCCTGTACTTAAGTCACCAAGACCTCCGGGGAACAGGTAGTACCCGTCGTTACTACACTGTCAACTACCGACTTCCTCTGTGGGTCCACGACCTCGCGGGTCGTGACTAAGTGACGCTCCACTCCTGTATCGTTCCTGACTGACATCGAGGAGGACGAGTGACGAACGTGACCCTTCCGACGACCGGGTCAGGAGTGAGACGATCCCAGGGAGGATCCAGGTGAGGGTCTCTACGAACACTCGTCTCCGTTTCCCCTTGGTCCTTGAGAGACGGTCACGTGTCGGGACATCCGAACCCCCTCGTGCAGAGTCATGTGGTCTCACTTTCACGTTCAAGGGTAACGAGTCAACACAGGTTGAGAAACGGTGGGGTTCCTGACATCGGGTGGTCCGAGGAGACAGGTAACTTAAGAGGTCCATTCTTATGACCTAACCTATCGGTAAGGGTCGTATGGACTTGGGGAGAGATTTTATGGTCGTGTTGTCCGAAGGGGACCCTCAAGAGAGAAGAATTTATTTCTGTAAAGTTCCGACTTACCTAATCCTGTGTGACGGTTCCCTGTAAAAGGGTCCGACCCGACCTATCAAACCCTAACAGAGTCCGAAAAGTTGGGTTCAAACGTGTCGTAGTAAGAGGACAGTGACCATTACTACGGGAACCCTCGATTAATTTTTATTTAAGGTGTCCTACCTTTAGTCCGGAGGTGACACAAGGAAGGGTCGCCAAGAGGAGAGCCCTCGAGGGGTAGGATCCTTGAGGGTAGGACTGGTCAAACGACGACTACACGAACCAAAAGTCTGACTGACGAGGTGTTGGAGGAACACCAGGAGTCAAGGTCCGAGGAAAATGTTGATACACTCTGGGTCAAGGCTGACGTTTAGGTCTAAGGGATTGTAAGTGACGTTGAGAGGACGGGATAAACTTAGGACAGAGTATGTAGAACAGGAGACATATGGAGATATAGAGATTGAAGGAAAGGAGTCAGACAAAGAAAGGGGTCTTTGAGAAAGGGAGGGGTAAACACTGTCCTCTTTAGGATCGGTTGGAAACTTCTAAGTGAAGGTTATGACTAAGGAAGGACTTCAGAAGGACCAATAGGGTTCATCTGGTACGGTCTGCCAGTAGGGTAAAGAGAAAACGTAAGACGTGTGAACAAGAAAAATATAATAGGAAAAGAAAAAATACCATTCAGTAAAATAAGAAGGATTATCTTTCGTTGAGTGAGACTTCTGTCTTTGATACTGAATTGGGAGAACATAAGACTCTATAAAATAGACATTGTATGAATCGTAAGTCACTTATAAACGACTTAACATAACTGACATCTATATCTTTATTATAGAGAATCAAATCACTAATCGGGTTTCTATACCACTCCTCTGTAATTAGATAATTTGTATAAAATCCTTTTAGACCATAATGTGTCATCCGTTTCCAGTGATTTTATTTCATAGATAGGATACGAGAATTACACAGTAAGGTTTTAACAAAAACATTACACCACATCTATTACGTCTCACCCCATAAATTAAAAGGAAGAAGTTTTTGTTACCGTTTTATTCAAACGTTAATTCGAGTACTAGTAAGTTTGAGTTGACTAAAACCCCCAAACAACAACAATGTAGTCCCTTAATTACGTATACAAAGACATGTACTGTAAAATGTGTTTCAAGATTATATATTTTATTCGTTATTTTTTCGAGAAATTGTCGTCGTCGTCACTGTTATTTTGTTTTTCTTTTGTCTATTTTCACCTCGTCGGATCTTATTACGACTGTACTTTGACGGGAAGGGAGTGGTTGGACGCCGTAGTCCAAGAAGACGTCTCCGTTGTCAAGTTACCATGTGTCAAATCTTTGACGGTTGTACCGTACAAGGGAAGACTCCCAATTTAGAGTAACACATTTCTGTGCCGTCCAGCCAGTACGTCAGGAAGTCCGGTATAGATGGTGGATGACTCCACCTGACACTAAAAATCTTTCTAACGACCCACTGGAAAAATTTTTAAGATAAGATAAGACAAAATCAGATGAAATAAGATAAGACAATTATAAAATAAACACCAGGACGGGGTACCGTACACCCTAGAACAGGGGGGTTGTCCCTAGTTGGACACGGGGGAAGTCACCTTAGTCTCGGGAGTAGTGACATGACGGACCCTTCAGGAGGGTCTACTAAGATATACGTGAGTCTAAACTCTTCGTGGTGAAACCTTCTAAATCCCCTACAATCCTATCCTTACCTCTGGTTTATTCTTAACTACGTATCCTCTTCCGTTACCGTGGGGTGAGGTCATGAGAACGGACCTTTTAGGGTACCTGTCTCCTCGGACCATCCGACGTCAGGTACCCTAACGATCCTCAACCTGTGTTGACTTACCGAAGTGAAAGTGAAAAGTGAAAGTACGTAACCTCTTCCTTTACCGTTGGGTGAGGTCACAAGAACGGACCTCTTAGGGTCCCTGCCCCCTCGGACTACCCGACGACAGAGACCCCAACGTGTCTCAGTCTGTACTGACTTCACTGAATCGTCGTCGTCGTCGTCGTCTGTGTCCAATACACGGTCTTTTAAACCTTGTGACTCATCACCGGTGTCCTGACCCTTTCCAGTCAAAAATAAGGTAAGAGTTTCCGTTATGGTTTCTTACAAGCTTGATGGTGTGTTAAAGTGAGTAGAGTGTACGATCGTTTCATTACAAGTTTTAAGAGGTTTGGTCCGAAGTTGTCATGTACTTGGTACTTGAAGGTCTACAAGTTCGACCTAAATCTTTTCCGTCTCCTTGGTCTCTAGTTTAAAGGTTGTAGGTTATCTAGTATCTTTTTCGTTTTCTTAAGATCTTTTTGCTGAAGACGAAGTAACTAATGTGGTTTCGGAAACTGACACACCTAGTGTTGTTTGACCTTTTAGGAATTCTTCTACCCTTATGGTCTGGTGGAATGGACGGAGGATACTTTAGACATACGTCTAGTTCTTCGTTGTCAATTTTGGCCTGTACCTTGTTGCCTGACCAAGTTTTAACCCTTTCCTCATACAGTTCCGACATATAACGGTGGGACGAATAAATTGAATATACGTCTCATGTAGTACTCTTTACAATCCGACCTACTTCGTATTCGACCTTAGTTCTAACGGTCTTCTTTATAGTTATTGGAGTCTATACGTCTACTGTGGTGGGAATACCGTTTTTCACTTCTTGATTTCTCGGAAAACTACTTTCACTTTCTCTTCTCACTTTTTCAACCGAATTTTGAGTTGTAAGTCTTTTGATTCCTGTTCCGGAGACCAGGGTAGTGCAGTTCCGTTTGTCTACCTCGTTGTTACCCTTGTCACTGTCTGATAAAGAAACCCCGAGACTTTAGTGACGTCTACCACTGACGTCCGGACTTTAATTTTCTTCGAACAAGGAACCTTCTTTTCAATACTGGTTGGATCTATCGTATAATTTTTCGTCTCTATAATGAAACGGTTGTTTCAAGGTAGGTCAGTTTCGAAACCATAAAGATCATCAGTACATACCTACACTCTCAACCTGATATTTCTTTCGACTCGTGGCTTCTTAACTACGAAAACTTCACACCACAACCTCTTCTGAGAACTCTCAGGGAACCTGACGTTCCTCCAGGTTGGTCAGGTAGGATTTCTTTTAGTCAGGACATATAAGTAACCTTCCTGACTACGACTTCGACTTTGCAGTTAGGAAACCGGTGGAGTACGCTTCTTGACTGAGTGACCTTTTCTGGGACTACGACCCTTTCTGCCTTCCACCCTCTTCCGCTACTGTCTCCTACTATCAACCTACCGTACTGGCTGAGTTACCTGTACTCAAACTCATTCGAGACCCTCGACCACTACCTGCTCCCTTCGGACCACACGACGTCAGGTACTCCAACGTTTCTCAACCTGTACTGACTCAATGACTTGACTCTGTGTCCATTACTCTTACTTAATTAACGTGTGTATTCCCCTTTGACATGACTTTAGAGGAAAGGACCCGTTAAGACCCGATACAGACCGATGGCTTTTTTTTCCACGTCCCTAATCTTCTAACTCCTTCGGGGTCACTACCATGACGCTTCCAGGTCTCGTCCTAGGTTCACGACGACGGTAGGTTTCAGATGCCTACACGTACCCTACCCTCGTCGCTCGTGGACACACACCCGGAACACGACGTTCTACGTTCATGGAGACGTGTAGAGACGTCAACGGTACCCTTGTCTCCGTGTCAGGGCGACCAGGACCACCCAAAGTCAAGTAGAAACAGTCAAGATCGACCAGAAGTACTCAAATCCCAAGGGAATCAAAGAGATAGAATCGTCGATCTAAGAAGGGGAGGGAGACCGAGTCGACTGGATGTGCCGAAGTCTGAGTGTCGGATTACGTCTGTCTGTCGAAACTTATGTGGTCGTGAGGGACACAAGGACCCCCGAAGAGACTAAGGGGTTCAGATGAGAACAGATCTTAAAAGAAAGGAGTCGAAGAGGGTAACAACAATTCAAATTAGGATTACTACTTAGGGAATAAGGGGTAATCAACAACACCAGGACTAAGGGATTGATTTGGGACTGACTGTATCAATGACTCAGGTGTCTCTCGAAGACGTAGGTCGAATGTCGACACCGAGTGAGGTGGACGATGAAGGACCCAGAAGACATTGTAGAGTCACCTTCAAAAGAACTACGGAACTTTTACCTCATTGAAAATTAAACCGTTAAATACCATTTAATTAAAATAGGGGATGAAAAATTAACTTTATTTCAACTAAAAATATTACGACACAATCAAAATCCACATGTCGTGTCTCTGAGTCCATATGTATAACTCAACCGGTTTTACAACCTTAAAAAGGTATGGTACAATCCCTTTTTGAGTTTACTTGAAAAACCGATTGTATATTTAAGAAAAAGTCTATTAAAAGGTCATATTCAATAATGTCCTGTAACTGATCAAAGGACACAATATGTCATCCAGGTATATCATCACACATATACCCAAAGGACCCACCGAGTTCACTATTTCTTAGATGGACGTTACGTTGTCAACGTCTTCTATACCCGAACTAGGGACCCAACCCTTCGAGGGGACCTCCTCCCGTGCCGTCCGGTAGGTCATAAGAACAGGTCTTTTAGAGTTCCGGATTCCTCGGACCGCCCGACGTCAGGTATCCCAACGTTTCAACCTGTACTGACTTCGTCGTCTCGCGAGTACGTGTATGTCACACAGATACAATTAGGGTTTGAGAATTAAATAGAAGCCGGGAGGTTTGTCTCTCTCAATTAAAAAGATCTTCTTAAAGTTTTTAAACTACAGATCTTGTCAGAAAAGCTGAGACACCCTCTCCCGCTCCCACCCTACTAAACCTTCTTGCCGTAATTTTGTACATATAATAGTATATACTTTACTTAGCGGTCAGGTCCAAATTACGTACTCTGTCCCACGCGCCCCGACCACGTGACCCTACTGGGTCTCTCTACCATACCCTTCTCCCACCCTCCCCCTAAGTCCTACCCCTTGTGTACGTGTGGGTACCGCCTAAGTACAGTTACATACCGTTTTAGTTATGTTATAACATTTCATTTTTTTTTCATTATTATTATTATTATTTTAAACTACACGAACTTTATCGAAAAGATAAAACCAAAGAACTACTAGTCCGAGTCTCTTAACGATTCTATGATGAATTATGGAAAGAAAGTATATATGCAATTTTTTTTGGAAGGTTGGTTCTTTGTGATTTCGTCTCTTCTTTTGAGTTCTCTTTATCCGATAATCCTCTTTCTGACTTTCCCGATAACCTTACGGATTCTCCTATAATTCGATTTTAACGAAACATAGTTCTTCGTTATTAGGGAAACTCAGTCGGAGAGAGTAGAAAAGGAAATTAGTGTAAAAAAAACCAATTAGAAAGTTTAGTTAGTGACACTCAAATTTCATTCGTCTTTTACATCCTAAAAGAAAAGAGTATAAAATTAATTACATTTTAAAGTAGTCTTTTTACTTCGAGAAAAGAAAGAGGATGTACACTGTATAAGACAAAATATAAAATCAAAAAATTTTAATTAAATAAAATTGACCTCCGATTAATGAAATGTTATACCACCACCAAAAACGGTATGTAACTATACTTAGTCGGTGTCCACCTGTACACAGGGGTAGGAATTGAGGGAAGGGTGGAGGGAGGAGTAATATAAAATCTTCCAAATTTTTTTTAATAAATACAAATTAAACTTCCTATTAACGAAATTTTATAACACATCTAAAGACGGTATGTAGTTGTACTTAGTCGGTAGCTATATGGATATAGGGGAGGGAGAACTTAGAGGAAGGGTGGAGGGTAGGGTGTATCCCACAGTGTCTCGGACCAAAATAACACAGAATTTGACTCAATATTTCAACTTTGATTTTCTCCATTGTCGAAGGGAAGACGTATTAAATCAAGTAATTAATTGACAAAAATAACCGTATATCAACTAAATGTTACAAAGTCCATATGTCGTTTGACTAAGCCAATATATATGTATTCATATCTATCTAAGAAGAAGTCTAAGAAAAGGTAATACAATGATGTTCTATAAGTTATATCAAGGGACACGATATGTCCTCCAGGAACAACGAATAGATAAATATATATCATCACGTATATCCAATTGGTGCTTGAGGGTTAAATAGGGAGGGAAGTGAGTGAAACGACAACTCACGATTCAACACAGACTGAGAAACCCTGGGAGTAGATCATCCCGGCGGTTCATCATTAACAGATGTCCTAAAAAAGTCCAAAGATTTATAAGAAAAGATGGGAACTGGTCCCACAAATTGTTAAGTGGAGAAGTCTATATTCAAATAAAAAATAAAAAATGTTATTCAGGATTGTAAAAACTCGATCGTGAAAGGATAGAGTCCGTCAGCAGAACCTTCAGTACTTACAATTATAACAGGTGTAGAAATGGAACCTCTGCATGTCTCATACACTTAGAGTCAGTTCCGTACGTATCCCTAGGACCTTGTGCCAAGACGATCTTGGCCGCGAGGTCCTCCCGTCCCCGACACAGGGGTAGTGACGAGGTAGGAAGCACGGGTTTGTCAGGCACCGTGTGTCGTCCTCGAGTCAGTTCCAAAGGAAAGGACAAACGGTGCGGACGAAAATATGTGTGTCAGACGGAATGTGTGGTTACACGTCTCAATCCAATCCTTCAGTCCTGTTCGACACACCCCTACTCGTGAGTGCTACTCCCACACCAGACGAGCAGGATTGGGATTAAACACTCTCGTCTACACCACAAGAGGAACCCAAGACCACGGACTTAATCTTCACACGAGCCGAGAAGGGGTACCATCCCCCTTAGTAGAGGAGTAAGGCACAGGCGTAGAATTAGGGACCTTAGACTCTCACAGTGGAATATGTCCACCTTCCTGAAACATCCACTGTATGTGACGTCGAGACCTCACTCACAGGACTTAATAGGTCCGGCCGGACTCCGTCAGGGATCCCAGGAATGTTCTCAGTCCTCTCGTGTACTCACCATCCTCTACCTTGTTTCCCGAAGAAGAGTAGAAGCACAGAATGGTGAACGCAAAATGGTCGAGAGACATTAGGTCAAACTCCTACGGGGTACCGCACGACGCTAAGTACCCCAGCGTTTCTCAGCCTGTGCTGACTCGCCGACTTGACTTGACTTGACTACTCGTCGACTGAGAACGGTGTGGGATAACAGTCGTAGCTTAGATCGAGTCGGACCGTCTTTTCTACATTTGGAGTATGGTCCGTGCTCAACCACCCTTGGTAGGAGTGGAGTGAGATGTCGCGTAGCCGTCGTCGGCAGGTCAAACCTCTGACCGGTGGGAGAGGACCCTTCCTTGTAAGTCTAGGGACAATGGTTAGGAAAAATTGTCTTCTAACATATAATTTTCAGGTAGTATGAGTAAGGAAAAAATGACCTCCCAGTCTTATTTCATTACGTTATTACTCCGTAGAAAGTCTGCGTCTACCCGAACTTAAGTTTATATAAAAGATAACAGACGATTAGAGTCAAAGAGGGACTCGTTCTAGTTAGAGAGATTTGAACAAAAGAGTAGTCTTTTTTTCTCTTCTAATTACGAACGGAAATCTCCCCACAAAACTCCTGATATAATATTGTTTACCTTTGTAATACCTTCGTTACTATCTGTATGGATCGAAATAACAAGGAGTGAAATAACGTGAAACGTCTATGACACACAAAACGTCTAACTTCCAGACGACGTTAGGACGTAGTTTTTTAGGTAGTCACGGTGAAAAGGTTGTCATAAACGCGTAAAGTACAGAGACACAGTTCAAAACCATTAAAGATGTGTCAAATTTTGAAAGGGTAAAAATAACATAAACAGTACCACTAGACACTAGGTACTAGAAACTACAATAATGACGTTTATAATCCTGAGTGACTTCCGAGTCTACTACCACAATCACAAAAATCATTATTTCGTAAAAATTAATTCTGATACACAATATATATTACCGGTGATAAGAAACAATTAATTAAAAATAACGTCATATCAACTAAATGTTACAACACAACCGAAGACGTATCGTTTTATTCAGTTGAGATGTATATAGAGGAGGGAAAACCTAAAGGGAGGGTAAGTCCAGTGGTGTCTCGTAACTCATGTCAAGAACATGACCATCCAAGAGTAATCTACAAATAAAATATGTATCATAGTTATCACCCCGAAAGGACCACCAAGTCACTACTTAGGTGAACGATTACGTCCTCTACGCCCAAATTAGGGACCCAGTCCTTCTAGGGGACCTCTTCCTCTGCCGTTGGGCGAGGTCATAAGAACGGACCTCTTAGGGTGTCTGTCTCCTCGGACCGCCCGATGTCATGTACCATACCGTTTCTCAGTCTGTGTTGAATCGCTGGTTTGTTGTCGTTAGTCATCACATATGCACAGTTAGTGTTAGAGAGGAGGGGGGTGGGGTGAGGTAGGGGGAACTTTAGGTACGTAAAACCGACGATAAGAACTAGTGAAGTCCGTCCTCCCCTTAAAACTGGACAATAGGTAAAACCGACCTTCGTCTTCCGATGACGAAGCCTTTCTTCCTATTTATATAGATCTCCTATCAATAATTGGTCTCAACTGACCTTTCTCAACACTTAACTGTTTTGTGAAAACAAAACACAGACACATGAGAGAGTTCAAACGGACCCATCCGAAAAGGACCTCGTCTTCTCACAAGACAAACACTTTCCCTGCAGAGAACCCAAAGTCCTACGCACATACCCCACTGTAAACGTCGGTTCTATGGAGGAACTACACGAAATGGAAGGTCTACCCGTCGACACCCATTTAGTCCACGACTGTGGTGCCTTTCCCACTGGATGAGACAAGGTAAGACATTAAAATCCCTGTAACACGTAAAACAGAGTAAGTCGTGTTTGTAACCGTGAGCTGTGGAAAATTTCGTTTGGAGTCAGGAATTTTCACATCTGGACTAAGAAGAGTGTATTAGTAAAGGGAAATCTTGGTAGAGGAAACGTCAGAATTGAGACTTGTCTCTCCGGACATTGAGAATCATGGAAAAGTCAGAAGATAGAAAAACTCAAGTTCAAAGGGCTGTTCGGTTTCTGTATTACCAAATTGATAAAATAAGATTAGTGAGGTGCTTAAAAGACTACTCTAAGCAAATTTAAAGTCGATCATAATGACAGTCTGTGTCGTTACACGTGCAGACCGGCCTCAAATTTCTATTAAAGATCAGTAAAAGGGTCAACTTTCAAGGACGGTAGGGAGACAAAGAAGACTTCTATCCTTCGTGTAAAAGACACATTTTACAGTCAAACACAACGACGACACACTGAAATTTAGTTTGGACCAAAGACCGAAAATGAGAGTGACATTATGTAACGTTTTTAACACACTTTAAACCTTTTCAAAGGGTTCAAAAAAAGTCTATACTGTGAAAAGGAGACAGTACCCAATTACTTCGATCCGAAAGACAAACAAAACACTTAAATTAAATTTCTTTCATTATCTCCTTTGTTTTTTCGTTTAGAGAATTAAAATAAGGACTAGGTTCCGTTATTTTTATGGAACACTCGAATATTTGTGACAAAACCTGACAAAGTGGTATTATTCTTTGAGGTGAACGGGTTTCTTTATTATTTGACGGAAAGTCAATCGACATTTACACACAGTTGTTTGATCACTACTTAACAGAACCGTCCCGTGTCAGTACAAAAACGTGTCTTCTTAAGGAAAATAAAGGTGTACTATTTGAATCTACGACCACTTCAGACCGGTTCACGAACTCCACTGTACCCAACCTCTCTCGGAAACCGTCTCTCAAAAAGAAGGAGACTACCAAAGGTCAATTTACTTCCAGAGGGTCATCCTAAGTGTAGATGTACTCCTGTAGGTGACACCCAGGTTCAGGTAATACCCTTACTTTAAACGACCTCAAACAAGTGACGTCTGTTTATCTCGGTGTTGAATATTCGTTTACGACCAATCGTACTACCGGTTACGAAACAAACACTTCTTCGTGTGAAATAAAGTAAGAACAAGAACGTTAGAAGAGGGGTCTGTGTAGGAACGATAAAATCAGTGACAGACGACCTTTGTATGAACTGGTCTCACCCCTACTAAAAAGACGACCTCAGAAACGCAAAAAATTCTATTTTTAATAAACAGGGATGATTCAAATACTCAGATAAAAAGGGGTTCATTAAATGTAATCTACGTCTCTTGTTCCAAAGAATGGTCTTCGTAAATTTATCAATGAAAATCTCTGGGAAGGAATTTCTCTCCAAAGGACCGGAATCTCGGGACCCACGACGGGGAGAGCACCCCTGTCCCGTGGACGGTGGTCCTCAAGGAGAAAGAAGGGAGACACGGGACGAAGTGATGACGGGGGGTCGAGTCTAAGAAGTGTCCGACCCCAAGTTCGAAGTCTGGACAGAACCTACGAGTTCGTAGAAGGGACCCGAAGGGACCACCGAGTCTGTCATTTCTTAGGTGGACTTTACGTCCTCTAGGACCAAGTTAAGGACCCAGTCCTTCTAGAGGACTTCCTCCCGTACCGTTGGGTGAGGTCCAAAGAACGTACCTATTAGGGTACCTGTCTCCTGGGACCACCCGATGTCACATACTCCAACGTTACTCAGTTTGTGTTGACTCACTGATTGTGTGTGTGTGTGTGTGTGTGTGTATGTCGGTAGAAGGGGTCTGTCTAGTGGGTTCTACGTTGATCAAACTCAACGAAGTGGACGCCGACGTCCCGGTTCTCTGTAACAACTCCCACACCTCTACATCGAACTGAAGGGGAGTCGACACGTGTCTCCGGGGAACCCTTTGGTTGACCTACACCCACCACTACCCACCGTAGACCCCCTGTATTCCTGGACCCCAACGTAATAAAGACCCGACATTTATTATCCCATCGCGGAACCCACCTCTTCCTTCTGAGGTACTCTTCGACTTCACGTGCACCAAAAAAGACATTTTATCAAATATATGTTACACATTTCCCTTACCTATCGTAACTCAAATTTTTATGTTTCTAGATGCCATATCGTGTCCCTTGAGACGAGTTATAAGACATTATTGCATTTACCCTTCTCTTAAACTTTTTTCTTACACGACGACACGAATCAACGATTCAGTACAGGGTGAGAAACACTGGGGAACCTGATATCGGGTGGTCCGAGGAGACAAGTACGCCTAAAAGATTCGTTCTTATGGTCTCACCCAACGGTACGTTGGGTTCTAGATCCCCTAGAAGGACTGGGTCCTTACCTTGACCCCAGAAGACATAACGTCCACCTAAGAAATGGTCGACTCGGTGGGTCCCTTTTTTCTTATCTATGTACATACACAACCCGAAGGGACCACCGAGTCTACTGTTTCTTAGACGGACGTGATCTAAGGGAACCTGACGTTCCTCTAGTTTGGTCAGTTAGGATTTCCTTGAGTTGGGACTTATCAGTAACCTTCCCGACCGCGACTTCGACTTCGAGGTTATGAAACCGGTGGACTACATTTCTCGACTGAGTAACCTTTTCTGGGACTTCGACCTTTCTAACTTTCGTCTTCTTCTCCCGATACTCCGACTCTACTAACCTACCGTAGTCACTGAGTTACCTATACTCAAACTTGTTTGAGACCCTCTATCACTTTCTGTCCCTTCAGACCACACGACGGAGGTACGCCAACGTTTCTCAGTCTGTTCTGAATCACTGGTTTATTGTACATATACATATTACCTTAGTGAAAAGACATTGGAATCAATTATTCAACATGAGGTTGTATTTTATTCTTTTAAAATTTCATGTAACTCTACTATCAGTTCAGTCGACGGTTCCAGTTCCCCAAAATTTACTCCGTGTGACCCGAACAGGACCATAGAGGAGGAAGACCAACCTTCCTCTGACGGGGTCTCACAAGACCAACGTTACTCCTTCTAAGGACCCGGTGGTAGGAGGTCGGTGTCATCTTCACTCTGACTGTAAGCACCACAACCTTTCGTAGTATCCTAATCGACTTCCGTTAGTACCCAAGGTCCAACTAGTTGTCCCTCTCCTGTTTGTTTCGGGAGGGTAGTGTCCACGAGTAAAATTAAAAGTCTTAAGTACCACTCTTCGGAAAACATCATTGTCCCTTGAACTAAATCCGAGAACAAACTTACTACTTTTAACCTGTATTATCTACTTTGTGACCAACTAGTTCTACACTCCGTAGCTCATTGTTTCCTGTCCTTAGGGGTTCTCCCCTCTTTATTCACTCTATTCGAGAGGCGGCGGGGTCAAGTGATGGTCTCTCTCAAAAGTCCCACACCGTCCCCCTCCCCGGTGAGTCCACCTCAAGTGACATGGGACTCAACTCCTCTACCTCCACTAACCTTTCGACTCCGTACTTATAAATATCCCACAACACGTGTCACTCCCTTCAGTCTCTTTCTGTTTGTGACGTCTCACAGTGAGTGTCCACCCTCGATTTTTGCGACTTGACCATCTTTGTCTCTCATCACACCACCAAGGGTCCTCGACCCCAACCCCCTTTTTGACCTCTAAAACCAATTTCTTATGTCTGAACATTGATCTTCTACTTATTCGAGACCTCTAAAGTACGTGTCGCATCACTAACATTAGTTGATGTGACACAATGTGTGAAGTTTCAAAAATTCTCTGACATAAAATTAAAAAGAATGGTGTTTTTCGTTACTATAAACGTACTACATCGACTCCGTATTTTATTTTGATGTCACCAGTAGTACATATGATAGTACATTCTTTACTTAGCAATGAAATCCAAATTATGTCCTATGTCCTACGTACCCCGACCACGTGTCCCTACTGGGTCTCTCTACTATACCCCTCCCACCACCCTCCCCCCAAGTCCCAACCCCTTAGTACATGTGGACACCACCTAAGAACAGTTACATACCGTTTTGGTTATGTCATAACATTTCAATTTTTTTTTTTTCAAGTTTCATGTATTTTTTTATATATTTACATAATTTAGTTATGCATGTAGAACTCGAGTGTGACACAATATACTGTTAATATAGAGTCAATATACTGTCAATATTTATTTTTATAAATATCCCGATTCATGGACTCTCTTCCCTCGAAGTCTCTTGAAGTTTCTTGAAGTCTCCCAGGGGATCTCGGAAGGGGACAGAAATCTAGTCAGAACACACATTCCTTTAATGGACTCCAGTCCCCCCTCTTTCTATGGGACTTCTAAGTCTTCCATGTTAAGCGTATCAGACTTGTGAGTGTATTTTCCGTCTTTAAGAGTGTAACTTATTTTTTCGTTACACGAACCTTAGATTTTACCTTTGGTACTTTCTTGTTAGTTTGTAAAACATTCAGTTTCGAATAAACGAACCCTGAAGGGACCACCGAGTCACCATCTCTTAAACGGACGGTTACGTCTTCTGTCCCCAAACTAGGGACAAAACCTTCCGAGGGTGTACGGCACTTTGTTGATTCAGACATGCGGTGTTGATAACTTGGACACGAGGTCTCGGGCCCTTGGTGTCGATGACTTCGGACTCATGGGATCTCTGACGAGAGACGTTGTCCTCTCCAGTGACGTTACTCTTCGAACGAGTGGGGTTGATCTGTCATCGGGGGTGAGAGGTTTTGATCTCTTTTTGGGCACGTCGTCGTTTCCGACTCGTGTCGGCTTTATTTATTTGTTTGTTTACATAATTGTTTTATTTCGATAAAGGGACTTAAATTTTTTTTTTTTTTTTGTGAAACAGACATTCCTTTTACCTAAGTACTGGTAGCCCTTCGAAACGTATTAAAACATTTTGTATGGTTTTAATTCTATATCAACGAAGTATATAGATACAAGACTACTTTACTTAGTGTATACTCGCTAATTGTAAAAAAAAGTTTTAAAGAAGTCAAGAGTAACTTTTAACACCTAGTTATCTATGCACGGTGTTTTTAAAAGGTATAGAAAACTACAGTACCTCGAATGACAAAGGTACCTGTCCTAAAACAAACAAACAAACAAAAAATGACCATTTTCCAGATGACTCAAAAATCATGGTAGACTTGTTTTTGTTGTTTTCTAAACAATTTCGAAAGGTCTCAGAAACCTCAGATATGAATCCAACAACCTACTTACAATCAAATACTTGACTTCAATTATAAGTCGATCCAGTCCTGTAATTTGTAGGAACTCCTCAAACGACATTCGGTCCCTGAATGGAACATGGGAGTCTTGAGTCATCTCATCCGAGACAATAATAGGAAAAGTAAAAATGTCTACTCCTTTGACTTGAGGTCTCTGTCATCCCTTGATTGGGTTCCAGGAGTCATTCACTGAGTCGTACTTAGAAGGAATAAGACTAATTTTTCGGTTCATGAGAATGAGTGAATGTCACACAACCGTGACCGTAACATAAAAATAAAGTTAGAAAGTGTCGTCACTCCTTCTACATTTGGAGAATATAAAACCGACTTAAACAGTCGATCATGTCGTCCACTCGAAGGGTCCACTGACCCTCTCTTGGACGGACGGTTACGTCCTTTGTTCTCTCTACCGAAGCTAGGGACCCAGCCCTTCTAGGGGACTTCTTTCCGTGTCGTTGAGAGAGGTCACAAGAACAGACCTCTTAGGGGACCCATCTCCTCAGACTGTCCAATGCCAGGTATCCCAACGTGTCTCACCCTGTGCTGACTTCGCTGAATCGTGTCGTGTCGCGCCGTGTCGTTCACCTAAGACTTACTTAGCGGAGCCGACTCCTAGGTAGACGGGAGAACGACGCACGAGTCCAGGTCCTACAAAATGACCACCTGTGCTTTGAGTGTACTGGGAACCGCTCCCTCGGTTCTCTTGTACTGGTAAAGAAAAATGAAGCGAGAAGTATTTAATAAGATCTTACTATAAGGAAAGGGGAGAATACGGTATAAAGATTTGCAGGTACCTAAGGTGAGTTTTATTATGTAACTATAGAAACAAAGACACTATTACGTGTGTAAATAAAGTTGTATTATTTTTCTAAAATAACTATTATTTTCATACACCTTACGGTTGTATCAGTCGACCCCGACGACATTGTTTTATGGTGTCTGACCCACTGAATTCGTTGTCTGTAAATAAAGAGTGTCAAGACCTCCGACCCTACAGACTCTCGTCCCACGGTCGTACTAACCAAAGACCTCTTCTGAGAGAAGGACCTAACGTCAACCGGTGAAACGGGACACAGGAGTTGTGCCACCCCTAACTCTCTGTCACGGAAGAACACAGAGAAGAAAATTCCCATGATTGAGGTAGTGCTTCCGACGTAAGAGTACTGGAAGTCAAGTCAAGTCAACGAGTCAGCACAGGCTGAGAAACGTTGGGGTACCTAGCGTCGTGCGGTCCGGAGGGACAGGTAGCGGTTGAGGACCTCAAGTGAGTCTAAGTGTAGGTAGCTCAGTCACTACGGTAGGTCGGTAGAGTAGGACCCAGCAGGGGAAGAGGAGGACGGGGGTTAGGGAGGGTCGTAGTCTCAGAAAAGGTTACTCAGTTGAGAAGCGTACTCCACCGGTTTCATGACCTCAAAGTCGAAATCGTAGTAAGGAAGGTTTCTTTAGGGTTCCGACTAGAGGAAGTCTTACCTGACCAACCTAGAGGAACGTCAGGTTCCCTGAGAGTTCTCAGAAGAGGTTGTGGTGTCGAGTTTTCGTAGTTAAGAAGCCGTGAGTACTGGAATAGAGTTGGATTAATAGAAGGTTTTACAGGGTAACGATTTATTACAAAGAAACCCATAATCCCAAAGTCGTATGTGTAAACCCACCCCTATCTTCAGTCAGACCCGAAGGGACCACCGTGTCACCATTTCTTAGACGGACGGTTACGTCTTCTACGTTCTCTGAGGTAAGCAAGGGACTTAGTCCTTCTAGGGGACCTCGTCCTTTACCGTAGGGTGAGGTCATAAGAACGGACCTTTTAGGGTACCTGTCTCCTCGGACCACCCATGTCAGGTACCTTCACGTTTTTATGTTGACTCGTTGACTTATGTGTGTGTGTAGTCAGGTATCGTCACGGATAATATAAAAAAGTGGTAACAGAAGAGTATATTTGATTGGAATTAAACCAAGTTTCTTAAAACAATTTCACAATTTTCTTAAACTTTTTATTTAGGCAAAATGAATTAAAAATTTTTCCACTATGGAAAGACTAAAAAAGTCACTAGTCTTTTTATAAATAAGATCACGGCGATGTTTATCACCCAACCTGTATTTTTGTCTATGACCTCTGAAAAGAAGCATGTCAGTAGCAAGTCATAGGTATCCAACGTCCCGACACACCTAACAAGGTCCTGTCGAGGGTGAGTCTGTGGTTTGCGTGACTACGAGTTCAGGACATGTACTTCACGACGACATAAACGTGTATTGGAGACGTGTCGGAGGGGTTTTGAGTACCGAGTCGACCATTTCTTAGACGGACGTTACACCCACTGGACCCAAGATAGGGACCCAACCCTTCTAGGGGACCTCTTCCCTTTCCGATGGGCGAGGTCATAAGACCGGATCTCTTAAGATACTTGACATATCAGGTACCCCAGTGTTTCTCAGCATCCGCTGACTCGCTGAAAGTGAAAGACGTGTAGGAGGGTTTATGAAATTTTGTAGAGATCTAATGAATATTAGGGATTATGTTACATATACGATACGTTTATCAACATTTATGTTACGTTTACAATGCATTTATCAACGGTCGTGTAAACGGTTCAAGTTCAGAATGAAAAATCTTGCAAGACCTTAAATTTTTAAAAAAACTTTATGAAAACAAGACACTAACCGCTTTAGACACCTACTCCTTAGACATTTATACCTCCGGACTAATATAATTTAAACAAGAATACAGATTAAAACACTGGACTTAGAAACACTGAAAGACTAAATGTATTTTTCTGTATACGTAAAGTTTTTCATTAACTAGAGTCATTGAGGATACCTGTTTCGTTAGACCTATTTACAGTGTGTCATTATATTCAAATCTTTTCCTTTATGACGTGGTTTTTACTACACCATGGACTTGTTTTCTCACTGTAATGTTTCGGGTTAGGTCGTTACCTCTTATTACGGTAGGTCTCCTACCCGTCACACACACCGTTTGTCGTTTTAATGACTAACGTTAATCAGGTAGTTTATAAAAGAATTTTCAGTAGAGGAGGTGGAGGGGAAGAGGAGAAGGTAAAAGAGGAGGAGAAGGAAGATTTCGGAAATTTTATTAAGTACCTAAGACTAAGAGATTCTTACATAACACTTTAAATCATTGTTGACAAGTTCACATTATGTTCGGTGTGTCGAACACGTCACATGGTAACGCATAATATAAACACATTGTACGGTATCATCTCCGGAAGTGTCGATGGACACTAAAGTGCCACAATCTCCGAGGCTTTCGAGACGTCGACCAAGTCCAAGTCTCAATTGTACTCTAATTGATAGTCGAGTCCGGAAACTGGGGTTCCGGTACGAAAACACTGAACCTTTGACAGGACCTTGTATCGAGGTTTATTTCTTGTAAGAAATAATACCGACCTATCTTTCAAATTCCGTATTTAAATTCCGACTACAATCATAGATAACGGATACAATTCTCCCACACCTCAAACTGAAAGAACTACGGAGTCTTAACACCGACTTTGGATTTCGACTCCTGTTTTCCGTGACTCATGAGGATTCGAGAATGCTCGACGGACCCGAACGATTCACCGGAAACAGGACTTACGGTGGTGATCAATGGTAGAGAAAAGGTGTGGGGTGGGGAGGGGTGAACGTAAGGGAGTGTAACAGACCTTTATACTCCTTCCGTCCTGTAAGTGTCGACTACTGACCTCCAAGGAGGGAGGGACGGGAACCTCCTTCTCTGTCACCACGAAAAGGTAGGTGTCTCGGTTCACTCAGTCGAAGTTATTTTAGAATACTTCTAACCCCACAGAGTTTTTTCCCCCCTGATTGTGGAACAAATAAGGAGACCTATAAATGAATCAACGTCTTAGACGTCTGAATAAGACAACGATTTTCATACTCACGAAAACTTTCTGTGATCTTATACGGTGGACCTTCGGATGTGTAACCGTATTCCTAATAAAATTTCGGTTTCCGTTACCTCTTTTTCGTTTGTGACCTCCTATAGAGACAGGAGGGACGTAGACGGAGATTCGTCTTGTATCTTTTTTTGTGTAAGACCACGTGACACTCTTGCTTAAGTAAGTCTCACACTTTATACCCGTTTCGTTGTGTTATCCATTTCAGTAAAAAAAGTTTTAGTTTATACACCTTTGACTTCCCCTAGTCTTATACGACGGGGTTTATATGACGTAACCGTATTTCCAAGAAAACGACGACGACGACGATTCAGCGAAGTCAGCACAAGCTGAGACACGCTGGGGTATCTGCCGTCGGGTGGTCCGAGGGGGCAGGGACCCTAAGAGGTCCGTTCTTGTGACCTCACCCAACGGTAAAGGAAGAGGTCACGTCCTTTCACTTTTCACTTTCACTTCAGCAAGTCAGCATAGACTGAGCATCGCTGGGGTACCTGACGTCGGATGGTCCGAGGAGACAGGTACCCTAAAAGGTCCGTCCTCATGACCTCCCCCACGTAACGGAAGAGGTTCCAAGAAAACTCAACTTCCGTTAACTCTTGGTTGTCTATGTCCCTCTTAAGTGGGAAGAGAGGAATAGACGGATTTACATCCCGTATTTAAAAGGAAACTCCTTCCCATATTTAAAGGAAAGGGTGGTGTGGTCTCCTCTTGTTGAGTAGTGACTTCTACCCTTCAACTGTACTTCTACTCAGACGTATTTGAATGATTTGAGAGAGAATAGAAGACAATCAAGGGGGGATATAAAGGATCAGTGAAAGGATATCAAATAACAGGGATCTTTGGGTTCGGAAGAAAGGAAACGATTTTCCTATATATAATGGGGTGGGGTTCAGATTGGTGAAGAAACTAAAAGTGAAGAAAAGAGACTTGAGGAAACGTGTTTTTATAATTATTTTTAATACAGAAAAAAGGAAAATTTAGATAGAAAACAATTTAATTAAACGTCCGGGGGTTATTGTCTTGTATTCACACATTTCGTTTCCAAAAGGGAGAGGTTGTGAAGGGAAAAGTGAAGAGAAGGGAGTAAGACCCTCTTCTCCCTCTACGAATTTTGGTACAAAGGACTATAAACTTCAGTACAGTACCACTGTTACTTCTATTCAACGGGGAATCGTCCCGCGAACCTCTGACCCTCGTAAAGTCTGTGTCTCCCCAGGTCATACTTTGAAGTGTACACATAGTGAATATCTCTCCGGTGGTGGGACCCCACCTTAGTCGGGTTTGATCTTCATGTCATCCCTGGGAAGAAAGGAGGTCATGACACCTCTATTAGTGTATTTTTACAACAGTAGGAGTGAGGGTAAAGGTTAAACAAAAGTTTAGTCTCATCATTTATAGGTATTCTTTTTTCCTTCTTCCACACAGTTCCTGTTTGGTATGGGGAAGACGAAGTTTCTGATTTTCGAACACACTCCACTCCCTTCTTCCATTCTCTCCCCGTTCCCAATACTCAGTTCAGACTCTAATTTCAAAATTCTTTTGCTTATCGTAGTTCAGGATTAATGACCTTTTTCTAACGAAATTATTGACTTCTACTAATACCTTAATTCTGTAACAATTCAATCGTTAAGTTCTAACGACCACTCGTAACGACTTTTTTTTTTTTTCAAAACATTAATTTAAGATTGTTTAACTCTACGAGGTCAAACGTCCACATAAATATTCGTTTAACAAAGGGGGTCGTTCAAAGATACATTAAAAGAAATACTTGTTCCATAGTCACTTAGAATCCAATAGGTCCGGTATCTATAGGTTTTGAAAGACACTACTTTTACAAGATTTAGACACGGTACGTAGTACCATATGTCATGTGTGTACACACATGGCATAAAGACTGTAAGACTATACGCCGAGTATCTTGACTCTACTTGAAAATTAAAGTTAACTAAAACTAAATTTAAATTTATATCTACCATAGTACACCGATTTGCCGTAATGCCGTTGCCAGATCTAAGGACTTTATTGGACCCCATCTCCGTTTCCTTACTATTCCTTTCAAGATACAACTATCCACAAAAAGAAGAGAACACTTAAATAAAAATTTTCCTATTACATCTCCGTAGTTACATATGATTGAACTGACCCCGAATAAAATTAGCTAAAATTTCCTTTAGAAACGTCAAAATTTTTCTTCAGTGTACAAATTACTGAGTGAACAATTGATTTCACACCTTTCTTACCTTACGGACCTTTGTCGGTATCTTTTAGAAATAAGTCTCTACTAATAGGGAACCCAATAAAAGGTCTTTATGAACGAAACTGGAATCTCATTCCAATTTTCAATATAGTGAAGAGAGGGTTTAAATAAGACAAGGAATTTGACACAGAATGTCAAACTGACAAATATATAACCTTTTACCAATTTGATTCCTTACTTCCTTCGGTTCTCTCATCTCCCTAGAAAGATCCCGAACTCTTAAGTACGATGGGAGAGGTTTTGGCTTTCCCTATTCTACCACAAGACTAACTAAAGTTTATCTCTACGTTCTTTCGATACAAGATAGGAGAGAAGAATAATTGTGTTTGGTTACCAGACTAATAACAATAAATCTAATTGACTTACGTATAGAGAAACAATGTCGTTTATCTTTTCGTCTGTTTGGAGATGTGCCTACTGCACCACCATGATAGTACCTGACCTTCCTCGAGAAGAAGGACTAACGGATGAAGACTATTTTCTTGATTTTATCCAAAAGAATCGACTACTTCAGGCCACAAGTATATGACTTATGAACCTTATGAAAATAGGTCGTTGAACCGACGTGTAAACCGTCACTTGAAGAAAAACCAACCCAGTTGTCCTTCACGACGACGAGGTTTGACAAATAACAGTCGTCCCCAGGGGTGACCGACGGGAGTCGGGGTCTTAGTGGTCCTCGGTCCGACGGTGTGAACCGTAAAGACTTACGCGTACACAAATCCATTTGTGGAGATCAAACGGTGACGAGTGCGGACAGGGGCAATGTGTAAATCACTGAAGACTCAATCGTTGGAAGAAAGATGGGTTTGATAGAACTTTAAGGAGAAACCAATTCCGTCGAGTAACTGTTATATCGACGGGAATTTATAAAGGTCCAAGTTAATGGCTGTAGAACGAGACACCCAGAGTTCAACCACCAATGCATTCGAGAGTTTGTTTAAGTCTCTAAACTCCATTTACAAATAGATCAACGGTCCGTCAAGACCCCAGGGGTCGATAATTCAAGAACGTTTAAAGACTAATTTTACTCTACTACGTTTCTTCGGTATATACTGTGGTAATTCATTCAAGGAGATCCAAGACGGGACCATCGTTCAAGTTAGTTTTCGATAGATAAACCTGATCTAATCGAAAAAGATATTTTCACAAAAAGGACTTTATTTAAATTGTCGTACAAGAACTGAAATACTTATTCTTTACAACCTGCTTTTTAAAGAAAGAAATATGTTTCTGGGACCTTTTGTACAAAAATAGGGATAACAGTCTATTTTTCAAATTAAGAGAACTTAACTACGTAAAGAAAGATAATCTATTTCTCTTAAAGGAGCGAATATTACAAAAGAAAAATGGAACCGACATTGTTATAATTTTACTTGAGAGAATCACACAAAGAGTAGAGAGAAAGTGGAAATTATGAAAAAGACCAAGTGCATATATGTAAACGAACATTGTTTAAATTTACTGAAAAACTCTCGTATACGCAATTTTTAGTGTTTATTTAGTAATTAATACTTTGTATCGAGATAAGTTTATACGGTTTATTGAAAATTTCTGAGATACTGAGACAGACAAAATTTCTTTATTCTTTTTCGTGTCTTTCTAAGTCACAAAGTTTTATATCTAAAAGAATTCCTTTATTGATTTCTCCACATATTTATCAATCATGGTCTATATAAGGAACTTTACAACAAACATTATTCTTTTATTGTATAGATAGACGTGAACATTTTTAGGACCGTTAAACAATTTAATTATATACATATAACTGCGTCACCTTATGACACGTCGGTAAACTTTTCTTCGACGACAAGTTCATATAAACAAGTCACTTTCAACAGATCTTGTAACACTAAGTTTTGTTATCTGTATCACAATATTAAAAAAGACCACACGTCTTTCCAGACTTTGATATATGTGGTTACTCAATTGTTATTGACGAGACCACTCAACCTTAATATTTATAAAATTTACCGAAGGGTCCACCGTGTCACCATTTCCTTAGGTGACACCTTCTGAGTTCTCTGTACCCAAACTTGGGATCCAACGTTTCTGAGGGACCACATCCTTTACCGTGAGGTGAGGTCAACTGACCTTTTAAGGTACTCGTCTCCTCGACCGTCCGATATCAGGTACCCCAACGTTTCTCAGCCTATACTGACTCGTGTACTTGTAATGTAAAAACGAATAAAAAAAATTGAAAAGGATATTAATTGTACTGAATGACATAATTTTCCGATTATTTAAAGTTTAATTTTTGTCTCGGTCACCAAACCCTAAAATAACAGGGTTCAGAAACTTTACCGTCTTCTTGTACTGGACACTTTTGTCACTAGGTGAGGTTAGACAGTCTCTTTGTAGTCCGGGTCTCTTGTTGAAGTTTCTCGTTGCACGACTACTCGGGACTCTCCAGCAAACTAAAAGTGACGCCGTAGGGGTCCCATGGTGAATTGTTGAGAACCAATCACAGACAACTATTCTTCTGTTCTAATCTCTGGAATTCATCGAAACTAAATCATCTCCACCTTTAGTTCCCTAAAAAATTATCTAAACTAGGTATTTCAAGACGGTTACAAAAACTGTAAAGACTCTCTAAAAGTCTCAGATATCGTATTTTCACTTTCACTTCAGCGACAGCACAGGCTGAGAAACGCTGGGGTATCTCACATCGAATGGTCCGAGGAGGGAGGTACCCTAAGAGGTCCGTTCTCATGACCTCACCCAACGGTAAAGGAAGAGGTTATCGTATTTTATTAGGTCGATTACAGACTTTCTAGGTGAGGGAAATTTTTATATTCGTAAAGACACAAATCTTACTCTCTTAAACTCTCATAGACTTTTTGTTTTGTTTTGTTTTGAACAACGGACCATCGTACCGTCCGTATTGGTTTCAACGGGACAATCTTCTTTCTGTAGACCTACTTCATAACCTTTTGGTTCAAACCACAAAACCACAAAATAGTTAATGTCAGACTTGATAAGTTTATGTCTTACTCTATATATCTAATTATTGATACAACACACACACGCACTCACGATTCAGAAAAATCAAAAGACTGAGAAACGTGGGGGTACCTGACATCGGGTGATCCGTGTGTAGTTTGATAAGTTTAATGTTTTCGAAACAGAAACGACTAAGATTACGGTTACGAATAAAAGATATAATCATAAAAATGAGAATGAACATAATAAAGGAAGGAAAATGCAGTAAACCCGAACAAGAGAGGAAAAAGATTGAATTAATACACCTATGAAGGACAACGTAAACTGTCGACACCATAGAATAAATACAGTTAAGATACGTCAAAACATTAAGATAATAAATTGAGAACATGTAAGAATGGGTTAAAAATAGACACATAAGATAAGATTTAATAGCTTATTCAAGTGATTTGAGAAAGTGATATTTTTTTTTTTTCGATCAAAAAGTTTCGATAGGTCATTTCAGAAAATAAGAAAAAATGAAGAAGACTAAGAAGATTTCGTACCCCTTAAAATATTCAAGGGACGAGAGTTAAGAGGTATACTGTCAAATGCCACTTTGGACTTCGAAGGCAAAGTTTTTGTCTCAGTGAAAATTTCTTGTCCACAGAACGGTAAAAGACTTTACCGTCGTTTAAGACTGAGTTAGGAAACCTTGTGAACTTTTTCACGTCGAACGGGGTGTCAGACGACCTTTTCTTTTGTAACGACCCGAGGACCTACCACAGACTGACTACCAAGTCCATGCTTTTCGTTCCGTCGATAGACCTCTTGACGAGACAAGCACCCTTCTAATCTTCACAAGAGGAGCTTAGACACCCCATGTTAGACAGACACCCGAACGAACGGACGTACGGTTCAGTAAAGTCAGCACAGCCTGAGACGCTGGGATACGTCACATCGGACGGTCCGACGAGACAGGTGGTCTAAGACGTCCGTTCTTATGACCTCACCCAACGGTGCGGGAAGAGGTCCACTAGAAGGTCTGGGTCCCTATCTTGGGTACGGAGAATATAGAGAACGTAACCGTCCGTCTAAGAAATGACAATCGCGGTGGACCCTTCGAGACTGACACCTAAATACATCAGAATTCAGTGTCGTAGACGTCGTTTTTGGAGTGAACCTTCTTAGAGAGTGAAGTAGACAAGTCATACTTGTAACTTCAGCTAAAAGATACCGTCAAACATAGTATTACAACTCAGGAGATGAACGATCCCTCTATGAACTTTTCAGACACAGAAGAAATCTAAAAATAAGGAATATTTCGGATTTTATTCGTTTTGTTGTTTCGTTTTTGTTGTGGTCAACACCTACACTTACCACTATCTTCGTCCCAGGTTACGATATTTCTCTTTATAACGTATCCTTGGACCTTATAATCCAAGTACTTAGTTCCGTTTAACCTTCACCAGTTTGTTCTCTACCGTTCTCACTTACCGCTGTAAGATCCTTAGTCGTTTGATTCTACACGACCTTACCCCCTTAAATTGAGTCTACTGGTAATGTAGATGATGACGTCTGTCCTTAGACAATCTTCTTTACCTCGTCGGTTGTACCAGTTGTTTTCTCAGACTTTACGTCAGTCAGTCAAGTCAGCGAGTCAGTACAGGATGAGAAACGCTGGGGTACTTAACGTCGTACGGTCCGGAGGGACAGGTAATGATCGAGGGTCTCAAGTGAGTCTGAGTGCAGGTAACTCAGTCACTACGGTAGGTCGGTAGAGTAGGAGACAACAGGGGAAGAGGAGGACGGGGGTTAGGGAGGGTCGTAGTCCCAGAAAAGGTTACTCAGTTGAGAAGCGTACTCCACCGGTTTCAAAACCGCAAAGTCGAAATCGTAGTAAGGAAGGTTTCTTTAGGGTTCCGACTAGAGGAAGTCTTACCTGAACAACCTAGAGTAACGTCAGGTTCCCTGAGAGTTCTCAGAAGAGGTTGTGGTGTCAAGTTTTCGTAATTAAAAAGTCACGAGTCGAGAGAAATGTCAGGTTGAGAGTGTAGGTATGTACTGGTGACCTTTTTGGTATCGGAACTGATCTGCCTAGAAACAACCGTTACATTACAGAGACGAAAAGTTATACGATAGATCGAACCAGTATTGAAAGGAAGGTTCCTCATTCGCAGAAAATTAAAATACCGACGTCAGTGGTAGACGTTACTAAAACCTCGGGGGTTTTTTATTTCAGACTGTGACAAAGGTGACAAAGGGGTAAAGGGTACTCACTACCCTGGTCTTCGGTACTAGCAAAGGACCTACAACTCGAAACTCGGTTGAAAAAGTGAGAGGAGAAAGTGAAAGTAGTTCTCCGAAAAATCAAGGAGAAGTAAAAGCCGGTATTCCCACCACAGTAGACGTATAGACTGCAATAACTATAAAGAGGGTCGTTAGAACTAAGGTCGAACACGAAGAAGGTCGGGTCGCAAATAGTATTACATGAGACATATCTTCAATTTATTCGTCCCACTGTTATATGTCAGAACTCCATGAGGAAAAGGATAAACCTTGGTCAGACAACAAGGTACAGGTCAAGATTGACTTTACGTCATGAACCTACGTTAAAGTTTTTGCATACTAGAGACAAGTAAACGTTCCGTTTGGTAAGTTATAGTACCATTAGGTTCAGATACGGGGCTGGTCATTGAGACTTCTTCGACTTCAACTTACCAAGATACTTCTGGATGTTTTGGAAAATCTTGATTGTGGGGGTTTTCAATTTATTCGTCCCACTGTTATATGCCGGAACTACAGGAGGAAAGGGATAAACCTTGGTCAGACAAAAAGGGACAGGTCAAGATTGACAACGAAGGACTGAACGTATGTCTAAAGAGTTCTCCGTCCAGTCTACCAGTCCATAAGGGTACAGAAATTCTTAAGAGGTCTCAAACAACACCAGGTGTGTCAGTTTGGGACGGATAAATTGAATATACGTCTCATGTAACACTCTTTGTGACCCGACCTTCTTTGTGTTCGACCTTAGTTCTAACGGTCCTCTTTATAGTCGTTGGAGTCTATACGTCTCCTGTGGTAGGAATACCGTCTTTCACTTCTTCTTGATTTCTAAGAGAACTACTTTCACTTTCTCCTCTCACTTTTTCAACCGAATTTCGAGTTGTAAGTCTTTTGATTCTTGTACCGTAGGTCAGGGTAGTGAAGTACCGTCTATTTACCCCTTTGTCACCTTTG
This sequence comes from Capra ibex, assembly GCA_006410555.1. Classification (NCBI taxonomy): domain Eukaryota; kingdom Metazoa; phylum Chordata; class Mammalia; order Artiodactyla; family Bovidae; genus Capra; species Capra ibex. The sequence goes on along the minus strand of SJYO01018169.1, from coordinate 27,317,939 downwards.
TCACAGTCTGAAATAAAACCCCCCGGAGGTTTTAGTGACGTCTACGACTGACGTCGGTACTTTAATTCTGTGAATGAGGAACCTTCCTTTCAATACTGGTTGGATCTGTCGTATAATTTTTCGTCTCTGTAATGAAACAGTTGTATCCAGGAAGATCGGTTCCGATACCAAAAAGGACATCAGTACATACCTACACTCTCAACCTGATATTTCTTTCGACTCGTGGCTTCTTGACAACGAAAACTTGACACCACAACCTCTTC